>OZ014519.1:318635466-319235466 GCA_963966055.1 Lathyrus aphaca | reverse complement strand
AAATATTTTTGGGTTCTGAAAATTAATAAAAGTTTTAATAAAAATTTTCAGAATTTTTTGATGCATTTTACTATTTTTAAAAATTCGTTAAAATAAAATAGAAAACAAATGAAATAAATATTAAATAAATGAGAAAAAGGGAAAGTCAGCTAATCCTAGGGCTGAGGTTTAAAGTCAGATTGGAGGGAATTGACTCTGCGCGCATCTGGATGGCTGACATTCAAACTACGCTAATTATGATTAAAGCCCTAATCTGAACCCTAATGACTTTCAGGTGACCGGAACAGTGTTCCGGTCATCTTCTCCGGCCATCCACTCTTGCTATCTCACTCAATCCGTAAAATCAAACCACCAAACTCTCCAGAAATGATCCCCACCCCATTCTAAACTAGATTCAGCCATCAAACAACATTTATTTCACATGAACAATGAGATTCGAAGCAAAACGGAAAATCTTTCAGAAATTTCAGAAGCTTCATACATGCTTAAAACTGGATCATTTTCAAAACCAAAAGGTGTAGTGTGATCAGTGAAGCATGGAGAACAATCTAAGAACTTAAGAAATCATTTCTGGAAAAATTATTCTTGATGTTACCTGAAATGGAGCTTTCGAAAATGGCACTGTCTGGACCTTTCCTTGGTGCTTTCCTCCTTATTTTGACTCCCTCTTTCCTCTGGGATACTTGGCTGAAGCTTTTGTGGACTCTTTTGGAAGTTTTCTGAAGTTCAGTTCAAGGAGGGGGCATAATCGTGTTTTTGATTTGGAGTGTTTCAGGTTGTTTCAAGGGATGGGAAATGATCAGTGGGTCATGGTGAGTTGTTCTATGGAATTTGTTTGAAGGTTTGTGTCTTGTGTGCTGAGTTTCGAAGAGATATGCAAAGAGGGGAGTTTTGGTGAATTCTGAGTTGTGGGAGGATTCATGTTCCAAGCTTATGTGAAATGGCTTGCCTTTGGTACACATATCAATCCTTGATAGGTCAGAGAGTTGTTGGTGGCCTATGCTGATTGGTATGGTTCAATATGCAAAAAGTCAACATTTGTGTAAGTGAAGGCATGGGCGGGTTCAGGCATGGTACAAGGGTATGGATCGAGCCAGCTTGCTTCAAGGAGGTCCATGGAAGTCATATTGTGTAGCTGGCACAAGTGGCAGAAGAGGTTTGATCCATTTTGCAATTTTGGGGAAGTTTGGCCCTTTTTGAATTACTTGAAGTTCAAAGCATGGAATGCAATGTTTCAAAGCACCAATCTGATCTTTAGAGGTTACATGAGGATGTTGTGAAACATTTGTGTACATTTGAAGCCTTTAGAATGCTTTATTATGTCATTTTGCAAAATGCCTCTTTGGTGCAAAAGTGAATTTTATGTGATTTTTCCCAACTTTGCAAAGCCATAACTTGAGCTCTATGATGAATTAGATCAAGTTCTTGTACTTTTTGGAAAGGGAATGATCCAATCTACAACTTTCATGACCAAGAATTTTTCATTTTAAGCATTTTTGAATCAAAAAGAGGAGGTTGAAAAGCTTTCCCAAAATGGCAATTTTGCATTACAAGTCACTTTCCCAAAATGGCAAATTTGCAAATGGCTTGAAATTATTCAATTTTGTGAACTTCTAACTTCTTATAAGATCAAATAAAGATCATATACACCCAAAATGATGGAGAAGACCCTTTGGTTGGATGATTGGGGGCCTCAGATGCCCTGATTTTGCACTAACTTGCTCAAGAAGTCATCTATTGATCAGATGCCTTCCCCATTGAATTTCTTCATGAAAATTGGTATGCATAATCCTTATACCATATAGAGACCAATAGAAACAAGAATGACCAAAAAATTTGGAGTTATGGCCTCTGAAACCAAAACCCTAATTTTAGGTCATCTGTGCAATTAAAGTTGGCTCTGCCTCCATACCTTTCCAGTTCTTGTGATTTTCTGACTTTCTTGATCTTGGGAGGATATAATATGATGCTTGAACATACATGGACCCTCTTGAGATGATTTATGACCTTTGGAGTGGCTCAGATGGCTCAGGGATTTCTCAGATCACAAACCCTAGATGCAGATGACTTTGAACCAATGCAGTGAAGCAAAAATGCAATATGAGATGCTATGATTGAATCTATGCAAATGAAAAGAATCACAAGCCATGGTGAAATGAGTGAGGGCAAATTTGGTGTGTTTACAATGAGTGATTGAACTTAAGGATGGAAGAATATCATGAGCGCGGCTCAATTTGGTATTCACCTTTAGTTTTGTGCGGTATTGTGTCCGGATGGCAATTTATATATCGTTTATCTCACATGCATTAGCACTAACATTATGCACCTTAATTGGTGGTGGCCGACCTCATTTGTAGGGTAATTACTTCGTAAATTACTCAGCGATTGCTTAACATAGACCTAAATTTGTCCCTAATTCGGAATAAAATCTAATTGGGTACTTGCACTTTCGTGGACCGGACTCTTGTTGGCCGCGTAATCCCAAAGTGGTTAATCATATTGCATTAAGTATTGAGACTTATGAATGTTTGATGCGTAGGTTCTTTGGGTCTCCCAATCGCCTTTCAAATTTCATTGAATTTGGCTCGGCTTGCCTTGATTAATCGCTATAGCGTAAGATGCTAAGCGGATCCGGCTGCCTTTCGATTCTGGTTACTCTTTTGGTTGTGGTTGATTAAGTTCCCCATACCATTATTATGTAAATATTATTATACTATTACTACTATTAATATTTTAGATTCTTGAACTTTAATTTCTTTTGCTACTAACATTTAAATTCTTGCACTTTTATTTGCTTTTATTTTATTATGCTTTATTCATCCATTATCATGTTTATTATTTTTTCTCTTATTATTATTGTATTGATTTTCCTTTTATCCATTTGGACACAAAAATATTAATAAAGGATAAAAATCTTTAAAAAAACTTATGACTTTAATTTTGGACTATGGCCACTATCCTTAGCATTGGACTTGAAGTTTTGGATTTAGATTTTAGGATCTTACCCTTTGCTTGAGTTATTATGGATTGAAGACATTGGCCTTGATTCGGTTCACTTGTTTATGAAGATGGAAATCCTATTTCTTCGAAGAATGTTCACCATACGGTTTGATCGTTCTTCCCTTAACGTTTACTTTAAGTCTTAGGATAGTCCCTTCATCTTCTCCACTTCTTTAATTTTCAAATCCTCTTCCTATTTTCAAAACCTTCTTTGTTTTCAAACTTCAAACCATTTTCATAATCAAACCTTGACTTAGGTTAAGCGGTTTTACCTTTTCATTCCGTTTCTTAATAAATGCTAAACCACATAAGCATATCGAAACTTTCTTTTCAAAACACTTTAAAAATGCAAAACTCATTCATTTGTTTTTGTGCCCTCATACACTTTTCCTTTAACTTTATTTTTATGTTTAGATATGATTCATTCTTTTTAGAGAAATTATTCTCTAAAGAATGATGACTTATCTTTACATTTTAAAATCAATTCAACTCATTGATTCTTTTCTTATTTTGTACCACGAACTACGAGGTTTTGATCTCGCACTGCACTTTGTGGGTACGTAGGCATGAGATGAACGTCTCTTCAAACACAAAAATATTAAAAAAATAATTCTTTTCTCATCCCTCCACTCTCATTTAACAAACCTCTTTCAAACCAAAAGCAGTACATTTTTCAAAGGGCTCCCGTGGAGTACCACAGACATTTTGGGTGTGTAAAACCTTCCCGATTTGTAACCTATCCCCTTACTCATTCTCTGCTTCTTTCTTTTAGCTTTCTGCTTTTAGATTCATTAGGTTTTATTCGCTCTTTTTCCCTTTTCCACTTGGAATAAAATAAAAGCGCGATGGTGACTCTGTTTACTTTGAGTTAAGTTAGCTAATAGCTTGCACTCATGATTTTACCTCTACACCAGGCTCGCTGAATCGAGTGCGTTACCATCTTGTTATCGAATTGTTGAGACAAGTCATAATCGTCCGCAAAGAATGAGAGATGAGAAGAGAAGACGTGTTGTCTTGTTGGTTTATTGTCTTTTATAAGAAGTGTTTTAATTTTGATGTTTACTGTATGTACAACACTAAAGACTATGATACATGAGCGAATACTTTCCAAGGTCGCCCCCAATGGGACGTTTGTAAAGTATCCTAAAAGAGTGGAAGAGACCTCCACTTAATCCTTTCCCGTATGGCTTAAGGCTCGTGGCATATTGTATACACTTTTCTTATTAAATATTTTGATTTTTCTTTGAAGGTGAGAAGTGAGACTCAAGTTACAAAAGGAAAAATCTAAGGGAACTAGACTTACCCTAAATGATTATGTTCAATGGTGAATCCTATGGTTAATGAAGTTTGAACGGAAAAACTACCTAAACGGTTACTAAACCTAAAGAATAGAGTATAAAAGAAAGTAATAATGAATACAATCCTCCTATGTCACGGTTGATGAGAACATATGATAAGTTGTGAAAGGAAATAAAATGATGGATGGGGTGGGTCGATTGCGCGGTGCTAAGACACACGACTTGCGGTTCGTAACATACAAGGTTTGTGCTTTGGTTTATTGGAGTGGAGAGAAGTGTAATCGCGGAAACCCTAAAATCATATGAAATTTGTTTAATATTTTTTTCCAAAATTATTCGACGTTGGATCGAATATTTCTTTCCTTCCTTTTTGAACTTTTGTTTTCTAACGCTTCATTTTATCTTTTTCTATCCTAATTATAGGTATCAAGCATACAAATGTATTCTACACTATTACATCACAAAGCATAAAACCACAAAAAATGCAATCAAAGCATAATAGAAAAATATCTGAATCCGTAAGCATGGAGTCCTCAAATAATACCTTTCACAACAAAAAATTGTTAGTATATGAAATTAAAATGAATATGCAAAAATTAGAACAAAAATGGATTAATGTATAAAATCTCAAGAATTTGTAAAAAAACACATATAGCATAAAATCGAAATAAATGCCAAAATAATCGAAAAAAGAATTAAAAAAAACAATCTATATTTTTTATTATGTCAAAATGTTATTTAATTTTTCTGGAATTTTTGTGAAGAGAAACTATTATTTAAAGTTAATTTATAAAAGAATTTTAAAAGAAAATAAAGAAAATTAAAGAAAAATTACGGGGGGTGCAACCAAAGTAAATCGCTAGTTAAAAAAAAGACCTTGGGATTGAGATAGGGGGTGCGGATAGTGGGTATGTTAGGCCCAAAAACCCAGGTTCTGAAGATGCATGATATGGATTCTCAGTCAACCTTGTTGACTGAATATGATCCGTCAGGTGGAAATGAAAGATGATGACATAGGATCATAAGGTAGACAACGCATGGTGCATGGTACTATGGTGGGTTGAGGCGCATAGAAGAAAAATATGGTGGTCCTACCAGACAGTGACAAGTATCACTGCCGAAAAACTTATCCACTACCCCATCACAAACTAACGGTGGGATTAAACCTGACTTTTACGAGTTTTAATTATTCTTTAATGGTGCAATTAAACCAGCTCTATGAACTTTATTCTTTTTTCCAAAATCAGCAACAATTCTAACTCATAAATTATTAAAAAAAAACAAAGAACTCAGTCTTCCCTCTCTCAAACGCGTCTCTTTCTTCCTTCCTTAACCCTAGACCGCCGACGGTGGCTCCGATGATAAATCGTTGAAACCACACGACCTTCAAACAAACCCTAACTCTTTTTCATTCTACCTCTCAAAACCACAAACAATCCAACCTAAACTTCTCTTAAATCCCTAGATCGAACCACTTCAGAAACCAAAATAGAAGAGAAATCAATGAACGTACCTTCAATTGCAACATGGAAGCTCTTTAAATGGCTTGCTTATTATGACGAAGACAACGATGCCTCTCGACATTTCGTGATAACGAAGAATAAGACTCTTGAAGAAGACGCACGTGATTGATTCATATGACTTTCTTTTGATTCACGGTATGACCCGGTTTCATCGCTTCTTCATTGATTCGGTTCCGTAACTTCTTTATTGATATGGTTTTTATTCACAGGTGAATTTCCGATAATGAGGATGAAGACGAAGACAGAGTCGTGAAAATATTAACAGCGTTCGTTGTAGCGTGTTGGTGAAGATGATACTGATGGAGATGTAGTTTCCGTTGCAGCGTCAAAACCGAGAGATCAAAATCTCTCAGGTGTGATTTAGGTTGCTCGTCGATCTACTTCTGCTTCTTCTTGTTCAACTTATTCATTTTCTGTGTATATTATTAATGTCGATCTTCTGCTCATTGAATTATCTTCGCGTCTATTTATGTATTGTTGAAGGTATTGATGCGAAATGTATTCTTGATCTTGCAGGTTTAGTGTTAATGAATTGAAGGTGATAAGGAACATTGATGATTGATGGAGTTTGATTGAGGAATGAGAATATGAGGTGTGGAATATTGAGGAATGAGAAGATGAGGAATGGTAGAGAGTAAAAAGTTGAATGAAGGATGAAGATGAATGGAGAACAGAGAAATGGAGTGTGAGAGATGAAGATTAACTGAGAGTGAATGAAGGAGATTGAAGAGGTTTTGAATGAATGAAGAAGAGGGAAAGTGATGGACCAATTTGCAGAGTGATGATACTATTTTATAGAAGAAGACTTGAGGTAAATCTGTTAGGAATTCAATTATCTTTCTGTTGAAGTTTGTTAGATGTGTAACTGAATTTTGTTTTGTGGTTTTTGTATTGATCTCCTTCGTCTAACTTATTCTATTTCACTTCTTCTGAAATGTCGCTTATGTGTATATGTTTTGAATTTTGGATGCCTTGTTTTCCTTGAGTTAATTGTAGGTCATAGATTAAGATTGGAAAAAATGATTGCGGAGTGACAAAGATTTCATAAAGGATTCAGCAGATTGAGGAAAGTTTTGGAAAGATCCTGAAGATTGATGAGAGTGAGGGTTGAGGAAAAATTGGGTTATTGAAGGTTCATCAGTTTGAGCAGGAAAGCTCATTCGGTTATTTCCGTTTTTAGTCCTTCACATTTCTTCCCTTTCTTTTTTTTGATACGAATTCTGTTATGAGTTATTTCAAAACTCCCCCTGTATTTCGTTATTTTCGTTGTGGTTTTTTTTTTGTAGAGAAATTATGATATATGAGTGTATTTTAAATTGAAGAGAAGAATCTGAGTTCTCTGTTATTATTTCCACTATAACTGCATTTCTAAGTCTTGGAGAATTCTTTGTTATATGAACCTTTCCTTGTTAAAAATTATTGTTATGTATTTCTTATTTATCAGTAGCAACCATTTCTTTTCCATTTTGCTAGGGCCTTGTAGTAAAATACAATTGCTACTACATTCACTTGTTTTACTTAAACATAAGGACAAGTAGGAAACACATATGTAGTACCTAAAAGTATTTGGTTTTAATGAAATTTGGGATAAAAATGTCTGGCTGGCGACTCTACCTTTTCCACGCCACTTTCGCATTTTACTAGGATGAAAATCCTGGGAGTGACACATAACATGTTAAGGTATTTTATGAATTTTTGTGTTGATTTTTAGGCTTTGTTTGGCTGACTTTTGTGTTGTTGCTTCATGCTTAAGTAATGGAAACCCTAGCCTTGCTTTGTTCATTTGTTTGATTGACTTTGGTTCTGAATCTTGACTTATGACTTTTCCTTGATGTTTGTACATGTTTGATATGCTTTATTTTTTAATGCCACAATTTTTGAAGCATGTTTACTATTTGTTTTAGGATTGAACTTTGAATGACCTAATTTGAAGATGTTTTGAGCCATGGTTGCTTGCTTGCTTAGGAAGGCATTTGTGCCACCATATAAGATCTTGTTTGAGGCTTGATAACATGTGGTATGATCTTTGGTTATGATTTATGAACCTCATATTTACTTGTCTTATGCTTACCTTGTGCACCAAGTCACATCTTTCCACAATCATGAATCATGTCTCACTTCACTTCACACTTATTCCTATCTCCTCCCTTTGTTTGAACATGTGCCTATATTCTTTCTTTGATGATTGAATATTCTTTTTAGGCACATGATTAAGATGTATAGGTTCTGACATTGATCTTAGTTGTGACATTTTGGCTTGTTTGCTTCATTTAATCACTTACTTTCATCTTACTTCTTCCTTAATGCTTTACTTGTTGTTTGTGAGACTTATTTCATTACTTTTTGTATGACTTTGTATGACTAACATTAGAGATATTTTAATATCATCAGTTTCTGACTTTGTTGGTTTGGGATGTTTGAATCTTTATTCTTCTATGACTTGAACGTTTTTGAACTTTTGTTGCATTGTGTGAATACTTCTAACCATTTCAGGGGATACGGTAAGTGTAGAGGTGTGGATGTGCCTCCACATATCAAACTTCTTCCACTTCTTTTATGTTTTCTCAACTTGTGTTTGTGATGTTCTTAGGCCATCAATGTTTAATTTCTTCTTCATTCCACTTTAGGATTGTCGCTCCCGATAAATGAGAAATGGCCCAAATAAGGGTACAGACGCGAACGGTCGGCGAAAGGATGAAATGAATAGAGTCTCCAGCTAGGCATTTTTATCCTGAAGGAAAGGTAATGCTGCATAAACCTAAGAAAAGTCATGGATAAGACGGTTGCGAACCAGAGAGACTGAGAAAGGGGGTTGGTTACAACCTGGGAAGGTATTAGCACCCAGATTGTCCGCCGTACTCGACGGGATCCACGCTTAAGATATTTGTGTTTTAAAGGGGTAGCGTCAGTGCAATTTGTGTATAAAGAGAGCTGGGAGAGGTTGTACAAGTGTCAGTGTAAAGGAAGTGTAAAGTAAAGTATGTGAAGTGTCAGTGTGAGAACATGAATGAAATGCTCAAGATCATGAGGCTTAAAAGAATGAAACTGGAAGGAGGGGGAATATACAGAGACTTTTGTTCGATAATTGTTAAGTTATGCCTACGTATCCTCTCGTGCAATGAGGAAGTCAGAACACCGTAGTTCGACCCAAAGAGACTGAAAGATAAATTGATTTGTGAACTGCTTACTTGTCTATGCTCAAGTGTATGACCTGTCTGGCTCAGGTGCAAACTGTCTTGCATTAGACGGAAGAAGCAAGTTCTCGTTTATGAGTGAATGAGATGAGAAAAGAATCCCGTAGGAGACGATTATTGTTTGTTTTTGATTTTTCAACCTTTTATTGCTTTTGAAAGTTTGTCATAGATTAATGAGCTTAAGCCTAAACCAATGAATTTAGTAAACTCATCACATCTTCCCTCTGATTAGGGGTAATGAGAATGCCTTAAGTGTGAAGTCAGCTTCTCACACTTAATCACCATGGTGTAGGATTAAGATCATTAACCTACTTGTGATTATTTAGATGTTTTTGGTGCTTTTGTTTAGTGTTAAGTAATGAGATTAAGCCATAATCAGGGATTAAACAGACTCATTACACCATCCTAATAGAAGGATAATAGATGAGAAAGTTTAAGCTGAGGAAAGCTCCTCAACTTAATCCATGATTAGGGATTAACTTCATGACAAAACAAAGCCTTTATTAAGTGGATTTTAGTTAATGATTAGATGATGAAGTGAGGTTTAGGGTTTGTAAGACAACTTGAGGGGGACTTGTCCATTAACATTAGGGTTAGTCCTTCTTAACCAGTTAAGGAAGAATTAGAACCCTAATACAAGGCCCAAGTTACAAGCTTGATGTCTTGATGATTATTAGATGGATTGATTAAAGGAGTTAAACACATTAAGGGTTTAATACTTAGGATTAAAGTTATACACTCCATCCTAATAGAAGGATGCAAGCATAAGCTTAATCACAAAGCCTTAAAGCCTTTATGGTTTAGTCCCTGATTATGAGATGAGAAGAGAAGACTCAATGAGACACAAAGGTAAAATCTAAATGGGGGACTAATCAAAACCCTAATTATTGTCATGCTTGGTTGTTCCTAGGGTTTGTGAGGTTTACAAGAAAGATCTTCAGAGAAACCACCAGGAAACAGATGAAAGGAGCAAAGAGAAGCAAAGTAACTTGCTTCATTTAAGAAGACAAGTCACTTGAAGAAAGAAGGTAAGATGAACAAGAATGAGCAAGCCCAATCTCAAACACAAGACAAAATGCAGCAATGATGCATAAGAGGGATGAAAAGAGATTGTGAGAAGTGAAGGCAAATTCACTTCTCAAAGTAACTTACCACCTGAAAAGTTAGTGAAAGAAATGCAATGCAATGCACAATGAGATGAAATGACATGATGCAAATCAAAACCAGAAGCATGTACATGATGTTAATGATGCTATGAGATGATGCAAACATGAAACAAGGCATGGGAATGGTCATACAAACACAAGGATGCAAGAGAAGCATGCTTAGAACCATGGACACACATGAAAAGTTATGGAATGCAAATGACATACAACATGGCAAATGAAATATGCAATGATCAAACATGATTCTAATATGTCCTAAGATGTATCATGAATCAAATAGATGCACAAAATGTCATGGCAAGTCATGGTATGCAAGCAAATGCAAGATGAATGCAAAAGGAAGCCCAAATTAGGGTTTATGATCAATGCACAAAACCAAAACCAAAACCAGAAGCAAGCATCAAGATAAAAAATTGAAAATGCATCCAAGGGAACCCTAAACCTATACAAACTCACTGCCCAAAGGAGGGGTTCTAAATCTTAACCTAATGAGGGTTATGAATTTCTTAAGAATGCTAGGGTTTTATGGTACCTTGTCAAGAAAAATGTCAAACAAATTGAAAATGCAAGATCAAATCATGCCAATTTAATCCTAAAAACTTCATGATATGCAAGATGCAATGCAAAAAGAATCAAAGTCCAACTCTTAAAGACTAGACAAAAATGAATTTTTGAACATTGGATAAAAATAATGCTTTGAAATGAAATTAATTCCATGGAAAATTGTCAAAAGACATCAAGATCAAAAACGAAATTTGGTTTGAGGGTTGGACAATGTTTCTAAATGATTTTAAATGTTTCATGATTTTTTTTGTGATTTTTAAATACCTAAAAGTATTTTTAATTAATTAATTCTCATTAATTAATTAAAAATAAACTTTTAAATGATTTTAAAATAATTTTTAATGCAAAAAATAAAAATAAAAATGTTTTTGGTTTCTGAAAATTAATAAAAGCTTGCATAAAAATTTTCAGAATTTTTAAATGATTTTTACTATTTTTAATAAAATGCACAAATTAAATAAGAAAAATGTGAAATAAAAATTAATAAAATGAAAAGTATGAGCAATGGATGGATCAGATGCGTTCTGGGCAAGGGAAGGTTGACTTGGCGCCACATCCAATGGCCCAAGTTCAAACCTGGTTAAATCAGGTTTATGAATTAATTAAAATGGATTAATTAAGTTAATGAGGATTAGGGTTTCTGAGGACACATCCTAGCCATTCAAACGCGCGTCAGTCAGCCTTGGTCAACTCATCCTACGTTCCAAATTCAAATCTCACTTAATGACACAGATTAGGGCTAATGGTTCTCAGGTGGCCGGAGAAGACTTCCGGTCGTCTTCTCCGGCGAACCAAAACCCTAGGTTTCACTACAAGCCACCCCACTTCAAATTAAACACAGGGAAATGATCCTCTAACATCATGGAACATAAATAAACCATCAAAAAACATTTAAACTACATGAATCAAGCAAATCGAAGCAAACATTTTTCACGGGAGAAATTTCAGAACATCAATACATCCTCATTTTCCACTCATTTTCAATTTCAAACACATCATGATGATCAGGATAACATGTAGAATCAGTTTATAACAAGTAAATGAAGTTCTGGAAAATTTGTTCTTGAGCTATACCTGAGATGGAACCTTCTGGTTCTGGGCTTTCTGGGCTGTTTCTTGGTGCAAACTCACTCCTCTTGAGCTCCTAATGAAGCTTGATACTTGAAAGAAGTTTGTGATGGCTAGTTTGGAAGATCACAGAAGTTCTGTTCAAGGTGGGGTGGAAATCGTATTTTGATTCCAGTGACTTTCAGGCTATGGTGATGGGTGGTTTTTGATCAGTGAAGTGTGCTGAGTTTGTTTGTGAAGGTTGTTTGTGTGTTTGCAGCTTGTGGAGAGTGTTTCGAAGGCTTTTGCAAATGGGGAAGATTTTGATAACTATGGCTTGTGGGCAAGATCAGAATGAGTTGTGTGTTGTGTTAGGCTGGGTTTTGTCCATGTATCAAAAGGGGATAGGTCAGAAAGTTGTTGGTGGCCTATGGTGATTGGTATGGGTCTTTGGCCAAAATGTCAACTTGATGTGTAGTTGAAGCATGGGCTATGGTACAACTTGCTTTATGGCTTGCTTTTGCTCAGCTTGAATCAAGGAATGCTATGAAAAAGGTTTAGAGGCAATGCAGCAAGTGGTTTGTAACTTATGATAAGTTTTGCAAGTTGGTTCAAGTTTGGTTCCTTTGGGATTTCTTGAGTTTCAAGGCATCAAAGTGCAAAGTTCTTTGGCCCATTCTGAATTTTAGAGGTCATATGATAATGTTGTGAAGAAATGGTACTCATTTGAGGCCTTTAGAACACTTGATCAAACCATTTTGCAAAATACCTCTTTGGTAGAAAACTTCGAATTTTGTGATTTTAGCCAACTTTGACAAGCCATAACTTTTGATCCAAAATGAATTAGGTCATGTTCTTGTACTTTTTGAAAAGGGAATGATCCATTCTACAACTTTCATGACCAAAGTTTTTCCATTTGAAGCATTTTTGAATCAAAAGGTAAAGGTTGAAAAAGTTTCCCAAAATGGCAATTTTCATTAAAAGTCAAACTTCCCAAAAAGTCAACTTTGCAAATGACTTGAAATTCTCTAATTTTGTGAACTTCTAACATCTTATATGATCAAATAAAGATCATACATAATCAAAATGATGATGACCACCCTTTGGTTGGGTCATTGGGGGCCTCAGATGCCCTGATTTTACACTGACTTGCTTGAAAAGTCAACCCTTGATCAGATGACTTCCCCAAGGAATTTCTTCATGAAAATTGATATGCATGCTCCCTATACCATATAGAGACCAATAGAAACAAGAATGACCAAAAAATTTGGAGTTATGGCCTCTGAAACCAAAACCCTAATTTTAGGTCATCTGTGCAGTCAAGCCTGGCTCTGCTTCCATACCATTCTCAGTTCTTGTGATTTTTTGACATTCTTGACTTTGAGAGGACATAATATGATGCTTGAACATACATGGACCCCCTTGAAGTGATTGATGACCTTTGGAGTGGCTCAAGAAGCTCTTGGATTGCTCAGATCACAAACCCTAGATGCAGATGACTTTGAACCAATGCAGTGAATAAAAAATGTGGTATGAGATGCTATGATTAGATTTATGCATATGAGGATATCACAAGCCATGGTGTGAATGGGTGAGGGAAAATTTGGGGTGTTTACAGCTGCCCCTATTCAATCATGAGTTAGCTGTGCAGGATGTAAGCGACGGCTTATCAGGCAAACAAGATAACTTGTGGTTGAATACCAAAGACAGTCCAAAATTTGCACTCACAGAATGAAGAAGAAAAGGGATATAGATTGTAAAGGAAAATAAAGTATAATATAAAGTGCGGGCGACGGAGGACGACCGTCGAGCAGAGGACGACTGCTGGGGAGAGGGCAATGACGGGGACGGCCGACATGCCGGAAAAAAAATGCGGGAAATAAAGCAATGACGGGGACGACTGACATGCTGGGGATATAAGAGATTATGATGGGGACGGCCATCAATTAAAGCTATAAGATTCTCTGGGGAATATGTAAAAGTAAATGATGAGGTACGGTCATCAAGTTCTTAAAGTAATGCAAACAACGATGGGGACGGCCATCGGGCTAAACCGATGAAGGACGATCATCAGGAAAAGGAAAAGGGACCACGACGGGGACGGCCATCGGGTTAAAGAATAAATGAAATAATGATGAGGGACGGTCATCAAAGGTGAAGGATGATCACCTAGCAGGGGACGGCTGCTCTGAAAGGGATAAGATGAGGGACAATCATCTAAGGTGAAGGACGATCACCTGGCAGGGTACGGCTGCCGAAAGTATCGCGACATAGGACGAATGCCGGATAAGAGGTCAATGATGGGGACGGCTATCGGACGAGCATGATGAAGGACGATCATCAAGAGGTGAAGGACGATCACCTAGCAGGTGACGGCTGCTCTCAAGGTTTATCATGACATAGGACGAATGTCAGATAACGAAATCAACGATGGGGACGACCATCGGATAAAAATGATGAAGGGCGATCATCAAAAGGTGAAGGAAGATCACCTAGCAGGGGACGGCTGCTAAATATCACGACATAAGACGAATGTCGGATAAAAGGTCAACGATGGGGACGGCCATCGGATGAGCATGATGAAGGACGATCATCAAGAGGTGAAGGACGATCACCTAGCAGGGGACGGCTGCTCTCAGGGTTTATCATGACATAGGACGAATGTCAGATAGAAAAGAAATTATGCTTTGCGGGCGTTCTACTGGGGAATAGTAAACACGGACGAGTGTTTATATCCAAGAAATAAAAGGTATAAATGTTTTGACGCTGTGTATAGATTAAAGATGTGGACGAGCATCCCTAAGACTTCGATACGGACGAGTATCGGGTAGAAACAAGTACTGACATGCGTTCAGAGATGATGATACGGACGAGTATCAACTGGTTAACAAGGAACACGGACGAGTGTTGATTCTGAGGGGACTCTTCTGGGGAACAGTAGACACAGACGAGTGTCTCAATTCAGGAAGACATAAGTGTTGACACGTGTATGGATTAAAGATGCGGACGAGCATCCTTAAGACTATGATACGGACGAGTATCAGGTAGAAACAAACGCTGACACATGTTCAGAGATGATGATATGGATGAGTATCAACTGGTTAACAAGGAACACGGACGAGTGTCGAATCTGAGGGGTTTTGAGTAATGTACAAGATATGAACGAGTATCTGTAAGAGTGAAAAGCGGAGAAATTAGTGTGAGTGGTGTAACGACAAGTGCCTAAATTGCTGGAGAGAGTGACACGGACGAGTGTCAAGAGGTATATTATAAACAAGTATATGCTTTATAAAGTGTTTAGGTAATTATGCTGGGGAAGGTGACACGGACGAGTGTCAAGAAACATATATATATATATATATATATATATATATATATATATATATATATATATATATATATATATATCTGTGAGTGCAAAGGGGACGCTTTGGCTTTCTATTGGGGATGTGAAAAAGACGGGTGCCACAAAGAGTATGTACTGATGTTGTGAGTGTAAGGCAACTGCTTTAGCTCTTTGCTGGGGAATCTGGGGAGCATTCTGTATATTGTTGACGGATTGTCATTATTCACAAGTGTTTGATTCAGACCATGACTTATGGTTATGCAACATGTTTTATTTTTGCCGTAATGCTCGGTGTTAGACGGAATGCTACGCTTTGTGGGGTGAATATGATGCGAATGCTATGATTATGCAAAAGATACCGATCCGGGATTCGGATCCCGTTGCTGCGAAGATCTTCGGCCGATCTGTTTGAAGTGGACATCCCAGCTGGGGATGAGCCCATTGAGATGTATCTGCTTGGAGGAACAGGTCACTGATAGACCCATTCTTGGTAATGAGGGACCCAGCTGGGGTTTGTAGAAGCCTTCGTCACTCTGTTGTGATTCTTTCGTGTGTTGTTTTTTCTGGGTAGAGGTTGACACTCTATGGGGAGATGGTTCCCTGCCTTGACTGTGGAGGAATAGTAAATGGTAACTCGGCAGGGGAGAAACAACAAGTGACAACTCAGCTGGGGAGAAAACATTTATGGTGCTAAGGCTGAGTGAGTATTGATTTTCCAGCTTGCTGGGAGTGAAGTTTTCATGCCTCATGTCGTGCTTTGAATACCTGCAATCCTGCAAAGATATGAACGTACAAGTAATCCCGAGGTATCCCTTACCGGATTCCATCATAGGAGTTCAGACACTCCCGGGAGTAAATATATTCCCTGTAAGCACACATTCTGTAGAAAAGAAACATCTGTGTTTATGCAATCAGTATCTTAAAGACAACGAACATTTTGCAAATGAAAAATAAAATGTACGAGACGAGACATGACTGAAAATCTGATTTTATTAATTCGTATGCCCTGAATTGGCAAGATACAGTCAAAGAAACATATCCCCTGAAATGAGGAGATTGCTTATAAACTGAGAAACAAAATGTTGGCAATGTTGACTCGTATGACTTTTGACGTTCTTCTCGTCTCGCTTTTTGAAGAAGGATGATTTTGAATGAGGCTTGATCCTTTCGAAGCTTACCAAGTTGTGGGTGATACAGACGAATTCAAGATGCAGCTGTTCGCTTATTCCCTTATTTTGCATGGATCGCCCTTTCGGGTTTTCAATCCATCGGGATTCCCATTTTTGCCTGAGTTGTCCAATGTGGCTTTTCAACTCAGCGGGTGTACATTTTTTGTTTATTTTCCCTTATTTTTGCCCGAGTCTTTTATTCTATTTTTGACTCGCCGGGATGCCCTATTTTTGCCTGGACTTACATTCTGTTTTTATGTCCAGCGGGTCATTTTTATGCGAAGTATTTTTTAACTGCATCCGAATTCACAGGGGACGGGAAGTCTTCACCATCCATAGTGCTGAGCATCAGTGCTCCACCAGAGAAAACTTTCTTGACTACAAATGGTCCTTCATAGTTCGGAGTCCACTTGCCCCTGTGGTCTGTATGAGGAGGGAAGAGTCTTTTCAGCACAAGATCCCCTACTTGGTACTCCCGGAGCCTGACTTTCTGATCGAAGGCTTTCTTCATTCTTTTCTGATACATCTTCCCATGACAGATTGCAGCCAATATTTTCTCTTCAATCAGACTTAGTTGTTCATATCGGGATCGGACCCATTATGCTTCGTTCAGCTTAACATCCATCAGTACCCGTAGGGAGGGTAGTTCAACTTCAACTGGTAGGACTGCCTCCATACCATACACAAGTTGATATGGTGTTGCCCCAGTGGACGTTCTGATTGACGTGCGGTACCCATGCAAGGAGAACGGTAGCATCTCATGCCAGTCTTTGTAGGTGACTACCATCTTCTGCACAATCTTCTTGATATTCTTGTTAGCTGCCTCAACAGCGCCGTTCATCTTTGGCCTGTAAGGGGAAGAATTGTGGTGTTGGATCTTGAAGTCCCGGCATAGCTCTGCCATCATTTTGCTGTTCAAGTTGGAACCATTATCAGTAATGATTCGCTCAGGAACTCTGTATCGATAGATGATTTCTCTCTTCAGAAATCGGGCTACCACTTGCCTTGTAACATTTGCATAGGAAGCTGCTTCAACCCACTTGGTAAAATAGTCAATGGCTACCAAGATGAATCTGTGGCCGTTTGAAGCAGTCGGCTCAATCTTGCCAATCATGTTAATGCCCCACATAGCGAAGGGCCAGGGTGAAGACATCACGTTCAGAGGATTGGGAGGCACATGCACCTTATCCGCATAGATCTGGCATTTATGGCATTTTCTGGCATAGGCACAACAGTCGGCATCCATTGTGATCCAGTAATATCCTGATCTTAGTAATTTCTTAGACATGGCATGCCCTCCTGCATGGGTACCAAAGGATCCTTCGTGCACCTCGTGCATCAACAAGTCTGCTTCTGTTCTATCAACGCATCTGAGGAGTATCATATCAAAGTTTCTTTTGTACAGGGAACCATCAGTGTTCAGAAAGAAATTACCAGCAAGCCTTCTTAGAGTCTTCTTATCATTGGAAGATGCCCCAGGCGGGTATGTTTTATCCTCCAAGAAGCACTTAATGTCATGGAACCAAGGCTTATCATCTTTGACAACGTCTGCTGCAAACACATATGCTGGCCTGTCGAGTCTGGACACTGAAATCCGAGGCACAAAGTTGGCAGCTTGAACTTTGATCATGGATGAAATGGTAGCCAGAGCATCTGCAAATTGATTCTCGTCCCGGGGGATATACTCAAGCTTGACCGTTGTGAAGAAAGTCAATAACCTTCTTGTATAATCCCTGTAAGGTATCAGATGATCCTGGTGGGTGTACCATTTGCCGTTGGTTTGATTAACTACCAGAGCTGAATCTCCGAATACCGTCAAAGTCTTGATCCTGAGGTCAATGGCTTCCTCAAGACCCATAATGCAAGCTTCGTATTCGGCTTCGTTGTTAGTGCAGTTAAAGGTGAGCTTTGCCGATAAAGGCATGTGAACTCCCTTAGGCGTAATGAGTACTGCACCAACACCACGACCATTCATATTAACAGCCCCATCAAACATCTTCTTCCGGGTCAGGCCCTTCAGTGTGAATAGGCTCTTCATGATCTTTTGCTTTTATGAACATGATGTCTTCATCAGGGAAGTCAAATCTCATAGGCTGGTAATCATCAATAGGTTGCTCATCAAGATAATCAAACAATACACTGCCCTTGATGGCTTTCTGAGATGTGTACTGGATGTCATATTCTGTGAGGATCATTTTCCATCTTGCAACCCGTCCGGTAAGAGTTGGCTTCTCGAAAATGTACTTAACTGGGTCCATTTTTGATATCAACAAAGTGGTGTGGGTCAACATATACTGTCTCAGTCAGCGAGCAGCCCACGCTAAAGCACAACAAGTTTTCTCGAGCAGTGAATAACGTTGTTCACAGTCGGTAAACTTTTTGCTTAGGTAGTAAATTGCATACTCTTTTCGACCAGACTCGTCATGCTGGCCCAGCACACACCCCATTGACTCCTCTAATACTGTCAAGTACATTATCAGAGGTCTTCCTTCAACTGGAGGCATAAGGATTGTAGGCTCTTGTAAGTACTTCTTGATTTTGTCAAAAGCCCTCTGGCAGTCTTCGTTCCACTTGACCGTCTGTTCTTTTCTTAACAGCTTGAACAAAGGTTCACAAGTTGCTGTAAGGTGAGATATGAACCTGGAAAGGTAGTTCAATCTACCTAGAAACCCTCGAACTTCTTTTTCAGACTATGGTGCAGGCATTTCTTGAATGGCTTTGACTTTATCAGGGTCAACTTCAATCCCTTTCTCGCTTACAATAAATCCCAGCAGCTTACCAGATCGCACCCCGAACGTGCACTTGTTGGGGTTCAACTTCAGTTGGTACTTCCTCAGGCGTTTGAATAACTTCAACAGATTTACCAGGTGGTCTTCTTCTGTCAGGGACTTGGCAATCATGTCATCCACATAACACTCGATTTCTTTATGGATCATGTCGTGGAATAATGTTACCATAGCCCGTTGATATGTTGCACCTGCATTCTTTAGTCCGAATGGCATCACCTTATAACAGAAAGTGCCCCAGGGCGTGATGAAATTTGTCTTCTCCATGTCTTCAGGTGACATCTTGATCTGATTATATCCTGAAAATCCGTCCATGAAGGAGAACACCGAGAACTGAGCCGTATTATCAACCAATACATCAATGTGAGGTAATGGGAAATCATCTTTCGGGCTGGCTCTTTTCAGATCCCGGTATTCAACACACATCCTCACTTTGCCGTCTTTCTTAGGCACAGGTACTATATTAGCAACCCACGGTGGATAGCTAGTTACAGCAAGGAATCCGGCGTCCCACTGCTTTTGCACCTCTTCCTTTATCTTCATTGCCATATCTGGGCGAGTACGGCGCAACTTCTGTTTTACTGGCGGGCAGTCTTCTTTTAATGGCAGCTTGTGCATGACGATATCGGTGTCCAACCCTGGCATATCTTGGTAAGACCAAGCAAACACATCTGCATACTCCCGAAGACAATCAATCAGTTGTTCCTTCACTGAGTTTTGTAGGCAGACCCCGATCTTAACCTCTATCACGTCTTCTTCCGTACCAAGATTAACCGTTTAAATCTCCTCCTGATGAGGAGTGATAACCTTCTCCTCTTGCCTTAACAACCTGGCTAGCTCTTCAGGAAGCTCAAAATCTTCTTCAACCCCTTCATCGGCTTGATTGATTGGATTGTCAAAGTCATACAAAGCCATAGTTGTGCTGTTGTCGGTGCAGTCTGAAAGGCACTCTCTGCAAGGGTTTAGATTGTTCATTTTAGTGATTAATCTTGTTTAGAAAAAGTGAAATGAAGTTCATCATTTTGAAAACATTGCCATTTTATTTTTGTACAAAAAAAAAAGAAAAAAGAAAAACAGTGAGCAGAAAAGAAAAAGACTCATTTGCAAAAGACATCCGATATTCATTGATTGATCTGTTTGCACAAAATTACAAGATGGCCCGATTACAAAATGAGTCTTGTCATCTTGGGCAAGATGCAAGACTTGATGCATGCTTAAAATATACAGGAAATAATAATTACTCTGCAGGAGTAACCCTTATAATTTCCTGGGAAGACCAGTTTGAGATACGGCTCCCCGGGATCCTTGGACGTATCCAGCTCTCCAGGTTGCGCTCATCTTCCGACTCATCTTCCAAGTTGTTTACTGCATCGGGGGTGAGCATCCCCCCACTGACAAAATTGGGCTTCTTAGCAGCCTTTACTTGATCTTGTTGAGTTGGTTTGTAACCCAACCCAAATCTATCCTCTTTCTTCTCCACAGGCAACAGCTTGCCCCGACCTTGAGCATTCCCCTCTTCAACAACCTTCCTGGCTTGCTGGTAAGATGTCATGGAGGTCCCAAGTACAACAGATGCTTCATTGATATTCAGGGCTTCGAATCCCTGACTCATGGTTTCATGGATCTCCCCATCCATCTCAATATATTTGTACGTAGCCAAATGGCTAACAAAAATATCTTCTTCACCACAAATGGTGATGATCTGGCCCTCCCACTCGAATTTTAACTTCTGGTGAAGGGTAGACGTTACTGCGCCAGCGACATGAATCCAAGGTCTACCCAACAAACAGCTGTAGGCCGGCTGAATGTCCATCACATAGAAGGTTATTTTAAACGTCTGTGGGCCAATCATCACAGGTAGATCAATCTCTCCTAGCACTGATCTCTTAGAGCCGTCAAATGCCCTCACTACCAAATTACTTGGACGCAATGCCAAGCCATCATACTCCAGCTTCACCAAGGCTTTCTTTGGTAAGACATTGAGTGAAGACCCAGTGTCTACCAGTACATGTGATAGAACAACACCCTTGCATTCCAGGGTGATGTGTAAAGCCTTATTGTGGTTACAACCCTCAGTTGTTAAATCAGCATTGGTTAAACCCAATCCATGGCTGGTATTGACATTTGCTACCACGATCTCCAGCTGATTAACGGTGATCTCCTCTGGCACATATGCTGCGTGCAAGACTTTTAGTAACGCATTCCGATGAGCTTCGGAACACATCAGCAGGGATAGGATGGAGATTTTTGAGGGAGTTTGGTGAAGCTGATACACCACCTTGTAATCACTCCTCTTGATGATTCTCATAAACTCGTCTACATCTTGTTCAAAAGATGTCTTCTGTGTTTCGTTGAGAATGGGCTCTTCAGCTATTACACTCTTTCCCTTTGCTTTGGCAGCAGCTTCTGCTTCGGCATTGGGTCTTTGTGATTGCGAGGCAAAAAGGCGTCCGCTTCTGGTGAAGCCTCCACCTCCCCCGACATTGTCAATCTGTGGAGAAGATGTTGAAGAGTCAAGAGTGATTTTCTCCCCATTGCAGTATAGGTCAGAGCCATAATGCCAAGGAATGACATTAGTGCTTTCATATGGCACGGGCCCAGGTACTGTGATGGTAACCGGGCTGACTGCAGCAGAGGAGGGTGTTGAAATAGTATGTGGATCATAGTAGATAGTGACAGGTGTCCTGGCAGGAGATGCCACTGCTTGTTGTTGGAAATTGTTGTTCGGAGGGATACCTGACGGATCATAATAAATAGTGACCGCTGAGATATTTGCTGGTGTTGTAGGAGAAGATTCTGAATAGAGGGGTGCTGATGTTGTAGAAGTAATGTTTGTTGATATCTGATTTGTTGAAGTGATATTTGAAGCATTTGTTGATGAAACTGAAGAATTGTTTGGGATAATTGTTGTTGCAGTTGTAGGAGACTCTGGAATTGTTGTCGAAGGGATTGCCGGATTTGAAGGTATTGATGTTGTGATTTGAAGTAGACCATTCTGGATAAGACTGTCTATGCCGCTTCTCAAGTTATCACACCCATTTACCGAAATGTTGCAATAACCGCACCCGAGCTCACACCCAGGGAATATCTGGCATTCAAGGAGTTGAGCTTTAATCTCTACCAGGGGTGTCCGGATCTGCCCAACACTGGTTATTAAGAAAGACAACTTATCTTCCTCAATAGCATTAATTCTGGGCCCTCCATGGTTGGGCATGGGGTTCTTGTTAACATTTGGCGGTGGTGCAAAGTTTAGAGCTTTAGAATCTACCAAGTCCTGTACTTTCATTTGTAGAGCCCTACACTTCTCTGTACTGTGGCCAGGTGCATTGGAGTGAAAAGCACATCTGGAATTGGCGTCATAATTTCTTGGCAGACTGGAAGGATCTGGTGGTGCCAACATCCTTAACTCAACCAGGTTGAGCTTCAGGAGCTGTGGCAGTAAAGCGGCATAAGGCATAGGGATCGGATCAATCACCCTATTGGCCTGAGATGGTCTCTGTTGAAATGGTCTTTGTTGATTGTTGCTGTTGTTGTTGTAGTTTCTCTGAGGCGGATATTGAGTTTGTTGCTGGTAATGGGGTTGTTGCTGTGGTTGATATGTTGGTTGCTGAGGAATTGGAGTGGGAATGGTGACTGCTGCCACTGACCTATGAACATATTGTGGTCTTCCCCTGCTGGCCTGAATAGCATTAGTCTCACCGGTTCTTCTTGGACCTACAAAATGTTTTCTGGGGTTGCTGGACGAGCTTGCACCGTTGTCAGAAATTTTGCCCATCTTTAACAGGCTTTCAATCCTTTCTCCAGCTATGACTACGTCAGCGAAGCTGGTGGAAGAAAAGGCAGCTAGCCTGTCAATATATGTCCCCTGAAGGGTGTTCATAAACATGTCGGCCATTTACCTTTCCGACATGGGTGGCTGGACAGCAGCAGCAAGCTGTCTCCACCTCTGGGCGTACTCTCGGAAGCTTTCCCTGGATGATTGAGACATTCCCATCAGGAGGGTCATGTTAGGAGCCATATCCAAGTTGTACTGGTATTGTCTGATAAAGGCCTCAGCTAGGTCCTTCCAGCATCTGATGGTTGCTCTAGTCAAGTGAGAGTACCATTCCCTTGAAGCTCCTGTTAAGCTATCTTCAAAATAAAACATCCATAGCTTTTCATCCATGGTGTATGCCTTCAGCCTCCCCAGAAAGGATTGTAAATGGGTTCGGGGACAGGAAGTTCCGTTGTACTTCTCGAAGCACGGAGGTTTAAACTTGTGGGAAATCCTTACCCCGTCCACCAGACCCATGTCCATAACATCAAAGCCCAAAGAATTCTGGGACTCTAGGGATCTCAATTTCTCAGCAATTTCATCTAGCCTTCTGTCATAGGCTTCATCCCCATCTCCCATCACAGTGAATTGATCCTCTTGGGGGTCTTCTTGTAATACTCTGCCTGCAGTGGCATTCCCTTGCACATTAGCAGGGATGTTGATCTCTGGATGAAGGTGAGGCCCATACACTGGAGGATTAACATGAGGCTGAACCCTCTCATAGTTGCTTGTTCCCCTAGTCCCTAGATGGGGCTCCTCCTGGGTCTGCCTTTCTACTAATGCCCTTAATCTCTCTTGGCTCTGTGCCAATCCATTCATCACCTCCATAAACTGGGTCATCTGATTTCTCATCTCCAGTCTCTCATTGGCCATTTGGGTCCTGACCTCTGTAAGGTCCTGCTGTACTTGGTCCATTTGTATACCCGGAAGGTTGTTGCGAGTGGGATATCTATGTGGACGGTTGAGTGGGAAAACCCGTCGTCGAGCAATAGTTCCTGAATCACAACAGAGTTAGTAACAAACAAAACAAAAACCTACAAAACAAAAGAAAAGTTAGTATGCAATGCAGTATGCTTATTTGTTTCCAAGGTATCCGGCTTGGAATTTGGTTTTGACCTTTCCAGACCCCTGAGGAAGGTGCTTTGATGTTGCTTTGAGGGAAAAAGAACTCAGATGAAACAAACTAATGAATATATTAAAAATGGAAAAACATACATAGTTTGTTTTTTACAATACATGCCCTCTGAGGGGTCAATAAATACAACAAACAAAAAATAAAAGTACATGAAATGAAAGCAACAACAAGCAAAAGTCAGACACCAAGACCAAACTCATCTTCCTGGACTTCCTTCAAAAGTGCTTCAGTCACAGGATCAGCTGGATGCTCTGTGAGGTTCCTGATGAGAAGATTCCTGGTGGTGATAGCAGTGGTTAGCTTCTTGTGTCTGCTTTGGTCCTTTGACCTCTTTACACCAGCTCTGAGTTTCAATTCTAAGATTTCCCTCTGGGCTGCCAATAGGGCTTCCTGTTGCTCCTTTGCATTAGCCTCCAACTGTTCAATCTTGTCCTGAGTTCTTTTATCCTCCTGAGTGCGAGCTTCAGTGATCCTGACCCACCTAGCTTGGCTCTCCTTCAAATAGAGATCAGTCCTGGCTTTCTGGAATTGGGCCTCTTTACAGGCATTCTTCAAAATCTATTCTCCAGCCCTTGACTTCTTGATGTAGTCCTCTGACTTTTCAATCCTGGCTAGATGCTCCACCTTAAGTTTTTCTAACCTTTCAATGTCCAGACGACCATCACTCCTCTCCCAGAGGGTTCTTTTCAAGGCTTCAGACAAATTCTCATTCCTCTCTTTTAGCTTCTCAAACTCCTCCAGGCTGACAGTGGCTGGAGGTGGTGCTGTGGATGGCCCAGGTGCATCCTCAATGGTGAAGGGCATCCCAGAAATTTGAGCCCTGGCATGAGACCACTCATAATACTGAGCTGAGGCCACATTGTTGCATCTCCCAAGAATGGTTACCCCCTTAGTCTGGACATTGTCCCAAGCCCAGGATGCTTGCCTGACAATAGCCAGATTAGGCTTAATCTTACAATAAAGGGTCTCAGCTAGATCTTGCACTCTAGGAGGGTGGACCAATGCATAGCCCAGTTGACTTTTGAATAGCAGAGGGTTGTAGTTGATGCAACCCTTCACCCCTATCAGAGGTACATTGGGGAACTGCCCACAACTAGTAATGATGTCCCTGCCCTTGGTGCTCTGGGTGCACCACCTGATGTCATCTGAGGTCAAAGCAACAAGCCTCCTAGCCCAATTCTTTTGTTGGTGAGGATTCAGGAATGCATCAGTTTTGGGCAAGTGCTTGAGCAACCAGGTATGGAACAAGGGAGCACAGCACCTCACCAATCTTCCTCTCTGCTTTTCATTCCTTTGGTGAACAGAGTAGTAGAAATCTCCCAGTAAGGTGGGCACTGGGTTCCTTAGAATGAAAAGATGGATTGCATTCTTGCTAATAAACTTAGGCTCATCTGCAAATAATATAACCCCATATATGCTTAGGGCTAATAATGCACAGACTGCCTTCCATTCTCCCAAGGAAGCCTTCAGAATAGCCTGAGAGGTCAAGAAATCCAAGTGTAGACCAGTGATTCCAGCCTTTGCTGTCATGTTTTGCTCAATCAGAACTGGTTCTAGATACAATGCCTTTGCCACCTCTTCATTACTAGGAAAAGCCATCTCAGGGTTGAAGGGGACTCCACCCCTGATAGGTACCCCAATCAGTGATGAATACTCTTCCAACAAGGGCCCCAACCGAAAATTCTAGAAGGTGAAGCACCTCAGAGGGGGATCATAGAACTGCAGGCAAGTATGAATCAAGCTCCTCTGGGAAGGGTCCAAGTCCATAACCACATCAAGGATGCCTCCATAATGTTCTCTGAATAGTGGTATATGGTCTGGAGTAATCAGGGCCTGGACCTTCCTGATGCCATCCAGCTCAGGCTCAAAGAAATGGTAGGAGATGTTGCTCTTCTTGGGTGCCATGCCTGCTGATGAAGAGCTGAGACAGATACTGATGATGATGACTGATACTAGGAGATGAACCACTGATAGGCTAAAACTGGTGATGCAGGTGACTGAAGCAAGGTAGCTGATGAAGGTTGCTAAAGCAAATAGCTGGTGAACAAAAGGCCTATGCAGATGAAGGGGTCAAAACCAAGCCAAATGTAATATGGATACCCTGAAAAACAAATAAACACATGTTAAATGATGCAATGATGATGTATGCAAATGATATGCAAGGGTTTGTGATCAAGCTGGATCTGATTACTGCCTTGATATAAGTCCATGTATGTTCAAGAAATCCAGATGGAGGTTCATAAGTCCAGTAACCAAGGTGGGGGACTCAAATAAAGAGTCACATGTCCAGGGTTAAAAATCACAAGAACTGTTCCAAAATGGAGTACTCTTAATCAAAACAAAGTAACAGGGTATGTTGAGGTCAAGGGTACCTGCAAACCTGTAAACAACCCAACCCCCTCACAGGTAGTGTTCTAAAACAAGGATCCTCAGACTTGGATCAGTTATGAGAAGTGTAAACACTTCTAACCTGGAGGTACAGTGTTTACAATAACCATAAAAGATCCTCCTCTAATTCACCTCAGCTTCTGAAGGTCAATACTAAAGGTCATCCAGACTTAGCAGGCTTCCCAGATAGCCCTAGCACTACAGGAAATTTGTAGCACAGAGTTCTCAAGAAGAAACCCATATCTGAACCGTGTTTCATATTCCCGCACCAGACCGAAATGGAATGGGAAAGAACATGAACCACTCTAGCCTAGGTGTCACTCAGGTCCCAGGTATAGGACCTTAAACTCTCAATAGAACACCCACCCACCAAAGCAACAAAACCAGATCCAGCCAGAACAGTATGACAGTATGATGTATATAAAGCTGTAAAGAAAGCAGTAAACAAACTGTACATAAAGCAATAAATAAAACAAGTATACAAACACAAATTGCACATAACACCCCAGTAAACACAAATCAAACAAGCGCTAGGAGGAACCCACAAAAAGAACCAGAAGCCCTGGTTACAATATAAGGGTCCCCAGCAGAGTCGCCAAGCTGTCGCTCCCGATAAATGAGAAATGGCCCAAATAAGGGTACAGACGCGAATGGTCGGCGAAAGGATGAAATGAATAGAGTCGCCAGCTAGGCATTTTTATCCCGAAGGAAAGGTAATGTTGCATAAACCTAAGAAAAGACATGGATAAGACGGTTGCGAACCAGAGAGACTGAGAAAGGGGGTTGGTTACAACCTGGGAAGGTATTAGCACCCAGATTGTCCGCCGTACTCGACGGGATCCACGCTTAAGATATTTGTGTTTTAAAGGGGTAGCGTCAGTGCAATTTGTGTATAAAGAGAGCTAGGAGAGGTTGTACAAGTGTCAGTGTAAAGGAAGTGTAAAGTAAAGTATGTGAAGTGTCAGTGTGAGAACAAGAATGAAATGCTCAAGATCATGAGGCTTAAAAGAATGAAACTGGAAGGAGGGGGAATATACAGAGACTTTTGTTCGATAACTGTTAAGTTATGCCTACGTATCCTCTCGTGCAATGAGGAAGTCAGAACACCGTAGTTCGACCCAAAGAGACTGAAAGATAAATTGACTTGTGAACTGCTTACTTGTCTATGCTCAAGTGTATGACCTGTCTGGCTCAGGTGCAAACTGTCTTGCATTAGACGGAAGAAGCAAGTTCTCGTTTATGAGTGAATGAGATGAGAAAAGAATCCCGTAGGAGACGATTATTGTTTGTTTTTGAGTTTTCAACCTTTTATTGCTTTTGAAAGTTTGTCATAGATTAATGAGCTTAAGCCTAAACCAATGAATTTAGTAAACTCATCACATCTTCCCTCTGATTAGGGGTAATGAGAATGCCTTAAGTGTGAAGTCAGCTTCTCACACTTAATCACCATGGTGTAGGATTAAGATCATTAACCTACTTGTGATTATTTAGATGTTTTTGGTGCTTTTGTTTAGTGTTAAGTAATGAGATTAAGCCATAATCAGGGATTAAACAGACTCATTACACCATCCTAATAGAAGGATAATAGATGAGAAAGTTTAAGCTGAGGAAAGCTCCTCAACTTAATCCATGATTAGGGATTAACTTCATGACAAAACAAAGCCTTTATTAAGTGGATTTTAGTTAATGATTAGATGATGAAGTGAGGTTTAGGGTTTGTAAGACAACTTGAGGGGGACTTGTCCATTAACATTAGGGTTAGTCCTTCTTAACCAGTTAAGGAAGAATTAGAACCCTAATGCAAGGCCCAAGTTACAAGCTTGATGTCTTGATGATTATTAGATGGATTGATTAAAGGAGTTAAACACATTAAGGGTTTAATACTTAGGATTAAAGTTATACACTCCATCCTAATAGAAGGATGCAAGCATAAGCTTAATCATAAAGCCTTAAAGCCTTTATGGTTTAGTCCCTGATTATGAGATGAGAAGAGAAGACTCAATGAGACACAAAGGTAAAATCTAAATGGGGGACTAATCAAAACCCTAATTATTGTCATGCTTGGTTGTTCCTAGGGTTTGTGAGGTTTACAAGAAAGATCTTCAGAGAAACCACCAGGAAACAGATGAAAGGAGCAAAGAGAAGCAAAGTAACTTGCTTCATTTAAGAAGACAAGTCACTTGAAGAAAGAAGGTAAGATGAACAAGAATGAGCAAGCCCAATCTCAAACACAAGACAAAATGCAGCAATGATGCATAAGAGGGATGAAAAGAGATTGTGAGAAGTGAAGGCAAATTCACTTCTCAAAGTAACTTACCACCTGAAAAGTTAGTGAAAGAAATGCAATGCAATGCACAATGAGATGAAATGACATGATGAAAATCAAAACCAGAAGCATGTACATGATGTTAATGATGCTATGAGATGATGCAAACATGAAACAAGGCATGGGAATGGTCATACAAACACAAGGATACAAGAGAAGCATGCTTAGAACCATGGACACACATGAAAAGTTATGGAATGCAAATGACATACAACATGGAAAATGAAAGATGCAATGATCAAACATGATTCTAATATGTCCCAAGATGTATCATGAATCAAATAGATGCACAAAATGTCATGGCAAGTCATGGTATGCAAGCAAATGCAAGATGAATGCAAAAGGAAGCCCAAATTAGGGTTTATGATCAATGCACAAAACAAAAACCAAAACCAGAAGCAAGCATCAAGATAAAAAATTGAAAATGCATCCAAGGGAACCTTAAACCTATACAAACTCACTGCCCAAAGGAGGGGTTCTAACTCTTAACCTAATGAGGGTTATGAATTTCTTAAGAATGCTAGGGTTTTATGGTACCTTGTCAAGAAAAATGTCAAACAAATTGAAAATGCAAGATCAAATCATGCCAATTTAATCCTAAAAACTTCGTGATATGCAAGATGCAATGCAAAAAGAATCAAAGTCCAACTCTTAAAGACTAGGCAGAAATGAAT
Organism: Lathyrus aphaca; assembly: GCA_963966055.1. Taxonomy (NCBI): domain Eukaryota; kingdom Viridiplantae; phylum Streptophyta; class Magnoliopsida; order Fabales; family Fabaceae; genus Lathyrus; species Lathyrus aphaca. The sequence continues at coordinate 319,206,036 of OZ014519.1, read as the reverse complement.
TTTTGAACATTGGATCAAAATAATGCTTTGAAATGAAATTAATTCCATGGAAAATTATCAAAAGACATCAATATCAAAAAAGAAATTTGGTTTGAGGGTTGGACAATGTTTCTAAATGATTTTAAATGTTTCATGAATTTTTTTTGTGATTTTTAAATACCTAAAAGTATTTTTAATTAATTAATTCTCATTAATTAATTAAAAATAAACTTTTAAATGATTTAAAAATAATTTTTAATGCAAAAAATAAAAATAAAAATGTTTTTGGTTTCTGAAAATTAATAAAAGCTTGCATAAAAATTTTCAGAATTTTTAAACGATTTTTACTATTTTTAATAAAATGCACCAATTAAATAAGAAAAATGTGAAATAAAAATTAATAAAATGAAAAGTATGAGCAATGGATGGATCAGATGCGTTCTGGGCAAGGGAAGGTTGACTTGGCGCCACATCCAATGGCCCAAGTTCAAACCTGGTTAAATCAGGTTTATGAATTAATTAAAATGGATTAATTAAGTTAATGAGGATTAGGGTTTCTGAGGACACATCCTAGCCATTCAAACGCGCGCCAGTCAGCCTTGGTCAACTCATCCTACGTTCCAAATTCAAATCTCACTTAATGACACATATTAGGACTAATGGTTCTTAGGTGGCCGGAGAAGACTTCCGGTCGTCTTCTCCGGCGAACCAAAACCCTAGGTTTCACTACAAGCCACCCCACTTCAAATTAAACACAGGGAAATGATCCTCTAACATCATGGAACATAAATCAACCATCAAACAACATTTAAACTACATGAATCAAGTAAATCGAAGCAAACATTTTTCACGGGAGAAATTTCAGAACATCAATACATCCTCATTTTCCACTCATTTTCAATTTCAAACACATCATGATGATCAGGATAACATGAAGTTCTAGAAAATTTGTTCTTGAGCTATACCTGAGATGGAACCTTCTGGTTCTGGGCTGTTTCTTGGTGCAAACTCACTCCTCTTGAGCTCCTAATGAAGTCTTGATACTTGAAAGAAGTTTGTGATGGCTAGTTTGGAAGATCACAGAAGTTCTGTTCAAGGTGGGGTAGAAATCATATTTTGATTTCAGTGACTTTCAGGCTATGGTGATGGGTGGTTTTTGATCAGTGAAGTGTGCTGAGTTTGTTTGTGAAGGTTGTTTGTGTGTTTGCAGCTTGTGGAGAGTGTTTCGAAGGCTTTTGCAAATGGGGAAGATTTTGTTAACTATGGCTTGTGGGCAAGATCAGAATGAGTTGTGTGTTGTGTTAGTCTGGGTTTTGTCCATGTATCAAAAGGGGATAGGTCAGAAAGTTGTTGGTGGCCTATGTTGATTGGTATGGGTCTTTGGCCAAAATGTCAACTTGATGTGTACTTGAAGCATGGGCTATGGTACAACTTGCTTTTTGGCTTGCTTTTGCTCAGCTTGAATCAAGGAATGCTATGAAAAAGGTTTAGAGGCAATGCAGCAAGTGGTTTGTAACTTATGATAAGTTTTGCAAGTTGGTTCAAGTTTGGTTCCTTTGGGATTTCTTGAGTTTCAAGGCATCAAAGTGCAAAGTTCTTTGGCCCATTCTGAATTTTAGAGGTCATATGATCATGTTGTGAAGAAATGGTACTCATTTGAGGCCTTTAGAACACTTGATCAAACCATTTTGCAAAATACCTCTTTGGTAAAAAACTTCAAATTTTGTGATTTTAGCCAACTTTGACAAGCCATAACTTTTGATCCAAAATGAATTAGGTCATGTTATTGTACTTTTTGAAAAGGGAATGATCCATTCTACAACTTTCATGACCAAAGTTTTTCCATTTGAAGCATTTTTGAATCAAAAGGTAAAGGTTGAAAAAGTTTCCCAAAATGGCAATTTTCATTAAAAGTCAAACTTCCCAAAAAGTCAACTTTGCAAATGACTTGAAATTCTCTAATTTTGTGAACTTCTAACATCTTATATGATCAAATAAAGATCATACATAATCAAAATGATGATACCACCCTTTGGTTAGGTCATTGGGGGCCTCAGATGCCCTGATTTTACACTGACTTGCTTAAAAAGTCAACCCTTGATCAGATGACTTCCCCAAGGAATTTCTTCATGAAAATTGATATGCATGCTCCCTATACCATATAGAGACCAATAGAAACAAGAATGACCAAAAAATTTGGAGTTATGGCCTATGAAACCAAAACCCTAATTTTAGGTCATCTGTGCAGTCAAGCCTGGCTCTGCTTCCATACCATTCTCAGTTCTTGTGATTTTTTGACATTCTTGACTTTGAGAGGACATAATATGATGCTTGAACATACATTGACCCCCTTGAAGTGATTGATGACCTTTGGAGTGGCTCAAGAAGCTCTTGGATTGCTCAGATCACAAACCCTAGATGCAGATGACTTTGAACCAATGCAGTGAATCAAAAATGTGGTATGAGATGCTATGATTAGATTTATGCATATGAGGATATCACAAGCCATGGTGTGAATGGGTGAGGGAAAATTTGGGGTGTTTACAAGGATCAACTTAACTTCTTTTAAGAAGTAAGTTGAATCATTTTGATCTCTTATTCTTCTTCTTCCTTTCTTTTTTTCTTTCCTTCTTCTTCATTTGGACAGACTTTAAGCCACACTAACCTAGGACTCCTATGCATGATAACATCTAGGGTTGTTAGTCCCCCCTTTTGTTTTTTACCTTTGAGATCCTTTTGGTGCTCTCTCTTCTCATCTTCAAAATCAACTTCAAGTCATCTAATAAATGACAAGTTTTCTCATGTACCATGAGACTTTGCCATGGTGTACATGCACATGTCCCATTTCGGGGAGAGGTGTAGGGTATCTATCATGATGAATAGGTATTAGCATGAGATCACTTCACTTCACAAAAGCTAAAAACACTTCTTAATCAAAAACCACAAAAATACTTAATAAAGTTCAATAGGTCAGTGTGTCTGAGTCTTCCTCTTAGGGACTAGATTTTGGGATTTCCCCCATAGCTAGGTGTGCTTCTTATCCATTCCATTTCGGGATGATGTAAGAAGTACACATCCAATTGTGTAAGACTTAGGTTCACTCACCTATGCAAACCTCAAAGCAAAAAACTCCTGAAAAACACTGAATAAAGAATAAACGTCTCTCCTTCAGGACTTCTTTCCTCATCACCTTCATTCTTAACATAAGAACTTGCTTCTACTTGACTCCTTGCAAGACGGTAACACACTCGTGCCAGACAAGCCTGTAACACCTGAGCATTGACATAAGCAGTTCAAGCTTTTAAAACACAAGCCATTTTCCTCCCTAATTAGGGGAACTACGGCGACTCTGATCCTCACGTCCAGATGAGGTACGTATGCAGCAGGGTAGGGCCCGTTCGAGCACTCTTTTATTTTCCCTAATTTTCCCCCCTTTATTTTCTTTTTTTATCCAATTTCAGTCTTTCTTTTTCCAGCAGCTTTCATTTCTTTTACCCTTTGAAACAATTTTCTTTGCAAGCGTGGATCCCGTCGGGAACGGCGGACGATCTGGGGTGCTAATACCTTCCCAGGTCATAACTGACTCCCGAACCCAATTTCTTTGGTTTGCAGGACCTTTGTCCTTCCTTTTCTTTTCTTAGATTTGTGCATCATTACCTTTCCCTTTCCTTTGGGATAAAAATGTCTGGCAGGTGACTCTACCCCTTTTCTGCGCCACTTTCGCGTTTGTACAAGGATGGAAATCCAGGGAGCGACAACTTGGCGACTTTGCTGGGGAACAAACCCAAAACCTCTGGTTTCCCCTTTGAGAGTCACTCTCGCTTGTTAGTTTCTGTTTCGTTGGTGTTTTATGTTTGCTGTTGTGTGTTTATTTTACTGTTGTTTATTTAAAGTTTTATTTACAGCTTTATTTATTGCTTTCAGTATTTATTTTCAAGCATCATATGTATATACTGGACTGTCAGGACCGTGTTGGTTTTCTTTTGGCGGGATGGGATTGTTACTATGAGATGAGTCCATTACCAAGGCTCGAGTGCACCCTAGGACTTAGTGTGGGCAGACATTGTACTTCCATGGTAGTTCACCATGATGAGTGGCGATGTATTCCACACCCAGACTGCGACCGTCTTGGAAATATTTGCCGCTCCCACCAAAATGACACCTGGTCAGAAGGGGTACAGACGCGAACGGTCGGCGAAAGGAGAGAGAACACACAAGGGTGAACTCAAAAGACAAGAGTCGCCAGCTAGGCATTTTTATCCCGGAGGAAAGGTAATGCTACATAGACCTGAGAAAATATATGGATAAGACGGTTGCGAACCAGAGAGACTGAGAAAGGGGGTTGGTTACAACCTGGGAAGGTATTAGCACCCAGATTGTCCGCCGTACTCGACGGGATCCACGCTTAAAAGATTTGTGTTTTAAAGGGGTAGTGTCAGTGCAATTTGTGTATCAAAACTGGAAAAGAATGCAAGTGTCAGTGTAAAAGAAATGTGAAGTGTATAAGAGAAGTGTCAGTGTAGGAACAAGAATGAAATGCTCAAGACTGTGGCTTAAAGAATAATGCTGAAAGAGGGGGAATGTACAGAGACTTTTTGTTCGATAACTGTTAAGTTATGCCTACGTATCCTCTCGTGCAATGAGGAAGTCAGAACACCGTAGTTCTACTCAAAGAGACTGAAAGATAAAATTGACTGTAAACTGCTTACTTGTCCATGCTCAAGTGTATGACCTGTCTGGCTCAGGTGCCAACTGTCTTGCATTAGACGAAAGAAGCGAGTTCTCGTTTATGAGTGAATGATATGAGAAAAGAATCTCGGAGGAGACGATTATTGTTTGTTTTTGAGTTTTCAATCTTTTATTGCTTTTTTTTTGGGGTTTGTCATAAGAAAATGAGCTTAAGTCTAAACCAAGGTTTAGTAAACTCATCACATCTTCCCTTTGATTAGGGGTAATGAGAATACCTTAAGTGTGAAGTAAGCACCTCACACTTAGTCACCATGATGTAGGATTAAGATCATTAACCTACTTGTGATTATTTAGATGTTTTTTGTGGTTTTTGTTTAGTGTTAGGTAATGAGTTTAAGCCATAATCAAGGATTTAATGGACTCATTACACCATCCTAATAGAAGGATAATAGATGAGAACATTTAAGCTGAGAAAGACTCCCCAACTTAATCCATGATTAGGGATTAACCTCATGACAAAACAAAGCCTTTATTAAATGGATTTTAGTTAATGGTAAGATGAAGAAAAGATTTTTATGATTTGCAAGACAACTTGAGGGGGACTTGTCCATTAACACTAGGGTTAGTCCTTCTTAACCAATTAAGGAAGAATTAGAACCCTAATGCAAGGCCCAAGTTACAAGCTTGATGTCTTAGTGATTATTAAGTGGATTGATTAAAGGATTTAAAAACATTAAGGGTTCAACACTTAGGATTAAAGTTATACACTCCATCCTAATAGAAGGATGCAGGCATAAGCTTAATCACAAAGCCTTAAAACCTTTAAGGTTTAGTCCCTGATTTTTAGATGAGGAGAAGACCCAAAGATGACACAAAGGTAAAAGCTAAATGGGGGACTAATCAAACCCTAATTATTATCATGCTTGGTTGTTCCTAGGGTTAATGAGGTTTGCAAGAAAATCTTCAGAGAAACCACCAGGAGGGAAGCAGATGAAAGGAGCAAAGAGAAGCAAAACAACTTGCTTCACTTAAGAAGACAAGTTGCTTGAAGGAAGAAAGTAAGAGATGAACATGAATGAGCAAGCTCAATCCAATACACAAGATAAAATGCAGCATTGATGCAAGAGAGGGATGAGAAGAGATTGAGAAGTGAAGGCAAATTCACCTCTCAAAACAACTTACCACCTGAAAAGTTAGCAAAAGAAATGAAATGCAATGCAAATGAGATGCAATGCCATGGTGCAAACCAAAACCAGAAGCAAGAACATGATGTTAATGATGCTAAGGGATGATGCAAACACATGACAAGAGGTGAGAATAATCAAACAAACATAAGGATGCAAATGAGGTATGCTTTGAACCATGAAAGTTCAAGAAAAGTTTATGAAATGCAATGGACATACAACATGGCAAATGAAAGATGCAATGATCAAACATGATTCTAATATGTCCTAAGATGTATTATGAATCATGAAGATGCACAAAATGTCATGGCAAGTCATTGGATGCAAGCAAATGGAAGATGGATGCAAAGGAAGGTACAAATTAGGGTTACATGCATCATGCAATACAAAAATTCAAAACCAGATGCAAATGACATGATAAAAAATTGAAAATGCAATCAAAGATACCCTAAACCTATACAAGTTCACTTCCCAAAGGAGGGGATCTAACTCTTAACCTAGTGAAAGTTATGAATTTCTCAAGTTGGCTAGGGTTTCAAGGTTCCTCACAATGAAAAATGAAAAACAAATGGAAAATGGAAGATCAATTCAAGACAAGTTTATCCTATAAACTACATGCCATGAAGGATGCAATGCAAGAAGAACCATTATCAAACTCTCAATGGTTGGGCAGAATGGATTTTTCAAAGTTAGAACAAAAATATTGCCTTAAAATAAATTTAATTCCAATGAAAATGATCAAAAGGAATCAAGAACCAAAAAGAAATTTGTTTTGAGAGTTGGATAATGTTTCTAAATGTTTTAAAACGCAATGTGAATTATTTGGTGATTTTTAAATACCTAAATGCATTTTTAATTAATTAATTTTCATTAACTAATTAAAAATAAACATTTAAATGATTTAAAAATAATTTTTAATGCAAAAAATAAAAATAAAATTATATTCAGAATGAGAAAAATATTTTAAGCCAGCATGCAAAAAATGAAATTTTTATAAAGTGTTTTGATATTTTAAAATAAATGGGAAAGAAAATGCAATAAAAATGAATTAAAAATACGAATTAATGAAAGTAATCCAATCCAGTGGCTGAGATTCAAATAGAAAGGGAGGGAATTGACCAGTGCGCGCATCTGGATGGCTGAGATTCAAACTACACTAATTACGTCATTAAGCCCTAATCTGAACCCTAAACACTTTCAGATGACCGGAACAGTGTTCCGGTCATCTTCTCCGGCCAACCGTTCATGCCATCTCACTCCCTACGCATCCCCAAGCCCTCTAACTTTCCAGAAATGATCCCCATACCAAACCCAACAAGAATCAATCAACAAAAAACATTTATTCATCATCAAATTCGTGAATCAGAGCAAAACGGAAAAGAACTCAGAAATTTCAGAAGCTCATGAAATGCTTATTTCTCAACTATTCTCAAAAATAAAAACATCATGACAATCAGTGAAACATGTAGAATCATTCTATAACATAAAATGAGAGTTCTTGAAAAATAAATGCCATGGCTACCTGAGCTTGAGCTTTCGAAACAGGAACTTTCTGGCCAGTTCTTTGCCTCAAATCAACTCCAATGATTCCCCCCAAGAGCTTGTGATGTTTGGTTGGAGTTTAAATGGCCTCAAAATGGAAATGGCAGAAGTTCAGTTTGTGAAATGTGAAAATCGTGTTTTTGATTGTGGGGGTTTTAGGGCCAAGTGAAGGGTGGGAGATGATCAGTGGATCATGGTGAGTTGAATGGTGAAAGAAACTTGAAGGTTTGATGGTTGAATCAAGAGATTCGAAGGCTCTTGCAAATTTGGGGATTTTTGAGTGTGTTGTGTTCTTGGAGCTTCAGACTGTGTTGTTATGTGCTTTTTCTTGCATTTGATCCACATAAAGAAGTGTGATAGGTCAGAGAGTGGGTGTTGGCCTATGCTGATTGGTATGGGCAAGTTGCCAAAATGTCAAAAGTTGGTGTACTTGAGGTATGGGTCATGGCAGGCTGGTTTAGGGGCATGGTTTGGTTCAGCTGAGATCATGGAATGCTTGTGGATCAGATTTTGTGAACTGAGGCAAGTGGATGAGAAGCTTTGATCTATTTTGCAAATTGGCACAACTTTGCCCCTTTTGGAAATTCTTCAAGTTTAAGGCATGAAATGGAATAATTCAAAGCACCATTCTGATCCTTAGAGGTCCACTTGACATGTTGTGAAGTGTTTGTGCACATTTGAGGCCTTTAGAATGCCTTATCATACCATTATGCAAATTGCCTCTTTGGTGTAAAACATGAATTTATGTGATTTTGTCCAACTTTGACAAGCCATAACTTTTGATCCATAATGAATTAGAATGAGTTCTTGTACTTTTTGAAAAGGGAAAGATCCATTCTACAACTTTCATGACCAAAGTTTTCTCATTTGAAGCATTTTTGAATCAAAAAGAAAGGGTTGAAAAACTTTCCCAAAATGGCAAGTTTCCATTACAAGTCACTTTCCCAAAAAGGCAATTTTGCAAATGGCTTGAAATTCTTCAATTGTGTGAACTTCTAACATCTTATATGATCAAATAAAGATCATACACATTCAAAATGATGAAGAACACCCTTTGGTTAGGTCATTGGGGGCCTCATATGCCCTGATTTTGCACTGACTTGCTCAAGAAGTCAACTCTTGATTAGATGCCTACCCATGGAATTTCTTCATGAAACTTGATATGCATGATCCTTATAACATATAGAGACCAATAGAAACAAGAATGACCAAAGAATTTGGAGTTATGGCCTCTGAAACCAAAACCCTAATTCTAGGTCATCTGTGCAGTTAAGCCTGGCTTTGCTTCCATGCCTTTCTCAGTTCTTGTGATTCTTTGACTTTCTTGACTTTGTGGGGATACAATATGATGCTTGGACTACATGGACCCCTTTGACGTGATTGATGACCTTTGGAGTGGCTCAAATGGCTCTTGGATGGCTCAGATCACAAACCCTAGATGCAGATGACTTAGAAGCAATGCAGTGAAACAAATATGCAATGTGAGATGCTATGATTGAATTTATGCATATGAAGATATCACAAGCCATGGTGTGAATGGGTGACGGTAAATTTGGGGTGTTTACAGCTGCCCCTATTCAAGCATGAGTTAGCTGTGCAGGATGTAAGCAACGGCTTAACAGGCAAACAAGATAACTTATGGTTGAATACCAAAGACAATCCAAAATTTGCACTCACAGAATGAAGAAGAAAAGGGATATAGATTGTAAAAGAAAATAAAGTATGATTATAAAGTGCGGGCGACGGAGGACGACCGTCGAGCAGAGGACGACTGCTGGGGAAAGAGCAATGACGGGGACGGACGACATGCTGGGGATATAAGAGATTATGATGGGGACGGCCATCAATTAAAGCTATAAGACTCTCTGGGATTATAGGTAAATGAAATAAACGATGAGGTACGATCATCAAAGGTGAAGGACGATCACCTAGCAGGGGATGGCTGCTCTGTTGGGGACAAGATGAGGGACGGTCATCTAAGGTGAAGGACGATCACCTGGCAGGGGACGGCTGCCGAAAGTACCACGACATAGGACGAATGTCGAGCGAAAAGGTCAACGATGGGGACGACCATCGGATAAGCATGATGAAGGACGATCATCAAGAGGTGAAGGACGATCACCTAGCAGGGGACGGCTGCTGAAAATATCACGACATAGGACGAATGTCGGATAGGAAGGGGTTCTAATGAATAGAGACTCCACTGGGAATGATGAAGGACGATCATCCATAGGTGAAGGATGATCACCTGGCAGGGTACGGCTGCCGCAAAAGTATCCTGACTAGGACGAATGTCAGATAGAAAGGAAATAGTTTAACAAGCTTGTTGGGGACTTCGCTGGGGAATAGTAAACACGGACGAGTGTTTACATCCAAGAAATGAAAGGTATAAGTGTTTGGCACTGTGTATAGATTAAAGATGCGGACGAGCATCCTTAAGACTATGATACGGACGAGTATCGGGTAGAAACAAACGCTGACATATGTTCAGAGATGATGATACGGACGAGTATCAACTAGTTATCAAAGAACACGGACGAGTGTTGATTCTGAGGGGACTCTTTTGGGGAATGACAGACACAGACGAGTGTCTAAATTCTAAAAAGAGGTAAAAGTAACCGACATTGTGTATGGATTAAAGATGCGAACGAGCATCCCTAAGACTATGATACAGACGAGTATCAGTAGAAATAAATGCTGACACATGTTCAGAGATGATGATACGGACGAGTACCAACTGGTTAACAAAGAACACGGACGAGTGTTGATTCTGAGGGGACTCTTCTGGGGAATGATAGACACAGACGAGTGTCTAAATTCTAAAAAGAGGTAAAAGTAACCGACATTGTGTATGGATTAAAGATGCGAATGAGCATCCCTAAGACTATGATACGGACGAGTATAAGTAGAAACAAATGTTGACACATGTTCAGAGATGATGATATGGACGAGTACCAACTGGTTAACAAAGAACACGGACGAGTTTCGAATCTAAGAAATATAAGTGGTGTATACAAGATACGGACGAGTATCTGTATGAGTAAAAAGTATGAGTAACAAGTATGAGTAAGACACGGACGAGTGACTCTCTTGCTGGGGAGAGTGTGACACGGACGAGTGTCGTAAAAAGTGTATTATAAACAAATATAGGATTTACAAAGTGTTTAGGAATTATATGTATATGTAATTGTATGGTGAGTGCAAAGGGGACGCTTTGTCTTTCTGCTGGGGGTATGACACAGACGGGTGTCAGGAAGTATCTGTACTGTAAGAGAAATGTCTTGGCTCTCTGCCGGGGGATTTTGGGGAGCATTCTGTATATTATTGATGGATTGTCAATATTCAGAACATGGCTTATGATTATGCAATATGTTTGATTTTTGCCGTAATGCTCCGTATTAGACGGAATGCTACGCTCTGTGAGGAGAATATGATGCGAATGCTATGATTATGCAGAGATAACGATCCAAGACTCGAATCTCGTTGCCGAAGAGATCTCTGGCTGATCTGCTTGAAGTGGACATCCCAGCTGGGGATAAGATCATTGGTAGATCTGATAAGATGTATCTGCATGGGGAAACAGATCACTGATAGACCTATCTCAGTATTGGGGGACCCAACTAGGGTTTGTAGAAGCTTCTGTCACTCTGTTGTGATTTCTTCATGCGTTGCTCTTCTGGATAGAGGTTGAAACTCTGCGAGGAGGTAGTTCCCTGGTTGGCACTTGGCTGGGGAAGAAGAAAAATCACTGGAAGATCTTCCTAGGGATTTCTGTAGGGATCCTGCTGAGGATGATACTTGACAACTCAGCTGGGGAGGAAACACCTCCGGTGCTAATCTGGAAGACAAACTGAGTAGATAATGATTTGACAGCTTGCTGGGGATAAGCTTTCATGCCCCATGCTGCGCTTTGGATACCTGCAATCCTGTAAAGACAAAGAAACACACAAACACCTCGAGGTATTCCTTACTGGATTCCATCATAGGGATTTGGACACTCCCAGGAGTAAGTATATTTCCTGTAAGCATGTAATTCAGGAAAGACGCATCTGTATTTATGCGATCAACAAATTAATGACATCGGACATTTTTGTAAATAAAAGAGTACGAGACAGTGTGTGACTGAAAATCTGATTTTATTAATTCGAGTGCCCTGAATTTGGCAAGATACATTCAAAGAAACGGATCCCCTGAAATGAGGGAATCGTTACAAATTGAGAAACAAAAGATGTTGGCAATGTTGATGACGCTTCAAGGAGCTTCCCTTTAGCTATGACTCGTATGACATTTGACGTTCTTCTCGTCTTGCTTTTTGAAGAAGGTCGATTCTGAACGAATTTTGAACCTTTCGAAGCTTACCATGTTGTAAGTGATACAGATGAATTCAGAATACAGTTGTTCGCTTATTCCCTTATTTTGCGTGGATCGCCCTTTCGGGTTTTCAATCCACCGGGATACCCATTTTTGCCTGAGTTGTCCAATGCGGCTTTTCAACTCAGCGGGTGTACATTTTTTATTCATTTTCCCTTATTTTTGCCCGAGTCTTTTATTCTATTTTTGACTCGCCGGGATGCCCTATTTTTGCCTGGACTTACATTCTGTTTTTATGTCCAGCGGGTCATTTTTATGCGAAGTATTTTTTAACTGCATCTGAATTCACAGGGGACAAGAAGTCTTCGCCATCCATAGTGCTGAGCATCAGTGCTCCACCAGAGAAAACTTTCTTTACTACGAATGGCCCTTCATAGTTTGGGGTCCACTTGCCCCTGTGGTCTGTATGAGGAGGGATGAGTCTTTTCAGCACAAGATCTCCTACTTGGTACTCTCGGAGCCTGACTTTCTGATCGAAGGCTTTCTTCATTCTTTTCTGATACAACTGCCCATGACAGATTGCAGGCAATCTCTTTTCTTCAATCAGACTCAGTTGTTCGTATCGGGACCGGACCCATTCTGCCTCGTTTCGCTTAACATCCATCAGTACCCGCAGGGAGGGTAATTCAACTTCAACAGGTAGGACTACCTCCATACCATACACAAGCTGATACGGTGTTGCCCCAGTGGATGTTCTGATTGACATACGGTACCCATGCAAGGCAAATGATAGCATTTCATGCCAATCTTTATAGGTAACTACCATCTTCTGCACAATCTTCTTGATATTCTTGTTAGCTGCCTCTACAGCACCATTCATTTTGGCCTGTAAGGAGAAGAATTGTGGTGTTGGATCTTGAAGTCCCGACATAGTTCTGCCATCATTTTGTTGTTCAGGTTGGAACCATTATTAGTAATGATTCGCTCGGGCACTCCATACTGACAGATGATGTCTCTTTTCAGAAATCGGGCTACCACTTGCCTTGTAACATTTGCATAGGAGGCTGCTTCAACCCATTTGGTAAAATAGTAAATAGCCACCAGGATGAATCTGTGGCCATTTGAAGCAGTCGGTTCAATTTTTCCAATCATATCAATGCCCCACATGGCAAAGGGCCAGGGTGAAGACATCACATTCAGAGGATTAGGAGGTACATGCACTTTATCCGCATAAATCTGGCATTTATGGCATCTCCTGGCATACGCACAACAGTCTGCATCCATTGTAATCCAGTAATAACCTAATCTTAGCAACTTTTTAGCCATGGCATGCCCCCTTGCATGGGTACCAAAGGATCCTTCGTGCACTTCGTGCATTAACAAGCCTGCTTCTGTCTTATCAACGCATCTGAGAAGTACCATATCAAAGTTTCTCTTGTATAGGGAACCGTCAGTATTCAGGAAGAAACTACCAGCTAGCCTTCTTAATGTCTTCTTGTCATTGGAAGATGCCCTAGGTGGGTATGTTTGATCCTCTAAGAAGCACTTAATGTCATGGAACCAAGGCTCATCATCTTTAACAACATCTGCTGAGAACACATATGCTGGTCTGTCAAGTCTGGATACTAAAATCCGAGGTACAAAGTTGGCAGCTTGAACTTTGATCATGGATGAAATGGTAGCCAGAGCATCTGCAAACTGATTCTCGTCTCGAGGGATATACTCAAGCTTGACCGTTGTAAAGAAATTCAATAACCTCCTTGTATAATCCCTGTAAGGTATCAGGTGATCCTGGTGTGTGTACCATTTGCCGTCACCAGAGCTGAATCTCCGAATACAGTCAAAGTCTTGATCCTGAGGTCAATGGCTTCCTCAAGACCCATAATACAAGCTTCGTATTCAGCTTAGTTGTTAGTGCAGTTAAAGGTGAGTTTTGCCGAGAAAGGCAGGTGAACTCCTTTAGGTGTAATGAGTACTGCACCAACACCACAACCATTCATGTTAACAGCCCCATCAAACATCATAGTCCATTCTTCTTCTGGGTCAGGCCCTTCAGTGTGAATAGGCTCTTCATGATATTTTGCTTTTATGAACATGATGTCTTCATCAGGGAAGTCAAATCTCATAGGCTGGTAATCATCAATGGGTTGCTCAGCAAGATAATCAGACAATACACTGCCCTTGATGGCTTTCTGAGATGTGTACTGAATGTCATATTCTGTGAGGATCATTTGCCATCTTGCAACTCGTCCGGTAAGTGTTGGCTTCTCAAAAATATACTTGACTGGGTCCATTGTCGCTCCCGACAAATGAAAAGGATCAGATGAAGGTACAGACGCGAACGGTCGGCGAGAGGGACAATGAGAACACACAGCCGTGAACTCACTGGAGATGAAAAGAGTCGCCAGCTAGGCATTTTTATCCCGGAGGAAAGGTAATGCTGCATAGACCTAGAAAAAGATGGATAAGACGGTTTGCGAACCAGAGAGACTGAGAAAGGGGGTTGGTTACAACCTAGGAAGGTATTAGCACCCAGATTGTCCGTCGTACTCGACGGGATCCACGCTTAAAAGATTTGTGCCTTGAAGGGGTAGTGTCAGTGCAATTTGTGTGTAAATGAGCTGGAAAAGATGTACAGGTGTCAGTGTAAAGTGTATAAATGATATGAAGTATGAAGGTGTCAGTGTAAGAACAGAATGAAATGCTCATGATAATGAGGCTAAAGAATGAAGCTAGAAAGAGGGGGGATATACAGAGACTTTTGTTCGATAACTGTTAAGTTATGCCTACGTATCCTCTCGTGCAATGAGGAAGTCAGAACACCGTAGTTCGACCCAAAGAGACTGAAAGATGAATTGACTTGTGAACTGCTTACTTGCCTACGCTCAAGTGTATGACCTGTCTGGCTCAGGTGCTTACTGTCTTGCATTAGACGGAAGAAGCGAGTTCTCGGTTGTGAATGAAGGTGATGAGAAAAGAATCCCGAAGGAGACGATTATTGCTTGTTTTTGAATTTTCAGTCTTTTATTGCTTTTGAAAGTTTGTCATAAGATAATGAGCTTAAGCCTAAACCAATGGATTTGGTAAACTCATCACATCATCCCTCTGATTAGGGGTAATGAGAATTACCTTAAGTGTGAAGTCAGGTTCTCACACTTAATCACCTTTGGTGTAGGATTAAGATCATTAACCTACTTGTGATTATTTAGATGTTTTTGGTGTTTTTGTTTAGTGTTGAGTAATGAGATTAAGCCATAATCAGGGATTAAACAGACTCACTACACCATCCTAAAAGAAGGATGATAGATGAGAATGTTTAAGCTGAGGAAAGCTCCTCAACTTAATCCATGATTAGGGATTAAACCCATGACAAAACAAGCCTTTGATTAAGTGGATTTTATTTAATGATATGGTGATGAAGTGATTTTTATGATTTGTAAGACAACTTGAGGGGGACTTGTCCATTAACACTAGGGTTAGTCCTTCTTAACCACTTAAGGAAGAATTAGAACCCTAATGCAAGGCCCAAGTTACAAGTGTGATGTCTTGATGATTATTAAGTGGATTGATTAAGAGATTTAAACACATTAAGGGTTTAATACTTAGGATTAAAGTTATACACTCCATCCTAAGAGAAGGATGCAGGCATAAGCTCAATCACAAAGTCTTAAAGCCTTTAGGGTTTAGTCTCTGATTATGAGATGAGAGGAGAAGACTCAAAGAGAGACCCAAAGGTAAAAACTATGAGGGGGACTAATCAAAACCCTAATTCATTGTCATGCTTGGTTGTTCCTAAGGTTTGTGAGGTTTGCAAGAACAAATCTTCAGAAGAACCACCAGGGAGCAGATGAACAGAATCAAGAGAAGCAAAGTGACTTGCTTCATTCAAGAAGTCAAGTCACTTGAAGAAAGAAAGTGGGAGGAACAAGAATGAGCAAGCTCAACCTCAAACACAAACATAAATGCAGCAATGGATGCAAGAGAGATGAAAAGAAAAGTTATGAGAAGTGAAGGCAAATTCACTTCTCAAGTTACTTACCACCTGAAATGTTAGAAAGAAATGCAATGCAATGCTAAATGAAATGAAATGACATGATGCTAAACAAAACCAGAAGCATGTTGATGATGATAATGATGCTATGAGGTGCTGCAAACATGAGGCAAGACATGGAGATGTTCATACAAGACTATGAATGCAAATGATGCAAGCTAAGGAGCATGAATGAACATGAAAAGTTATGAATCATACAAGACAAATGACATGGCAAATATGTAATGCAATGATCAAACATGCTTTCTATATGTCTTAAGATGTCAAATGAATCACAAGAATGCACAAAATGCAAAGACAAGTCATGTTATGCAAGAAGGATGCAAAAGAAGGCCCAAATTAGGGTTCATGGATCAAACATCAAACCAAAATCCAAAACAGAAACAAACCCTAATATAAAAAATGGAAAATGCCACCCAAAGAAACCCTAAACCTATACTAAACCACTGCCCAAAGGGGAACTCTCAACTCTTAACCAATCTCAAGATATGATTTTTACAAGTTATTAGGGTTTTTTAGGGTTCTTAACAAAAGAAATGCCAAACAAATAGAAAATGCAAGATCAAATCATGGCCATTTTACCCTAGAAACTACATGCCAAACACAAAACAATGCAAGAAGAATCAATGTCTCAACCTTCTCCAATAGGCAGAAATGAATTTTTGAACTTAGGATCAAATTAATGCACAAAATATGATTTAATTCAATGAAAAATTCTTAAAATGCATCAAGATCAAAAAAGAAATTTGGTTTGAAGGTTGGACAATGTTTCTAAATGTCTTAGAACATTTCATGAATTTTTTGTAATTTTTAAATACCTAAAAGTATTTTTAATTAATTAATTCCCATTAATCAATTACAAATAATCTTTTAAATATTTAAAAATACTTTTTTAATGATAAAAAATAAAATAAAAATATTTTTGTGTCTTAAAAATTAATAAAACTTTTAAGAAAAAGTTTCATAATTTTTAAGAATTTTTAGCTATTTTAAATTAATTATGCAAATTAATTGAAATAAAATGAATTAAAAACAAATAAAATGAAAAGTCAAAGGAAAGGATGGTTGAGATTCATTCTGGATTTAAATTTGTTGACTGCGCGCGTCATCCAAGGGTCCAGGCTGACTCTGATTAAATTAATTAAATTATGGATTAATTAGGCTAACACGTGGATTAGGGCTAAGCAGGCTGATCTGGGCCATCCAAAAGAGAGGGAAGTCAACAGGTCAAAGGCCATCTACGGCTCAAATTCAAACTGAAGTTAATTACGTGATTAGGGCACAAATTACTTTCAGGCGGCCGGAGAAGACTTCCGGTCGTCTTCTCCGGCCAGCATCTCACCTGAGAAATCCCCAAACCCCTCAAAACGTTTCAAAAATGAAAACTAAGAACTGGGAAATGATATCCAACCTCTCACGAATCAAACCCCTCTCTCAAAACACATTTCTTCTTCCTAAACAAGCTGAATCGAAAGAAATAAAAACTAGGGCACGCAAGCTTCAGAGACAAATTAAATACTCAAATCAAAACCATTTTCAAAACTAATGACATCAGGATAATCAGTGAATCACATAGAACAAGTTTGTAACAAGAAAAATGATTTCTGGAAAAATAATTTTCGAGCTACCTGAGATTTGGAGCTTTCAATTTGAGGACTTTCTGGCCACTTCTCCTTGTGCAATCCACTCCACTTGGTCCACAGAAGATGCTTGAATGCTCAAAAGGAGTTTATGTTGGCTGGATAATGAGATTCGAAAGCTCCTGCTCAAGCTTGGTCAGAAATGGCAATGGTGTTCCAGGCACTTTCAGGTCATTGTGAATGGTTGTTTGTGATCCTGAGGATGAATGGAGAAGGTCTGGAGTGTTTGTTTGTATGTTTGTGATCTATGGTGAGAGATTCAAGAGAAACTGCAGCTTGGGGTGTGAAATGGTTATGGAGTATTCTGGTTGTTTCAGGCTTGTACTCTTGGTGCTTTGTGGTCTATGGAGCAAGGTGAGTTGAATGGTGAAAGTGGTTGAAGTGTTTGCAGGCTGTGTAAGCAGATTCGAAGTAACTTGCAAATGGGAGTGTTTTTGTGAATGTGTATGTGTGAAGTGTTTCAGGCTTGCTTAGTACATGGAATGGCTTGCAAAATGATATGTTATTTTAATCCAAGTGGCCAGAGGGTGTGACATGGCCTGTGGTGATAGGTAAGTTTACTTTTGCAAAAAGGTCAACTTTTGTGTAAGGCAAGTATGGTGAAGTGCTAGGCAAGTACAAGGCATGGGCTGGCGCAGCAAGGTGAAGGGAAAGGCTAGGCTTGGTCCAGCATTCAAGGCAGCAAGTTGGTAAAATGTTATGAGTGGTTTTGCAAGTTGTTGTAACTTTGGTTCACATGTGATTCTTTGTCCAACCAAACATGAAACCATGGGCATTCTTGGTTCAAATCTGATTTTCATGACTTAGAGAAAGTTTATGTGCTGTTTTGAAGTGAATTAGAAGTCACATAATGCATTGGTTCATGACTTTGCAAAATTTCCATTTGAAGCATGCCTTGAAAATCAATGATTTTAGCCAACTTTGCCACACCATAACTTTTGATCCAAGAAGAGTTTGATCATGTTCTTGTACTTTTTGAAAAGGGAAAGATGAGATCTACAACTTTCATGACCAAAGTTTTTCCATTTGAAGCCTTTTTGGATCAAGAATCAAGGCTTGAAAAATGACCTAAAATGATGCATTCTTGAAAAGTCAACTATGCCCAAAAAGTCAACATTTGCAAAAACCCTAAATTCTTGATTTTTATGAACTTCAACCTTCTTCCATGATCAAATAAAGATCATATACACTCAAAATGATGAAGATCACCCATTGGTTGGGTCATTGGGGGCCTCAGATGCCCTGATTTTACACTGACTTGTCCAGAAAGTCAACCCTTGATCAGATGACTTCCCCATGGAATTTCTTCATGAAAATTGATATGCATACTACCTATACCATATAAAGACCAATGGAAACAAGAATGACCAAAAAATTTGGGGTTATGGCCTCTGAAACCAAAACCCTAATTTTCAGTCAACTGTGCAGCCAAACCTGGCTCTGCATCCACTCAAAACCCTAGTTCTTGTGATTCCTCTGCAATTTTGACTTTGAGGAGATGAAATATGATATAAGAACACACATGGACCCCTTTGAGTTGATTGGTGACCTTTGGAATGGCTCAAGATGCTTTGGGATTGCTCAGATCACAAACCCTAGGTGCAGATGCCTTAGAAACTATCCAGTGGATCAAAAGTGAGATATGAGATGATATGTTTGTGTTTATGCATATGAGATGATCACAAGCCATGGTGTGAATGGGTGAGGGCAAATTTGGGGTGTTTACAGCTGCCCCTATTCAATCATGAGTTAGCTGTGCAGGTTGTAAGCGACGGCTTAACAGGCCAAACAAGATAACTTGTGGTTGAATACCAAAGACAATCCAAAATTTGCACTCACAAAATGAAGAAGAAAAGGGATATAGATTGTAAAAAGAAAATAAAGTATATTGTAAAGTGGGCGACGGAGGACGACCGTCGAGCAGAGGACGACTGCTGGGTAAAGAGCAATGACGGGGACGGCCGACATGCTGGGGATAAGTGCGTGAAGCGATGACGGGGACGGCCGACATGCTGGGGATAAAAGGTAGAGCTAAGACGGGGACGGCCGACTAGCTGGAAAAGGTAAGATATCATGATGGGGACGGCCATCAAGTAAAGCTGCAAGACTCTCTGGGGATTAATGAAACATGACGGGGACGGCCATCAAGCTCATAAAGGTAAAGCAACCAACGATGGGGACGGCCATCGGGCTAAAAAGGAAAAGGGACCACGACGGGGACGGCCATCGGGTTAAAGAATAAATGAAATAAACAGATGATGGGGTACGGCCATCAAAGGTGAAGGACGATCACCTGGCAGGGGACGGCTGCTCTGTTGGGGATAAGAAACATATGATGGGGACGGCCATCAAAGGTGGAGGACGACCACCTGGCAGGGTACGGCTGCCGAAAATATCGCGACATAGGACGAATGCCGGATAGAAAAGGTCAACGATGGGGACGGCCATCAGATGAGCATGATGGAGGACGACCATCAAGAAGTGGAGGACGACCACTCAGCAGGGTACGGCTGCTCTCAAGGTTTATCATGACATAAGACGAATGTCAGATAACCAAAATCAACAATGGGGACGGCCATTGGATAAAGTGATGAAAGACGGTCATCAAGAGGTGGAGGACGACCACCTAGCAGGGGACGGCTGCTAAAAAGCAACGATGGGGACGGCCATCGGATGAGCATGACGGAGGACGACCATCAAGAAGTGGAGGACGACCACTTAGCAGGGTACGGCTGCTCTCAGGGTTATCATAACACAGGACGAGTGTTAGATAAAAGAAAATTTGTTGGTGATCTACTGGGGATATAGTAAACACGGACGAGCGTTTACATCCAAGAAACAAAAGGTATAAGTGTTTGGTATTGTGTATAGATTAAAGATGCGGACGAGTATCCTTAAGACTATGATACGGACGAGTATCACGTAGAAACAAACTGACACATGTTCAGAGATGATGATACGGACGAGTATCAACTGGTTAACAAAGAACACGGACGAGTGTTGAATCTGAAAGAATTCTTCTGGGGAATAACAGACACAGACGAGTATCTATATTCAAGAAGACACAAGTGTTTGACACGGTGTATGGGTTAAAGATGCGGACGAGCATCCCTAAGACTATGATACGGACGAGTATCATGTAGAAACAAACATTAGACGCAATGTTCTGAGATGATGGTACGGACGAGTACCAACTGGTTAACAAAGAACAAGGACTACTGTCGAATCTGTGGGGATATGAGTGATGATGTATACAAGATACGGACGAGTATCTGTATAAGCGTACCATGAGTAGTGAGTATTGTATTGTGTAGATGAGTGTTTATCTCCTGGGGAGAGTGACACGGACGAGTGTCAAGAGAGAAAAGTATAATATTAACAAGTGTATGGGTTGATAAAAGTGTAAGCGACTGCGCTGGGGATATGACACGGACGGGTGTCAAGAAAAGTGTATATATAGGTATATGTGAGTACAAAGAGGATGTCTTTGGCTTTCTGCTGGTGATTTGACACGGACGGGTGTCAGATAGTATCTGTAGTACGGGTGATCCTGTCAAAAAGGAAATATGTACTGGTGTTTGTGATTTGCGAGGCAACTGCTTTTGCTGGGACCCTGGCGGGGATTTCTGTACAATGATGATGAACAGTTAACTATTCACAAGTGTTACTTCAGAACATGGCTTATGATTATGCTATGCGTTTGATTTTTGCCGTAATGCTCCGTATTAGACGGAATGCTACGCTCTGAGGGGATAAAATGATGCGAATGCTATGATTATGCAAAGAGGCACAGATCCGGGATTCGGATCCTGTTGCTGCGAAGATCTCTGGTTGATCTGCTTGAAGTGAACATCCCAGCTGGGGATGAGATCATTGGTAGATATAATGATGTATCTGTTTGGGGATATAGGTCACTGATTGACATATCCTTATAATACGGGACCCAGTTGGGGTTTGTAGAAGCTTTCTCCCTCTCTATTGTGACTTCTTCGTGCGTTGCTCTTCCGAATAGAGGCTTGAAGCTCTGTGGGGAGATGGTTCCCTGACTTCTGTATTCAGCTGAGGATGACACGGCAACTTGGCTGGGGAATTATGAGAGGCAACTCAGCTGGGGAGAGCAACAAGAGGCAACTCAGCTGGGGATAGAGCATTTCAGATGCTGAGATTGAGTGCATGTTGATTTGGCAACTTTGCTGGGGAAGTGGGCACCTTCCAGTGCCACGTGGAAGATAGACCGAGTTGATAATGATTCGCCAACTTGCTGAGACGTAACCTGCATGCCCCAGGTTGCGTTCTGGATACCTGCAATCCTGCAAAGATAAGGAGACGCTCAAAAGGTCCCGAGGTATCCTTTACTGGATTCCGTCATAGGAGTTAAGTACTTTTGAGAGTAATCATATTCCCTGCAAGCATGTGCTTTTATATTTTTTTTTTAGAGAAAAACATCTGTACTTATGCAACTAGTTTTTTAGAGACATCAGACATCCTTTGCAAATAAAAATATACAAAACGAAACATGACTGAAAAAAAATCTGATTTTATTAATTCATGTGCCCTGAATTGGCAAGATACAGTCAAAGAAACATATCTCCTGAAATGAGGAGACTGTCACAAATTGAGAAACAAAAGTGCTGGCAGTGTTGGCGACGCTTTGAGGAGCTTCCTCTCCTGCTATGACTCGTATGACAATGACGTTCTTCTCGTCTTGCTTTCTGAAGAAAGTTGATTCTGATTGAAGCTTGATTCCGTCGAAGCTTTCTAAGTTGTAAGTGATACAGACGAATTCAGAATGCAGTTGTTCGCTTATTCCCTTATTTTGCCTGGATCGCCCTTTCGGGTTTTCAATCCATCGGGATACCCATTTTTGCCTGAGCTGTCCAATGCGGCTTTTCAACTCAGCGGGTGTACATCTCTTTATATTTATTTCCCTTATTTTTGCCCGAGTCTTTTATTCTGTTTTTGACTCGCCGGGATGCCCTATTTTTGCCTGGACTTACATTCTGTTTTTATGTCCAGCGGGTCATTTTATGCGAAGTATTTTTTAACTGCATCTGAATTCACAGGGGACGGGAAATCTTCACCATCCATGGTGCTGAGCATCAGCGCTCCACCAGAGAAAACTTTCTTCACAACGAATGGTCCTTCATAATTTGGAGTCTATTTTCCCCTGTGGTCTGTATGAGGGGGGAGGATCCTTTTCAACACAAGATCCCCTACTTGGTACTCTCGGTGCCTGACTTTCTGATCGAAGGCCTTCTTCATTCTCTTCTGATATAACTGCCCGTGGCAGATTGCAGCCAATCTTTTCTCTTCGATCAGACTCAGTTGTTCGAATCGGGACCTAACCCATTCTGCTTCGTTCAGTTTAACATCCATTAGTACCCGTAGAGAGGGCAATTCAACTTCAACAGGTAGGACTGCTTCCATACCATACACAAGTTGATACGGTGTTGCCCCAGTGGACGTTCTGATTGATGTGCGGTACCCATGCAAAGCAAACGGTAGCATTTCGTGCCAGTCTTTGTATGTGACTACCATCTTCTGCACAATCTTCTTAATATTCTTATTGGCTGCCTCAACAGCGCCATTCATCTTTGGCCTGTAAGGAGAAGAATTGTGATGTTGGATCTTGAAGTCCCGGCACAGCTCTGCCATCATTTTGTTGTTTAAATTGGAACCATTATCAGTAATGATTCGCTCGGGAACTCCATATCGACAGATGATATCTCTCTTCAGAAATCTGGCTACCACTTGTCTTGTAACATTGGCGTAGGAAGCTGCTTCGACCCACTTGGTGAAATAATCAATGGCGACCAAGATGAATCTGTGGCCATTTGAAGTAGTTGGCTCAATCTTGCCAATCATATCAATGCCCCACATGGCAAAGGGCCATGGTGATGACATGATGTTCAAAGGATTGGGAGGCACATGCACCTTATCTGCGTAGATCTGGCATTTGTGGCATTTCCTGGCATAAGCACAACAGTCTGCATCCATTGTGATCCAGTAATATCCTGATCTTAATAGCTTTTTAGCCATGGCATGCCCTCCTGCATGGGTACCAAAGGATCCTTCGTGCACTTCGTGCATCAACAAGTCTGCTTCTGTTTCGTCAACACATCTGAGGAGTACCATGTCAAAGTTCCTTTTGTATAAAGACCCATCAGTGTTCAGAAAGAAACTACCAGCAAGCCTTCTCAAAGTCTTCTTATCATTGGAAGATGCCCCAGGTGGGTATGTCTGATCCTCCAAGAAGCACTTAATGTCATGGAACCAAGGCTTATCGTCTTTGACAACATCCGCTGCGAACACGTATGCTGGTCTATCAAGTCTAGACACTGAAATCTGGGGTACAAAGTTAGCAACTTGAACTTTGATCATGGATGAAATGGTAGCCAGAGCATCTGCAAACTGGTTCTCGTCCCGAGGGATATACTCAAGTTTGACTGTTGTGAAGAAAGTCAATAACCTCCTTGTATAATCCCTGTAAGGTATCAGATGATCCTGGTGGGTGTACCATTTTCCGTTGGTTTGATTGACTACCAAAGCTGAATCTCCGAATACGGTCAATGTCTTGATCCTGAGGTCGACGGCTTCCTCAAGACCCATAATGCAAGCTTCGTATTCAGCTTCGTTGTTAGTGCAGTTGAAAGTGAGTTTTGCCGAGAAAGGCATGTGAACTCCTTTAGGTGTTATGAGTACTGCACCAACACCACGACCATTCATGTTAACAGCCCCGTCAAACATCATAGTCCATTCTTCTTTCGGGTCGGGCCCTTCAGTGCGAACAGGCTCTTCATGATCTTTTGCTTTAATGAACATGATGTCTTCATCAGGGAAGTCAAACCTCATAGGCTGGTAGTCATCAATGGGTTGCTCAGCAAGATATTCAGATAGTACACTGCCCTTGATGGCTTTCTGAGAGGTGTACTGTATGTCGTATTCTGTAAGAATCATCTGCCATCTTGCAACCCGCCCAGTAAGAGCTGGCTTCTCGAAAATGTACTTAACCGGATCCATTTTTGAGATTAATAAGGTAGTGTGGGTCAGCATATACTGTCTCAGTCGGCGAGCAGCCCACGCTAAAGCACAGCAAGTTTTCTCGAGCAGTGAATAACGTTGTTCACAGTCGGTAAACTTTTTGCTTAGGTAGTATATTGCATACTCTTTTCGACCAGACTCGTCATGCTGGCCCAGCACACACCCCATTGACTCTTCTAATACTGTCAAGTACATGATCAGAGGTCTTCCTTCAACTGGAGGCATAAGGATTGGAGGTTCTTGCAGATATTCCTTGATCCTGTCAAAAGCTTTCTGGCAGTCTTCGTTCCACCTGACCGTTTGTTCTTTTCTTAACAGCTTGAACAAGGGTTCACAGGTTGCTGTAAGGTGAGATATGAACCGTGAAATGTAGTTCAATCGACCTAAGAACCCTCGAACTTCTTTCTCAGTTTTCGGTGCAGGCATCTCTTGAATAGCCTTGACTTTGTCAGGGTCAACTTCAATCCCCTTCTCGCTTACGATAAAGCCCAGCAACTTACCAGATCGCACCCCGAATGTGCATTTGTTGGGGTTCAACTTCAGTTGGTATTTCCTCAGACGCTTGAATAACTTCAGCAGATTTACCAGGTGATCTTCCTCTGTAAGGGACTTGGCGATCATATCATCCACATAACACTCGATTTCCTTATGGATCATATCGTGGAATAATGTCACCATAGCCCGTTGATACGTGGCACCATCATTCTTCAGTCCGAATGGCATCACCTTGTAACAGAACGTGCCCCAAGGTGTAATGAATGTTGTCTTCTCCATGTCTTCAGGTGACATCTTGATCTGATTATATCCTGAAAATCCATCCATGAAGAAGAATACCGAGAACTGAGCCGTGTTATCCACCAATACGTCAATGTGAGGTAATGGGAAGTCATCTTTCGGGCTGGCTCTGTTCAGATCCCGGTAGTCAACACACATTCTTACTTTGCCATCCTTCTTAGGCACAGGTACTATGTTAGCAACCCACGGCGGATAGCTAGTCACAGCAAGGAACCCGGCGTCCCATTGCTTTTGTACCTCTTCTTTGATTTTCATAGCCATGTCTGGGCGAGTTCGGCGCAACTTCTGTTTGACCGGTGGGCATTCCTCCCTTAGAGGCAGCTTGTGCACAACAATGTCGGTATCCAACCCTGGCATGTCTTGATACGACCAAGCAAACACATCAACATACTCTTGAAGCAGATCTATCAGTTGTCTCTTCACTGGGTCTTGCAGGCAGGCCCCGATTTTGACTTCTTTCACGTCTTCGTCTGTACCAAGATTAATCACTTCAATCTCCTCCTGGTGAGGGGTAATGACCTTTTCCTCTTGTCTCAACAACCTGGCTAGCTCTTCAGGAAGCTCATATTCTTCATCAACCCCTTCATCAGCTTGATTGACTGGATTGTCAAAGTCATACGATGTCATAGCCGTGCTGTTGTCGGTGCTGTCTGGAAGGCACTCTCTGCAAGGGTTAAGTTTGTTCATTTTAGTGATTGATTTTAATCTTGCTTTAGAAAAAAGTGAAATGAAGTTATCATTTTGAAAACACCGCCATTTATTTTTGTACAAAAAGAAAAATGGAAAAACAGTGAGCATAAAAGAAAAAGACTCGTTTGCAAAAAGATGTCTGATATTTCATTAATTTAATCTTGTTTGCACAAAAGTACAGATGGCCCTGATTACAAAATGAGTCTTGTCATCTTGGGCAAGATGCAAGACTTTGATGCATGCTATAAAAATACAGGAAATAATAATTACTCTGCATGAGTAACTCTTATAATTTCCTGGGAAGACCAGTTCGAGACACTGCTCCCCGGGATCTTTGGACGAATCCAATCCTCCCGATTGCGCTCCTCTTCCAGCTCGTCTTCCAGACAGTTGATAGCATCGGGGGTGAGCATCCCCCCACTGACAAAACCAGACTCTGCAGCAGCCTTTGCTTGATGTTGAGTTGGTCTGTAACCCAACCCAAATTTGTCCTTCTTCTCCTCCACAGCTAAGACCTTGCCCCAGCCTAGGGCAGTTCCTTCCTCAACAACCTTCCGGGCTTGTTGGTAAGACGACATGGAGATACCTGACGCAGCAGATGCTTCATTGACATTCAAGGCTTCAAAACCTTGGCTCATTGTCTCATGGATCTCTCCATCCATCTCAATGTATTTGTAAGTAGCCAGATGGCTAACGAAAATATCCTCTTCCCCACAGATTGTGACAACTTGACCTTCCCACTCAAATTTTAACTTTTGGTGAAGGGTAGACGTTATTGCGCCGGCGGCGTGAATCCAGGGTCTACCCAACAAACAGCTGTAGGCGGGCTGAATGTCCATCACATAAAAGATAGTTTTAAAAGTCTGTGGGCCAATTGTCACGGGCAGCTCGATCTCTCCCAGAACCGATCTCTTCGAACCATCAAAGGCTCTCACCACCAGGTTGCTGGGTCTCAATGCCAATCCATCGTATTCTAACTTCACCAGAGCCTTCTTTGGTAGGACATTCAGGGAAGAACCTGTGTCCACCAGCACATGAGAAAGGACAGCTCCTTTGCATTCCATGGTTATGTGCAAGGCTTTGTTGTGATTGCGGCCATCCGCTGTCAAGTCAGAATTGGTAAACCCTAGCCCATTGCTAGCAGTAACATTCCCAACCACGGTTTCCAATTGGTTGACAGTAATCTCCTCCGGCACGTAAGCTGCGTGCAGGACTTTAAGTAGTGCATTCCGATGGGCTTCGGAGCACATAAGCAGTGAAAGGATAGAGGTTTTGGATGGAGTCTGGTGAAGTTGATCCACAACTTTATAATCACTCTTTTTGATGATTCGCATAAACTCATCAACTTCCTGATCGAACGGAGTCTTCAGGGTTTCTTTGGCAGCTTGATCTTCCTGCACCGGGCTCTTTCCTTTTGCCTTGGCAGCAGCTTCTGCTTCGGCAGTAGGTCTTTGAATTGGTGGAGCAAAGAGACGTCCGCTTCGAGTGAAGCCTCCGCCTCCCCCCACATTATCTACTTGTGGTGCAGGTGTTGATGTTTCAAGAGTGATTCTTTTTCCTTCGCAGTATACGTCAGAGCCATAGTGCCAAGGGATGGCCCTATTACTTTCATATGGTACTGGTCCAGGCACCGTGACAGTGACTGGACTGATTGCTGCTGCTGAAGGGACTGTAATTGTTTGTGGGTCATAAAAGATTGTAACTGGTGCTCTGGTGGGAGCAGCACCTTCTGAATGGTAAGCGGAGTTATTTTCAGGATCGTAGAATATGGTAACAGTGGAGACATCTTCATGATTGATTGCTGGTGTTGTAGGAGGTACTGTTGAAAGGACTGTTGTTGTTGTTGATGGAGATTCGAAATGGAATGAAGTTGAAGTTGTAGCAGGAGAAACTGTTGAAAACTGATCATTTGGAAGGACAGGTGAAGTACTTGTTGATGTTGCTTGTGAATTGTCGGGAATAATAGTTGCTGCAGTTGTAGGAGGGTCTGAGACCGTTGCTGATGAAGTTGTCGGATTCGTCGGAAATGATGTAGTGATTTGTAGCAGGCCACTCTGAATAAGGCTGTCAATGCCATTCCTCAGGTCCCCACACCCATTCCATGAAATATTGCAATAGGGACACCCTAGTTCACATCCCGGAAATATTTGGTTTTCACGGAGTTGAGCTTTGATTTCCACCAATGGTGTCCTGATCTGATCCACACTAGTTATCAAATAAGACGGTTGGTCTTCTTCAATAGCGTTAATTCGGGGACCACCATGGTTTGGCATTGGGTTTTTATTGACATTGGGCGGAGGCGCAAAATTCAGAGCCTTGGAGTCTACCAAGTCTTGTACCTTCATATGCAGAGCTCTGCATTTTTCTGTACTGTGACCAGGTGCGTTCGAATGAAAAGCACACCTAGCATTGGAGTCATAGTTTCTTGGTAGACTGTTGGGATCCGGCGGTGCCAACGTTCTTAGCTCAACTAGGTTGAGTTTCAGAAGCTGTGGCAGCAAGGCAGCATACGGCATTGGGATCGGGTCGATCACTCGGTTAGCTTGGGAAGGCCTTTGCTGGAATGGCCTCTGTTGATTGTTGTTGTTGGTGTTATTGTTGTTGTAGTTCCTTGGAGGATACTGATTCTGCTGATACTGAGGTTGTTGTTGGAAGTTTTGTTGCGGAGGTTGATAGACTGGCTGAGGATGAGCCGGAGCAGGGATAGTGACTGCTGCTATTGACCTTTGAACATATTGGGGCCTACCCCTGTTGGTGTGAATGGCATTGGTCTCGCCAGTTCTTCTCGGGCCTGCAAAAGGCTTTCTTGTACTACTGGACGAACTGGCACCATTATCAGAGATCTTACCCATTTTTAACAGGCTTTCAATTCTCTCCCCAGCTATAACAACATCTGCGAAGCTAGTGGAAGAGAAAGCAGCCAACCTGTCAATATATGTTCCCTGGAGAGTGTTCATAAACATGTCTGCCATTTCTCTCTCAGACATTGGTGGTTGAACGGCAGCAGCCAATTGCCTCCATCTCTGGGCATATTCTCGGAAACTTTCCCTTGACGACTGTGACATGCCCATTAGGAGAGTCCTATTGGGTGCCATATCTAGGTTGTATTGATACTGTCTAATGAAGGCCTCTGCCAGGTCCTTCCAGCATCTTACAGTTGCCCTTGTCAAATGGGAATACCATTCCCTTGATGCTCCAGTCAAGCTGTCTTCGAAGTAGAACATCCAGAGCTTCTCATCCATCGTATAGGCCTTCAGCCTTCCCAGAAATGATTGCAAATGAGTCCGGGGGCATGAAGTCCCATTATACTTTTCGAAACAAGGAGGCTTGAACTTATGGGGGATCCTGACCCCGTCTACCAAACCCATGTCCATGACGTCGAAACCCAAAGAATTTTGAGATTCTAAGGACCTTAACTTCTCAGCTATTTCTTCCAACCGTCTATCGTAAGCTTCTTCTCCAGCACCCATTACTGTAAATTGATCCTCTTGAGGGTCTTCTTGCAATACCCTGGCTGCAGTGGCGGTTCCTTGAATGTTTGCAGGAATATTGATCTCAGGATGGAGATGGGGACCAAACACAGGAGGGTTAACATGAGGTTGTACCCGTTCATTGTTACTTGTGCCTGCAGTCCCCACATGGGGCTCCTCTTGATTCCTCCCTTCTACCAAAGCCCTGAGCCTCTCCTGGCTTTGAGCTAAGTTGTTCATTACTTCCATGAACTGTGTTATCTGCGTTCTCATCTCCAACCTTTCGTTGGCCATCTGGTTTCTGACCTCCGTAAGGTCCTGCTGCATCTGATCCATCTGAATTCCCGGAAGGTTGTTTCTAGTTGGGTACCTGTGTGGCCTGTTGAGGGGAAATACCCGGCGGCGAGCAATAATTCCTGAGATTCACAACAGAGGTTAGTGTCAACAAAACAAAACCCTACAAAACAAATAAAAGGTTAGCATGCAATGCAGTTATGCTTATTTGCTATCAAGGTATCCGGTTTGGCCTTCAGTTTTGACCCTTCCAGACCCTTGAAGATGGTGCTGTTGAAGTTGCTTTTGAAGTGAACTTGGATGGAACAAACTAACAAATATATTACACAAGATGAAATAATACAACTTGTTCATTTTACAACACCAGCCCTCAAAGGGGTCAAAATACACCACAAAAAACAAAAGTACATGGAATAGGAATAACAACAAGCAAATGATCAAACTCCAAGGCCAAACTCATCCTCACGAACTTCCTTAAGAAGTGCTTCGGTCACAGGATCAGCCGGATGTTCCGTGAGATTCCTGATGAGAAGGTTTCTTGTTGCAACAGCTGCAGTCAACTTCTTGTTCTGACTTTGGTCCTTAGACCTTTTCACTCCAGCTCTGATTTCTAGCTCTGATATTTCCTTCTGGGCTGCTGCCAGGGCTTTTTCCATCTGCTCCATCTTGTCCTGAACTCTCTTGTCTTCTAGAGTACGGGCCTCAGTGATCCGGACCCACCTGGCCTGACTCTCTTTCAAATACAAGTCTGTTCTTGCTCTCTGGAACTGGGCTTCTTTACAAGCATTCTTCAGAATCTGTTCACCAGCTTTAGACTTGTTGATATAATCTCCAGACTTCTCAATCTTAGTCAAATGTTCCACTCTCAACTTCTCCAGTCTCTCAATCTCTCTCACACCTTCACTCCTCTCCCGGAGGGTCTTCTGCAAAGCCTGGGTTAGCTTCTCATTTCTTTCCTTCAAGCTCTCAAACTCCTCCAAACTGATAGTGGCAGGGGGTGGTGCTGAAGATGACTCAGGCATGTCTTCTATGGTGAAGGGCATTCCAGAGAATTGGGCCCTGGCATGGGACCACTCATAATATTGGACTGATGCCACATTATTGCACTTCCCCAGAATGGTGATTCCCTTGGTTTGAACATGATCCCAGGCCCAGACAGCCTGCCTAACAGTTGCCAGACTAATCTTGTTCTCACAGTAGAGGGTCTCAACCAAGTCTTGTTCCCTTGGAGTATGAACCAGTGCATAGCCCAATTGCCTCTTGAACAGCAGAGGGTTGTAATTGATACTTCCCTTAACTCCTATTAAGGGCACATTGGGAAAGTGCCCACAGCTGGTGAGGATATCTCTGCCCTTGGTGCTTTGAGTACACCATCTGATGTCTGCTGAAGTTAGGACAGTGAGTCTCTTAGCCCAGTTGCTTTGCTGATGAGGATTTAGAAATGCATCTGTCCTGGGTAGATGCCTGAGAAGCCAAGCATGGAATAATGGAGCACAACACCTCACTAGCCTTCCCCTCTGCTTCTCATTTATCTGATGTACTGAGTAATAGAGATCTCCTAGCAAAGTTGGCACTGGGTTCTTCAGGATGAACAAATGGATTGCATTCTTGCTGATGAATCGAGGCTCATCTGCAAACAACACAATTCCATATACACTTAAGGCCAACAGAGCACAAACAGCTCTCCACTCCCCCAGGGAGGCCTTCAGACTAGCTTGGGAAATCAGGAAGTCAAGATGAAAACCAGGGATCCCAGCTTTAGAGGTCATATGCTGCTCAATCAAAGCAGGTTCCAGGTGCAGAGCTTTTGCCACCTCTCCATTGCTGGGAAAGACCATTTCAGGGTTGAAAGGGATTTCCCTCTTGATAGGCAAACCAACCAAAGATGAGTATTCTTCTAATAGAGGGCCCAACTGGAAGTCTTGAAAGGTGAAGCATCTCAATGGAGGGTCATAAAACTGAATGCAGGTGTGGATCAAACTCCTCTGAGATGGGTCCAGATCCATGACCAAGTCAAGTATATCCCCATAATGCTCCCTGAATAAAGGTATGTGATCTGGAGTGATCAGGGTTTGGATCCTCCTGATGTCTGATAAGTCTGGTTGGAAGAAATGATAGGTGATGTTGCTTTTCTTTGGAGCCATGATGCTGAAGACTGAGTAGGGTGCTAATGAAGATGTTGAGAAGTGGGCCACTGGCTGGCTATTGCAAGTAACTGAAGTATATGGCTGACAAACTGAAACAAGTGCTGGTGGAGACAGGTCAATACAGCAGATGGGGTCAAAACCAAAACCAGATGAAGGTGGATACCCTGAAACACAAATAAGCAAATGTTAATATGATGCAATGAGTATGTATGCAGATGATATGCAGGGGTTTGTGACTGAGCTGGATCTGATTAACTGCCTTGGTATAGATCCATGTGTGTTCAAGAATTCCAGATGGAGGTCTAAAAATCCAGTAACCAGGGTGGGGGACTCAAATAAAGAGCCACAAGTCCAAGGTTTTAGAATCACAAGAACTGTCCAACATGGAGTATTCTTAACAAAGTCAAAGTAACAGGGTATTCTGAGGTCAAGGTACCTGCAAACCTGTAAACAGCCCAACCCCCTCACAGGTGATGATCTAGAACAAGGATCCTCAGACTTGGATCAGTTATGAGAAGTGTAAACACTTCTAACCCGGAGGTACAGTGTTTACAATAACCATAACAATTCCTCCTCTAATTCACCTCAGTTTCTGAAGGTCAATACTAAAAGGTCATCCAGACTTAGCAGGCTTCCCAGATAGCCCTAGCATTGCAGGAAATCTGCAACACAGAGTTCTCAAGAAGAAACCCATATCTGAACCGTGTTTCATATTCCCGCACCAGACCGAAATGGAATGGGAAAGAATATGATTCACTCTAGCCTAGGTGTCACTCAGGTCCCAGGTATAGGACCTTAACTCTCAATGAATCACCCACCCACCAAGGCAAACAACCAGATCCAGCCAGCAGCAATGACAATATGATATAAATAAATGCAATAAAGAAAGTAGTAAAGTAACTGTACATAAAGCAATAAACAAAAATAAATACAAGCACATAACACCCCAGTAAACACAAATCAAACAAGCGCTAGGAGGAACCCACAAAAAGAACCAGAAGCCCTGGTTGCAGTATAAGGGTCCCCAGCAGAGTCGCCAAGCTGTCGCTCCCGACAAATGAAAATGATCAGATGAAGGTACAGACGCGAACGGTCGGCGAGAGGGACAATGAGAACACACAACCGTGAACTCACTGGAGATGAAAAGAGTCGCCAGCTAGGCATTTTTATCCCGGAGGAAAGGTAATGCTGCATAGACCTAGAAAAAGATGGATAAGACGGTTTGCGAACCAGAGAGACTGAGAAAGGGGGTTGGTTACAACCTGGGAAGGTATTAGCACCCAGATTGTCCGTCGTACTCGACGGGATCCACGCTTAAAAGATTTGTGCCTTGAAGGGGTAGTGTCAGTGCAATTTGTGTGTAAATGAGCTGGAAAAGATGTACAGGTGTCAGTGTAAAGTGTATAAATGATATGAAGTATGAAGGTGTCAGTGTAAGAACAGAATGAAATGCTCATGATAATGAGGCTAAAGAATGAAGCTAGAAAGAGGGGGGATATACAGAGACTTTTGTTCGATAACTGTTAAGTTATGCCTACGTATCCTCTCGTGCAATGAGGAAGTCAGAACACCGTAGTTCGACCCAAAGAGACTGAAAGATGAATTGACTTGTGAACTGCTTACTTGCCTACGCTCAAGTGTATGACCTGTCTGGCTCAGGTGCTTACTGTCTTGCATTAGACGGAAGAAGCGAGTTCTCGGTTGTGAATGAAGGTGATGAGAAAAGAATCCCGAAGGAGACGATTATTGCTTGTTTTTGAATTTTCAGTCTTTTATTGCTTTTGAAAGTTTGTCTTAAGATAATGAGCTTAAGCCTAAACCAATGGATTTGGTAAACTCATCACATCATCCCTCTGATTAGGGGTAATGAGAATTACCTTAAGTGTGAAGTCAGGTTCTCACACTTAATCACCTTTGGTGTAGGATTAAGATCATTAACCTACTTGTGATTATTTAGATGTTTTTGGTGTTTTTGTTTAGTGTTGAGTAATGAGGTTAAGCCATAATCAGGGATTAAACAGACTCACTACACCATCCTAAAAGAAGGATGATAGATGAGAATGTTTAAAATGAGGAAAGCTCCTCAACTTAATCCATGATTAGGGATTAAACCTATGAAAAAACAAGCCTTTGATTAAGTGGATTTTATTTAATGATATGGTGATGAAGTGATTTTTATGATTTGTAAGACAACTTGAGGGGGACTTGTCCATTAACACTAGGGTTAGTCCTTCTTAACCACTTAAGGAAGAATTAGAACCCTAATGCAAGGCCCAAGTTACAAGTGTGATGTCTTGATGATTATTAAGTGGATTGATTAAGTGATTTAAACACATTAAGGGTTTAATACTTAGGATTAAAGTTATACACTCCATCCTAAGAGAAGGATGCAGGCATAAGCTCAATCACAAAGTCTTAAAGCCTTTAGGGTTTAGTCTCTGATTATGAGATGAGAGGAGAAGACTCAAAGAGAGACCCAAAGGTAAAAACTATGAGGGGGACTAATCAAAACCCTAATTCATTGTCATGCTTGGTTGTTCCTAAGGTTTGTGAGGTTTGCAAGAACAAATCTTCAGAAGAACCACCAGGGAGCAGATGAACAGAATCAAGAGAAGCAAAGTGACTTGCTTCATTCAAGAAGTCAAGTCACTTGAAGAAAGAAAGTGGGAGGAACAAGAATGAGCAAGCTCAACCTCAAACACAAACATAAATGCAGCAATGGATGCAAGAGAGATGAAAAGAAAAGTTATGAGAAGTGAAGGCAAATTCACTTCTCAAGTTACTTACCACCTGAAATGTTAGAAAGAAATGCAATGCAATGCTAAATGAAATGAAATGACATGATGCTAAACAAAACCAGAAGCATGTTGATGATGATAATGATGCTATGAGGTGCTGCAAACATGAGGCAAGACATGGAGATGTTCATACAAGACTATGAATGCAAATGATGCAAGCTAAGGAGCATGAATGAACATGAAAAGTTATGAATCATACAAGACAAATGACATGGCAAATATGTAATGCAATGATCAAACATGCTTTCTATATGTCTTAAGATGTCAAATGAATCACAAGAATGCACAAAATGCAAAGACAAGTCATGTTATGCAAGAAGGATGCAAAAGAAGGCCCAAATTAGGGTTCATGGATCAAACATCAAACCAAAATCCAAAACAGAAACAAACCCTAATATAAAAAATGGAAAATGCCACCCAAAGAAACCCTAAACCTATACTAAACCACTGCCCAAAGGGGAACTCTCAACTCTTAACCAATCTCAAGATATGATTTTTACAAGTTATTAGGGTTTTTTAGGGTTCTTAACAAAAGAAATGCCAAACAAATAGAAAATGCAAGATCAAATCATGGCCATTTTACCCTAGAAACTACATGCCAAACACAAAACAATGCAAGAAGAATCAATGTCTCAACCTTCTCCAATAGGCAGAAATGAATTTTTGAACTTAGGATCAAATTAATGCACAAAATATGATTTAATTCAATGAAAAATTCTTAAAATGCATCAAGATCAAAAAAGAAATTTGGTTTGAAGGTTGGACAATGTTTCTAAATGTCTTAGAACATTTCATGAATTTTTTGTAATTTTTAAATACCTAAAAGTATTTTTAATTAATTAATTCCCATTAATCAATTACAAATAATCTTTTAAATATTTAAAAATACTTTTTTAATGATAAAAAATAAAATAAAAATATTTTTGTGTCTTAAAAATTAATAAAACTTTTAAGAAAAAGTTTCATAATTTTTAAGAATTTTTAGCTATTTTAAATTAATTATGCAAATTAATTGAAATAAAATGAATTAAAAACAAATAAAATGAAAAGTCAAAGGAAAGGATGGTTGAGATTCATTCTGGATTTAAATTTGTTGACTGCGCGCGTCATCCAAGGGTCCAGGCTGACTCTGATTAAATTAATTAAATTATGGATTAATTAGGCTAACACGTGGATTAGGGCTAAGCAGGCTGATCTGGGCCATCCAAAAGAGAGGGAAGTCAACAGGTCAAAGGCCATCTACGGCTCAAATTCAAACTGAAGTTAATTACGTGATTAGGGCACAAATTACTTTCAGGCGGCCGGAGAAGACTTCCGGTCGTCTTCTCCGGCCAGCATCTCACCTGAGAAATCCCCAAACCCCTCAAAACGTATCAAAAATGAAAACTAAGAACTGGGAAATGATCTCCAACCTCTCACGAATCAAACCCCTCTCTCAAAACACATTTCTTCTTCCTAAACAAGCTGAATCGAAAGAAATAAAAACTAGGGCACGCAAGCTTCAGAGACAAATTAAATACTCAAATCAAAACCATTTTCAAAACCAATGACATCAGGATAATCAGTGAATCACATAGAACAAGTTTGTAACAAGAAAAATGATTTCTGGAAAAATAATTTTCGAGCTACCTGAGATTTGGAGCTTTCAATTTGAGGACTTTCTGGCCACTTCTCCTTGTGCAATCCACTCCACTTGGTCCACAGAAGATGCTTGAATGCTCAAAAGGAGTTTATGTTGGCTGGATAATGAGATTCGAAAGCTCCTGCTCAAGCTTGGTCAGAAATGGCAATGGTGTTCCAGGCACTTTCAGGTCATTGTGAATGGTTGTTTGTGATCTTGAGGATGAATGGAGAAGGTCTGGAGTGTTTGTTTGTATGTTTGTGATCTATGGTGAGAGATTCAAGAGAAACTGCAGCTTGGGGTGTGAAATGGTTATGGAGTATTCTGGTTGTTTCAGGCTTGTACTCTTGGTGCTTTGTGGTCTATGGAGCAAGGTGAGTTGAATGGTGAAAGTGGTTGAAGTGTTTGCAGGCTGTGTAAGCAGATTCGAAGTAACTTGCAAATGGGAGTGTTTTTGTGAATGTGTATGTGTGAAGTGTTTCAGGCTTGCTTAGTACATGGAATGGCTTGCAAAATGATATGTTATTTTAATCCAAGTGGCCAGAGGATGTGACATGGCCTGTGGTGATAGGTAAGTTTACTTTTGCAAAAAGGTCAACTTTTGTGTAAGGCAAGTATGGTGAGGTGCTAGGCAAGTACAAGGCATGGGCTGGCGCAGCAAGGTGAAGGGAAAGGCTAGGCTTGGTCCAGCATTCAAGGCAGCAAGTTGGTAAAATGTTATGAGTGGTTTTGCAAGTTGTTGTAACTTTGGTTCACGTGTGATTCTTTGTCCAACCAAACATGAAACCATGGGCATTCTTGGTTCAAATCTGATTTTCATGACTTAGAGAAAGTTTATGTGCTGGTTTGAAGTGAATTAGAAGTCACATAATGCATTGGTTCATGACTTTGCAAAATTTCCATTTGAAGCATGCCTTGAAAATCAATGATTTTAGCCAACTTTGCCACACCATAACTTTTGATCCAAGAAGAGTTTGATCATGTTCTTGTACTTTTTGAAAAGGGAAAGATGAGATCTACAACTTTCATGACCAAAGTTTTTCCATTTGAAGCCTTTTTGGATCAAGAATCAAGGCTTGAAAAATGACCTAAAATGATGCATTCTTGAAAAGTCAACTATGCCCAAAAAGTCAACATTTGCAAAAACCCTAAATTCTTGATTTTTATGAACTTCAACCTTCTTCCATGATCAAATAAAGATCATATACACTCAAAATGATGAAGATCACCCATTGGTTGGGTCATTGGGGGCCTCAGATGCCCTGATTTTACACTGACTTGTCCAGAAAGTCAACCCTTGATCAGATGACTTCCCCATGGAATTTCTTCATGAAAATTGATATGCATACTCCCTATACCATATAAAGACCAATGGAAACAATAATGACCAAAAAATTTTGGGTTATGGCCTCTGAAACCAAAACCCTAATTTTCAGTCAACTGTGCAGCCAAACCTGGCTCTGCATCCACTCAAAACCCTAGTTCTTGTGATTCCTATGCAATTTTGACTTTGAGGAGATGAAATATGATATAAGAACACACATGGACCCCTTTGAGTTGATTGGTGACCTTTGGAATGGCTCAAGATGCTTTGGGATTGCTCAGATCACAAACCCTAGGTGCAGATGCCTTAGAAACTATCCAGTGGATCAAAAGTGAGATATGAGATGATATGTTTGTGTTTATGCATATGAGATGATCACAAGCCATGGTGTGAATGGGTGAGGGCAAATTTGGGGTGTTTACATCCATCTTTGAGATTAATAAGGTAGTGTGGGTCAACATATACTGCCTTAGTCGGCGAGCATCCCACGCTAAAGCACAACAAGTTTTCTCGAGCAGCGAATAACGTTGTTCACAGTCGGTAAACTTTTTGCTTAGGTAGTAAATTGCATACTCTTTTCGACCAGACTCGTCATGTTGGCCCAGCACACACCCCATCGACTCTTCTAATACTGTCAAGTACATTATCAGAGGTCTTCCTTCAACTGGAGGCATAAGGATCGGAGGCTCTTGTAAGTATTCCTTAATTTTATCAAAAGCCCTTTGGCAGTCTTCATTCCACCTTACCGTTTTTTCTTTTCTTAACAATTTGAACAAGGGTTCACAGGTTGCTGTAAGGTGAGATATAAACCTTGAAATGTAGTTCAATCTACCTAGAAAACCTCAAACTTCTTTTTCCGTCTTTGGTGCAGGCATTTCTTGAATGGCTTTAACTTTATCGGGGTCAACTTCAATCCCTTTATCACTTACAATAAATCCCAGCAGCTTACCGGATCGCACCCCGAATGTGCATTTGTTGGGGTTCAACTTCAGTTGGTACTTCCTCAGACGCTTGAATAACTTCAACAGATTCACCAGGTGGTCTTCTTCTGTAAGGGACTTGGCAATCATGTCATCCACATAACACTCGATTTCTTTATGGATCATGTCATGGAATAATGTTACCATAGCCCGTTGATAAGTTGCAGCAGCATTCTTCAGTCCGAATGGCATCACCTTATAACAGAACGTGCCCCAGGATGTGATGAAAGTTGTCTTCTCCATGTCTTCAGGTGACATCTTGATCTGATTGTATCCTGAAAATCCGTCCATGAAGGAGAATACCGAGAACTGAGCCGTATTATCAACCAATACATCAATGTGAGGTAGAGGGAAATCATCTTTCGGGCTGGCTCTGTTCAGATCCCGGTAATCCACACACATTCGCACTTTTCCATCCTTCTTAGGAACAGGTACAATATTAGCAACCCACGGCGGATAGCTGGTCACAACAAGGAACCCGGCGTCCCACTGTTTTTGTACCTCTTCTTTTATCTTCATTGCCATATCTGGGCGAGTATGGCGCATTTTCTGTTTTACTGGCGGGCAGTCTTCTTTCAAAGGCAGCTTGTGCATGACAATATCGGTGTCCAACCCTGGCATATCCTGATAAGACCAAGCAAACACATCCACATACTCTCGAAGCATGTCAATCAATTGCTCTTTCACTGAGTCTTGTAAGAAGGCCCCGATCTTAACCTCTTTCACATCTTCTTCCGTACCAAGATTAACTGTTTCAACCTCCTCCTGATGAGGAGTATTAACCTTCTCCTCTTTCCTTAACAACCTGGCTAGCTCTTCAGGAAGCTCATAATCTTCCTCAACCCCTTCATCAGCTTGGTTGATTGGATTGTCAAAGTCATACGAGGTCAAAGCAGTGTTGTTGTCGATGCAATCTGGAGGGCACTTTCTGCAAGGTTTTAGATTGGTTTATTTTAGTGATCGATTTTATCTTATTTAGAAAAAGTGAAATGAAGTTATCATTTTGGAAAACATCGCCATTTTATTTTTGTACAACAAGAAAAATGAAAAACAGTGAGCGAAAAAAAAGAATCATTTGCAAAAGATGTCTGATATTCATTGATTAATCCATTTGCACAAAATTACAAGATGGCCCGATTACAAAATGAATCTTGTCATCTTGGGCAAGATGCAAGACTTGATGCATGCTTAAAAATATAGGAAATAATAATTACTCTGCAGGAGTAACCCTTATAATTTCCTGGGAAGACCAGTTAAGGACTTGGCTCCCCGGGATCCTTGGACGTATCCAATTCTCCAGGTTGCGGTCGCTTTCCTCCTCGTCTTCCAAGTTGTTTACTGCATCCGGGGTGAGCATCCCCCCGCTGACAAAATTGGGCTTCTTGGAAGCCTCTGATTGATCTTGTTGAGTTGGTCTGTAACCCAACCCAAATCTGTCTTCTTTCTTCTCCACGGGTAACAGCTTGCCCCAGCCTTGGGCAGTACCCTCTTCAACAACCTTCTGGGCTTGCTGATAAGACGTTATGGAGGTCCCCAGTACAACAGATGCTTCATTAATGTTCAGGGCCTCAAACCCCTGGCTCATGGTTTCATGGATCTCTCCATCCATTTCAATGTACTTATACGTACCCAGATGGCTAACAAAGATGTCTTCTTCACCGCAGATGGTGATGATCTGGCCTTCCCACTCGAATTTCAGCTTCTGGTGAAGGGTAGACGTAACAGCGCCAGCGGCATGAATCCAGGGTCTACCCAACAAACAGCTGTAGGCCGGCTGAATGTCCATCACATAGAAGGTAATCTTAAAAGTCTGCGGGCCGATCATCACAGGCAGATCAATCTCTCCAAGCACTGATCTCTTAGAGCCATCAAATGCTCTCACTACCAGATTACTTGGACGCAATGCCAAGCCATCATACTCCAGCTTCACTAAGGCTTTCTTCGGTAGAACATTGAGTGAAGACCCAGTGTCCACCAGTACATGGGATAGAACAGCACCCTTGCATTCTAGAGTGATGTGTAAAGCCTTGTTGTGGTTACGTCCCTCAGTTGTTAAGTCAGCATTGGTGAAACACAGTCCATGAATGGTATTGACATTTGCCACCACAGTTTCTAGCTGGTTAACGGTGATCTCCTCTGGCACGTATGCTGCGTGCAGGACTTTCAATAATGCATTCCTGTGAGCTTCAGAATACATCAACAGTGATAATATGGAGATTTTTGAGGGAGTTTGGTGAAGTTGATCCACCACCTTGTAATCACTTCTTTTGATGATTCTCATAAACTCGTCTACATCTTGTTCAAAAGATGTCTTCTGAGTTTCATTGACAGCCGGCTCTTCAAATACCACACTCTTTCCTTTTGCTTTGGCAGCAGCTTCTGCTTCGGCATTAGGTCTTTGCAATTGTGAGGCAAAAAGGCGTCCGCTTCTGGTGAAGCCTCCGCCTCCCCCAACATTATCAATCTGTGGAGAAGAGGTTGAAGAATCCAAAGTGATTTTCTCCCCGTTACAATAAAGATCGGAGCCATAATGCCAAGGTATGGCATTACTGCTTTCATATGGAACTGGTCCAGGCACCGTAATAGTAACTGGACTGACTGCTGCAGAGGAGGGTACCGTAATGGTGTGCGGATCGTAGTAAATTGTGACTGGTGACCTGGCAGGAGGTGCCACTGTTTGTTGTTGGAAATTGTTGCTGACGGGAACATCTGATGGATCATAGTAGATGGTGACTGCTGAGACATCTTCATTAACTTTTGTTGGTGTTGTAGAAGATTCTGTTGATGGAATGGATGTTGATGTTGTAGAAGAAATGGTTGTTGACATTTGATTTGTTGAAGTGATGGATGAAGCCATTGTTGATGATATTGATGAATCAGTTGGAATGATTGTTGCTGCTGTTGTAGAAGAATCGGGAATTGTTGTCAAAGGAATTGCTGGATTTGTAGGCGCCGTTGTTGAGATCTGAAGGATACCATCCTTGATAAGACTATCTATGCCGCTTCTCAAATTATCACACCCGTTGACTGCAATGTTGCAATACCCACAACCGAGCTCACACCCGGGAAACACCTGGCACTCTAGAAGCTGAGCTTTGATTTCTACCAGAGGTGTTCGAATTTGTGAAACACTGGTGATCAGAGTAGATGGTTTGTCTTCCTCAATGGCGTTAATCCTCGGCCCACCATGGTTAGGCATAGGATTTCTGTTGACATTTGGAGGAGGTGCGAAGTTGAGGGCTTTAGAATCCACCAGATCCTGAAATTTCATTTGCAATGCCCTGCACTTCTCCGTATTGTGGCCAGGTGCATTAGAGTGAAAAGCACATCTGGCGTTGACATCGTAATTCTTTGGGAGATTGGAGGGATCTGGAGGTGCCAATGTCCTTAGCTCAACCAAGTTAAGTTTCAGGAGTTGTGGCAATAAGGAAGTATAGGGCATAGGGATGGGATCAATCACCCTATTTTCCTGTGATGGTCTTTGCTGAAAGGGTCTTTGTTGTTGATTGCTGTTATTGTTGTTGTAGGTTCTCTGTGGCGGATACTGAACTTGCTGTTGGTAATGTGGTTGTTGTGGTTGTTGATATGCTGGTTACTGAGGAATCGGAGCTGGAATAGTGACAGCTGCTACTGATCTGTGGACATACTGAGGTCTGCCCCTACTGGCATGAATGGCATTTGTCTCACCAGTCCTTCAAGGTCCCACAAAAGGCTTCTTGGGATTACCGGACGAACTTGCACCATTATCAGAAATCTTGCCCATTTTCAACAGGCTTTCAATCCTTTCCCCAGCTATAACTACGTCTGCGAAGCTGGTGGAAGAAAAGGCAGCCAGCCTATCAATATATGTTCCTTGTAGAGTGTTCATAAACATGTCGGCCATTTCTCTTTCCGACATGGGTGGCTGGACAGCAGCAGCAAGCTGTCTCCACCTTTGGGCATATTCCCTGAAGCTTTCCCTGGAGGATTGAGACATTCCCATTAGGAGGGTCCTGTTAGGAGCCATGTCTAGATTGTATTGGTACTGCCTAATGAAGGCTTCAGCTAGGTCCTTCCAGCATCTGATAGTAGCTCTGGTCAAGTGTGAATACCACTCCCTTGAAGCCCCAGTCAAACTGTCTTCAAAATAGAACATCCACAGCTTTTCATCCATGGTATATGCTTTAAGTCTTCCCAGAAAAGACTGCAGGTGAGTTCGTGGACAGGAGGTTCCATTGTATTTCTCGAAGCACGGGGGTTTGAACTTGTGGGGAATTTTCACCCCATCCACTAACCCCATATCCATTACATCGAAG
Source organism: Lathyrus aphaca (assembly GCA_963966055.1). Lineage (NCBI taxonomy): Eukaryota > Viridiplantae > Streptophyta > Magnoliopsida > Fabales > Fabaceae > Lathyrus > Lathyrus aphaca. Next base: position 319,163,185 of record OZ014519.1, on the reverse strand, counting down.
CACAAGGAGTTTTGAGACTCCAAAGATCTCAACTTCTCAGCAATTTCATCAAACCTCCTATCATAGACTTCATCACCAGCTACCATGACAGTGAATTGCTCCTCTTGGGGGTCTTCTTGAAAGATCCTCCCCCCAGTAGTATTTCCTTGCACATTAGCCGGGATGTTGACTTCCGGATCTAAATGAGGTCCAAATACAGGTGGATTAACATGAGGCTGTCCCCTCTCATTGTTACTTGTTCCTCCAGTCCCAGGATGAGGCTCCTCGGGGGTTTGTCTTTCTACTAATGCCCTTAATCTTTCTTGGGTCTGAGCCAGACCAGTCATCACAGTCATGAACTGGGCCATTTGGTTCCTCATCTCCACTCTTTCATTAGCCATCTAGGTCCTGACCTCAGTCAGGTCTTGCTGTACTTGCTCCATTATAATACCCGGAAGGTTGTTGCGAGTAGGATACCGGTGTGCACGGTTGACAGGGAACACTCTTCTGCGAGCAATATTTCCTGAGACACAATAGAGTTAGAAACAAAATAATAACAAAACCTACAAAACAAAACAAAAGTTAGTATGCAATGCAGTATGCTTATATATTTTCCAAGGTATCCGGCTTGGCTCTTGGTTTTGACCTTTCCAGACCTCGAGGAAGATGCTTTGATGTTGCTTGAGAGAAAGAAATCCAATGAAACAAACTGACAGATATATTGCAAATGGTGCATAATACATAATTTGTTTTTTACAACACATGCCCTTAAAGGGTCAAAATACAACATAAAAGAAAAGTACATCAAATGAAAGCAACAACAAACAAAAAGTCAGACATCTAGCCCAAACTCATCCTCCTTAACTTCCTTCAGAAGTGCCTCAGTCACTGGACCAGCTGGATGCTCTGTAATGGTCCTGATGAGGAGGTTTCTGGTGGCAATGGCAGAGGTCAGCTTCTTGTGCCTGTCTTGGTCCTTTGACCTCTTCAAACCAGCCCTAAGCTTCAATTCTGAAATCTCCTTCTGGGCTGCCAGCAGAGCTTCCTGTTGTTTCCTTTCAATGGCCTCTAACTGCTCAATCCTGGCTTGAGTTCTCTTATCTTCTTGGGTACGAGCTTCAGTGATCCTGACCCACCTAGCTTGACTTTCTTGCAGATAGAGATCAGTCCTAGCCTTCTGAAGCTTGGCCTCTTTATAGGCATTCTTCAATATTTGCTCCCCAGCTCTTGATTTCTTGATGTAGTCCTCTGCTTTCTCAATCTTGGCCAGATGCTCCACCCTAAGCTTCTCCAACCTCTCAATGTCTAGACGACCATCACTCCTCTCCCAGAGGGTCTTCTTCAGAGCTTGAGACAGATTCTCATTCCTTTCCTTCAGCTTCTCAAATTCTTCCAGGCTGACAGTGGTTGCTGGCTGCACTGTAGAAGGTCCAGGTGTATCCTCAATGGTGAAGGGCATCCCAGAAATCTGAGCTCTAGCATGAGACCATTCATAATACTGAGCTGAAGCCACATTATTGCACCTCCCAAGAATGGCCATCCCTTTGGTCTGGATGTTGTCCCAAGCCCAGGATGCTTGCCTGACAACAGCTAGATTAGGCTTTATCTCACAATACAGGGTCTCAGCTAAATCTTGCACTCTAGGAGGGTGTACTAAAGCATAGCCCAGTTGTCTCTTGAACAGCAAAGGATTGTAATTGATGCAACCCTTCACTCCTACTAGAGGTACATTGGGGTACTGCCCACAGCTAGTGATGATGTCCTTGCCCTTGGTGCTCTGGGTGCACCATCTGATGTCATCTGAAGTCAAAGCAATAAGTCTCTTAGCCCAATTCTTCTGTTGGTGAGGATTCAGGAAGGCATTAGTCTTAGGTAAGTGTTTGAGCAGCCAGGTGTGAAATAGAGGAGCACAACATCTCACCAACTTTCCTCTTTGCTTTTCATTCCTTTGATGAATGGAATAATAGAAATCTCCCAGCAATGTGGGTACTGGGTTCCTCAAAAGGAAGAGATGAATGGCATTCTTGATGATAAATTTGGGCTCATCTGCAAATAGTATAACCTCATATATGCTGAGGGCTAACAATGCACAAACTGCCCTCCATTCTCCCAAGGAGGCCTTCAGGATGGCCTGAGAAGTCAGAAAGTCTAAGTGTAAGCCAGGGATCCCAGCTTTTGTTGTCATGTTTTGCTCAATCAAAATAGGCTCCAGGCACAGTGCTTTTGCCACCTCTCCATTGCTGGGAGAAGTCATCTCTGGGTTGAAAGGGACACCACCCCTGACAGGTACTCCAATCAATGATGAGAACTCCTCCAGCAGAGGTCCTAACTGAAAGTTCTGGAAAGTGAAGCATCTCAAAGGAGGGTCATAAAACTCTAGGCAGGTGTGGATCATACTCCTCTGAGAAGGGTCCAGGTCCATAACCATATCAAGGATGCCTCCATAATGCTCACTGAATAATGGGATGTGGTCTGGAGTGATAAGTGCCTGGACCTGCCTGATACCAGTCAACACAGGCTCAAAGAAATGGTATGAAATGTTGCTCTTCCTGGGTGCAGACATGAGTGCTGATGAAGAGCTGAAGACAAATTCTGATAGGGATCAAGACTGATACTGGAGATGAGCCACTGATAGACTAGTGCTGGTGATGAAGGTAGCTGAAGCAGATAACTGATGAAGATAGCTGAAGCAGATACCAGATGGAACAGAGGTCTATGTAGATGAAGGGGTCAAAACCAAGCCAAATATGATGTGGATACCTTGAAAAACAAATAAACAAATGTTAAATGATGCAATGATGATGTATGCAAATGATATGCAAGGGTTTGTGATCAATCAGGATCTGATTACTGTCTTGATATAAAGTCCATGTATGTTCAAGAAGTCCAGATGGAGGTTCAGAAATCCAGTAACCAAGGTAGGGGACTCAAATAAAGAGTCACATATCCAGGGTTAAATCACAAGAATTTTCCAAAGTGAAGTACTCTTAAACAAAATCAGTAACAGGATATGATGTGGCCAAGGGTACCTGCGAACCTGCAAACAGCCCAACCCCCTCACAGGTGGTGTTCTAAAACAAGGATCCTCAGACTTGGATCAGTTATGGGAAGTGTAAACACTTCTAACCCGGAGGTACAATGTTTACAATAACCATAAAAGATCCTCCTCTAATTCACCTCAGTTTCTGAAGGTCATAATATAGGTCATCCAGACTTAGCAGGCTTCCCAGATAGCCCTAGTACTACAGGAAATCTGTAGCACCGAGTTCTCAAGAAGAAACCCACATCTGAACCGTGTTTCATATTTCCGCACCAGACCGAAATGGAATGGGAAAGAACATGTACCACTCTAGCCTAGGTGTCACTCAGGTCCCAGGTATAGGACCTTAAACTCTCAGTAGAACCCCACCCATTAAAACAACAAACCAGATCCAGCAAGATGACAGTATGACAGTATGATATATAGAATTGTAAGGAAAGCAGTAAACAAGACTGTACATAAAGCAAAAAATAAATACATAACACATATAGCACATAACACCCCAGTAAACACAAATCAAACAAGCGCTAGGAGGAACCCACAAAAAGAACCAGAAGCCCTGGTTACAGTATCAGTTTCCCCAGCAGAGTCGCCAAGCTGTCGCTCCCACCAAAATGACACCTGGTCAGAAGGGGTACAGACGCGAACGGTCGGCGAAAGGAGAGAGAACACACAAGGGTGAACTCAAAAGACAAGAGTCGCCAGCTAGGCATTTTTATCCCGGAGGAACGGTAATGCTGCATAGACCTAAGAAAAGATATGGATAAGACGGTTGCGAACCAGAGAGACTGAGAAAGGGGGTTGGTTACAACCTGGGAAGGTATTAGCACCCAGATTGTCCGCCGTACTCGACGGGATCCACGCTTAAAAGATTTGTGTTTTAAAGGGGTAGTGTCAGTGCAATTTGTGTATCAAAACTGGAAAAGAATGCAAGTGTCAGTGTAAAAGAAATGTGAAGTGTATAAGAGAAGTGTCAGTGTAGGAACAAGAATGAAATTCTCAAGACTGTGGCTTAAAGAATAATACTGAAAGAGGGGGAATGTACAGAGACTTTTTGTTCGATAACTGTTAAGTTATGCCTACGTATCCTCTCGTGCAATGAGGAAGTCAGAACATCGTAGTTCGACTCAAAGAGACTGAAAGATAAAATTGACTGTAAACTGCTTACTTGTCCATGCTCAAGTGTATGACCTGTCTGGCTCAGGTGCCAACTGTCTTGCATTAGACGGAATAAGCGAGTTCTCGTTTATGAGTGAATGAGATGAGAAAAGAATCCCGGAGGAGACGATTATTGTTTGTTTTTGAGTTTTCAATCTTTTATTGCTTTTTTTTGGGGTTTGTCATAAGAAAATGAGCTTAAGTCTAAACCAAGGTTTAGTAAACTCATCACATCTTCCCTCTGATTAGGGGTAATGAGAATACCTTAAGTGTGAAGTAAGCACCTCACACTTAGTCTCCATGATGTAGGATTAAGATCATTAACCTACTTGTGATTATTTATATGTTTTTTGTGGTTTTTGTTTAGTGTTAGGTAATGAGTTTAAGCCATAATCAAGGATTTAATGGACTCATTACACCATCCTAATAGAAGGATAATAGATGAGAACATTTAAGCTGAGAAAGACTCCCCGACTTAATCCATGATTAGGGATTAACCTCATGACAAAACAAAGCCTTTATTAAATGGATTTTAGTTAATGGTAAGATGAAGAAAAGATTTTTATGATTTTCAAGACAACTTGAGGGGGACTTGTCCATTAACACTTGGGTTAGTCCTTCTTAACCAATTAAGGAAGAATTAGAACCCTAATGCAAGGCCCAAGTTACAAGCTTGATGTCTTAGTGATTATTAAGTGGATTGATTAAAGGATTTAAACACATTAAGGGTTCAACACTTAGGATTAAAGTTATACACTCCATCCTAATAGAAGGATGCAGGCATAAGCTTAATCACAAAGCCTTAAAACCTTTAAGGTTTAGTCCCTGATTTTTAGATGAGGAGAAGACCCAAAGATGACACAAAGGTAAAAGCTAAATGGGGGACTAATCAAACCCTAATTATTATCATGCTTGGTTGTAACTAGGGTTAATGAGGTTTGCAAGAAAATCTTCAGAGAAACCACCAGGAGGGAAGCAGATGAAAGGAGCAAAGAGAAGCAAAACAACTTGCTTCACTTAAGAAGACAAGTTGCTTGAAGGAAGAAAGTAAGAGATGAACATGAATGAGCAAGCTCAATCCAATACACAAGATAAAATGCAGCAATGATGCAAGAGAGGGATGAGAAGAGATTGAGAAGTGAAGGCAAATTCACCTCTCAAAACAACTTACCACCTGAAAAGTTAGCAAAAGAAATGAAATGCAATGCAAATGAGATGCAATGCCATGGTGCAAACCAAAACCAGAAGCAAGAACATGATGTTAATGATGCTAAGGGATGATGCAAACACATGACAAGAGGTGAGAATAATCAAACAAACATAAGGATGCAAATGAGGTATGCTTTGAACCATGAAAGTTCAAGAAAAGTTTATGAAATGCAATGGACATACAACATGGCAAATGAAAGATGCAATGATCAAACATGATTCTAATATGTCCTAAGATGTATTATGAATCATGAAGATGCACAAAATGTCATGGCAAGTCATTGGATGCAAGCAAATGGAAGATGGATGCAAAGGAAGGTACAAATTAGGGTTACATGCATCATGCAATACAAAAATTCAAAACCAGAAGCAAATGACATGATAAAAAATTGAAAATGCAATCAAAGATACCCTAAACCTATACAAGTTCACTTCCCAAAGGAGGGGATCTAACTCTTAACCTAGTGAAAGTTATGAATTTCTCAAGTTGGCTAGGGTTTCAAGGTTCCTCACAATGAAAAATGCAAAACAAATGGAAAATGGAAGATCAATTCAAGCCAAATTTATCCTATAAACTACATGCCATGAAGGACGCAAGGCAAGAAGAACCATTATCAAACTCTCAATGGTTGGGCAGAATGGATTTTTCAAAGTTAGAACAAAAATATTGCCTTAAAATAAATTTAATTCCAATGAAAATGATCAAAAGGAATCAAGAACCAAAAAGAAATTTGTTTTGAGAGTTGGATAATGTTTCTAAATGTTTTAAAACGCACTGTGAATTATTTGGTGATTTTTAAATACCTAAATGCATTTTTAATTAATTAATTTTCATTAACTAATTAAAAATAAACATTTAAATGATTTAAAAATAATTTTTAATGCAAAAAATAAAAATAAAATTATATTCAGAATGAGAAAAATATTTTAAGCCAGCATGCAAAAAATGAAATTTTTTTAAAGTGTTTTGATATTTTAAAATAAATGGGAAAGAAAATGCAATAAAAATGAATTAAAAACACGAATTAATGAAAGTAATCCAATCTAGTGGCTGAGATTCAAATAGAAAGGGAGGGAATTGACCAGCGCGCGCATCTGGATGGCTGAGATTCAAACTACACTAATTACGTCATTAAGCCCTAATCTGAACCCTAAACACTTTCAGATGACCAGAACAGTGTTCCGGTCATCTTCTCCGGCCAACCGTTCATGCCATCTCACTCCCTACGCATCCCCAAGCCCTCTAACTTTCCAGAAATGATCCCCATACCAAACCCAACAAGAATCAATCAACAAAAAACATTTATTCATCATCAAATTCGTGAATCAGAGCAAAACGGAAAAGAACTCAGAAATTTAAGAAGCTCATGAAATGCTTATTTCTCAACTATTCTCAAAAATAAAAACATCATGACAATCAGTGAAACATGTAGAATCATTCTATAACATAAAATGAGAGTTCTGGAAAAATAAATGCCATGGCTACTTGAGCTTGAGCTTTCGAAACAGGGACTTTCTGGCCAGTTCTTTGCCTCAAATCAACTCCAATGATTCCCCCCCAAGAGCATGTGATGTTTGGTTGGAGTTTAAATGGCCTCAAAATGGAAATGGTAGAAGTTCAGTTTGTGAAATGTGAAAATCGTGTTTTTGATTGTGGGGGTTTTAGGGCCAAGTGAAGGGTGGGAGATGATCAGTGGATCATGGTGAGTTGAATGGTGAAAGAAACTTGAAGGTTTGATGGTTGAATCAAGAGATTCGAAGGCTCTTGCAAATTTGGGGATTTTTGAGTGTGCTGTGTTCTTGGAGCTTCAGGCTATGTTGTTATGTGCTTTTGCTTGCATTTGATCCACATAAAGAAGTGTGATAGGTCAGAGAGTGGGTGCTGGCCTATGCTGATTGGTATGGGCAAGTTGCCAAAATGTCAAAAGTTGGTGTACTTGAGGTATGGGTCATGGCAGGCTGGTTTAGGGGCATGGTTTGGTTCAGCTGAGATCATGGAATGCTTGTAGATCAGATTTTGTGAACTGAGGCAAGTGGATGAGAAGCTTTGATCTATTTTGCAAATTGGCACAACTTTGCCCCTTTTGGAAATTCTTCAAGTTTAAGGCATGAAATGGAATAATTCAAAGCACCATTCTGATCCTTAGAGGTCCACTTGACATGTTGTGAAGTGTTTGTGCACATTTGAGGCCTTTAGAATGCCTTATCATACCATTATGCAAATTGCCTCTTTGGTGTAAAACATGAATTTATGTGATTTTGTCCAACTTTGACAAGCCATAACTTTTGATCCATAATGAATTAGAATGAGTTCTTGTACTTTTTGAAAAGGGAAAGATCCATTCTACAACTTTCATGACCAAAGTTTTCTCATTTGAAGCATTTTTGAATCAAAAAGAAAGGGTTGAAAAACTTTCCCAAAATGGCAAGTTTCCATTACAAGTCACTTTCCCAAAAAGGCAATTTTGCAAATGGCTTGAAATTCTTCAATTTTGTGAACTTGTAACATCTTATATGATCAAATAAAGATCATACACATTCAAAATGATGAAGAACACCCTTTGGTTAGGTCATTGGGGGCCTCAGATGCCCTGATTTTGCACTGACTTGCTCAAGAAGTCAACTCTTGATTAGATGCCTTCCCCATGGAATTTCTTCATGAAACTTGATATGCATGATCCTTATAACATATAGAGACCAATAGAAACAATAATGACCAAAGAATTTGGAGTTATGGCCTCTGAAACCAAAACCCTAATTCTAGGTCATCTGTGCAGTTAAGCCTGGCTCTGCTTCCATGCCTTTCTCAGTTCTTGTGATTCTTTGACTTTCTTGACGTTGTGGGGATACAATATGATGCTTGAGCATACATGGACCCCTTTGAAGTGATTGATGACCTTTGGAGTGGCTCAAATGGCTCTTGGATGGCTCAGATCACAAACCCTAGATGCATATGACTTAGAAGCAATGCAGTGAAACAAATATGCAATGTGAGATGCTATGATTGAATTTATGCATATGAAGATATCACAAGCCATGGTGTGAATGGGTGAGGGAAAATTTGGGGTGTTTACAATATTCTGTGTAGGGATTTCCTCCACTTTAGGATAGTACCTTGATAGTTATATGCATCTGGGACCGATCATTGAGAACCTTTATGGAAACAACCATCTCCAGTGGTGACCGTGGTAGACCAAATTGTGTGGCAAACCCATTCGCACCCGAGGGCCCACTGGGAACTTGCATAGGATGGCCTGGTTCTGTCATAGGAACTAAGTCAAAGTATTTGGTCGTATGACGATATTACTGTATCCCACGGGCTGAATGTACTATTATTTTCGGATTTCAACGCTTGAAGCTGGGGACTTATAAGGGATGCTTGTTTTTCCCTGACTCACTCTGAGACCTCCCTGAGTAGTATATAATGCTTAAACGATTCCCTGATTTGGTCATGAGCCATTTATGGGAGATGGTGAACGGATTATTGCTATTTGGCTTTGAGAGTCCATGATGCTTGACTCAGAGCACACCTGTGAGATTGGGAGGGGTTACAGGTTTGCAGGAACCCTTGACCTCATCATACCCTTTTTATCAGTGTGATCTTATGTTCTGATCCAGTTACTATGATCATGGAGTTCTTGATCTTTGGTTCTTGATTATCATATGTGGTTATTATTCAGGGGACTGTTGGGTTTCAGATCACTTGGTTCTTGGTTTTGTTATCCAGTCCAGACAGTTCCAGACTGATCACATGCCTTGCATTTTCATTGCATCATATCATTAATCATTTTGTTTTTCATTATCAGGTTCATTTGATGTTTGTCTCAGGTTCCGGTATATTCAGCTAAGAGATGGAGGATTCCCGCAAGAAGAATGTTCATTACAAGTTCTTTGAAACCAAGGTGGATACACTAAAGAAGATGATAGCTTTGATCACGCCCAATCACATTGAAGAGTCCAGGAAGGCTTATGGGGATATTCTAAACATGGTAGTAGATTCGGATGCCTCAGACAAGAGTGTCATTCACACTTACTGCAATATTATGACCCTCAGTTGAGGTGCTTTACCATTCATGATTTCCACTTGGGTCCCTTGTTGGAGGTGTATTCTTTGATTATGGGCGTGCCTATGTGTCGCTCCCCAGATTTTCATCCCGGTGAAAACGCGAACTGGTGTCGGTGATATTGGTGGTTGAAGTTGAATAGAGTCGCCAACTAGGCATTTTTATCCCGAAGGAAAGGTAATGCTGCATAAACCTAGAAAGATATGGATAAGACGGTTGCGAACCAAAGAGACTGGGTAAGGGGTAGGTTATGACCTAGGAAGGTATTAGCACTCAGATCGTCCTTCGTACTCGACGGGATCCATGCATATCTAATTGTGTTTAAAAGGGGATAGTGTATGTGCTAAACTGTGCATAAAAAGCTAAGGAGAAAAGGATGTACAGAGTGTCAGTGCAAAAAGAAAGTGAGTGCTTAAAACTGAGGCTAAGGAAAGAGAAACTAGGAGGAGGAGAGGGGGGAGGCAAAGAGACTTTTGTTCGATAACTGTTAAGTTATGCCTACGCATCCTCTCATGCAATGAGGAAGTCAGAACACCGTAGTTCGACTCAAAGAGACTGGGATGTTTTATGGTGAACTGCTTGCTTGTCTATGCTCAAGTATATGACTCGTCTGGCTCGAGTGCTAACTGTCTTGCATTAGACGGAAGAAGCGAGTTCTCGTTTTCAGAGTGAATGTGATGAGAAAAGAATCCCGGAGGAGACGTTTATTGTTTGTTTTTGTGTTTTCAGTTTTTTTATTGTTTTTGATATTTTGCATAAGATAATGAGCTTAAGCCTTAATCAAGGGTCGTAAACTCAATATATCACCCCTTATTAGGGATAATGAGTCTACTTAAGTATGAGATGAAAATCTCAACATAATTACCCTAATGATGTAGGATTAAGATCATTAACCTACTTGTGATTATTAAGTGTTTTTTGGGTTTTATTTTGTGTTAAGTAATGAGTTTAATCTCTAATCAAGGATTAGTGAACTCATTACACCATCCTAAGAGAAGGATGATAGATGAGAACACTTAAGATGAGGAAGGCTCCTAAACTTAATCCATGGTTAGGGATTAAAATCATTATATAACAAGCCTTTATTAACGTGGATTTTAATTAAAGGTGGGATTAAGAAATGCATTTTATGTTTGTAAGACTAATCCTGAGGGGGACTTGTCCATTAAACACTAGGGTTAGTCCTTCTGAACCAACAGGCAGAGATGTAACCCTAATATAAGGCCCAAGTTACAAGCTTAAGTCTTAATGATTATTAGGTGTTTTGGTTAGGAGGTGTAAACAACTTAAAGATTTAACACTAAGTATTAAAGTTATACACTCCATCCTAAGATAAGGATACAAGCATAACCCTAATTCAGAGTCTTAAAACTTTAACTGTTTAGCCTTGATTATGAGATGAGAAGCAGAGACTCAAGGAGACTCAAAGGTAAAAACTAGGGGATACTATGTACAACCCTAAAATTATCATGCTTGGATATTCCTATGGTTTGTGAGGCTTAGAAAAATATCTCCAGATGGACACCAAGGAAGAAGAAGCAGATGAAAAGAGAAGAGAAAGGAGAATAGGTTACTTACTTCCTGAAGAAGTTAAGTAACCTAGGAGAAAGAAAGGGAGAAAGAGAGAGCAAGTGAGTCAAACTCACTTCAAAGACAAATAAAGATGCAAGTTAAGAGATAAGAAGAGGTTGGATGTGGAGGCAAATCCACATCCTAAACAACTTACCTGAAGCCCCTGAAATGTTTAGTATGAATGCATAAGATGTGAAACAAAAGGAAATAAGGAAAATTAAGATGCAATGATCAAGACCAGAAGTGCAAACATAATGCAAATTTTTTATGAAATGATGCAAAGACATATACAATGTTTATGCATGATCATACAAGAGATGGGATGCAAAGGAAGGCATGTTAGAAGCTTGGAATCACACGAATACACATAAGAAGCAATGAATGCAAAACATGCCAAATGGATACAACAATGATCAACCAATGTTCATACATGTACTAAGGTATCTAAGATGACATACAAATGCATGAGATGTCATGACAAGTTCATATGATGAAGGTATGAAAAGATGAATGCAAATGAACATGGCAAATTAGGGTTTTAAGAAAGTATGAGATGCATATGATCAAAACAGAATCAAAACACATGATAAAAAATTGAAATTGCAACCAAATGAACCCTAAACACACATAATATCACTCCCCCAAGATGGAGGTCAGAAGCTATACCAAAGTCAAGTTATGGTTTTTCTAAGTTAGGCTAGGGTTTTGGGTACTTTTTCATGAAAAATGCCAAACAAATAGAAAATGCAATGCGAAAATATGAGTTAAATGACCTAGATACTACATGCAAAGTATAAAAGAATGCAAAAGGAACCATGTGCAAACTCATCTTGGTTGATCAGCAATTGATTTTTGAAGTTAGGGTTAGAAAAATAGGAAACTTGGAAACCCTAATTCATGGTTAATTGTCAAAACATGATCAAACCCTAAAATAAATTTGTAAGATGAGTTTGTAAATTGTTCTAAATATGTAAGAATGCTTTATGATTTTGTTTTTGATTTTTAAATACCTAAAAGTATTTTTAATTAATTAAAATGAATGAATGAATTAAATAATACAATTAAATGATTTAAAAATATATTTTTAATGCAAAAATTAAAATTAAAAATGTTTTTGGTTTGTGAAAATTATTTAAAGTGAAAATGCAAAAGATTGTATTTTTATAAATTTATTTGCTATTTTAAATATAATAAACAAAAGAAAATAAAACAAAGGGTCCAGATGCTAAGTTGAGATGATCAAGGGTTCAGAATGAGAGTCAGCAAGACCCAGGGTATTCGCCATCAAGGGCCTAGGTGTAAAGTTACAAAGAGTGCGCTATCCAAGGGCTATGGTTTGTTCAGACTTAATTAATTATGTTTAAATTAATTAAAAGAAATTAGGGTTAATGATCTTATCTGGACCGTTCGCTTGCTAAACTAATCCGGATTCTATGGCTCAAATTCATACTGGAAACAAAAACCCTAATTAATCTCAGGCGACCGGAGATAAGCTCCGGTCGTCTTCTCCGGCCAACACCAAACCCCAACTTCATCTACAAGCCACTAAAATGCATCAAACCTGCCCATAATCAAACCCCAAACATCATGGAACACAAATCTACAAACAAAAATCATTTATATTGCATGAACAAGCTGAATCGAAACCAAACATTTTTTAGGTTAAACTTTCAGAACAACATGAAATGCTTATTTCTCAACCATTTTCAATTTTAAACACATCAGGATAATCAATGCAACACATAGATTCATTTTATAATAAGAAATCAAGGTTCTGAGAAAAAAGTTCTTGAGCTATACCTGAGCTGGAGACCTTCAAAGATGAGCTTTCTAAGCCTTCCCTTTGTGCAAACCACCTCCACTGATCCCCCTGGTGTTAATGGCAAGCTTGGATGGAGTTTATATTGGCTATTTTGAGAGGTTTGGTTCTGGCGTATCAGAAATCGTGTTTTAGATATGTTGTGTTTCAGGCCATTGTGAGGGGTGGGATTTGTTCCTTAGGTGATTTGTGATTGAATGGTGAAAGAATTTCTGGAGTTTGATGGCTGAGGAGTGAGAATCGAAGAGATGAAGTTTTAGGAAATTTTTGTGCAATCTGAAGTGTGTCTTGTTTCAATGCTGAATGAGTTGCTATATCACTCCCATAATGTTTGAGTAGGTCATGGAGCAGGTTAGTAGAGGTTGTTGATCACTATTCCAAGAGCATGGGAGAAATTATAAAAAGTCAAGGTTTGGTGTACTTGAGGTATGGCAAGGTGTAGAGATGGTTTCCTGGCTTGTACTGCATCAGCTGAGTTCAAGGATGACTCTTGGATCAATTGTGGTGAGTTGTATGGCTTGGATCACAAGTTTGAAGTGGTTTTGCATTTTGGCAACTTTGTGAAGTTTGTGACACTTGGCCATGAAATGCCTTGGTTCTTGTCTGAATTCTTGTCTTGAAATGTTGATTATCAATGTTATGATGTGTAGACATGAATTAAAGGCAAAACAGGTGCTTAGAAGTGCATTTTGCACATTTCCCTATTTGAAATGAACTTGAAAATTATGTGATTTTTCCCAACTTTGACTTGCCATATCTTGAGCTCTAGGATGAATCAAGAGTAGTTCTAGTACTTTTTTGAAAATGGGAAGATCCAATCTACAACTTTCATGTTCAACAAAATTTCATTTGAAACACTTTTTATCAAGAAAGAGGAGGTTGAAAATCTTTCCCAAAATGGAAAGTTTTCAAATCAAGTAATGTCCAAAAATGGCAACTTTTGCAATGGCTCAAAATTCTTCAATCTTGTGAACTTCCCACCATTCCTAAGACCAAACAAAGGTCCTAAGACCTTAAAATGATGAAGATGACCCTTTGGTACCCTTGATGGAGGCCTCAGATGCCCTGATTCTGACTTTTTTTTTGCACAAGTTTCCATTTGATCAGATGACTTCCACAATGAATGTTTGCTTCAAATTTGATACACATGCTCCTTATAACATACATAGACCAATAGAATCAAGAATGGCCAAAAAAATTGAGTGTAAGGGCCTCAAACCCAAAACCTTAATTTCTGGTCATCTGTGCAGGAGCCCTGAGCCTGCCTGGGTGGCTCTGCAATCTCTTGTGATTTTTTGACTTTCAAGAACCCTTGGGGGTATAATATGATCATAGAACACTCATGGACCCTCTTGGCATGCTTCATGGCCTCTGAGATAGCTCAAACCACTTCTAAGATTTATTTGATCACAAACCCTACCTATGCAGCTATATAGTGAAATAACTATACAGTGTGAGATGGTATGCTTATGCAATGCAACATGAAGGACCACAAGCCAAGGTGTGAGAAAAAAGAGAGGGAAAATTTGAGGTGTTTACAGCTGCCCCTATTCAAGCATGAGTTAGCTGTGTAGGATGTAAGCGTCTGGCTTAACAGACAAATAAGATAACTTGTGGTTGAATACCAAGACATTCCAAAATTTGCACTCTTTATTATAAGAAGAAAAGGGATATAAATTGTAATAGACAGTATAGACTGAATATCAAATGATAGCAACGGAGGACGACCATCGAGTAGAGGATGACTGGTGGGGATAAAAATGGTGAGAAACGCGCTGACGGGGACTACCATCATGCTAGGGAATAAAGAATCCGTGACGGGGACGACCATCGGGTAAAGAAAGGTGACTTTACTGGGGATTTAAAAGCACTAACGGGGACGACTGTCAGGCTGAAGAATAAAGAAACCGCGACGGGGACGACCATCAGGTGAAGAATAAATAAATCAATGATGAGGGATGATCATCAAAAGGCGAAGGACGATCACCTAGCAGGGGACGACTTATAAAAGATATCACGACATAGGACAAATTTCGGATAGGAAGATCAACAATGGGGATGGCCATCGGATAAAACGACGAGGGACGGTCATCAAAATAAATGATGATGGACGGTCATCAAGAGGTGAAGGGTGATCACCTACCAGAGTACGGCTGCTGAGGATTATCGCGACATAGGACGAATGCCGGATAAAAAAGATCGACGATGGGGACGGCCATCGGATGAATGATGAGGTACGGTCATCAAAAGGTGAAGGACGATCACCTAGCAGGGTACAACTATTGAGGATTATCGCGACATAGGACGAATGTCGGATAAAAAGATCGACGATGGGGACGGCCTTCAGATGAATGATGAGGTACGATCATCAAAAGGTGAAGGACAATCACCTAGCAGGGTACGACTGCTGAGGATTATCGCGACATAGGACGAACGTCAGATAGAAAGTTGTTTTGTTGGCGACTTCTGGGGATAGATAAACGTGGACGAGTGTTTAAGCCCTAAAAATAAAATGGTATAAGTGTTTCGACAGTGTGTATAGATTAAAGATATGGACGAGTATCCTTAGGACCACGATAGAAACAAACAACGATGTGTGTTTAAGGAGTGATGATACAGACGAGTATCAACTGTTTGAACAAGGAACACGGACGGGTGTTGATCTACCGGGGAGATGCATAAGATACGGACGAGTATCAAAGAATTATATATAAGTAGGATACAAACGAGTATCAGAAGGATTGTGTATAAGTATGTACAATTATTTGTATTGGGAGTGCAAAATGATATTTTGGCTTTTTATCTGCAGGGGATAAGTTTTTGCATATTGTTGGAGGAGTGATTTTGGTATTTGCAGGTGACTGGATCGAACCTGGCTTATGATCATGAAAATGTTGGATTTTTTCCGTAATGCTCCGTATTAGACGGAATGCTACACTCTGTTTGGGGAGGATGATGTGAATGCTATGATTATGCAAATGAGAGAAACGAGATCCGAGATCTGAAATCTGTTGGGAGACCGGATCACTGGGTGATCTGTGGGGAGAAAGGATCACTACACGATCTTTCTGGAGAACTCTAGGGGAAGAACTCTGTGGGGATCCAATGCTGGGAATGCGAAGATCTGACAACTCACTGGGGAGAAGTGATTCATGCATTGCTTTGGAAATCCTGCTTGGGGAAGAGAGAACTTCTGAGAAGTAATCTGTCGGAGGATCGGATCTGTGGTGGATACTCTTAGGGGATAAAAAGCTCCGTGGGGGAATACTTTCGTCAAGTAGTCCTTTTGATGATGTGACTTCCGGCTTGCCTGGAGATATAGTGCATGATATGCCCCATACTGTGAAAGGTTGTCCGCCTTGAGTACCTGCAACCTGTCTGTCGCTCCTGGGATTTTCATCCTAGTACAAATGCGAAAGTGGCGCGGAAAAGGTAGAGTCACCCGCCAGGCATTTTTATCCCGAAGGAACGGGAAAGGTAATGCTGCACAAACTTGAGGAAGAAGGAAAGGACAAGGTCCTGTGAACAAAAGATCTGGGTTCGGGAGTAGGTTACGACCTGGGAAGGTATTAGAACCCTAGATCGTCCGCTGTACTCGACGGGATCCACGCTTGCTTGTTTGTTTCAAAAGGTGAGAAAAAGATAACTGTTGCTGAACAAATGAACTGCTAACTGGAATGGGAATGAGAAATGACAAAGGAATAAGAAAATGGAAAGGAATGGGGAAATGTGGGGAAAATAAAGAATGTGCTTGAACGGGCCCTACCTTGCTGCCTACGTACCTCGTCGGGAAAATGAGGATCAGAGTCGACGTAGTTCTCTTTACTAAGGCGAGAACTATTTGTTTGTGTTTTTTATGGCTTGAACTGCGTATGTCCATGCTCAGGTGTTGCAGGCTCGTCTGGTACGAGTGCGTTTACCTTCTTGCATGCGAGACAAGTCGTCACGAGTTCGCGTTCAGAATGAATGAGGTGAGAAAAGAAGTTCCCGCAGGATAGTCGCTTATTGTTTGTTGTTTGCTTTTTTAAGAGTTTTGCATGAATTTGGCACAATGAAGTGAATTCAAACTCTTTTCCATGGAATGTGTACTTGCTACTACATTCCAAGATGGAATAATAGAACAAGCACACCAAGCAAGGAGAATTTATCCAAGACTTGTTTCCTAGGATTAGGGTTTAAGTTCACTAGCTTGTTGAACTTTATTAAGTGTTTTTGTTGTTTTTGTGAAGAAGTATCTTTTATCTTTTCTTTGTGAAACAACCCCTTGATGAGACTTGTACATCATGCTAGACATGTGTAAACACCCCAAATTTTCCCTCACCCATTCACACCATGGCTTGTAAATCATCTCATATGCATAAACACAATCATGTCATCTCACATCTCATTTTTGATTCACTGCCCAGCTTTCAAGGCATCTGCACCTAGGGTTTGTGATCTGAGCAATCCCAAAGCATCTTGAGCCATTCCAAAGGCAACCAATCAACTCAAAGGGGTCCATGTGTGTTCTTATATCATATTTCATCTCCTCAAAGTCAAAAATGCAGAGGAATCACAAGAGCTAGGGTTGAGTGGATGCAGAGCCAGGTTGAACTGCACAGATGATTGAAAATTAGGGTTTTGGTTTCAGAGGCCATAACTCCAAATTTTTTGGTCATTCTTGTTTCCATTGGTCTCTATATGGTATAGGGAGTATGCATATCAATTTTCATGAAGAAATTCCATGGGGAAGTCATCTGATCAAGGGTTGACTTTTCAGACAAGTCAGTGCAAAATCAGGGCATCTGAGGCCCCCAATGACCCAACCAAGGGGTGATCTTCATCATTTTGAGTGTATATGGTCTTTATTTGATCATGGAAGAAGATTGAAGTTCATAGAAATCAAGAATTTAGGGTTTTTGCAAATGTTGACTTTTTGGGCATAGTTGACTTTTCAAGAATGCATCATTTTAGGTCATTTTTCAAGCCATGATTTTGGATCCAAAAATGCTTCAAATGGAAAAACTTTGGTCATGAAAGTTGTAGATCTCATCTTTCCCTTTTCAAAAAGTACAAGAACATGATCTAATTCATCTTGGATCAAAAGTTATGGTTTGTTAAAGTTGGCAAAAATCACTAAAATTCAAGTTATGCACCAAATGGGAAAACTTGCAAAATCATGCACCAAGTCAAATTGCAGCTTCTAATTGGTATCTAACCTTCACACAAACATGTCTCTAAGTCATAAGATCAGAATTGAACCAAGAATGCCCATGGTTATAGCTCATGTAACTTGACTTTTCTCATGAAAGTTCAAAAAGCAACAAGTTGCAAAACTCATGATCATGCTCCCTCCTACTTGCAGCCTTGGATGCTGAGCTTTGCTAGCCTCTCACCTCACCTTGCTGCGCCAGCCCATGCCCATGTACTTGCCTAGAACCAAGCCCATGCCTCTCTTACAACCAAGTTGACATTTTGCAAAAGTAAACATCCCAATCAATAAAGGGCAGGTCACATCATCTGACCAATGAGAGAGGTTTATGTGGACAAAGGGCAAGCCATTCCATACATCTAGCAAGGCTGAAAACACTTCATTCATAACATTCACAAAATCACCTCACATTGCAAGAACTTTCGAATCTGCCTCCACAGCTTGAAAACACTAAAACTTTCTTCATCATCAAACTCAACTCACTTCATAGACAAGAAACCACCCAAAGCATAAGCTTGAAACAGCCAGAAAACCCCATTGCCATCATTCACTTCAGTTTGCAGTTTCATTCGAAACTCTCACCTTAGCTCACCAACACACAAACAAACACCATAGACCTTCTCCATTCACCCTCAGGATCATAAACAACCCCTCACCATGACCTGAAAGTGCCTATTTCACCATTGCCATTTCTGATCAAGCTTGAACAGAAGCTTTCGAAACTCATCAACCAGTCAACTTAAACTCCTTTTGAGTATTCAAGCATCTTCTGTGGACCAAGTGGAGTGGATTGCACAAGGAGAAGTGGCCAGAAAGTACCCAAACTGAAAGCTCCAAATCTCAGGTAACTCGAAAATAATTTTTCCAGAAATGTTTTTTTAAGTTACAAGCTTGTTCTTTGTGTTATCCTGATCATTCTGGTACCTTTAGTTTTTGAAATGGTTGTGATATAAGCATTTAATTTGTGTCTGAAGCTTGCGTGACCTAGAACTTATTTTCTTCGATTCAGTTGATTTAGGAAATATAAATGTGTTTTAGGATGGGGGTTTGATTCGTGAGGATGTGAGGATCATTTCCCAGTTCTTGTTTTTCATTTTTGATGCATTTTGAGGGATTTGGGTAGTTCTCAGGTGAGAGCTGGCCGGAGAAGACGACCGGAAGTCTTCTCCGGCCACCTGAAAGTCATTTGTGCCCTAATTGCATAATTAATGTTAGTTTGAATTTGGACCCTTGATTGCGTTGATTTGTTTGACTTCGCGCGCAGATAGAAGGCCAGGATCTCTTCATTAGCCCTAATCCACTTATTTAACTTTAATTAATTCGTAATTAATTTAATTGAGTCAGATGCAATCTCCACCATCCATTCACGCGCCAGTCAACCATTTTGAATCCAGAGCCCATCCTGGCCATCCATCCTGATTACTTTTATTTTATTTGATTTTTAATCCATTTTTATTTCATTAACTTACATATTTATTTAAAAATAGCAAAAATGTCTTAAAAATTATGAAACTTTTTCATGAAAGTTTTATTAATTTTTAAGACCCCAAAATATTTTCATTTTATTTTTTATCATTAAAAAAGTATTTTTAAATATTTAAAAGATTATTTTTAATTGATTAATGAGAATTAATTAATAAAAAATACTTTTAGGTATTTAAAAATTACAAAAAAATTCATGAAATGTTCTAAGACATTTAGAAACATTGTCCAACCTTCAAACCAAATTTCTTTTTTGATCTTGATGCATTTTAAGAATTTTTCATTGAATTAAATCATATTTTGTGCATTATTTTGATCATAAGTTCAAAAATTCATTTCTGTCAATTGGTGAAGGTTGAGACATTGGTTCTTCTTGCATTGTTTTGTGTTTAGCATGTAGTTCCTAGGATAAAAAGGCCATGAATTGCCCTTGCATTTTCAAATTGTTTGACATTTGTTTTGTTAAGAACCCTAAAAAACCCTAATAACTTGCAAAAATCATAACTTGAGTTTGGTTGAGAGTTGAGAGCTCCCCTTTGGGCAGTGGTTCATCATAGGCCTAGGGTTTCTTTGAGTGTCATTTTCCATTTTTACTTTAGGGTTTTGCTTCTGTTTTTGGTTTGTGTTTGATGTTTGATCCATAAACCCTAATTTGGGCTTTCATTTGCATCCCTCTTGCATTTCCTTGCATAACATGACTTGTCTTTGCATTTTGTGCATTCTTATGATTCATTTGACATCTTAAGACATGTATAAAGCATCTTTGATCATTGCATTACCTATTTTCCATGTCATTTGTCTTGTATGATGCATAACTTTTCATGCTTGTTCATGCTCCTTAACTTGCATCATTTGCATTCATAATCTTGTATGAACATCTCCATTGTCTTGCCTCATGTTTGCAGCACCTCATAACATCATTAACATCATGTGCATGCTTCTGGTTTTGCTTAGCATCATGTCATTCCATCTCATCTTGTATTGCATTGCATTTCTTTCTAACATTGCAGGTGGTAAGTAAACTTGAGAAGTGGATTTGCCTTCACTTCTCATACCTTTTCTTTTCATCTCTCTTGCATCCATTGCTGCATTCTTATATGTGTTTGAGTTTGAGCTTGCTCATTCTTCTCCTTCCCACTTTCTTTCTTCAAGTGACTTGACTTCTTGAATGAAGCAAGTCATTTTGCCTCTCTTGATCCTGTTCATCTGCTTCCTGGTGGCTCCTTTGAAGATTGTTCTTGAAAACCTCACAAACCTTAGGATCATCCAAGCATGACAATGAATTAGGGCTTTGATTAGTATCCCCTCATAGTTTTTACCTTTGTGTCTCTCTTTGAGTCTTCTCTTCTCATCTCATAATCAGGGACTAAACCCTAAAGGCTTTAAGACTTTGTGCTTAGGGTTATGCCTGCATCCTTCTCTTAGGATGGAGTGTATAACTTTAATCCTAAGTATTAAACCCTTAAGGTGTTTAAATCTCTTAACCAATCCATCTAATAATCATCAAGACATCACACTTGTAACTTGGGCCTTGCATTAGGGTTCTAATTCTTCCTTAACTGGTTAAGAAGGACTAACCCTAGTGTTAATGGACAAGTCCCCCTCAAGTTGTCTTATAAATCATAAAAAACACTTCATCATCATATCATTAATCTAAAATCCACTTAATAAAGGCTTGTTTTGTCATGGGTTTAATCCCTAATCATGGATTAAGTTGAGGAGTTTTTCCTCAACTTAAACATTCTCATCTATTATCCTTCTTTTAGGATGGTGTAATGAGTCTGTTTAATCCTTGATTATGGCTTAACCTCATTACTCAACACTAAACAAAATCACAAAAAACATCTAAATAATCACAAGTAGGTTAATGATCTTAATCCTACACCAAAGGTGATTAAGTGTGAGAATCTGACTTCACACTTAAGGTACTCTCATTACCCCTAATCAGAGGGAAGATGTGATGAGTTTACTAAACCCATTGGTTTAGACTTAAGCTCATTATCCTATGACAAACTCCAAAAAGCAATAAAAGACTGAAAACTCAAAAACAAACAATAATCGTCTCCTCCGGGATTCTTTTCTCATCATCTTCACTCACAATCGAGAACTTGTTTCTTCCGTCTAATGCAAGACAGTCAGCATCTGTGCCAGACAGATCATACACTTGAGCATAGGCAAGTAAGCAGTTCACAAGTCAATTCATCTTTTAGTCTCTTTGGGTCGAACTACGGTGTTCTGACTTCCTCATTGCACGAGAGGATACGTAGGCATAACTTAACAGTTATCGAACAAAAGTCTCTGTCCATTCCCCCTCTTTCCAGCTTCATTCTTTAGCCTCATTATCATGAGCATCTCATCTTTGTCCCTACACTGACACTGTATATATCACACTTCACATCACTTATACACTTTACACTGACACCTGTACATCTTTCCAGCTATTTTACACACAAATTGCACTGACACTACCCCTTTAAAACACAGATCTTTTAAGCGTGGATCCCGTCGAGTACGACGGACAATCTGGGTGCTAGTACCTTCCCAGGTTGTAACCAACCCCCTTTCTCAGTCTCTCTGGTTCGCAACCGTCTTATCCATCTTTTTCTAGGCTTATGCAGCATTGCCTTTCCTCCGGGATAAAAATGTCTAGCTGGCGACTCTATTCATCTCCAGTGAGTTCACGGCTGTGTGTTCTCATTGTCCCTCTCGCCGACCGTTCGCGTCTGTACCTTCATATGATCTATTTTCATTTGTCGGGAGCGACAGCTTGGCGACTCTGCTGGGGACCCTTATACTGCAACCAGGGCTTCTGGTTCTTTTTGTGGGTTCCTCCTAGCGCTTGATTGATTTGTGTTTACTGGGGTGTTATGTGCTTATTTGTGTTTGTATGTTTGTATTTTGTTTATTGCTTTCTGTACAGTTGATCTATTGCTTCCTTTATAGCTTTATATTTTTCATACTGTCATACTGTGCTGGCTGGATCTGGTTTTTCTTTGGTGGGTGGGTGTTTCATTGAGAGTTAAGGTCCTATACCTGGGACCTGAGTGACACCTAGGCTAGAGTGAATCATATTCTTTCCCATTCCATTTCGGTCTGGTGCGGGAATATGAAACACAGTTCAGATATGGGTTTCTTCTTGAGAACTCTGTGTTGCAGATTTCCTGCAATGCTAGGGCTATCTGGGAAGCCTGCTAAGTCTGGATGACCTTTTAGTACTGACCTTCAGAAACTGAGGTAAATTAGAGGAGGAATTGTTATGGTTATTGTAAACACTGTACCTCCGGGTTAGAAGTGTTTACACTTCTCATAACTGATCCAAGTCTGAGGATCCTTGTTCTAGATCACTACCTGTGAGGGGGTTGGGCTGTTTACAGGTTTGCAGGTACCTTGACCTCAGAATACCCTGTTACTTTGACTTTGTTAAGAATGCTCCATGTTGGACAGTTCTTGTGATTCTAAAACCCTGGACATGTGGCTCTTTATTTGAGTCCCCCCACCCTGGTTACTGGATTTTTAGACCTCCACCTGGAATTCTTGAACACACATGGATCTATACCAAGGCAGTTAATCAGATCCAGCTCAGTCACAAACTCTTGCATTTCATTTTGCATACATATTGCATCATATTAACATTTGCTTATTTGTGTTTCAGGGTATCCACCTTCATCTTTGGTTTTGGTTTTGACCCCATCTGCAGTTTTGACCTATCTCCACCAGCACTTGCTTCAGCTTGTCAGCCATATACTTCAGTCACTTGCACTAGCCAGCCAGTGGCCCACTCCTCAGCATCTTCATCAGCACTTACTCTACTCAGTCCTCAGCATCATGGCTCCAAAGAAAAGCAACATCACCTATCATTTCTTCCAACCAGACTTGTCAGACATCAGGAGGATCCAAACCCTGATCACTCCAGAGCACATACCCTTGTTCAGGGAGAGTTATGGAGATATACTGGACATGGTCATGGATCTGGACCCATCTCAGAGGAGCCTCATCCACACCTGCATTCAGTTTTATGATCCTCCATTGAGATGTTTCACCTTTCAAGACTTTCAGTTGGGTCCTCTTTTGGAAGAATACTCATATTTGGTTGGTTTGCCTATCAAAAGAGAAATCCCATTCAACCCTGAAATGGTCTTTCCTAGCAATGGAGAGATAGCAAAAGCTTTACACCTGGAACCTGTATTGATTGAACAGCACTTGACCTCTAAAGCTGGGATCCTTGGATTTCATCTGGACTTCCTGATTTCTCAAGCTAGTTTGAAAGCCTCTCTGGGGGAGTGGAAAGTTGTTTGTGCTCTGTTGGCCTTAAGTGTGTATGGAATTGTGCTGTTTGCAGATGAGCCTCGATTCATCAGCAAGAATGCAATCCACTTGTTCATCCTGAAGAACCCTGTGCCAACTTTACTGGGTGATCTCTATTACTCAGTCCATCAAAGAAATGAGAAGCAGAGGGGAAGACTAGTGAGGATTTGTGCTCCATTATTTCATGCTTGGCTTCTCAGGCATCTACCCAGGACAGATGCATTTCTCAATCCTCATCAGCAAAGCAACTGGGCTAAGAGACTCACTGTCCTAACTTCAGCAGATATCTGATGGTGTACTCAAAGCACCAAGGGCAGAGATATGATCACCAGCTGTGGGCACTTTCCCAATGTGCCTTTGATAGGAGTTAAGGGAAGTATCAACTACAACCCTCTGCTGTTCAGAAGGCAATTAGGCTATGCACTGGTCCACACTCCCAGGGAACAAGACTTGGTTGAGACCCTCTACTGTGAGAACAAGATTAGTTTGGCTGTTGTTAGGCAGGCTGCCTGGGCCTGGGATCATGTTCAAACTAAGGGAATCACCATTCTGGGGAAGTGCAATAATGTGGCATCAGTCCAATATTATGAGTGGTCCCATGCTAGGGCCCAATTCTCTGGAATGCCCTTTACCATAGAAGACATGCCTGAGTCATCTTCAGCACCACCCCCTGCCACTATCAGTTTGGAGGAGTTTGAGAGCTTGAAGGAAAGAAACGAGAAGTTAACTCAAGCCTTGCAGAAGACCCTCAGAGAGAGGAGTGAAGGTGTGAGGGAGATTGAGAGATTGGAGAAGTTGAGAGTGGAACACTTGACTAAGATTGAGAAGTCTGGAGATTATATCAACAAGTCTAAAGCTGGTGAGCAGATTCTGAAGAATGCTTGTAAAGAAGCCCAGTTCCAAAGAGCAAGAACAGACTTGTATTTGAAAGAGAGTCAGGCCAGGTGGGTCCGGATCACTGAGGCCCGTACTCTAGAAGACAAGAGAGCTCAAGACAAGATGGGGCAGATGGAAAAAGCCCTGGCAGCAGCCCAGGAAGAAATATCAGAGCTGAAAATCAAAGCAGGAGTGAAGAGGTCAAAGGACCAAAGTCAGAACAAGAAGTTGACTGCAGCAGTTGCAACAAGAAACCTTCTCATTAGAAGTCTCACGGAGCATCCGGCTGATCCTGTGACCGAAGCACTTCTCAAGGAAGTTCGTGAGGATGAGTTTGGCCTTGGAGTTTGATCATTTGCTTGTTGTTGTTCCTTTTCCATGTACTTTTGCTTTTTGTGATGTATTTTGGCCCCTTTGAGGGTTTGTGTTGTAAAATGAACAAGTTGTATTATTTCACCTTTGTAATATATTTGTTGGTTCACATCAAAAGCAACTTCAACAGCATCATCTTCAAGGGTCTGGAAGGGTCAAAACTGAAGGCCAAACCGGATACCTTGAGAACAAATAAGCATAACTGCATTGCATGCTAACCCTCTTTTTGTTTTGTAGGTTTTTGTTTTGTTGTTACTAACCTCTGTTGTGATGTTCAGGAATTATTGCTCGCCGCCGGGTATTTCCTCTCAACAGACCTCACAGGTACCCAACTAGAAACAACCTTCCGGGAATTCAGATGGATCAGATGCAGCAGGACCTTACGGAGGTCAGAAACCAGATGGCAAACGAAAGGTTAGAGATGAGAACGCAGATGAAGCAATTCATGGAAGTTATGAATAACATGGCTCAGAGCCAGGAGAGACTGAGGGCCATGGTGGAGAGGCAAAATCAAGAGGAGCCTCATGTAGGAACTGCAGGCACCAGTAATAATGAAAGGGTGAAACCACATGTTACCCCCCCTGTGTTTGGCCCACATCTCCATCCTGAGGTTAACATCCCTGCAAATGTTCAAGGAACAGCCACTGCAGCCAGAGTACTTCAAGAAGATCCTCAGGAGGACCAGTATACAGTAATGGGTGCCGGAGAGGAAACTTATGATAGACGATTGGAAGAAATAGCTGAGAAGTTGAGGTCCTTAGAATCTCAAAATTCTTTGGGTTTCGACGTTATGGACATGGGTTTAGTAGAAGGGGTCAGGATTCCCCACAAGTTCAAGCCTCCATGTTTCGAAAAGTATAATGGGACTTCATGCCCCCGGACTCATTTGCAATCATTTCTGGGAAGGCTGAAGGCCTATACAATGGATGAGAAACTGTGGATGTTCTATTTTGAAGATAGCTTGACTGGAGCATCGAGGGAATGGTATTCCCATTTGACAAGAGCAACTATAAGATGCTGGAAGGACCTGGCAGAAGCCTTCATCAGACAGTATCAGTATAATCTAGATATGGCACCCAACAGGACCCTCCTAATGGGAATGTCACAGTCTTCGAGGGAGAGCTTCAGAGAATATGCTCAAAGATGGAGGCAATTGGCTGCTGCCGTTCAACCACCAATGTCGGAGAGAGAAATGGCAGACATGTTTATGAACACTCTTCAGGGAACGTATATTGACAGGTTGGCTGCTTTCTCTTCCACCAGCTTCGCAGATGTTGTCATAGCTGGAGAGAGAATTGAAAGCCTGTTGAAAATGGGCAAAATTTCCGACAATGGTGCAAGCTCGTCCAGTGGTACAAGAAAGCCTTTTGCAGGCCCGAGAAGAACTGGCGAGACTAATGCCATCCACACCAACAGGGGTAGGCCCCAATATGCTCAGAGGTCAATAGCAGCAGTCACTATCCCTGCTCCAGCTCACCCACAGCCAGTCTATCAACCTCCTCAACAAAACTTCCAACAACAACCCCAGTATCATCAGAATCAGTATCCTCCAAGGAACTTCAACAACAACTCCAACAACAATAATCAACAGAGGCCATTCCAACAAAGGCCATCCCAAGCTAACCGAGTGATCGACCCGATCCCAATGCCGTATGCTGCTTTGCTGCCACAACTTCTGAAACTCAACCTAGTTGAGCTAAGAACGTTGGCACCTCCGGATCCCAACAGTCTACCAAGAAACTATGACTCCAATGCTAGGTGTGCTTTTCATTCGAACGCACCTGGTCACAGTACAGAAAAATGCAGGGCTCTGCATATGAAGGTACAAGACTTGGTAGATTCCAAGGCTCTGAATTTTGCACCTCCGCCCAATGTCAATAAAAACCCTATGCCAAACCATGGTGGTCCTCGAATTAACGCTATTGAAGAAGACCAACCGTCTTATTTAATAACCAGTGTGGATCAGATCAGGACACCATTGGTGGAAATCAAAGCTCAACTCCGTGAAAACCAAATATTTCCGGGGTGTGAACTAGGGTGTCCCTACTGCAATATCTCATGGAATGGGTGTGAGGACTTGAGGAATGGCATTGACAGCCTTATTCAGAGCGGCCTACTACAGATCACTACATCATTCCCGACAAATCCGGCAACTTCATCAGCAACGGTTTCAGATCCTCCTACAAATGCAACAACTATTGTTCCCGACAATTCATCAGCAGCATCAACAAGTACTTCATCAGTTCTCCCAAATGATCAGTTTTCAACAGTTTCTCCTGCTACAACTTCAGCTTCATTCCATTTCGACTCTCCATCAGCAACAACAACAGTCCTTCCAACGGAACCTCCTACAGCACCAGCGATCAATCATGAAGATGTCTCTACTGTTACCATATTCTATGATCCTGAAAATAATTCCGCCTACCATTCAGAAGGTGCTGCTCCCACCAGGGCGCCAGTTACAATCTTCTATGATCCACAAACAATAACAGTCCCTTCAGCAGCAGCAATCAGTCCAGTCACTGTCACGGTGCCTGGACCAGTACCATATGAAAGCAATAGGGCCATCCCTTGGCACTATGGCTCTGACGTATACTGTGAAGGGAAAAGAATCACTCTTGAAACATCAACACCTGCACCACAAGTAGATAATGTGGGGGGAGGCGGAGGCTTCACTCGAAGCGGACGTCTCTTTGCTTCACAAGTTCAAAGACCTACTGCCGAAGCAGAAGCTGCTGCCAAGGCAAAAGGAAAAGGCCCGGTGCAGGAAGATCCAGCTGCCAAAGAAGCCCTGAAGACTCCATTTGATCAGGAAGTTGATGAGTTTATGCGGATCATCAAAAAGAGTGACTACAAAGTTGTGGATCAACTTCACCAGACGCCATCCAAAATCTCCATCCTCTCACTGCTTATGTGCTCCGAAGCCCATCGGAATGCACTACTTAAAGTCCTGCACGCAGCTTACGTGCCTGAGGAGATTACTGTCAACCAATTGGAAACCGTGGTTGGTAATGTTACTGCTAGCAATGGGCTAGGGTTTACCAATTCTGACCTGACAGTAGATGGCCGCAATCACAACAAAGCCTTGCACATAACCATGGAATGCAAAGGAGCTGTCCTTTCTCATGTGCTGGTGGACACAGGTTCTTCCCTGAATGTCTTACCAAAGAAGGCTCTGGTGAAGTTAGAATATGATGGATTGGCATTGAGACCCAGCAACCTGGTGGTAAGAGCCTTTGATGGTTCGAAGAGATCGGTTCTGGGAGAGATTGAGCTGCCCGTGACAATTGGCCCGCAGACCTTTAAAACTATCTTTTATGTGATGGACATTCAGCCCGCCTACAGCTGTTTGTTGGGTAGACCCTGGATTCACGCCGCCGGCGCAATAACGTCTACCCTTCACCAAAAGTTAAAATTTGAGTGGGAAGGCCAAGTTGTCACAATCTGTGGAGAGGAGGACATTTTTGTTAGCCACCTGGCTACTTATAAATACATTGAAATGGATGGAGAGATCCATGAAACAATGAGCCAAGGTTTTGAGGCCTTGAACGTCAATGAAGCATCTGCTGTATCTGGTACTCCAATGTCATCTTATCAACAAGCCCGAAAGGTTGTTGAAGAAGGAACTGCCCTAGGCTGGGGCAAGGTCTTAGCTGTGGAGGAGAAGAAGGACAAATTTGGGTTGGGTTACAGACCAACTCAACATCAAGCAAAGGCTGCTGCAGAGCCTGGTTTTGTCAATGGGGGGATGCTTACCCCCGATGCTATCAACTGTTTGGAAGACGAGCTGGAAGAGGAGCGCAATCTGGAGGATTGGATTCGTCCGAAGATCCCGGGGAGCAGTGTCTCGAACTGGTCTTCCCAGGAAATTATAAGAGTTACTCATGCAGAGTAATTATTATTTCCTGTATCTTTATAGCATGCATCCAAGTCTTGCATCTTGCCCAAGATGACAAGACTCATTTTGTAACCAGGGCCATCTGTACTTTTGTGCAAACAAGATTAAATTAGTGAAATATCAGACATCTTTTTGCAAACGAGTCCTTTTCCTTTTATGCTCACTGTTTTTCCACTTTTCTTTTTGTACAAAAATAAATGGCGGTGTTTTCAAAATGATAACTTCATTTCACTTTTTTCTAAAGCAAGATTAAAATCAATCACTAAAACGAACAAACTTAACCCTTGCAGAGAATGCCTTCCTGACAGCACCGACAACAGCACGGCTATGACATCGTGTGACTTTGACAATCCGATCAATCAAACTGATGAAGGGGTTGATGAAGAATATGAGCTTCCTGAAGAGCTAGCCAGGTTGTTGAGACAGGAGGAAAAGGTTATTACTCCTCATCAGGAGGAGATTGAAGTGATTAATCTTGGTACGGAAGAAAACGTGAAAGAAGTAAAAATCGGGGCCTGCCTGCAAGACTCAGTGAAGAGACAACTGACAGATCTGCTTCAAGAGTATGTTGATGTGTTTGCTTGGTCGTATCAAGATATGCCAGGGTTGGATACCGACATTGTTGTGCACAAGCTGCCTCTGAGGGAAGAATGCCCGCCGGTCAAACAAAAGCTGCGCCGAACTCGCCCAGACATGGCTATGAAAATCAAGGAAGAGGTACAAAAGCAATGGGACGCCGGGTTCCTTGCTGTAACTAGCTACCCGCCGTGGGTTGCTAACATAGTACCTGTGCCTAAGAAGGATGGCAAAGTAAGAATGTGTGTTGACTACCGGGATCTGAACAGAGCCAGCCCGAAAGATGACTTCCCATTACCTCACATTGACGTATTGGTGGATAACACGGCTCAGTTCTCGGTATTCTCCTTCATGGATGGATTTTCAGGGTATAATCAGATCAAGATGTCACCTGAAGACATGGAGAAGACAACATTCATCACACCTTGGGGCACGTTCTGTTACAAAGTAATGCCATTCGGACTGAAGAATGCTGGTGCAACATATCAACGGGCTATGGTGACATTATTCCACGATATGATCCACAAGGAAATAGAATGTTATGTGGATGATATGATCGCCAAGTCCCTTACCGAGGAAGATCACCTGGTAAACCTGCTCAAGTTATTCAAACGTCTGAGGAAATACCAATTGAAGCTGAACCCCAACAAATGCACATTCGGGGTGCGATCCGGTAAGCTGCTGGGCTTTATTGTAAGCGAAAAAGGGATTGAAGTTGACCCTGATAAAGTCAAAGCTATTCAAGAAATGCCTGCACCGAAAACTGAGAAAGAAGTTCGAGGGTTCTTAGGTCGATTGAACTACATCTCAAGGTTCATATCTCACCTTACAGCAACCTGTGAACCCTTGTTCAAGCTGTTAAGAAAGGAACAAACGGTCAGGTGGAACGAAGACTGCCAGAAGGCTTTTGACAAGATCAAGGAATATCTGCAAGAACCTCCAATCCTTATGCCGCCAGTTGAAGGAAGACCTCTGATCATGTACTTGACAGTATTAGAAGAGTCAATGGGGTGTGTACTAGGTCAGCATGACGAGTCTGGTCGAAAAGAGTATGCAATATACTACCTAAGCAAAAAGTTTACCGACTGTGAACAGCGTTATTCACTGCTCGAGAAAACTTGTTGTGCTTTAGCGTGGGCTGCTCGCCGACTGAGACAGTATATGTTGACCCACACTACCTTATTAATCTCAAAAATGGATCCAGTCAAGTACATATTTGAGAAGCCAGC
Source organism: Lathyrus aphaca (assembly GCA_963966055.1). Lineage (NCBI taxonomy): Eukaryota > Viridiplantae > Streptophyta > Magnoliopsida > Fabales > Fabaceae > Lathyrus > Lathyrus aphaca. The sequence goes on along the minus strand of OZ014519.1, from coordinate 319,132,415 downwards.
TCTTACCGGACGGGTTGCAAGATGGCAGATGATTCTCACAGAATACGACATACAGTACACATCTCAGAAAGCCATCAAGGGCAGTGTACTATCTGAATATCTGGCTGAGCAACCTATTGATGACTACCAGCCTATGAGGTTTGACTTCCCTGATGAAGACATCATGTTCATTAAAGCAAAAGATCACGAAGAGCCTATTCACACTGAAGGGCCTGACCCGGAGGAAGAATGGACTATGATGTTTGATGGGGCTGTTAACATGAATGGCCGTGGTGTTGGTGCAGTACTCATTACACCAAAAGGAGTTCACATGCCTTTCTCGGCAAAACTCACTTTCAACTGCACTAACAACGAAGCTGAATACGAAGCTTGCATTATGGGTCTTGAGGAAGCCATCGACCTCAGAATCAAGACATTGACCGTATTCGGAGATTCAGCTTTGGTAGTCAATCAAACCAACGGGAAATGGTACACCCACCAAGATCATCTGATACCTTACAGGGATTATACAAGGAGGTTATTGACTTTCTTCACAACAGTCAAGCTTGAGTATATCCCTCGGGACGAGAATCAGTTTGCGGATGCTCTTGCTACCATTTCATCCATGATCAAAGTTCAAGCGGCCAACTTTGTACCTCAGATTTCAGTATCAAGACTTGATAGACCAGCATATGTATTTGCAGCGGATGTTGTAGAAGATGATAAGCCTTGGTTCCACGACATTAAGTGCTTCTTGGAGGATCAGACATACCCACCTGGGGCATCTTCCAATGATAAGAAGACTTTAAGAAGGCTTGCTGGTAGTTTCTTCCTGAATGCTGATGGGTCTTTATACAAGAGGAACTTTGACATGGTACTCCTCAGATGTGTTGACAAGACGGAAGCAGATTTGTTGATGCACGAAGTGCACGAAGGATCCTTTGGCACCCATGCTGGAGGGCATGCCATGGCTAAGAAATTGCTAAGATCAGGTTATTACTGGATCACAATGGATGCAGACTGTTGTGCTTACGCCAGAAAATGCCATAAATGCCAGATCTACGCAGATAAGGTGCATGTGCCTCCCAATCCTTTGAACATCATGTCTTCACCCTGGCCCTTTGCTATGTGGGGCATTGATATGATTGGCAAGATTGAGCCAACTGCTTCGAACGGCCACAGATTCATCCTGGTCGCCATCGACTATTTTACCAAGTGGGTTGAAGCAGCCTCATATGCAAATGTTACAAGACAAGTGGTAGCCAGATTTCTGAAGAGAGATATCATCTGTCGATATGGAGTTCCCGAGCGAATCATTACTGATAATGGTTCCAACTTAAACAACAAAATGATGGCAGAGCTGTGCCGGGACTTCAAGATCCAACATCACAATTCTTCTCCTTACAGGCCAAAGATGAAAGGCGCTGTTGAGGCGGCAAATAAGAATATCAAGAAGATTGTGCAGAAGATGGTAATCACCTACAAAGACTGGCACGAAATGCTACCATTTGCCTTGCATGGGTACCGCACATCAATCAGAACATCCACTGGGGCAACACCGTATCAACTTGTATATGGTATGGAAGCAGTCCTACCTGTTGAAGTTGAATTACCCTCTTTACGGGTATTAATGGATGTTAAACTGAGTGAAGCAGAATGGGTTCGGTCCCGATTCGAACAACTAAGTCTGATCGAAGAAAAAAGATTGGCTGCAATCTGTCATGGGTAGTTATATCAGAAACGAATGAAGAAAGCCTTCGATCAGAAAGTCAGGCACCGAGAGTACCAAGTAGGGGATCTTGTGTTGAAAAGAATCCTCCCTCCTCATACAGACTACAGGGGCAAATGGACTCCAAATTATGAAGGACCATTCGTTGTAAAGAAAGTTTTCTCCGGTGGAGCACTGATGCTCAGCACCATGGATGGTGAAGATTTCCCGTCCCCTGTGAATTCAGATGCAGTAAAAAAATACTTCGCATAAAATGACCCGCTGGACATAAAAACAGAATGTAAGTCCAGGCAAAAATAGGGCATCCCGGCGAGTCAAAAACAGAATAAAAGACTCGGGCAAAAGTAAGGGAAAAATGAAAAATGTACACCCGCTGAGTTGAAAAGCCGCATTGGACAGCTCAGGCAAAAATGGGTATCCCGATGGATTGAAAACCCGAAAGGGCGATCCATGCAAAACAAGGGAATAAGCGAACAACTGCATTCTGAGTTCGTCTGTATCACCCACAACTTGGTAAGCTTTCAAGGGATCAAGCTGCAATCAGAATCAACTCTCTCCAGAAAGCAAGACGAGAAGAACGTCATTGTCATGCGAGTCATAGCAGAAGAGGAAGCTCCTTGAAAGCGTCGTCAACACCGCCAGCACTTTATTTCTCAACTTGTAACAATCCCCTCATTTCAGGAGATATGTTTCTTTGACTGTATCTTGCCAATTCAGGGCACATGAATTAATAAAATCAGATTTTCAGTCATGTCTCGTTTTTACATTTATGTTTTGCAAAGAGTCGTCTGATATCTCTAAAAATACAATCGCATAAGTACAGATGCCCTTCTCTAAAAAAATAAAAACACATGCTTACAGGGAATGTGATTATTCTCGAAAGTACTTGACTCCTACGACGGAATCCAGTAAGGGATACCTCGGGACCTTTTGTATGTTTCCTTATCTTTGCAGGATTGCAGGTATCCAGAACGCAACCTGGGGCATGCAGGTTACGTCTCAGCAAGCTGGCAAATCATTATCAACTCGGTTTATCTTCTACATGGCACTAGAAGGTGCCCATTTCCCCAGCGGAGCTGCCAAATCAGCATACACTCAATCTCAGCATCCGAAATGTTCTATCCCTAGCTGAGTTGCTCCCCATTGCTTCCCCCAGCAAAGTTGCCAAATCAACTAACAGGTTTAACACTCAGGATGTTTCCTCCCCAGCTGAGTTGCCTCTTGTTGCTCTTCCCAGCTGAGTTGACTCTCACAATTCCCCAGCCGAGTTGCCTTTTCATCCTCAGCTGAGTACAGGAGTCAGGAAATCATCTCCCCACAGAGCTCCAGCCTCTATCCAGAAGAGCAACGCATGAAGAGATCACAACAGAGTACAGAAAGCTTCTACAAACCCCAGCTGGGTTTCTCATTTATAAGGATATGTCTATATCCCCAAGCAGATACATCATTGGATCTACCAGTGATCTCATACCCAGCTGGGAGGTCCATTTCAAGCAGATCATCCAAAGATCTTCGCAGCATTGGGATCCGAATCCCGGATCTATGCCCCTTTGCATAATCATGGCATATGCATCATACTACCCCCCAGAGCGTAGCATTCCGTCAAATACGGAGCATTACGGCAAAAAAATCAAATGCATAGCATAATCATAAGTCATGTTGTAAATTGAACGCTTGTGACTAGTGACCATTCATCAGAATACAGATTACTTTCCCCGGAATCCCCATCAGAGTCCCAGCAAAAGCAGTTGCCCCACAAATCGCAAACACCTGTATATACACCTTTTTGGCACCCGTCCGTGTCATCCTTCCCCACAGGTCGCCTGAACACCCTCTACAAACAAAATCACCTTCATTACAGATACGTCCTGACACCCGTCCGTGTCATATCCCAGCAGAAAGCCAAAGACATCCTCTTTGCACTCACATATACTTGTATATACACACTTTCTTGACACCCGTCCGCGTCATATCCCCAGCGCAGTCGCCTAGACTCTGTATAACAGATACTTGTTAATATCATACTTTTCTCTCTTGACACTCGCAGTTAAACACTCAACTATACATCATTCATACTCATACTTATACAGATACTCGTCCGTATCTTGTATACACCATTTATATATCCCCACAGATTCGACACTAGTCCTTGTTCTTTGTTAACCAGTTGGTACTCGTCCGTACCACCATCTCAGAACATTGCGTCTAGTGTTTGTTTCTACATGATATTCGTCCGTATCATAGTCTTAAGGATGCTCGTCCGCATCTTTAATCCATACACCGTGTCAAACACTTGTGTCTTCTTGAACATAGATACTCGTCCGTGTCTATTATCCCCCAGAAGAATCTTTCCAGATGCAACACTCGTCCGTGTTCTTTGTTAACTAGTTGATACTCGTCCGTATCATCATCTCTGAACATGTGTCAGTTTGTTTCTACATGATACTCGTCCGTATCATAGTCTTAAGGATGCTCGTCCGCATCTTTAATCTATACACAATACCAAACACTTATACCTTTTGTTTCTTGGGTGTAAACGCTCGTCCGTGTTTACATTATCCCCAGTAGATCACCAACAAATTTTCTTTTCTAACACTCGTCCTGTGTTATGACAAACCTTGAGAGCAGCCGTACCCTGCTGAGTGGTCGTCCTCCACTTCTTGATGGTCGTCCTCCATCATGCTCATCCGATGGCCGTCCCCATCGTTGATTTTAGCAGCCGTCCCCTGCTAGGTGGTCGTCCTCCACCCTCTTGATGATCGTCCTTCATCAACTTTATCCAATGGCCGTCCCCATTGTTGATTTTGGTTATCTAACACTCGTCCTGTGTTATGACAAACCTTGAGAGCAGCCGTCCCCTGCTGAGTGGTCGTCCTCCACTTCTTGATGGTCGTCCTCCATCTTGCTCGTCCGATGGCCGTCCCCATCGTTGACCTTTTCTATCCGATGGCCGTCCCCATCGTTGATTTTTTTTCGGCAGCCGTACCCTGCCAGGTGATCGTCCTCCACCTTTGATGGCCGTCCCCATCATTTTTATACCCAACAGAGCAGCCGTCCCCTGCTAGGTGATCGTCCTTCACCTTTGATGGCCGTACCCCGTCATCTGTTTATTTCATTTATTCTTTAACCCGATGGCCGTCCCCGTCGTGGTCCCTTTTCCTTTTTAGCCCGATGGCCGTCCCCATCGTTGGTTACTTTACCTTTATGAACTTGATGGCCGTCCCCGTCATGTTTCATTTATCCCCAGAGAACTTTGCAGCTTTATCTTGATGGCCGTCCCCATCATGATTTTATTTCCCCAGCTAGTCGGTCGTCCCCGTCTTAGCTTTACCTTTTATCCCCAGCATGTCGGCCGTCCCCGTCATTGCTTTATACACCTTACCAGCATGTCGGCCGTCCCCGTCATCGCTTTGCTTCACATACCACCTTACCCAGCAGTCGTCCTCTGCTCGACGGTCGTCCTCCGTCGCCCACACTTTACAATACACTTTATTTTCCTTTACAATCTATATCCCTTTTCTTCTTCATTCTGTGAGTGCAAATTTTGGACTGTCTTTGGTATTCAACCACAAGTTATCTTGTTCGCCTGTTAAGCCGTCGCTTACAACCTGCACAGCTAACTCATGTTTGAATAGGGGCAGCTGTAAACACCCCAAATTTGCCCTCACCCATTCACACCATGGCTTGTAAATCATCTCATATGCATAAACACAATCATGTCATCTCACATCTCATTTTTGATTCACTGCCCAGCTTTCAAGGCATCTGCACCTAGGGTTTGTGATCTGAGCAATCCCAAAGCATCTTGAGCCATTCCAAAGGCAACCAATCAACTCAAAGGGGTCCATGTGTGTTCTTATATCATATTTCATCTCCTCAAAGTCAAAAATGCAGAGGAATCACAAGAGCTAGGGTTGAGTGGATGCAGAGCCAGGTTGAACTGCACAGATGACTGAAAATTAGGGTTTTGGTTTCAGAGGCCATAACTCCAAATTTTTTGGTCATTCTTGTTTCCATTGGTCTCTATATGGTATAGGGAGTATGCATATCAATTTTCATGAAGAAATTCCATGGGGAAGTCATCTGATCAAGGGTTGACTTTTCAGACAAGTCAGTGCAAAATCAGGGCATCTGAGGCCCCCAATGACCCAACCAAGGGGTGATCTTCATCATTTTGAGTGTATATGGTCTTTATTTGATCATGTAAGAAGATTGAAGTTCATAGAAATCAAGAATTTAGGGTTTTTGCAAATGTTGACTTTTTGGGCATAGTTGACTTTTCAAGAATGCATCATTTTAGGTCATTTTTCAAGCCATGATTTTGGATCCAAAAATGCTTCAAATGGAAAAACTTTGGTCATGAAAGTTGTAGATCTCATCTTTCCCTTTTCAAAAAGTACAAGAACATGATCTAATTCATCTTGGATCAAAAGTTATGGTTTGTTAAAGTTGGCAAAAATCACTAAAATTCAAGTTATGCACCAAATGGGAAAACTTGCAAAATCATGCACCAAGTCAAATTGCAGCTTCTAATTGGTATCTAACCTTCACACAAACATGTCTCTAAGTCATAAGATCAGAATTGAACCAAGAATGCCCATGGTTATAGCTCATGTAACTTGACTTTTCTCATGAAAGTTCAAAAAGCAACAAGTTGCAAAACTCATGATCATGCTCCCTCCTACTTGCAGCCTTGGATGCTGAGCTTTGCTAGCCTCTCACCTCACCTTGCTGCGCCAGCCCATGCCCATGTACTTGCCTAGAACCAAGCCCATGCCTCTCTTACAACCAAGTTGACATTTTGCAAAAGTAAACATCCCAATCAATAAAGGGCAGGTCACATCATCTGACCAATGAGAGAGGTTTATATGGACAAAGGGCAAGCCATTCCATACATCTAGCAAGGCTGAAAACACTTCATTCATAACATTCACAAAATCACCTCACATTGCAAGAACTTTCGAATCTGCCTCCACAGCTTGAAAACACTAAAACTTTCTTCATCATCAAACTCAACTCACTTCATAGACAAGAAACCACCCAAAGCATAAGCTTGAAACAGCCAGAAAACCCCATTGCCATCATTCACTTCAGTTTGCAGTTTCATTCGAAACTCTCACCTTAGCTCACCAACACACAAACAAACACCATAGACCTTCTCCATTCACCCTCAGGATCATAAACAACCCCTCACCATGACCTGAAAGTGCCTATTTCACCATTGCCATTTCTGATCAAGCTTGAACAGAAGCTTTCGAAACTCATCAACCAGTCAACTTAAACTCCTTTTGAGTATTCAAGCATCTTCTGTGGACCAAGTGGAGTGGATTGCACAAGGAGAAGTGGCCAGAAAGTACCCAAACTGAAAGCTCCAAATCTCAGGTAACTCGAAAATAATTTTTCCAGAAATGTTTTTTTAAGTTACAAGCTTGTTCTTTGTGTTATCCTGATCATTCTGGTACCTTTAGTTTTTGAAATGGTTGTGATATAAGCATTTAATTTGTGTCTGAAGCTTGCGTGACCTAGAACTTATTTTCTTCGATTCAGTTGATTTAGGAAATATAAATGTGTTTTAGGATGGGGGTTTGATTCGTGAGGATGTGAGGATCATTTCCCAGTTCTTGTTTTTCATTTTTGATGCATTTTGAGGGATTTGGGTAGTTCTCAGGTGAGAGCTGGCCGGAGAAGACGACCGGAAGTCTTCTCCGGCCACCTGAAAGTCATTTGTGCCCTAATTGCATAATTAATGTTAGTTTGAATTTGGACCCTTGATTGCGTTGATTTGTTTGACTTCGCGCGCAGATAGAAGGCCAGGATCTCTTCATTAGCCCTAATCCACTTATTTAACTTTAATTAATTCGTAATTAATTTAATTGAGTCAGATGCAATCTCCACCATCCATTCACGCGCCAGTCAACCATTTTGAATCCAGAGCCCATCCTGGCCATCCATCCTGATTACTTTTATTTTATTTGATTTTTAATCCATTTTTATTTCATTAACTTACATATTTATTTAAAAATAGCAAAAATGTCTTAAAAATTATGAAACTTTTTCATGAAAGTTTTATTAATTTTTAAGACCCCAAAATATTTTCATTTTATTTTTTATCATTAAAAAAGTATTTTTAAATATTTAAAAGATTATTTTTAATTGATTAATGAGAATTAATTAATAAAAAATACTTTTAGGTATTTAAAAATTACAAAAAAATTCATGAAATGTTCTAAGACATTTAGAAACATTGTCCAACCTTCAAACCAAATTTATTTTTTGATCTTGATGCATTTTAAGAATTTTTCATTGAATTAAATCATATTTTGTGCATTATTTTGATCATAAGTTCAAAAATTCATTTCTGTCAATTGGTGAAGGTTGAGACATTGGTTCTTCTTGCATTGTTTTGTGTTTAGCATGTAGTTCCTAGGATAAAAAGGCCATGAATTGCCCTTGCATTTTCAAATTGTTTGACATTTGTTTTGTTAAGAACCCTAAAAAACCCTAATAACTTGCAAAAATCATAACTTGAGTTTGGTTGAGAGTTGAGAGCTCCCCTTTGGGCAGTGGTTCATCATAGGCCTAGGGTTTCTTTGAGTGTCATTTTCCATTTTTACTTTAGGGTTTTGCTTCTGTTTTTGGTTTGTGTTTGATGTTTGATCCATAAACCCTAATTTGGGCTTTCATTTGCATCCCTCTTGCATTTCCTTGCATAACATGACTTGTCTTTGCATTTTGTGCATTCTTATGATTCATTTGACATCTTAAGACATGTATAAAGCATCTTTGATCATTGAATTACCTATTTGCCATGTCATTTGTCTTGTATGATTCATAACTTTTCATGCTTGTTCATGCTCCTTAACTTGCATCATTTGCATTCATAATCTTGTATGAACATCTCCATTGTCTTGCCTCATGTTTGCAGCACCTCATAACATCATTAACATCATGTGCATGCTTCTGGTTTTGCTTAGCATCATGTCATTCCATCTCATCTTGTATTGCATTGCATTTCTTTCTAACATTGCAGGTGGTAAGTAAACTTGAGAAGTGGATTTGCCTTCACTTCTCATACCTTTTCTTTTCATCTCTCTTGCATCCATTGCTGCATTCTTATATGTGTTTGAGTTTGAGCTTGCTCATTCTTCTCCTTCCCACTTTCTTTCTTCAAGTGACTTGACTTCTTGAATGAAGCAAGTCATTTTGCCTCTCTTGATCCTGTTCATCTGCTTCCTGGTGGCTCCTTTGAAGATTGTTCTTGAAAACCTCACAAACCTTAGGATCATCCAAGCATGACAATTAATTAGGGCTTTGATTAGTATCCCCTCATAGTTTTTACCTTTGTGTCTCTCTTTGAGTCTTCTCTTCTCATCTCATAATCAGGGACTAAACCCTAAAGGCTTTAAGACTTTGTGCTTAGGGTTATGCCTGCATCCTTCTCTTAGGATGGAGTGTATAACTTTAATCCTAAGTATTAAACCCTTAAGGTGTTTAAATCTCTTAACCAATCCATCTAATAATCATCAAGACATCACACTTGTAACTTGGGCCTTGCATTAGGGTTCTAATTCTTCCTTAACTGGTTAAGAAGGACTAACCCTAGTGTTAATGGACAAGTCCCCCTCAAGTTGTCTTATAAATCATAAAAAACACTTCATCATCATATCATTAATCTAAAATCCACTTAATAAAGGCTTGTTTTGTCATGGGTTTAATCCCTAATCATGGATTAAGTTGAGGAGTTTTTCCTCAACTTAAACATTCTCATCTATTATCCTTCTTTTAGGATGGTGTAATGAGTCTGTTTAATCCTTGATTATGGCTTAACCTCATTACTCAACACTAAACAAAATCACAAAAAACATCTAAATAATCACAAGTAGGTTAATGATCTTAATCCTACACCAAAGGTGATTAAGTGTGAGAATCTGACTTCACACTTAAGGTACTCTCATTACCCCTAATCAGAGGGAAGATGTGATGAGTTTACTAAACCCATTGGTTTAGACTTAAGCTCATTATCCTATGACAAACTCCAAAAAGCAATAAAAGACTGAAAACTCAAAAACAAACAATAATCGTCTCCTCCGGGATTCTTTTCTCATCATCTTCACTCACAATCGAGAACTTGTTTCTTCCGTCTAATGCAAGACAGTCAGCATCTGTGCCAGACAGATCATACACTTGAGCATAGGCAAGTAAGCAGTTCACAAGTCAATTCATCTTTTAGTCTCTTTGGGTCGAACTACGGTGTTCTGACTTCCTCATTGCACGAGAGGATACGTAGGCATAACTTAACAGTTATCGAACAAAAGTCTCTGTCCATTCCCCCTCTTTCCAGCTTCATTCTTTAGCCTCATTATCATGAGCATCTCATCTTTGTCCCTACACTGACACTGTATATATCACACTTCACATCACTTATACACTTTACACTGACACCTGTACATCTTTCCAGCTATTTTACACACAAATTGCACTGACACTACCCCTTTAAAACACAGATCTTTTAAGCGTGGATCCCGTCGAGTACGACGGACAATCTGGGTGCTAGTACCTTCCCAGGTTGTAACCAACCCCCTTTCTCAGTCTCTCTGGTTCGCAACCGTCTTATCCATCTTTTTCTAGGCTTATGCAGCATTGCCTTTCCTCCGGGATAAAAATGTCTAGCTGGCGACTCTATTCATCTCCAGTGAGTTCACGGCTGTGTGTTCTCATTGTCCCTCTCGCCGACCGTTCGCGTCTGTACCTTCATATGATCTATTTTCATTTGTCGGGAGCGACAACATGCTTACACTATTCCAATATGGAATGAATGTAAGTTCCCCATAGAATAAGGCTATACACAAGGGATCCTTTCATGCATTTATTAAGTCTTTTTGGATTTTGTTTGAAGATGAGAGGAGAAAGACTCAAATCGGAAAAGGACAAAAATTAAGGGAAACTAAGACACAACCCTAAGTTATTTATTAAAATAGTGGTCCTAATGGTGAGTGAGGCTTTTCTATTCCTAAAGAGAAAAAGGAAAAGAGAGAAGAAAAATGATGCAACTTACTTCCTAAGGAAGATAAGTTGGTCCTAACAAAGGGGAAATCCTACCAACAATAAATATGGAAGGAAAAAAGTGAATTAAATGAATAAAGAAAATGCAAAAAAATAATAAAAAGGATAAGGTGTAAGGAACTAAAAAATGCTAAAACAAAAATTCAGCACCTACTGCAGCCTCTAATACACAAACAGCTATGAAATGCAACATACAAAGCAAACAACATACTACAGCTATCAAACAACATAAAAGTAGGTGTAAAAAGTCATATACAACATGCAAACATAACAAACAACATGTATTTTACAGCACCTATATTAACAAACAGCTATGAAAACATGGGACAAATTTGATCATTTTTATTTTTTAATGCACAAACTCAATGAAAAATGTACTAATTAAACATGAATATGCATTTGAACATAGATCAACATACATAATTGAATGAACATGAACATTTTTGAGGGATTATGCAAGAATGCACCACATGATTTATTATGCAACAAGTATGCAAAATATGGCACATGAACATGGCATATGAACATAATGAGCATTGACCATGAATACGCAACATGATAGATCAACAAGAATGCCAAGCTCAATGCAAAATTCAGAATTGAATTAATGTGAATGATATGATCAATTAAGCACAAGAACTTGTATGATCATATGAAGCATTTAATCTCTTTTGGCAAAAAAATCAACATGACATTTAATCAATCCAACAAGCAAGGATCATATTCATGAAGCACATATTGGAATTAAGCAAGCATTTGACATGTGAAACAAGTGATTAAAATGTAACAAAACATATCAAGAATCAATTATAACACAAATGCATATTTAACATAAAACATGGAAAAGTGAACGGAATCCTGTCGAAACGACTCGAAACAAATGAATCGGCTACTGGAAATAGACCCAAAAATTCCCTAAAATCAATACATAAACATGTATGAACATTAGAGGGACTAAAAAACAAGACTAAGCTATCAAATAAGCTAAAAACCTGAGTTTGCACAGTGTTAACCGGTTAACCGACCTAAAATTGCACCAGTTTGTGGCCAAAGCACACGCGTTAACCGGTTAACCAAAGGGTTAATCGGTTAACACTGAACAGAATGTGAAAAAAAGTTTAGAAATAAGTGCTTTTGGCCACAAACTCACTTCTAATGATATCTTACATACACGTGGACATGCTAACACGAATTTCTACTTAATTGGGGCTTATTTACACATGCTAGATCCTATAACTATCTACACCTTAACTTCTAATCCATTAAAAATCCATAAATCGCAAGCAACACATAACGAAAACGTAATCTATCACAAGCAAAGCAAAAAGCACTTAAAGAATGCCGAAATTGCGAGATGAAGAGAATAACTTAAAGGAAAAGTGATTTAGACCACCAACCTACGAAGCGGAGAAGTGCTTCGGTGGATGTTGCAAGAATCGGAGCATGATCGAAGAGGAAACCAAGAAAACCACGAATCCACAAAATAAATGGATTCTTGATGCTTGAGCCTTCGTGCATTTCCGATAAGTCGAAATCTTCACAAAATCAAAAGCTCCTTCTTCTACAATCCACAATTCAATGGAGGTTGAACCCTTCGCACAAGGTTGAGAAGCTTTGTGGCCCTTTGATTGCCTTTGTAATGCCTTCAGTTGCTCCAATCATTGACCACATGCCTATGCCTCAGCTATGCTACACATGATGCAATGTTTTTGGTTATTTGTGAACTTATGTATGCTAAATGATATGCAAAATGTTGAGGAAATGAGAGGGTGAATTTTAAGGTATTACAGCTGCCCCTATTCAATTATATGCCAGCTTGAATGAGTAATGGCGAAAGCTTATAAACGTTCAAGATATGAAGTGATTGAATACTCGAATAAAACCTGGAAATTTGAACTCGGGTAATAAAATATGCCGGGAAGAATGCCATCCTCAAATGAAAATTCTCAAAAGATCCTCGGATCTAACACGAAACCATCCTCGAATGGAGACGCAATGGCATACCGGCCTCAGTCGATAACTAGAAACACAAAGACTGACCTCAGACAGACTTTGCAAAAGAGACAAACTAACCTCAATCAATAAGCTCAAAATGGTCTATCATCCTCAAATGATAGCCACAACAACAAGACTAACCTCATAACGACTTGAAGAAAAGAATTCCATCCTTAATTGACAATTCTCAAAAGATCCTCGGATCTAACACGAAACCATCCTCGAATGGAGACGCAATGGTATACCGGCCTCAGTCGATAACCAAAAACACAAAGATTGTCCTCAGACAGACTTTGCAAAAGAGACAAACTGACGTCAATAAATAGCTCAAAATGGTCTATCATCCTCGAATGATAGCCACAACAACAAGACTAACCTCAGAAGGACATGAAGAAAAGAATTCCATCCTCAAATGACAATTCTCAAAAGATCCTCAGATCTGAAACGAAAACATCCTCGAATGGAGACGCAATTGTATACCGACCTCGGTCGATAACCAAAACACAAAGAATGACCTCAGACAGACTTTGCAAAAGAGACAAACTGACCTCAATCATTAAGCTCCAAAATGGTCTATCATCCTGGAATGATAGCCACAAAAAACAAGACCAACCTCAGAAGGACTTGAAGAAAAGAATTCCATCCTCAAATGACAATTCTCAAAAGATCCTCGGATCTAACACGAAACCATTATCGAATGGAGACGCAATGGTATACCGGCCTCAGTCGATTACCAGAAACACAAATACTGACCTCAGACAGACTTTGCAAAAGAGAAAAACTGACCTCAATCAATAAGCTCAGAATGGTCTATCATCCTCGAATGATATCCACAACAACAAGACCAACCTCAGAAGGACTTGAAGAAGAGAATGCCATCCTCGAATGACAACTCACAAAAGATCCTCGTATCTAACACGAAACCATCCTCGAATGGAAACAAAATGGTATACCGGCCTCAGTCGATAACCCGAAACGCAAAGAATGACCTTACACAGACTTTGCAAAAGAGACAAACTGACCTCAATCAATAAGCTTAAAATGGTCTATCATCCTCGAATGATAGCCACAACAACAAGACCAACCTCATAAGGACTTGAAGAAAAGAATTCCATCCTCGAATGACAACTCACAAAAGATCCTCAGATCTAACACGAAACCATCCTCGAATGGAAACGCAATGGTATACCGGCCTCAGTCGATAACCCGAAACGCAAAGAATGACCTCAGACAGACTTTGCAAAAGAGACAAACTGACCTCAATCAATAAGCTCAAAAAGGTCTATCATCCTCGAATGATAGCCACAACAACAAGACCAACCTCAGAAGGACTTGAAGAAGAGAATGCTATCCTCGAATCACAACTCACAAAAGATCCTCGGATCTAACACAAAACCATCCTCGAATGGAAACACAATGGTATACCGGCCTCAATCGATAACCAAAAACACAAAGAAAATATGACAAGATGGAACGAGATCGTTTTACATAAACGAGAGCCCAGGTAAACAGGACCGTACAAAACGAGAACCTGCGACGCGACTGTTTTACAAAACAAGACACGGAATAAGTGACAAACATTGACTTAAGAAGACAAGGATGCTTGGAAAATAGTATTGGTATCCTCTGTGGGGGAGTACTTTCAGGTTGAGAAGATGTTTCAGATCTTATGTAATATACCTCAAAACTGACCCATGTTGGCATGCATATGCTTGGATTTATTGCGTAATGCTCCATGATGATGGAAGTGCTACACTTTGGAGGATGCAAATGTAATTATGATTATGTGTATCCAAATGCAAAGGATCTCCCGGAAAGGAGACTGCAAGTATCCCAGATGGTTTGACTGGTGAGGAACTGATGATCACTGCACTGATCAGATCCATCCTGAGGAGGAGGAGACAACTCTGCGGGGAAAGCTCTTGATGATGCACCGACTCTAAACCGCCCCACTGCCGAAAATAAATTGGACTTTGAGATTGGAGAGTCAAGACCTTGCTGGAGATGGACCCTTATTGCACTCTGGTAGGGAAATGGAGACCTCCTGACTTGGCTGGGAACCAGAGGTATGACTCTGCTGAGGAAGCAAACTACTGGGGAGGAAAGACAATCCTTGTACTGCTGGGAATTTCCCTTGTATTGAAGGGAAGTCTCTGCTTGGGGAGGACACCAACCTTCTGCTTCCTTCCTAGAGAATAAATTCAACTTACTTCCATTGGGGATAACTGGAGACACCCTGGAAAACACTTGTTCTTGTTCAAGTGTAAAGAAATGCTCCTCCTGGAAATATGCTTTTAGCTCTGTTAGCAACACTTATACATGTACCTGCATAAACACAATCGATAGTTCCAGCAACATGGAGAGTTAATTTGGGACCTGTATGCCCCAGGCTCATAGCATGGATCATTATCTGGGCATCTCAACACCCTTTCAGAGTTGTATTAAATGTTTTTGTCCTTCTGCATGAGTTAGAAAGCATTAAAATGTTCACAACACAATATAAATCACAATTTGCTGGACGCTTTCGCAATTAATCAATGCTAGATGAAAAATAAAAACAAGATGCAAATAGTCACAAGTTGACTGAAATTGAATTTTTATTGATTTGGAAAATGACCATGAATAGGCATTACCAAGGAAGCAATTCCCTGGAAAGAGGAAATAGCCAAAAAAGGAAAACAAACTATCCTATTGGCAATATGAGAAGTGGATCTCATCAAGTATCAACCCGGTTATGACTCGTATATCCTCAAGATTATCCGCTTGCTCTGCCCCTTGAGAAAGGTAATTATACTGGTCTTCAACCCTTAGAATAACCTAAGTTGCAGATGAGTTACGAATTTCGCAGATCGCAATCGTTCGTGTTAGTCCCTCTTTTGCATGGATCCCCCTTTTAGGTTTTCAATCCAACGGGATACCCTTTTTTGCCTGAGTTGTCCGATATGGATTTTTAACTCAGCGGGTGTACATTTTTTCAAGATTTCCCTAATTTTTTCCCGAACCTTTTATTCTGTTTTTGGCTCGCTGGGATGCCCATTTCTTGCCTGGATCTTTTTTCTGTTTTTATCCAGCGGGTCCTTCTTACACGAAGTATTTTCTTATTACATCTGCGTTGACAGGGGAATGGAAGTCTTCTCCGTCCATGGTTGTCAGCATCAAGGCTCCACCTGAGAAAACCTTTTTAACCACGAACGGTCCTTCATAGTTAGGTGTCCATTTGCCCCTGTGATCGTTAAGAGGAGGAATAATCCTTTTCAACACCAGGTCACCTGGTATGTACCTTTGTGGTCGTACCTTCTTGTCAAAAGCCTGCTTCATCCGCCGCTGATACAACTGTCCATGGCATACAACTACTAGACGTTTTTCTTCAATGAGGATCAATTGATTATATCTGGATTGGAGCCACTTAGCTTCATCTAGCTTAATGTCCATCATTAACCTCAACGAGGGGATTTCCACTTCAATTGGTAGGACTGCCTCCATACAATACACCAGTGAGAACGGGGTTGCCCCTGTTGAGGTACGCACTGACGTTTTGTACCCATGTAAAGCGAATGGTAGCATCTCATGTCTGTCTTTGTATGTTACAACCATGTTCTGCACGATCTTCTTGATGTTCTTGTTGGCCGCCTCGACGGCGCCATTCATCTTCGGGCGATATGGAGAAGATTTGTGATGCTCTATTTTGAAATCCCGACACAAGTCAGCCATCATCTTGTTATTGAGATTAGAACCATTATCAGTAATGATTCTTTCGGGAATTCCATACCGGCAAATGATGTCTCTTTTAATAAACCGGGCTACCACTTGTTTAGTAGCATTGGCATAAGATGCCGTTTCGACCCACTTCGTGAAATAGTCTATAGCAACCAGGATGAAGCGATGACCGTTGGAAGCTGTTGGCTCGATCTTGCCAATCATATCAATGCCCCACATGGCGAACGACCATGGTGAAGACATGACACTCAATGGATTCGGAGGCACATGAACCTTATCGGCATAAATCTGACACTTGTGACATTTACGAGAGTATTTACAGCAATCAGATTCCATGGTGATCCAATAATATCCCGATCTCAACAACTTCTTGGCCATAACATGTCCTCCAGCATGGGTACCAAAGGAGCCTTCATGAACCTCTTGCATCAACAGGTCTACTTCATGTCTATCCACGCATCTGAGCAGAACCATGTCGAAGTTTCGCTTGTATAGCACACCATCTTGATTCAAGAAGAAACCATCTACTAGTCTTCTGAGGGTCTTCTTGTCTTTATTGGATGCTCCAACCGGGTATTCTTGAGCTTTCAAGAATTGCCTGATGTCATGATACCAAGGTTTGTTATCTTCACCACTATCAACTGCAGAGACATAAGCAGGTCTTTAAAGACGGGAAACCATGATTCGAGGCACAAAATTCTCTTGAAAAACTTTAATCATAGACGACAAAGTTGCTAGAGCATCGGCAAACTGGTTTTCATCTCGAGGAATATAATTCAACTTGACCTTGGTGAAGAAAGTTAACAGCCTCCTGACATAATCTCTGTAAGGAACCAAATGAGGTTGATGAACTAACCATTTTCCATTGACTTGGTTCACCACCAGGGAAGAATCTCCGAAGATCTCGAGGTTCTTGACTCGCAAGTTAATTTCCTCTTCAACCCCGATGATGCAAGATTCATACTCTGCCTCATTATTAGTGCATTTGAAAGTCAATCGAGCAGCTAAAGGTGTATGGACCCCTCCTAGAGAGATGATAACAACACCTACTCCACTTCCATTCATGTTCACAGCTCCGTCAAACATCAACTTCCATTTGAACACAGGGTCTGGCCCCTCCTCCGGAAGTGGTTCTTCACAGTCCTTCAACTGGAGGAACATGATGTCCTCATCCGGAAACTCGAACTTCATGGGTTGATAATCATCAATTGACTGCTCAGCCAAGTATTCTGACAATACACTTCCTTTGATTGCTTTTTGCGAAGTGTAATGGATATCATACTCTATTAGTATCATCTACCATCGGGCTACCCTTCCTGTCAGAGCCGGCTTCTCAAAAATGTATTTCATAGGATCCATCTTAGAAATTAAGTGAGTGGTTTGAGTCAGCATGTACTGTCTTAGTTTGCGAGCAGCCCATGCCAAAGCGCATCAAGTTTTCTTGAGTAGTGAGTAGCATGTCTCACAATCGGTAAACTTTTTGCTAAGGTAGTAAATGGCGTGCTCTTTTCGACCAGACTCGTCCTGCTGACCCAGCACACATCCTATTGATCCTTCAAGCACAATAAGATACATGATCAAAGGTCTCCCTGGTACTGGAGGCATGAGAATTGGAGGTTCTAGTAGGTATTCTTTGATTCGTTCAAAGGCTTGCTGTCAATCTTCATCCCATTTAATGACCTGACTCTTCCTCAGAAGCTTAAAGATGGGCTCACACGTGGCTGTTAGGTGAGAGATAAATCGTGCAATGTAGTTTAGTCTCCCTAAGAGACCACGCACTTACTTTTCAGTTTTTGGCTTAGGCATCTCTTGGATGGCTTTTACTTTGGCTGGATCAAACTCAATTCCCTGCTCACTAACAATGAAGCCAAGTAGCTTGCTGAAACGGACCCCGAAGGTGCACTTATTCAGATTCAACCTCAATCTGAACTTCTGGAGTCTGCCAAACAACTTTTCTAGATTGACTAAGTGCTCTTCTTCTTTTTGGGATTTTGCTATCATATCATCAACATAAACCTCAATTTCATGATGAATCATGTCGTGAAATAGCGTCACCATCTCCCATTGGTAAGTGGCCCCAACATTCTTCAGACCAAACGGCATGACCTTGTAATAGAAAGTGCCCCAAGGCGTGATGAAGGTAGTCTTTTCCATATCATCGGGAAACATCTTAATCTGGTTATAACCTGAAAACCCGTCCATGAAAGAGAATACAGAAAACTGAGCAGTATTATCAACAAGCCCATTTATGTGAGGCAGAGGGAAGTCATCCTTGGGACTGGCCCTGTTCAAATCCCTGTAATCTACACACATTCTGACCTTACCGTCTTTCTTAGGGACCGGCACAATGTTGGCAACCCACGGAGGGTAACTGGTCACGGCCAAGAAACCAACATCAAATTGCTTTTGTACTTCCTCTTTTATTTTGATTGCCATATCAGGGTGTGTGCGCCTCAACTTCTTTCACTGGAGGACAATCTTCTCTAAAAGGAAACTTGTGTACCACAATGTCAGTGTCTAAACCAGGCATATCTTGGTAGGACCATGCAAAGACATCAACATACTCTCGAAGCATAGCAATTAGACAAGTCTTGATAGATTCTTCTAATGCGGCCCCAATCTTAACTTCTTTCTTGTCTTCTTCGGTACCCAGGTTTATCACTTCGACGACCTCTTCATGCGGCTGAATCATCTTCTCCTCCTGTTTAAGCAGTCTGGCCAATTCTACAGGTAGTTCACAATATTCTTCATCTTCCTCATCGGCTTGATAAATTGGATTGTCAAAGTCATACTCATCCATAATAGGGTCGTCATTGATAAGATTCGGTGACGAGCACCAACATGAATGGTGATTCATGCAAGGTTTTAGCAAAAACTTGAGAAAATGAGAAACATTGCCATTTTAAAACTTTTCTTTCTTTTTGAAAAACAAAAGCAAGAATGAAAGGAAAAGAACAACATGGATGAATGTGAAACGTCAGCTTTATTTATGATTATTAATTGTGTTAGGAACAAAAGAACCCTTACAAAAAGCTACTATGCCCCGGGAAAGACATAGTGCTTGAGTACAGGAAAGACAAAAACAAAACTCATTACTCTTCGAAGGAGGTGACTGAGATAAGCCTTTCAGACGACCAGTTGCTAAGTTGAGTCCCCGAAATATCAGGCCTGATCCACTCATCTAAGTCACAATCACTATCAACTGCATCGTCCTGCATAACACTGATGCTTCCATAATCCACCACTCCCGCACTCGTGAAGGTAATCGGGCCTTGACGACCTCTAGCACTCGGTCCGGATAATGACTTCCCAGGATGGTAACCAATCCCAAATATATCTTTCTTTTCTTGCACTTCTACTGGATTGCCCCAACCTTCTCGCATCTCCGAATCTACCACCTCAAGAGCTTACTTATAAGAGGCTATGGAAACCTACTTCTTTGGTTCTTCAGAAGAAGCTGCCAATGAAGATGCTTATTCAGTTTCAGGGGCTCAAAAGCCTTACATGGAGTTTCAACTATTTCTCCATCCATCTCCACATACTTGAATGAAGCCAGATGACTAACAAAAATGTCTTCTTCCCCACTGACAGTTACAATTTGGCCTTCCCAAACAAACTTTAGTTTTTGATGAAGTGTGGAAGATATTGCTCCCGCTGAATGTATCCAAGGTGTCCCCAGTAAACAGCTGTATGCAAGTTGTATATCCATTTGTGGACCTACTTTAATTGGTAAATCCACCTCCCCGAACACCGATCTCTTCGACCCATCAAATGCTCTAACTACCAGGTCGCTAGGCTTTAGAATTACTCCATCATAATCCAACTTCATCAATGCTTTCTTGGGCAGAACATTCAACGACGATATGGTATCTACCAACACGTGAGAAAGTACTGCACCTTTAAATTCTAAAGAGATATGCAAAGCCCGATTATGAGCACGCCCTTCAGATGTTAGATCCATGTCTATAAAGCCCAATATGTGACTGACATTGACACTAGATACCACCGCTTCTAATTGATTTACCGAAATATCCTGAGACACATACGCCTTGTTCAGAATATTCAAGAGAACCTTCCTGTGGGGGTTAGAACACATTAGCAAGGACAAGATGGAAATATTCTACGGAGTTTGCTGCAGATGGTCCACAATCTTGTAATCGCTCTTTTTGATAATTCTCAGAAATTCTTCAGCTTCTTTATCAAAGGTAACGTCTGGATCAATTACTGGTGCGGGCTCATTGACAACCACTGGCTACTTCCCTATTGCCTTAGCCTGGGCTTCTACGGTGTCTCTGGGTGGTATCACACTATTTCTTAGTGTTTTCGGCGCGAATAATCTTCCACTTCTAGTAAAGCCCCCTACTCCAACGTTTTCTACTTGAGCTGGGGTCGTACTAGACGTGGCCAACTCTTGCTTCTGGCTGTTACAGTATACTTCGCCACCATAATTCCAAGGAATGGCTTTATCACTCTGATACAATACTGGCCCTGCAGTGGTAATCGTTATCGGTGCCACTCTAGCCTGTGGAGGAACTTGAGATGGATCGTAGAAGATGGTTACTGTAGAGACTTCGCTTTCCTTTACAACCTTGTCAAACTGCAACACTCTTTCATTAATCATACTTTGGATCTCTGTTTTCAACTGATCACAACCGTTTGGAGCTTCAACACATCTTGGACAATCACTTCCACAACCTGTAAACACACCACTCTGGGCCAAACATGATTTAACAACACTCAACGAAGTTTGCAGGTCGTTGACATCGCGCACCAAGTTTAGATTCTCCCCTTCATCAACTGCCCCAACCGTACCTCCGTGAGTAGGCATGGGGTTCTGTATTACATTAGGAGTAGGAGCGAAATTAATCGCTTTAGAATCCAGTAGGTCCTGAACAATATGCTTCAGAGCTTTGCAGTTTTCTGTGGTATGCCCAGGAGCTCCGGAATGAAATTCACATCTGGCGTTTGTATCATAACCCTCGGGGATTTGGCCCGGCTTCGGGGGTTGTAGAGTTCGGAGTTGAACCATCTGGAGTTGTAGGAGATTCTTCAAAAGCTGTGAATAAGACATCGGCGGAGCTTCGAAATGTCTTTCTCTGGTCTTCTGGGAGTAATATGGACGAGGAGATCTTTGTTGATACCCTTGTTGGCGTGGCGGCTGCGGTGGTTGTTGGACTTGCTGTTGAACAGGTTGAGCTGAGATAGTGACAGGGGCCACTTACTGATAAAAACCTCTGTTACTTCCTCCCCTCTACGCGTACACTGCCCCAGTCTCTCCTTCTCTCCTCTTCATGAAGGGTTTCTTGATACCAGAATTTGAAGTGCCCCCATTCTGAATCTTCCCTTGCTTGATCCAGCTTTCTACCCTTTCGCTCGTTAAGATGATATCTGAGAATCCACTTGAGGAACATCCAGCTAGCCTTTCCATGAAATTCCCAGGGAGGGTATCCAGGAACAGGTCTACCATTTCTCTCTCCAGCAAAGGTGGTTGCACTCTAGCTGCCACTTCGCGCCACCTTTGCGCTTAATCTTTGAAGCTTTCAGAGTTCTTCTGAGTCAGACTTTGAAGTTTAGTGCGACTGAGCTCCATGTCGATATTATATTGATACTGCTTGAGGAATGCTTCTCCCAATTCCTTCCAGCTTCTCACGGAGTTTCTCTCTAGCTTCATATACCATTCCAAGGATCCTCCGGAGAGACTATCTTGGAAGTAGTACATCCAGAGCTTTTCATCCCTAGTATGGGCAACAATTTTCCGGTAGAATGCCTGCAAATGAGTTTTGGGGCAGGAGCTACCGTTGTACTTGTCAAAAGTTGGTGGCATACATTTGTGAGGAATAACCACCCCAGGGACTAGACCCATGTCAGACACATCTATCCCCAAAGTGTCTCTACACTTGAGGGCTTTGACTTTCTCAGCAAGCATCAAAAAGTCTTGAAGATTTCCTTCTCCGCCAAACCCCGTGTCATTGTTGAAAGAAGGGAATTGATCCTCCTGTCTGTCTTGTACTGGAATGAAATTTGTTGTGCCCTGTTCTAGAACCTGAGGTCCACCTGGGCCATTGTTGGTGTTAGGAGGAGTCACTTATACGTCAGGAGTGGTTACAGCGATATCAGTCTGAGGAGGGTTGAGCCCCTGAATTGCATTTCTCAACTCTTGTTGTCCCTGAGCCATTCCTTGCATCATGACCATGAACTCTCCCATTATGGTGCGAAACTCATTAAGCTCAGTTTGCATAGCGTCCATGACTATCCTATGGTTGTTGCGAGTTGCGTAACGATACGGGATATTCTGTCGAGGATGACGGGTCTTGGCGGCCCTCGCAATATTTGCCTGAAATGCAAATAAGTTCAGCAACCTGTAGAAAACCTGCAAAACAAAGAAAAATGCAAATGATGTGTATGCAATGCAATGTGTTCCTTTTATTCCTAAGGCTTCATTTACTTTCCCATTCAGGTGTTGAGAAAATATCCCTTGTAAGAAAATCCTGTGTGACATTCAAATTTGAAGTGGTGGCCTTTATTTTGTGTCCGTGCAACAGATATAACCAGAGACTTCAAGTAAACCAGAAGATAATTGAAACAGCAAAAACCCTCACAGGGTGCAAATTCATATGTCAAGAGAAAAGTACATCAGGAGAGAGGAGATTCCCACAACAAGCCTGTGGGTAATCCAAGTCATATGAATACAAGACTAAAGCTTAGGAAAATCTACATCCCGTAACCTCCAACTAAGGCGCTTGACACCTTGCAACAACTGAGCTACATCTGGATGTGTAGGTTCCTGTACGAGCTTCTGAATTAGGATATCCCTAAGGTCAAAGGAGGCATGCAACTCCTCAATTTGTTGTAGGAACACCTTTTCACTTTCTTGGCTTGTAATGGAATCATTCTTGGCTCTCTTGACATCAACTTTCACTTTCAATTCTTCTATTTCTTTCTAAGCTTCCTTTACTGCTTGTTGGATTTCTATTAAACTTTGGAGATGACTCTTCTCTTGATGATAAGCCTTCTGAAGGAGCTCTCTCTATCCATCCAAATAATCCTGAAGACTCTAGACTTATAGCTTGTGCTTGACCTCCAACTCTTTCTTCCTTTTCAAATTGTCTTCCCACTTCTCTTGCCATAAGGGGATAGCTTCATTAGCTTCCTTCAACTCTTTCTTCTCTTTCCGGTGCTGGGCCACCTTGTGAGTTTCAGCTAATCCCCTTTTCTTGAAGTAGAGCTCTCTTTCTTGAAAATCTTGCTGCTTAAGCCTAACCATCTCTTCATCTTTGTGAGCTCTTTCCTCCAACTTTTGATTTTGCATCTTTAATTTCTGGCATGAATTGTAGGCTTCTTGATTCTCCAACCTGAGTTGCTGAACCAAAGCTTCCAATTTTTGATAATCTCGAAGAGGCACTGAAGTTATGGGTGCTACCTCCTTAGGGTAGAGAGGTGTTTCTCTAGAAAATGGGAGTAACAGGGTCTTCACACGATCCTCCAACCAGCTGGCAAAAGGATCATAAGTGTTGGGATCCACTCTCCCAAAGTCTTTCTTCCCTTTCATCACTCTAATCTCCCAAGCTTGGGATACTAGTATGCCCTTCTTGAGATTTCCTTCTGCTGGAAAGTACAAAGATTCATCTGCCTCTTCAATCAAAGGCACGACTCTTAATGGATAACCAAACTGCTTCTTGGACAAGATAGGATTGTAACTGATCCCACCTTTCCTTCCTATCAAAGGCACACTTGGGAAACTACCACAACTGACTAGTATTTATTTGCCCACCAGGTCTCTGTTGCATCCCCAAGCAATGTCAGGTGAGGTTAAGCCCATTAATCTTTTGGACCACTTCCACAACTGTTTCAAGTCCTGAAAAGGTCATGATTTAGGGAGTTGCCTTACAAACCATTCACCAAATAGGGGAGCACAACAATTTACATGTCCCTTCCCTTTTTCATTCCTATGGTGAACTCCATAGTAGAAGTCATCTAGCAATGTAGGTACAAGATTTCTTTTGACAAAGATGGTAATGGCCTCCGTACTAATTAGCCATTTCTCTCCTGGAAATAAACTGATTCCATACACTATCATGGCTAACAATGCTTTGAAGTCTGCCCATTTCTTTCCCAATGCCATGATATGTGCCTCTGTGATAAGAAAATCCAAAGGGATCCCCTTACTTTGGCCAGCTTCTAATCCCATCTTGAGTCTGAGCATACTCAAATGACAGGCAGCACTGATATCCTCATGAGGAGGGATCCTCTCTGAAGCATAATAAGGCATACCTTCTTTAATAGGAATATTCAGCATACTAGAAATCTCCTCAAATGTAGGTGCCAAGATATAATCAGGGAAAACAAAGACCCTCAGCCGTGGATCATAGAACTGCAACAAAGAATGCAAGCTATCCCTCTGGTCAACTGAGGGCTTGCTCACATAATCTAGGATCTTGCCAAACTCTTTCCTGAAATCATCAAGGACTTTGTCACCCATCAAGCTAATCAATCCCTGAATACTCTCTGTCTCCGGTTGTGGGAAAGTATAATGGACATTTCTTTTCCTTGGAACCTCCATGTTGAAGCAGCAAATATGACCAGAAATGGGAGGCAATAGACCCTGAGAATAAAAAGAACACAAATGATTAATGATGTTATGATGTTATGCAAGGAAAGGCATGTGATCAGTGATGTGTCTGTGTAGTGAATCAAGTGATCAAGTGCCTATGCAATGAAAACAATAAATAAACGTAACAGCATACAACACACATATAAGCACCCAAAGAAACAAAAACAAACAAGCGCTAGGAGTGACTCTACATGGGAAACAAGAGATTCTGGGTTCGATCCCCAGCAGAGTCGCCAGCTGTCGCTCCCGGGATTTTCATCCTAGTACAAACGCGAAAGTGGTGTGGAAAAGGTAGAGTCGCCAGCCAGGCATTTTTATCCCGAATGAACGGGAAAGGTAATGCTGCACAAACCTGAGGAAGAAGGAAAGGACAAGGTCTTGTGAACCAAAGATCTGGGTTCGGGAGTCAGTTATGACCTGGGAAGGTATTAGCACCCCAGATCGTCCGCCGTACCCAACGGGATCCACGCTTGCTTGTTTGTTTCAAAAGGTGAGTAAAATATAACTGCTGCTGAACAAATGAACTGCTAACTGGAATGAGAATGAGAAATGAGAAAGGAATAAGAAAATGGAAAGGAATGGGGAAATGTAGGGAAAATAAAGAATGTGCTAGAACGGGCCCTACCCCGCTGCCTACGTACCTCATCGGGAAAATGAGGATCAGAGTCGACGTAGTTCGCCTAACTAAGGCAGGAACTATTTGTTTGTGTTTTTTATGGCTTGAACTGCGTATGTCTATGCTCAGGTGTTGTAGGCTCGTCTGGTACGAGTGCGTTTACCGTCTTGCATGCGAGACAAGTCATCGCGAGTTCGCATTCAGAATGAATGAGGTGAGAAAAGAAGTTCCCGCAGGATAGTCGCTTATTGTTTGTTGTTTGCCTTTTTAAGAGTTATGCATGAATTTGGCACAAGGAAGTGAATTCAAACTCTTTTCCATGGAATGTGGACTTGCTACTACATTCCAAGATGGAATAATAGAACAAGCACACCAAGCAAGGAGAATTTATCCAAGACTTGTTTCCTAGGACTAGGTTTTAAGTTCACTAGCTTGTTGAACTTTATAAAGTGTTTTTGTTGTTTTTGTGTAGAAGTATCTTTTCTGTTTTCTTTGTGAAACAACCCCTTGATGAGACTTGTACATCATGCTAGACAGGTTTTCACTATTCCAAGATGGAATGAATGTAAGTGCCCCATGGAATAAGGCTATACACAAGGGATCCTTTCATGCATTTATTAAGTCTTTTTGGATTTTGTTTGAAGATGAAAGGAGAAAGACTCAAATCGGAAAAGGACAAAAATTAAGGGGAACTAAGACACAACCCTAAGTTATTTATTAAAATAGTGGTCCTAATGGTGAGTGAGGTTTTTCTATTACTTAAGAGAAAAAGGAAAAGAGAGAAGAAAAAGGATGCAACTTACTTCCTAAGGAAGATAAGTTGGTCCTAACAAAGGGGGAATCCTACCAACAACAAATATGGAAGGAAAAAAGTGAATTAAATGCATAAATAAAATGCATAAAAATAATAAAAAGGATAAGGTGTAAGGAAACATACCTTTCCCTCCCTACAAAACAAAAATTAGTGTGCATTTTATTATAAATAATAAAGAAAACATACACCAATTAAATCCTAATGACTCTAGGACTCAATCTAAACTCTATCTTAATTCTAAAAGAACTAAAAAATGCTAAAACAAAAATTCAGCACCTACTGCAGCCTCTAATACACAAACAACTATGAAATGCAGCATACAAAGCAAACAACATACTACAGCTATCAAACAACATAAAAGTAGGTGTAAAAAGTCATATACAGCATGCAAACATAACAAACAACATGTATTTTACAGCACCTATATTAACAAACAACTATGAAAACATGGGGCAGATTTGATCATTTTTATTTTTTAATGCACAAACTCAATGAAAAATGTACTAATTAAACATGAATATGCATTTGAACATAGATCAACATACATAATTGAATGAACATGAGTATTTTGAGGGATTATGCAAGAATGCACCACATGATTTATTATGCAACAAGTATGCAAAATATGACACATGAACATGGCATATGAACATAATGAGCATTGACTATGAATACACAACATGATAGATCAACAAGAATGCCAAGCTCAATGCAAAATTCAGAATTGAATTGATGTGAATAATATGATCAATTAAGCACAAGAACTTGTATGATCATATGAAGCATTTAATATCTTTTGGCAAAAAAATCAACATGGCATTAAATCATTTAATCAATCCAACAAGCAAGGATCATAATCATGAAGCACATATTGGAATTAAGCAAGAATTTTACATGTGAAACAAGTGATTAAAATGTAACAAAACACATCAAGAATCAATTATAACACAAATGCATATTTAACACAAAATATGGAAAAGTGAACGGAATCATGTCGAAACGACTCAAAACAACTGAATCGGCTGCTGGAAATAGACCCAAAAATTCCCTAAAATCAATACCTAAATATGTATGAACATTAGAGGGACTAGAAAGCAATACTAAGTTATCAAATAAGCTAAAAACCTGAGTTTGCACAGTGTTAACCGGTTAACAGAATGGTTAACCGGTTAACAGACCTAAAATTGCACCAGTTTGTGGCCAAAGCACACGCGTTAACCGGTTAACCTAAGGGTTAACCGGTTAATACTGAACAAAATGTGAAAAAAAGTTTAGAAATAAGTGCTTTTGGCCACAAACTCACTTCTAATGATCTCTTACATACACATGAACATGCTAACACAAGTTTCTACTTAATTGGGGCTTATTTACACATGCTAGATCCTATAACTATCTACACCTTAACTTCTAATCCATTAAAAATCCATAAATCGCAAGCAACACATAACGAAAACGTAATCTATCACAAGCAAAGCGAAAAGCACTTAAAGAATGCCGAAATGGCGAGATGAAGAGAATAACTTAAAGGAAAAGTGATTTAGATCACCAACCTACGAAGCGGAGAAGTGCTTCGGTGGATGTTGCAAAAATCGGAGCGTGATCGAAGAGAAAACCAAGAAAACCGCAAATCCGCAAAATAAATGCGTTCTTGATGCTTGAGCCTTCGTGCACTTCCGATAAGTCGAAATATTCACAAAATCAAAAGCTCCTTCTTCTACAATCCACAATTCAATGGAGGTTGGAGGCTAAGCTTCAAGATCTTCAAGTTTCAATGTGAAACTTGAAGAGCTTCTTCAAAAAAAAGCTTTGGTGAAAAGGGAAATGGAGGAAAAGTGAGAGAGAAAAAGTGATTCTAGAAATTGTGAGATAGTGAAAAATTTGGAAACAAACTTGGGAACCTTTTGCATTGAAGTGATTAATAATAATATAGGGGCTAGGCTTGGAGCTAGGTATGGGAATGGAGTTAGGTTTAGGGTTGGAGTTAGGTTAGTAGTTAGTTAGGGTTAGGGTTGGAGAAGGAATATTCCTTGGAATACTCTAGAAGGTTGTGGAACATGGTAGAAGCATCCAAAGGAAATGGAGTGGAATTGAAGTGGAAAAACAAGAGGGAAAGAATGAAAGGAAATGTGGAAGGAAAGTGGAAAGAAAAGTGGAGGGAAAGGTGAAATCAACCACTTTTCAAATGAACTTTTTTCCTTGATTTTTTATGATTCCTCCATCATTTCTTGACCAAATTTGAACCATAGGATCATTATAACCCTTATTTCCTGATTTTGATCTCAAAAAGTCAGGAGTCAACCTTTTTTACCTAGCTCAGTTGCCTTTTCCCCGATTCCTCAATTTTCAGTCATCTGGCCAATTGAACCTCTTTCATAATGATTTTGTGGATGAAATTTGAACCCTAGGCACTTGATATCATATATAAGACAAAGGGATCCACTTTGAATCAAAACTTCATGGAGAAGCCCAGTAGAGATGAAACCCTAATTTGTCCATTTTAATCAGGAAATGTTGCACTGCTTGCCTCCTTTGATCGAATCAAATTTTTCCATAGCTTGTGGCTTTAAATGAAGGCTTGTGGGATATTGTGAACCCTTCGCACAAGGTTGAGAAGCTTTGTGGCCCTTTGATTGCCTTTGTAATGCCTTTAGTTGCTCCAATCATTGACCACATGCCTATGCCTCAGATATGCTACACATGATGCAATGTTTTTGGTTATTTGTGAACTTTTGTATGCTAAATGATATGAAAATTGTTGAGGAAATGAGAGGGAAAATTTTGAGGTATTACACTATCAAACAAAGGAAACGCAGAAATGCCCTGAGGTATCCTCAACCGGATTTCGTCATAGGAGTTAGGTTCCCTTAAGAGCACATATTTCCTGCAAGCATTTATTGAAAATGGCTTATATGTTTTCATGCGAATGTTGTATTATGAACTTTGGACATTTTGCAATCAAAACAAAAAGGTACAAAACAAAGTGTGAATGAATATTTGACTTTATTGATTTGTGTCCCATGAATAGGAGAGTACAGTGAGGAAGCTAATCCCTGAAATGAGGAGATTGCTGCAAAAATTGAGAAAATAAAAGTCCTATTCGGTAATGTTGAAGTTGACGCTCCAATGAGCTTCCTTTGCTATGAACTGTATGACCTGAATGCTCTTCTTATCTTGCTTTTTGAAGAAAGTTGATTCTGACTGACGCTTTCTCCTTTCGAAGCTTGCCATGTTATGTGAGTGTAATACAGACGAATTCAAAATGTAATTGTTCACTTTTTCCCTGTTTTTGCGTGGATCACCCTTTCGAGTTTTCAATCCACCAGGATACCCATTTTTGCCTGAGCTGTCCGATATGGTTTTTCAAATCAGCGGGTGTACATTTTTTCAAATTTTTCCCTTATTTTTGCCCGAGTCTTTTATTATGTTTTTGACTCGCCGGGATGCCCTATTTTTGCCTGGACTTACATTTTGTTTTTATGTCCTGCGGGTCATTTATGCGAAGTATTTTTTAAATTCATCTGAATTCATAGGAGACGGGAAGTCTTCACCATCCATGGTTGCGAGCATCAGTGCTCCGCATGAGAAGAATTTAGTTATCACATAATGACCTTCATAGTTTGGCGTCCACATGCCCCTATGGTCTGTATGAAGAGGAAGAATCCTTTTCAGTACAAGCTCTCCTACTTGATATTCCCGAGGTCTGACTTTTCGATCGAAGGCTTTCTTCATCCGTTTCTGATATAACTGACCATGACAGATAACTGCTAATCTCTTTTCTTCAATCAGGCTCAGTTGGTTATAACGAGATCGGACCCATTCTGCTTCCTCCAGTTTTACATCCATTATTACCCGTAAGGAGGGTAATTCAACTTCAACAGGTAGGACTGCTTCCATACCATACACAAGCTGATAAGGTGTTGCCCCAGTAGATGTTCTGATGGAAGTTTGGAACCCATGCAAGGCGAATGGTAACATTTCATGCCAGTCTTTGTATGTGACTACCATCTTTTGCACAATCTTCATAATGTTCTTGTTAGCCGCCTCAACAATGCCATTCATCTTTGGCCTGTAAGGAGAAGAGTTGTGATGTTGAATTTTGAAGTCTCGACACAGTTCTACCATCGTCTTTTTGTTAAGGTTTGAACCATTATCAGTAATGATTCATTCGGGAACTCTATATCGACAAATGATATCCCTTTTCAGAACTCGGGCTACCACTTGCTTGGTGACATTTGCATACGAAGCTGCTTCAACCCATTTGGTGAAGTAATCAATGGCTACCAGGATGAATCTGTGACCATTTGAAGCAGTTGGCTCGATCTTTCCAATCATATCAATGCCCCACATGGCGAAGGGCCAGGGTGAAGACAATATATTCAAAGGATTGGGGGGCACATGCACTTTGTCTACGTAGATCTGGCATTTATGGCACTTTCTGGCATAGGCACAATAGTCTGCATCTATTGTGATCCAATAGTAACCTGATCTCAAAACTTTCTTCGCCATTGCATGTCCTCCGGCATGGGTACTATCGCTCCCCCGAAAAGACACCGGGTTATACAGGGTACAGACGCGAACAGTCAGTGAAAGGAGAAATGAAATGAACTTAATAGAGTCGCCAGCTAGGCATTTTTATCCCAAAGGAAAGGTAATGCTGCATAAACCTAGAAGAAGATGGATAAGACGGTTGCGAACCAGAGAAACTGAGAAAGGAGGTTGGTTACAACCTGGGAAGGTATTAACACCCAGATTGTCCGTCGTACTCGACAGGATCCACGCTTAAAATATTGTGTTTAAAGGGGTAGTGTATGTGTTATCTGTGTGCAAAAGTTGGAAAGAAAATACAAGTGTCAGTGCAAAAGGTGGATTTCTCAGGAACTGAGGCTTAAAAGAGAATGCTGAAAGAGGGGGAAGACACAGGGACTTTTGTTTGATAACAGTTAAGTTATGCCTACGTATCCTCTCATGCAACGAGGAAGTCAGAACACCGTAGTTCGACTCAAAGAGACTGAAAGATAAATTGACTGTGAATTTCTTGCTTGTCTATGCTCAAGTGTATGACTCGTCTGGCTCGAGTGCTAACTGTCTTGCATTAGACGGAAGAAGCAAGTTCTCACTTGTGAGTGAAGATGATGAGAAAAGAATCCCGAAGGAGACGGTTATTGTTTGTTTTTGTGTTTTCAGTTTTGTTATTGTTTTTGGTGTTTTGCATAAGTTAATGAGCTTAAGCCTAAATTAAGGGCTTGTAAACTCATTATATCCTCCCTGATTAGGGATAATGAGAATACTTAAGTATGAGATAAGCATCTCAACTTAATTACCATGATGATGTAGGATTAAGATCATTAACCTACTTATGATTAATTAGATGTTTTTGGGTTTTTGTTTAATGTTAAGTAATGAGTTTAATCTCTAATCACAAATTAGTGAACTCATTACACCATCCTAATAGAAGGATAATAGATGAGAACACTTAAGCTGAGGAAGACACCTCACATTAATCCATGGTTTTGGATTAAATTCATTGTTTAAAAAAGCCTTTATTAAGTGGATTTTAATTAAGGAATGATATTAAAAAGTAGATTTTAAGTTTGTAAGACAACTTGAGGAGGACTTGTCTATTAAACACTAGGGTTAGTCCTTCTTAACCATAAAGGAAGAATTAGAACCCTAATGTAAGGCCCAAGTTACAAGATGAAGTCTTAGTGATTATTAAATGATTTAATTAAGAGTTTTAAACAAATTAAAGGTTTAACACTTAGGATTAAAGTTATACACTCCGTCCTAAGAGAAGGATGTAGGAATAACCCTAATTCCAAAGTCCTAAAACTTTAAGAGTTTAGTCTCTGGTTATGAAGATGAGAAGAGAGACTCAAGGAGACTCAAAGGTAAAAAATAAGGGGGACTAACCACAACCCTAATTATTATCATACTTGGATGTTCCTATGGTTTGTGAGGCTTAAGAAAGATCTTCAAGGAAGCCACCAATGGAAGAAGCAGAAGAAAGGAGGAAGAAGCAGATGAATAAGTTACTTACTTCAATGAAGAAGATGAGTAACTTAAAGAAAGAAAGTGAGATAGAACACAAGTGAACAAGTTAACTTCAAAAACCAGCAAGATGCATATGAAAGAGATAAATAGAAATGAGAAGTGAAGGCAAATCCACTTCTCAAAGTAACTTACCACCTGAAAATGTTAGCGTGAATGCATAAGGTATAAGACATAAAGAAATTAAATGAAATGAGATGCAATGAGATGAGATGACCAAAGTCAGAAGTGTTTATGCAATGTTAATTTCATATTAGATGATACAAAGGCATGCAAAGTGCATATGTATGATCATACAAGAATGAGATGTCATGTAAGCATGCTTTGGAGTTTGAAAACACATGAAAGTTAATGAAATGAAATGAATGAAAATCATGGAAAATGAATGAAGAAATGATCAAGCATGATTCTAACATGTCCTAAGATGTCTAAGATGACATATGAATGCAAGAAATGTCATGGCAAGTTCATGTATGGATGCATATGCAAGGTGAATGCAAATGAACACATAAAATTAGGGTTTTATGGACAAACAAGATGCAAATGAACAAAACAGAAGCATATGACATGATAAAAAATTTAAACCAAGCTCAAAAAAACCCTAATCCTATACTAGATCACACCCCAAAGGAGAAGGTCAGAAGCCTAACCTATCAAAAGTTATGAATTTCCTAAGTTTCTAGGTTTTTTTGGGTGGTTCAAAGGGAAAATTGCAAATCAAATTAAAAATGCAAGATATATTTATGAGGAAAATGTCCTATAAACTACATGCAATATGCAAAACAATACAAAAGGAATCATCTTCAAACTCTTCTTGGTTAGGCCGAAATGATTTTTTAAAGTTAGGGTTCAAAAAATGAAATTTAATGACCCTTAATTCAAAGAAAATTCACAAACTATGATCAAAACTAAAAGAAATTTGTGTGAAGAGTTTTAAAATGTTTCTAAATGCATTAGGATGATTCATGATTGTTTTGGTGATTTTTAGAAACCTAAATGTATTTTTAATTAATTAAAAGACTTTTAATTAATTAAGAATAACATTTAAATATTTTAAAAATACTTTTTATATGCAAAAAATAAAATAAAAATCATTTTCAGGTTAAGAACAATATTTATAACAGAAATGCAAAGTTTTATATTTTTTGAATGTGTTTTGGTATTTTTAATAAATTATGCAAACGAAATGGATAAAAATGAAATTAAAATAAATTAAAATGGAAGGTATGCGCATCTGATGGCCCAGATTCAAACTCAAGGGGTGAGGGTTGATTGGCGCGTGATCCAAAGGCTGGGATTTGTCCTGACTAAATAAAATTAATTAACTTAATTAATTGGATTAGGGCTTAAGTGAGATGATCCTGACCATCCACACACGCAGGAAACAACATCCAACGGCCTAAATTCAAACTGGGGAATTAACCACAGATTAGGGTTTAATGACTTTCAGGTGGCCGGAGAAGACCTCTGGTCATCTTCTCCGACATCTCACTCTTCCTATCTCTCTCAAAACGCCATGAAAACAACTTAAACTCTCCAGAATCACTCCCTAAACATCAATAAACAAGAATCAGCCATCAAAAACAATTTATCATTCACCAAAAACAAGATTCGAAGCAAATCGTAAAATTGAACAAAACTTTTAGAAGTTCAATACATGCTTAATACTCAACCATTTTCAAAAGTAAACACGTCACAATGATCAACACATCATGTAGAATCAATTTGTAACTTAAAAAACAAGTTCTGGAAAAAATGTTCTTGAGGTTAACTGAGGTTGAGCTTTCAGTTCTTGAGCTTTATGGGCCTCTCCCTTGTGCAATCCAATCCCCTTTGACCCCCTGAGGCTATTGGCAATCTTGAATGAAGCTTAGAGTGGCTGGTTTGTGAGCTTCAGTTTTGAGGTTGCAGAAATCGTGTTTGAGTTTAGGGATGTTTCAAGCTATGGTGATTGGTGGGAAATGATCCTGGGGTGATGCTGAGTTGATTGGTGGAAAATATTTGAAGTTTGATGGTTGGTTTTGCAGATTCGAAGAGAGGAAGGTTTTTGATGATTTTGTGAATCCTGACTTGTGGGAGGTTCTCAGCTTGTGTGTTATGTGAAATGAGGTCCATAAGGTTAGTATAGGCCAATGAGAGTGTTCAGAAAGTGGGTGGTGGCATAGTGTGATTGGTATGGGAACTTTTGCAAAAAGTCAAGATTGTGTACTTTGAGGTATGGGCATGGTGCAGGCCTTCTTTCTTGGGGTGTCTGGCCTCAGCTGACTTTGTGGAGAGCCATGGAATTGGTTTTGATGTGCTGGCACAAGTGGATGAAGAGATATTATATGTTTTGCAAAATTCCAACTTTGATGTTTCTTGGATCACAAGCCATAAAATGCCTCTAACCATGGGCCAATTCTAATCTTTTGAGGTTTGTTTGACATATTGTGAAGTATTTGTGCCTATTAGAAGTCATTAGAATGCTTGAATATGCCAATTTGCAAAATCCCTCTTTGACATGAAACTTGAAATTTTAGGATTTTTGCCAACTTTGAAAGGTCATATCTTGAGTTCTAGGATGAATCAAGACATGTTCTTGTACTTTTTGAAAAGGGAAAGACCTAATCTACAACTTTCATGACCAAGAATTTTCCATTTGAAGCATTTTTGGTTGAGAAAGAAGAGGTTGAAAAACTTCCCCAAAATGGAAAGTTTCCGTTACAAGTCATTTCCATTTTTGGCAAGTTTGCAAATAGCTCAAAATTCTTCAATCTTGTGAAATTCTAGCCTCTAATAAGATCAAATAAAGATCATAGAAGTTCAATTTGATGAAAATACCCCTTTGGTTCCATTGTTGGGGGCCTCAGATGCCCTGATTTTGACTTAACTTGCTCAAGAAGTTACCCAGTGAACATATGACTTTCATAATGAATTTGTTCATAAAACTTGGTACACATGATCCTTATAACATCTTAAGAACATTAGAAACAAGAATGGCCCAAAAATTTGGAGTTAAGGCCTCTGAAACCAAAACCCTAATTTTGGTCATCTGTGTAGTAAAAACCCTAGCTCTGCTTCCATGCCTTGCCAGTTCTTGTGATCTCTTGACTTCCATGAACTTTGAGGGACATAATATGATGATAGAATACACATGGACCCTCTTGGAAAGCTTTGAGGCCTTTGGGATGGCTTAGATGGAATCTTGGATTGCTCAGATCACAAACCCTAGATACAGATGAAATTGAACTATGCAGATGAAACAAAAATGCAATATGAGGTGGTATGCTTATGCTTATGCAAAAATGAAAGATCACAAGCTATGGTGTGATATGAAGTGAGGGAAAATTTGGGGTGTTTACAGCTGCCCCTATTCAAACATGAGTTACTTGTGCAGGATGTAAGCGCCTGGCTTAACAGACAAACAAGATAACTTGTGGTTGAATACCAAAAGACAGTCCAAAATTTGCACTCGCTGGATAGAAAAAGGAAAGGGATATAAATTGTAATAGGTAGTATAGTATGATTATCAAATGAAGACGACAGAGGACGACCATCGAGCAGAGAACGACTGCTGGGGATGAAACGGTAAGTAAAGCAATGACGGGGACAGCCGACAAGCTGGGTAAATAAAGAAACCATGACGGGGACGGCCATCAGGCAAGGAAACAAGATTCTCTGGGAATTAAAGTAAAGGCAATGATGGGGAAGGCCATCAAGTTTGCAAGGTAAAAGTAAACAACGACAGGGACGGCCATCGGTTTAAAGAATAAAAGAAATAATGATGAGGGACGATCATCAAAGGTGAAGGACGATCACTTAGCAGGGGACGGCTGCTCTTTATCATGACATAGGACGAATGTAGGATAGAAAAGGTTGACGATGGGGACGGCCATCGGATAAGCATGATGAAGGACGATCATCAAGAGGTGAAGGACGATCACCTAGCAGGGTACGGCTGCTTTCAAGGTTTATCACGACATAAGACGAATTCCGAATAACAAGATCAATGATGGGGACGGCCATCAGATAAAATGATGAAGGAAGATCATCAAAAGGTGAAGGACGATCACCTAGCAGGGGACGACTGCTAAAATATCACGACATAGGACGAATGCTGGATAAAAAGGTTCTAATAATGGAGACTCCACTGGGGAAAGGGATGAGGGAGGGTCATCAAAAGGTGAAGGACGATCACCTGGAAGGGGACAACTGCTCTTTATCACGACATAAGACGAATTCCAAATAGAAAAAGGTTGTTTTGTTGGTGACTTACTGGGGAATGGTAAACACGAACGAGTGTTCACGCTTAAGAATAAAAGGTATAAATGTTTGACGATGTGTATAGATTAAAGATGCAGACGAGCATCCTTAGGACCATGATACAGACAAGTATCAGTAGAAAAAAACGCTGACGCGTGTTCAGAGATGATGATATGGACGAGTACCAACTGGTTAACAAAGAACACAGACGAGTGTCGAATATGTTGAGGAGTGATATATAAACAAAGATACGGACGAGTATCAAAGACTTCTGTATAAGTATGAGTGAGTATTGATTTGTTAGTGAAGTATGAGCAAGACACGGACGAGTGTTCAACTTGCTGGGGAATGTGTGACACGGACGAGTGCCAAGTATGTACTATATAAACAGAAATTTGTTTCGGGAATACAAAGAATATGC
Source organism: Lathyrus aphaca (assembly GCA_963966055.1). Taxonomy (NCBI): domain Eukaryota; kingdom Viridiplantae; phylum Streptophyta; class Magnoliopsida; order Fabales; family Fabaceae; genus Lathyrus; species Lathyrus aphaca. The sequence continues at coordinate 319,095,180 of OZ014519.1, read as the reverse complement.
TTTGGCTTTTTGTGGGGATAGGATGACACGGACGGGTGTCAAAAAGAGTGTGTATAAACAAGTATCTATTTGCAGAGGGTGTTCTGGAAACCATGCTGGGGAAGGATGACACGGACGAGTGTCAAAAGAATATGCATTGGTATCTGTATTTGAGAGTGCAAAAGGTATTTTGGCGACCTATGGGGGATAAGACGACACGGACGAGTGTCAAAGAGTATATATGAATATGAACAAGCATTTGTGTTTGAGAGTGAAAAGGGGACGCTTTGGCTTTTATTTGCAGGGGATGTGAGTTTCATATTCATTGTTGATGAAAATAATGATGATATTTGCAGGTGACTTGCTCGAACATGGCTTGTGATCATGCAAATGTTTGATTTTTTCCGTAATGCTCCATATTAGACGGAATGCTACGCTTATTTGGTGAATATGATGCAAATTCTATGAATATGAAAAAAAGGAACCGATCCGGGATTCGGATCCCGCTGACGATCTATGGCTGATCTGCTTGGAAGAATAACCTGGCTGGGAAAAAGATCCTTGGATCTGTCAGGAGATAAAACTCTGCTTGGGGAAATAGATCTCTGGTCGATCTACCCGTAAGGAGAACTCAGCTAGGGAGAAGGAAACTTTCGTCACTTCGTTGTGTAAGAGTTTCAGGCATTGCTCTTCTGGGGAGAGGATGGAAACTTCTGTGGGGGATAGTTCTTTTATCCTTGCTGAGGATGTGAGATATGTCACTCTGGTGGGGGATCTTGGCTGGGGAAGCTCCTGTTGAGTAGACTTGTACTGGGGATGAGGAGGCCTTGGCAACTCCACTGGGGAAAAGCATTTCAGATATTGCTCTTTCGGGAGATCCTGCTTGTGGATGAGGTAACTTCCAGAAAGTAGCATGTTAGGGATGCGATGCTTGATATGCCCCATGTTGTGTATTGAATACCTACAATCTGTTGAGACAAAAAGAAACGCACAAGTATCCCGGGGTATCCCTTACCGGATTCCGTCACAGGAGTTAGATATTCCTGAAAGTAAATATATTTCCTGCAATCATTTATTAAAACTGGCTCATTTGTTTCATGCAAGTATTGTATCATGAATATTGGACATTTTTCAAACGAAACAAAAATGTACAAAATGAGGTGTGCCTGAAAACTATGATTTTATTAATCTGGGTGCCCTGAATTTGCAGATACAGTTAAAGAAACAAATCCCCTGGAATGAGGAGATTGCTATAAACTGAGAAAATAAAAGTGTTGGCAATGTTGATGACGCTCCGGTGAGCTTCCCTTACTATGACCTATATGACTTTGACGTTCTTCTCATCTTGCTTTCTGAAGAAGGTTGATTCTGACTGATGCTTTGTCCTTTCGAAGCTTGCCGTGTTGTGAGTGATATAGACAAATTCAGAATACAGTTGTTCGCTTATTCCCTGATATTGCGTGGATCTCCCTTTCGTGTTTTCAATCCACCAGGATACCCATTTTTTCCTGAGCTGTCCAATGCGGCTTTTCAACTTAACGGGTGTACAATTTTTTTTTTCAATTTTCCCTTATTTTTGCCCGAGTCTTTTATTCTGTTTTTGACTCGCTGGGATGCCCTATTTTTGCCTGGACTTATATTCTGTTTTTATGTCCAGCAGGTCATATTATGCGAAGTATTTTTTAACTGCATCTGAATTCACAGGGGATAAGAAATCTTCACCATCCATAGTAGTGAGCATCAACGCCCCACCAATGAAAACCTTCTTTACTATGAATGGACCATCGTAATTCGGAGTCCACTTGCCCCCGTGGTCTGTATGAGGAGGAAGAAGTCTTTTCAGCACAAGATCTCCCACTTGGTATTCTCGAAGCCTGACTTTCTGATCGAAGGCTTTCTTCATTCTTTTCTGATATAACTACCCATGACAGATAGCAACTAACCTCTTTTCTTCGATCAGATTCAGTTGATTGTACCGATATCGGACCCATTCTGCTTCATTCAGCTTCACATCCATCAGTACCCTTAAGGAGGGTAGCTAAACTTCAACAGGTAGGACTGCCTCCATACCATACATAGGCTGATAAGGTGTTGCCCCAGTGGACGTTCTGATTGAGGTTCGGTATCCATGCAAGGCAAATGGTAACATTTCATGCCAGTCTTTGTAAGTAACCCCCATCTTCTGCACAATCTTCTTGATGTTTTTGTTAGCTGCCTCAACAACGCCATTCATCTTTGGCCTGTAAGGAGAAGAATTGTGATGTTGGATTTTAAAATCCCGGCACAGTTCAGCCATCATTTTGTTGTTCAAATTGGAACCATTATCAATAATGATTCGCTCGGGAACTCCATATCGACAGATGATGTCTCTTTTCAGGAATATGGCTACCACTTGTCTTGTGATGTTTGCATACGAAGCTGCTTCAACCCATTTGTTGAAATAATCAATGGCTACCAGGATGAATCTGTGGCCATTTGAAGAAGTCGGTTCCATTTTTCCAATCATGTCAATGCCCCACATGGCAAAGGGCCAAGGTGAAGACATCACATTCAAAGGATTTGGAGGCACATGCACTTTGTCTGCATAGATCTGGCATTTGTGGCATTTTCTAGCATAGGCACAACAGTCTGCATCCATTGTGAAGTAGTAACCTGATCTTAATAATTTCTTAGCCATTGCATGTCCTCCAGCATGGGTATCGAAAGATCCTTCACGCACCTCGTGCATCAGCAAGTATGCTTCTTTCTTATCAACACATCTGAGAAGAACCATGTCAAAGTTTCGCTTGTATAATGAACCATTAACATTAAGGAAGAAACTACCAGCCAACCTTCTTAGTGTCTTCTTATCATTGGATGATGCCCCAGGTGGGTATGTTTGATCCTCTAAGAAGCATTTGATGTCATGGAACCAAGGCTTGTCATCTTTAGCAATGTCCATAGAGAAAACATATGTTGGTCGGTCTAGTCTGGATACCGATATCTGAGGCACATAATTTGCAGTTTGAACCTTGATCATGGAGGAAATGGTAGCTAAAGCATCTGCGAACTGATTTTTGTCTCAAGGGATGTACTCAAGTTTGACTGTTATGAAGAAAGTCAATAATCTCCTCGTATAATCACGGTATGGAATCAGATGCTCTTGGTGAGTGTACCATTTGCTATTGGTCTGATTGATTACCAAAGCTGAATCGCCAAATACATTCAATGTCTTGTTCCTAAGGTCAATGGCTTCCTCAAGACCCATGATACAAGCTTCGTATTCAACTTCGTTGTTAGTGCAGGAAAAGGTGAGTTTTGCCGAGAAAGGAATATGAACTCCTTTAGGTGTAATGAGAATTGCACCAACCCCACGACCATTCATATTGACAGCCCCATCAAACATCATAGTCCATTCTTCTTCTGGGTCAGGCCCTTCAGTGTGAACAGGCTCTTCATGATCGTTTGCTTTTAAGTACATGATGTCTTCATCCGGGAAGTCAAACCTCCTGGCCTGGAAATCATCAATGGGCTTCTCAGCCAGATAGTCAGACAGTACACTGCCCTTGATGGCCTTTTGAGATGTGTATTGAATGTCGTACTCTGTCAGAATCATTTACCATCTTGCAACCCTTCTGGTAAGTGCTTGCTTCTCAAATATGTACTTGACGGGGTCCATTTTTGAGATCAACAAGGTAGTGTGAGTCAGCATATACTGTCTTAGTCGACGAGCAGCCCACGCTAAAGCACAACAAGTTTTCTCGAGCAGTGAATAACGTTGTTCACAGTCGGTAAACGTTTTTCTTAGGTAGTATATTGCATTCTCTTTTTGACCAGACTCCTCATGATGGCCCAACACACACCCCATTGATCCTTCTAATACTGTCAGGTACATTATTAGAGGTCTTCCTTCAATTGGAGGCATACGAATCAAAGGTTCTTGTAGGTACTCCTTGATCTTGTCAAAAGCCTTCTAACAATCTTCGTTCCACCTGAGCGTGTGTTCCTTTCTTAACAATTTGAACAGGGGCTCGAAGGTTGCAGTAAGGTGAGATATTAACCTTGATATGTAGTTCAATCTACCTAAGAACCTCCGAACTTCCTTTTCAGTCCTAGGTGCGGGCATCTCCTGAATGGCTTTGACCTTGTCAGGATCAACCTCAATTCCCTTTTCACTTACGATAAATCCCAGCAGCTTACCAGAACGTACCTCGAATGTGCATTTGTTGGGGTTTAACTTCAATTGGTACTTTCTCAGATGCTTGAAAAACTTCAACAGATTTACCAGATGGTCTTCTTCAGTGAGGGACTTGGAAATCATGTCATCCACGTAGCATTCAATTTCTTTGTGGATCGTGTAGTGGAATAATGTCACCATAGCCCGTTGATAAGTGGCACCGGCATTCTTCAGTCCAAAAGGCATTACCTTAAAACAAAATGTGCCCCAAGGTGTGATGAAGGTTGTATTCTCCATGTCTTCGGGTGACATCTTGATCTGATTATACCCAGAAAATCCATCTGTAACACGGTGGGAGAACTGACTTTTAGTCATGTTGCGGATAGCAAGAGTTGCCACCGACTTTTATTTTATCCATAAGGAAAGGACATAAAAGAACAGGAAAGACCTATTTTAAAAGACTTGAGTTCGGGGGGTAGGTTATATAAAGGGAAGGTGTTAGCACCCTTTATATCCATGGTTATCCATGGGCTCTTAGTTAATTAGCTCACTTAAATTGTTTTTAAAAGGTGTAGTGTGTGATTAAAATTTTTTCTAAGTACTTTGTAATGATCCTCGTATGGATGTATACAAAGCCTTGTTTTTGAAAAATGTTTAGGAAAGTGAGGTGTAAAAAGTAAGTTCAAGAAGTGAGCAAGTAATTAAGAGGTACCTACCCTAGATTAAGTCTTTCATGTTCTCGTATGTTCTTTCAATGGTAAGAATGTCCCTATTATTAAGGAATAGGTAGTCACTACCTTGGATGTGTTAAGGGACGGGTGTAGGGTCATCGTATGGTCATAGAAAACAACTTTTAGGGGGTGTCTTTAGCAACCTGGGAGGGACTATCATCGTTTACCAAAGGGACAAGATCATTATCGTAGTCAACATCGTAGGGACTTGATCTTTTTAAATCTGGGAGGGGCTAGATGATTTATTTATGGAGGGACTTTGCTTAAGACAACCCCTTTTCGAGGAACTTGACCATATTATTTTAAGGCAACCAAGAGGAATACCCTAGGAAGTGCAAGATGGCGATCAAGGATCGACTTACGTGTGTGAGTGTTTTGTTTCGAATATTTATCTTATTTAAAGTTAATTATCTAATTTAAATTAATTACAATAACGTTTCCACTCCCTATCATTACTAACCACACAATAAAATATTTATAATAAAATAAAGACGGAAAAATAAACCTACACATTATTACATGGCTTTGGGATAATTACAATATAATCGGAATGATAAATAATAAATAATAAAGCAAATATAAAAAAGTAATAAACAAAACAAACAATAATAAATAAAGCAATAATAATAAATTTTAGAAAAAGAAATAATAATGAAGAATTAAAAAGAGAAGTTTTAAATTTTTTAAAGAATATAAATAAGTTAGGATTTTATAGTTTTCAAAATAATATAAGTTTATAAGATTTAATAATAATAATAAAGGGATAAATTTTTAAAAATTTATACAAAAATAAATAAAAAATTTAATTAGGGTTTAGAAAAATAGATCAACTTTTTTAGGGTTAATAGAAAAAAAATTAGGTTTTTTTTTTATCATAATTAGATATTATTTATAAAATATATATATAATAAAAATTATGTATCAAAATATTATAAAATTAATTAAAACAAATAATTAAGAAAAATTATGAAATTAACAAAAAAGTATAAAGTTTAATTATTTTAAAAAAATTAGTGGTTTTAATATTAAACAAATTAATTAATTATTAATAATTATATATATAAAAATATAAAAAGAAGTAAAATAAATAACTAAAATAAAAGTGGGGAGGCCTGGTTTTGATCCCAGGAACTCCCCCTTACCATAACAAAACCCTTCCACTGGGCTGCGCATGCAGTCATTAGAGAACTTGAACCAGATTAATTAAATAATAAGTTTAGCAAATAAACAAAATAATAACAAAATAAATAGAAAACCTGGGGATCGAACCCAGGACCTTTGTATCATAGACGCAACGCCTTGCCACTGGACCACCTGCATGGTTTGTAACATAAATACACATAATAATTAATAAAATAAATCCAATTTTTACAAATCAGATTTCGCGCCTAACTTTGTCTTCAACCTCTGTCTGTTGGTTTAGACCTATACCCACGGTTTTCCGTCACTAGAGGTTCTAGTGACGGATTTTCGTCGTCACTATAAAGCCTACACACCAAATATTGAAAAATAACATGGATAAATGATTTTTAATGGTCTAGGTTAGTTAATATAAAGTCCCTAAATACAAACACAACATCAATTTCAACAGAAATTGATTCAATCATGCGCTCCCAAACAAAACTTTCAAGAACCCTAGTTATGGTATTCTATGGATTTGGCCATGATTCTTCAAATTGCTTGCCCAGAAACGTTCCTTGTAGTCTCATTAACACATATCAAATGTTAGAAATCATTTATAACAAGTATATTCATGGAATCGAAAAGCTCAATAAAGATGAAGAAAAACGATTCGGTTATGGCATTTCAATGTATTATGGATGATGATGATTATTGGAAAACACTCAGTGATCATCCAAGAAGGGATTGCAACCTTTAAATCACCTGAAAATAGCCTGAAAATTGTAAACCGAAATTCAATTTTACTAGCAAAATTTGAGTTTGGATAATGCCTCTCTTGTGCCAATTTTTGTCCCCTCTTGCAGTGGTTGTCTTATACTTATGTAGTAGAGTGAAATTAGGTCAACAAAACATATAACTTTGTGAGCTTATGGATACCTTGAGTGTGAAGAAATCTCCTAGCCAAATTGGTCAAAAAATCAAAGATATTCATGCCATAATGCCTTAGCACGAAATTGGAACCTCTCAATCAACTTTAAATGACTTTTAAGAGTTTCTAGAAGAAGAATCCAATCAAATAATTGTGTTTTTATATTTTATTTAGATTTAAAATGAATTTTAATGAATAAAATCCAAATAAATATAAAATAAATTGTAAAAATTTGAAAAAATAAGCATTGGGTCGTGCATGATGTCATTGTAAGGATTGATTACAAAATTGCAAGTCCACTTGGAGAAATTTGGTTTTAAGACCTCATTTGCTCAATATACCCCTCAAAGATTTCCCAACTTTGCAAAGTCACAAATCCTTCAATTTTAAGGCTATGAAGGTGTTCTTGGAAATTTTGGAAAGCTTAAGGAGTCCTCTAACCAACCTATTTGGTATCATGTCCATATCTTTTACCATTTTCAAATTATTCCCTTTGGAAGATGTTTACTTTTTGTTGACTTTTGAAATGACCTATAATGTTTTAGCTCATACCTTCTAAATGAAGCATTTTTAGGCTTGTCTTGTGAGACCCAAAGTTGTAGAGAATTCAATTTCCTTCAAAATGATATTTGGATGGGAATTTTTTGATGAAGCATGTGAAAGTTATGGCTGGTCAAAGTTCAGTTGACTTTCCTTAAGAAAACCCTAATTTAGAAACTCCTGATTCTTAATGATCTGAAACTTCCTTGATGAATCATAATCAAACCTTGATCAAATGATGAATTTTACTTCATAAACTTGATGTTGGGAAAAAATCTTGAAGTTTGACTTTAGTTTGACCACAGTTGACCTCAGTTTGACTTTTTAACTACTTTGACTGATTTTTGCATATCTGATCATCTGACTGGGCAAACTTATTGGGAAAGCCTTGAAACTTGACATGGGGATTCTTGAATATATGTGGGATGTTATGAAGCTCACTTGAGGTCTTGAAACTCATTTTAACATGAGGAAACACAAAACCCTAGTTTTGGACACTTTGCTTAGGAGGAGGCATTGTCTGAGGAAACTTCCATACTTCTTGACCCATTGGGAGTGTTGAGGATCTTGTGATCCTCTAGAAGCTTTGAGAGAGGTTTCCTTGATTGTGGTAGGGAAAATTTTTGGGTACAATAGCTGCCCTGTGTTCAATTTTCTAGAATCAGAAGAGTTAGATTGGCATGTATGCCATTCGTGACTTGAAGATTGAAGAGGATTGAACACAAAAATCCAAATATTTGCACTTGCCGATGTATAGAATGATACTGTTGGTTGATCGTGATGCTTGAATGGGATTAAAGATGCCATTTGAATAAAGAGTCTTCTGATATGCTTCATGAATATGGAGATGACATTTTTGGGAAGAATAAACGACGACCCAAAAATGAGGTAACCAGCGGGAAAACTAAACGATGGCCCGAGGTAACAAGGAAACAATTGGGAAGAATAAATGATGACGCAAGATAAGTTGATTTCTGGGAAGAATAAATGACGGCCCAAAAATGAGATAACATGCGGGAAGAATAAACGACAGCCCGAGGTAACAAGGTAACCATTGGGAAGAATAAACGACGACCCAAGGTAAGTTGATTTCTCGGAAGAATAAACGACGGCCCAAAAATGAGATAACCTGCGGGAAGAATAAACGACGGCCCGAACTAACAAGGTAACCATTGGGAAGAATAAACGACAGCCCAAGGTAAGTTGATTTCTGGGAAGAATAAACGACGACCCAAAAATGAGATAACCTACGGGAAAATAAACGACGGCCCGAGGTAACAAGGTAACCATTGGGAAGAATAACGACGGCCAAAGGTAAGTTGATTTCTGGGAAGAATAAACGACGGCCCAAAAATGAGATAACCTGCGGGAAGAATAAACGACGGCCCGAGGTAACAAGGTAACCATTGGGAAGAATAACGACGACCCAGGGTAAGTTGATTTCTGGGAAGAATAAACAATGGTCCAAAAATGAGATAACCTGCGGGAAGAATAAACGACGGCCCGAGGTAACAAGGTAACCATTGGGAAGAATAAACGACGACCCAAGGTAAGTTGATTTCTGGGAAGAATAAACGACGGCCCAAAAATGAGATAACCTGCGGGAAGAATAAACGACGGCCCGAACTAACAAGGTAACCATTGGGAAGAATAAACGACAGCCCAAGGTAAGTTGATTTCTGGGAAGAATAAACGACGACCCAAAAATGAGATAACCTGCGGGAAGAATAAACGACGGCCCGAGGTAACAAGGTAACCATTGGGAAGAATAAACGACGACCCAAGGTAAGTTTGATTTCTGGGTAGAATAAACGACGGCCCAAAAATGAGATAACCTGCGGGAAGAATAAACGACGGCTCGAGGTAACAAGGTAACTATTGGGAAGAATAAACGACGGCCCAAGGTAAGTTGATTTCTGGGAAGAATAAATGACGGCCCAAAAATGAGATAACCTGCGGGAAGAATAAACGACGACCCGAGGTAACAAGGTAACCATTGGGAAGAATAAACGATGGACCAAGGTAAGTTGATTTATGGGAAGAATAAACGACGGTCCAAAAATGAGATAAACTGCGGGAAGAATAAACGACGGCCCGAGATAACAAGGTAACCATTTGGAAGAATAAACGACTGTCCAAGGTAAGTTTGATTTTTGGGAAGTATAAACGACAGCCCAAAAATTAGATAACCTACGGGAAGAATAAATGACGTCCCGAGGTAACAAGGTAACCATTGGGAAGAATAAACGATGACCCAAGGTAAGTTGATTTCTGGGAAGAATAAATGACGGCCCAAAAATAAGATAACCTGCAGGAAGAATAAACGACGACCCGAGGTAACAAGGTAACCATTGGGAAGAATAAACGACTGCTCAAGGTAAGTTGATTTCTGGGAAGAATAAACGACGGCCCAAAAATGAGATAACCTGCAGGAAGAATAAACGACGGCCAGAGGTAACAAGGTAACCATTGGGAAGAATAACGACGGCCCAAGGTAAGTTGATTTTTGGGAAGAATAAACGACAACCTAAAAATGAGATAACCTGCGGGAAGAATAAATGACGGCCCGAGGTAACAAGGTACCAATTGGGAAGAATAAACGACGGCCCAAAGTAAGTTGATTTCTGAGAAGAATAAACGACGGCCCAAAGTAAGTTGATTTCTGAGAAAAATAAACGACGGCCCAAAAATGAGATAACTTGCGGGATGAATAAACGACGGCCTGAGGTAATAAGGTAACCATTGGGAAGAATAAACGACGGTCCAAGGTAAATTTGATTTCTGGGAAGAATAAACGACAACCCAAAAATGAGATAACCTGCGAGAAGAATAAACGACGGCCCGAGGTAACAAGGTAACCATTGGGAAGAATAAACGACGGCCCAAGGTAAGTTGATTTCTGGGAAGAATACACGAGGGCCCAAAAATGAGATAACCTGCGGGAAGAATAAACGACGGCCCGAGGTAACAAGGTAACCATTGGGAAGAATAAACGACGGCCCAAGGTAAGTTGATTTCTGGGAAGAATAAACGACGGTCCAAAAATGAGATATCCTGCGGGAAGAATAAACGACGCCCGAGGTAACAAGGTAACCATTGGGAAGAATAACGACGGCCCAAGGTAAGTTGATTTCTGGGAAGAATAAACGACGGTCCAAAAATGAGATAAATTGCGGGAAGAATAAACGACGGCCCGAGGTAGCAAGGTAACCACTTGGAAGAATAAACAACGGCCCAAGGTAAGTTTGATTTCTTGGAAGAATAAAAGACGGCCCAAAAATGAGATAACCTGTAGGAAGAATAAACGACGGCCCGAGGTAACAAGGTAACCATTGGGAAGAATAAACGACGGCCCAAGGTAAGTTGATTTCTGGGAAGAATAAACGATGGCCCAAAAATGAGATAACCTGCGGGAAGAATAAACGACGGCTCGAGGTAACAAGGTAACCATGGGGAATAATAAATGACGGCCTAAGGTAAGTTGATTTCTGGGAAGAATAAACGACGACCCAAAAATGAGATAACCTGCGGGAAAATAAACGACGGCCCGAGGTAACAAGGTAACCATTGGGAAGAATAAACGACGACCCAAGGTAAGTTGATTTCTGGGAAGAATAAACGACGACGCAAAAATGAGATAACTTGCGGGAAGAATAAACGACGACCCGAGGTAACAAGGTAACCATTGGGAAGAATAAACGACGGCCCAAGGTAAGTTGATTTCTGGGAAGAATAAACGAGGGCCGAAAATGAGATAACCTGCTGGAAGAATAAACGACGGCCCGAGGTAACAAGGTAACCATTGGGAAGAATAAACGACGGCCCAAGGTAAGTTGATTTCTGGGAAGAATAAATGACGGCCCAAAAATGAGATAACCTGCGGGAAGAATAAACGACGGCCCAAGGTAACAAGGTAACCATTGGGAAGAATAAACGACGGCCCAAGGTAAATTGTTGATGAAGTTTGTCTACTGGAGAATTTACCTGAAAAATAAGGTTAGCCGGGTGCAAGCATAATGATATATATAACAACTTGCAAGATAATATTTTATGAGAATGTGTATGATATGGTATGATATGATATGATATGATATGATATGATATGATATGATATGATATGATATGATATGATATGATATGATATGATATGATATGATATGATATGATATGATATGATATGATATGATATGATATGATATGATATGATATGATATGATATGATATGATATGATATGATATTGTATGATATGATATGATATGATATGATATGATATGATATGATATGATATGATATGATATGATATGATATGATATAATATGATATGATATGATGTATGTACAAATGAATTAAGTCGGGAAGCTGATCAGTAACTTCATATAACAACTGCTGGCTGGGGAAAATAAATCCTGATTCGTTGCTGAGGAGTATGAAGACTTCGTTCCCGTCTTGTTTAAGAACATCGTACTTAGAACTTCCCGTTTTTCGTTCTTCGTACTTCTTATTGAAGGATTAAGTTCTTGAATATCCTGACTGAGGATAAAAGAGATGGACATAGATCCGGGAGACTTAATGCTTTGGAGGATATGAAACTATTTGGAGACTTCGTAGAGTTTGAAGTGTAAGATATTACTTACAATACTTTGTAAGGATATCTATAAAGATTACTTTATGGGGATGAACCGGCGAAGCTTCGTTGGATTCCCACCTCCGTTCGTTCTTAGTAAATGCTATTATTGTATTTTATGCATTTCTGGTAAACATCAATCATATTCAAAGGCATATATTCATTCAAACATAATCAATGGACGTTTTTCGCTTTAGTAAAAAGGGGAAAAGTAAAGCTGAATAAAGAGGGAAAAGTAAAGTTGAATAAAGGAGGAAAAGTAAAGCTGAATATAAAAAATGGAATTTTTCTTATTCTTAGAAATAAACCTATAACTAGACATGTTTTAATACGGAGACGGAAATCCTAGTAAGAGGAATTTGTCAAAGAAATTTTTACAAGGAAAACTAGCAATGTGTACATGACCCTATTGAGTTTCAACTTTGTTATTGCCATTATCTTCAATTATCTCATCTTCAGCTATCAGAGAGGAAACGATTGGACTGATCGGTATTTGTTGAATTTGACGTAAATAATACAACTAGTAGAGGTTGCATGGATGATCCAACGAGGCATAGTCATACGCTTTAATCCCTAACTTTTTCCTGGATTTCTCTTTCAGGTTTTCAATCCACCGGGATACCCTTTTTTGCCCAAGCCTCCTTTTCAGGTTTTCGACTTGTCGGGTGTACATTTTTATATATATATATATATATATCCCTAATTTTTGCCCGAACCCTTTTGGTTCGTCGGGATGACCTTATTTTTGCCTAGGTCAGTCAACCTAGTGGGCCTCTTTTCATGCGTAGTATTTTTTAACTATGCTTGCGTTCACAGGTTGTGGGAAATCTTCACCATCCATAGTGGTAAGCATCGTGGCACCTCCATAAAATATCCTCTTAACAACAAATGGCCCTTCATAGGTGGGAGTCCATTTGCCCCTGGGATCACCCTGTGGTAATATAATACGCTTGATTACCAAATCACCAGTCTGATACACCTGCTGCCTAACTTTCTTATTGAAGGCTTTGATCATCTGCTTATGATACATCTGACCATGACAAACAACTGATAGTATTTTCTCATAAATCAGGTTTATCTGGTCAAGTTGAGTCTGAATCCATTCATCTTCATCCAAGCCTGCATCCTTCATAATTCTCAAAGAGGGAATCTGAACTCCAATGGGTAAAACTGCTTCCATACCATAGACAAGGGAAAATGGGGTTGCCCCTGTTGAAGTAGGCATGGTGGTACGATAACCATGAAGAGAAAATGGTAACATCTCATGCCAATCCTTATATGTAACTGTCATCTTTTGCAAGATCTTCTTAATATTTTTGTTGGCGGCTTCCACTGCGCCATTCATCTTTGGACGATATGGAGAAGAATTGTGATGTTTAATCTTGAACTGCATGCAGAGATCAGTAATCATGGTGTTGTTCAAATTAGTACCATTGTCTGTGATAATCCTTTCAGGGATGCCATATCTGCATATAAGATTATATTTGATGAATCGAGCCACAACATTCTTAGTAACAGAAGCAAATGAAGCCGCCTCTACCCATTTTGTGAAGTAATTAATAGCTACAAGTATGAAACGATGTCCATTAGAGGCAGTAGGTTTGATTTCACCAATCATATCAATGCCCCACATGGCAAAAGGCCATAGAGCAGTTAGAACATTTAACGGAACTGGAGGCACATAAATCTTATCAGCATAAATCTGGAATTTGTGACAAGTTTTGGAGTGTTGATAACAGTCAGCTTCCATGGTAGACCAATAATAACCTACTCTCAGAATCTTCTTAGCCATTGTATGGCAACTAGAGTGAGTACCAAAGATCCCATCATGCATGTCTTCCATAATCTCTATTGCTTCTTTCTTATCCACACAGCGAAGCAAAGTCGAATCGTGGTTGCGCTTGTACATAATTCCATTACTCAGGAAGAATTTAGATGAAAACCTCCTTAGAAACTTCTTATCATTGACAGATGCCCCTTCAGTAAACTCCTGAGCTTCAAGATACCTCTTCACTTCATGGAACCAAGGCTTTTCTTCTACTCCTTCAGTACCTACTTCATTGCAGTATGCAGGTTTATCAAATCGATCAATAGTAATTCTCGGAGCTTCATCCTCCCAACTGATTTCAAACATAGATGCCATGGTAGCTAATGCATCTGCCAATTGATTCTCTTCTCGTGGAATATGTCCAAAGGTAATATCTTCAAAGTACGGGATCAAAGACAACACATGCTCTTTATAAGGGATGAGATTAGGATGCCTGGTGTCCCAATCTCCTTTAACTTGACTGACTACTAAGGCTGAATCTCCATACACATCCAAAAATTGAATCTTCATTTCAATAGCAACCTTGATACCCATGATGCACACTTCATACTCAGCCATATTATTGGTACATTTAAAACAAAGCTTTGCAGTAACTGGTGTATAATAACCTTTAGGAGAAATAATCACAACACTAACACCATTACCAAGCGCATTAGAAGCTCCATCAAAAACCATAGTCCATTGGGATTCTTGTCTAGGTCCTTCATATTTTCTAGGTTCTTTAGTAACACTCATAATGTCCTCATCTGGAAACTCAAAATTCATAGATTGGTAGTCATCCACTGCTTGATGAGCCAAATGGTCAGCTACCACACTTCCCTTGATTGCTTTCTGAGTAGTATATTGTATGTCATATTCTGTCAAGATCATTTTCCATCTTGTTATTCGTCCGGAGAGAGCAGGTTTCTCGAATATATACTTGATTGGATCCATTTTTGAAATCAATAAAGTGGTATGAGTCAACATATACTATTTTAGTCGGCAAGCAGCCCATGTCAAAGCGCATCAAGTTTTCTCGAGCAGTGAGTATCTTGTTTCACAGTCGGTAAACTTTTTGCTAAGGTAGTATATTGCCTGCTCTTTTCAACCAGAATCGTCATGTTTCCCCAGCACACACCCCATTGAGTTATCCAATACTGTTAAGTACATAATCAAGGGTCTTCCTTAAACTGGTGGCATCAACATAGGAGGTTCCTGTAGGTACCTTTTGATCTCATCAAAATCTACCTGGCATTCATCATTCTATTCCAATACTTGATCTTTCTTCAACAACTTGAAGATTGGTTCAGAAGTAGCAGTCAACTGGAAAATAAATCTTGCAATGTAATTCAGTCGTCCCAGGAAACCTCTAACTTCTTTCTCAGTACGAGGAACAGACATCTCTTGTATAGCTTTTACCTTTGCAGGATCTACTTCAATACCTTTACCACTGACAATAAAACCCAGAAGTTTACCAAATCTAACTCCAAAAGTACATTTGTTTGGATTTAACCTCAACTTGTATTTCTTCAACCTCTCAAACAACTTGTACAGGTGAAGGTGCTCTTCTTCATTCTGAGATCTGGCTATCATATCATCCACATATATCTCTATCTCATGGTGAATCATATCATGGAACAAAGCTACCATAGCACGCTGATATGTTGCCCCAGCATTCTTCAAACCGAATGACATTACCTTATAGTAGAAAGTGCCCCATTGTGTAACAAATGTAGTCTTCTCCATATCTTCAGGTGCCATCTTGATCTGATTATACCCAGAGAAACCATCCATAAAAGAGAATACCTTATGCTGAGCAGTGTTGTCTACCAGAACATCAATATGTGGAAGTGGAAAATCATCTTTTGGGATGGCTCAATTCAAATCCCTATAATCTACACACATGCATACTTTACCATCTTTCTTAGGCTCCGGCACCATGTTTGCAACCCATTATGGATAAGAAGTAACAGCTAGAAACCCTGCATTGAATTGTTTCATCACCTTTGCCTTAATCTTTTCTGACATATCTGGACGCATACTACGAACTTTCTGTTTTATCGGACGACAATCCTCTTTCACTGGTAGACGGTGAACCGCAATATCTGTATCCAATCCTGGCATATCTTCGTAGGACCAAGCAAAAAACTCCACATATTTATGTAACATCTGAATCAACCTGTATTTGATACTATTTTCTAATTCAGCACCTATCTTGACTTCTTTCCTATTTTCCTTGTTTCCCAAGTTCATGACTTCAATTGGTTCCTCATGTGGTTGTATAGCTTTCTCTTCTTGTTGTAGCAATCTAGCCAATTCTATAGGTACTTCACAATCTTCCTCCTTTCCATCCTCGGCTTGATAGATCGGATTTTCGAAGTCATAATTGGCAATAGCAGAATCATTATCAATAGGATCCATAGTGGATGAATATCTGCATTTAGTGATGTGGGTGTATGTAAGAACACGTAGCTTTTTTTTGATAAAAGAAAGAACAATGAAAATAAAAGAAAGACAGAGAGCACAATATTTACGAAAACGAGAAACGTCCATTGATTTTATTGAATGAAAATATGCAAATGAAATGACAACCCTAACAAGCATACCATTGTGCCCCGGGTAAGACACAAGGCTTAAAAGTAATTAATTGTTCAAAGTTACAAAAACAAATTTAGAAAAACGAAATAGCATTTACTCCTGACTAAAGGAGATAGGGATAACGTCTTCAGCTTTCCAATTGTTGAGTCCATTCCCCATGGTAGGAAAAATCCAATCGTCCAGGTGGTAACCTTCATCATAATCTTCCACAGCATTGACTTGGTCCTTTATGATTGCTCCATGAGTGATACGAGCAGCACGAGCACGACGAACAACTTTCTGAGATCTGCAGTAAAACCCAAACCAAACTTGTCAGACTTGTATGTAATGTCAGGAAGCTGACCCCAAATAGTACAACCACCTTCTTCAACCACAGTTCTAGCATCTTTGAGGGAAGCCATTGTAGGAGGCACTCTAGTAATCACATGAACTCTTTTAACAACAGGGGGAGTTTCAGTAGCAGGAAAGACCCAAGGAACAACTTCAAATATCTGGCAAGGAGTCTCAACAAATTCACCCTCCATCTCAACATATTTAAAAGTATTCACATGACTGACCAAGTATTCTTCTTCCCCATAAACAGTGACAACTTTTCCTTTCACTGGATATTTCAACTTCTGATGTAAAGTGGAAGTCACAACACCTTCCCCATGGATCCAGGGGCGCCCAAGCAAACAGGAGTACGCAGGATGAATATCCATCACATAGAAAGTGAAATCAAAAACTTGAGAACCTACTTTAACTGGAAGATCCACCTCTCCATGCACCATTCTTCTTGAACAATCAAAGGCCTTCACCACCACATTACTTGGCCTTAACACCACATCATTCAAATTGAGCTTGTCTAAAATCTCCTTAGGTAATACATTTAATGAAGAACCATTATCCACCAATACATGAGACAAAGTAGTGCCTCTACACTCAATGGAGACGTGCAGAGCTTTATTATGGTTTCTTCCAGCAGGAGTCAAATTAGAATCATTAAAACCCAAGCCATTATCACTAGTTAGATGAGCAACACAATTTTCAAATTGGTCCATAGAGATTTCATGTGGCACATGAGCAGCCTTCAGGAATTTGATTAAAGCCTTGGCATGGGCTTCAGAACATAATAACAGAGATATCATGGAGATTTTGGAGGGAGTATGCCCCAACTGGTCAACAACATCATAATCACTCTTACGGATAATCTTCAGTACTTCTTCCATCTACTTAGAGATATCCTCATTAACTAGTGCTTCAGCTTAGACAGGTTCAATCACTGGTCCTTTGCCCCGAGCCTCAGTACTTGGCCCAAAGTTAGAAATATGAACTGGAGCAACAACTTTTGAGGTGTCTTCTGGAGAGAAAATTCTTCCACTCCTGGTAACCTTACTGGATCCAGCAATATTGTCCACATCAAGATTAACATCAGTAACAGGTGCATTAGTCAAAAGCTCTTGTTTGACACCATGGATATAAACATCAGAACCATAATTCCAGGGTATAGCTTTGTCAGAAGTGTATAGGATAGGACCAGGAGTAGTAATAATCATTGGAGCCACCTTTGGCTCAGCAGTAATCTTCACAGGACCTTTATAAGCGATCCTTACTGGACCATTGGAAGTAATCTTCACAGGAATCTTGTTAACCATAGCCACATCTTCAAATTTCACATCTTGAATCAAACCTCCACACAGACTTTCCATAGAAGGGGTCCTCTCAAATAGTATAGTATAGTTATCTATCAGGCGTTGAATACCTGACCTCAACCTCCAACAACTATCAGGTTTATATGCATAGTAAAAACAATTTTCCCTGCAACCCGGAAATAAACCGGCTTGCACAAGTTTCTTCTTGACAATAGCTAGAGGAGTAGTTATTTCAGCCACAGTACGAACATAAACAACCTCATCAACAACATTAACAGTCTTCTCATGTTTGGGCATGGGAGCAGTCTTCACATTAGGAGTCTCCGGAGGGTCAAAATCAATCTCTCCATTCTCAATCATATACTGGATCTTGTTCTTCAACGACCAACAACTGTTAGTATCATGGCCAGGGCTATTAGAATGGTATGCACACCTTGCATTGGGATTGTAACGAGAAGAAGAAGTATTGATATTTTGTGGTGGGTCCTTCAAAGTAATCAGTTCTCCTTTCAACATATGCTGCAAAGCCTGAGCCAATGACATATTGAGCTTGTTAAAATACCTCCTAGGCTTGGGATGATTATTCTGTTATGGCTCTTGTGGTAGAGGTGTAGGGTTAGAAATCAAAACAACTCCCACAGATTGGTTACGATCACTATGACTACGCTAGCTATACACAACATTGGATTCTTACTTCCCAGGAGGGGGCTTCTTAGTAACACTTGAAGAGGCAACTATTTGAATCTTTCCACTTCGTATCCCACTTTCCACACGTTCTCCAGTCATTATCAACTCAGTGAAGCCAGATGATGAGCTTCCAATGAGATGACTATAGAAAGGACCAGTCAACGTACTCATGAACATATCAACCAATTCCCTGTCAGTCAAAGGGGGTTGAACTCTACTTGCCAAATCTCTCCATTTCTGAGCATACTCCTTGAAACTTTATTTGGCATCCATGGACATGCTTCGTAGTACGAGTGTGAAGAGAATGTAAGATGTCTCCAAGTAATGTAGGCACTGGGTTGTGAGTTAGAAATATGTTGATGGCATGTACGTCTATAATTGGTCTGGATTAGGGAACAACACTAAGCCATAGATCAATAGGGCTAGGATCTCCTCAAAAGCATCATAACTCATAGCCTTCAAGAACCCTTGAGCTTTCTCCATCAATACTTTAGCAAGAATACCCTTAACTCCGCTTCTTGTTTCTAGGACAATGTCTGATTTCTTTAGATGTAGGGCTGCAGCAATGACTTCAGGTTTAGGCTCCTTTTCTAAGTCTGTGAAGGGTCTCTGATCAAGGATAGGTATACCTAGTAATTTGGAGAACTCTTCCATTGTAGGAACCAGCTGATAGTCGGGGAATGTGAAGCAATTATATTTAGGATCAAAGAAATGAAATAGGACACTCATCATGTCTTCATTGAACCCTGAAGTGACTAGATCCAGTAGGTGACCATGTGTAAACACCCCAAATTTGCCCTCACCCATTCACACCATGGCTTGTGATCACCTCATATGCATAAACACAATCATATCATCTCATATCTCATTTTTTATTCACTGCATAGTTTCCAAGTCACCTGCACCTAGGGTTTGTGATCTGAGCAATCCAAAAGCTTCTTGAGTTACTCCAAAGGCTACCAATCACTTCAAAGGGGTTCAAATATGTTCAAGCATCATATTACCTCCTCTCAAAGTCAAGAATGCCAAAGAATCACAAGAACTGGGATTGGTATGAATGCAGAGCCAGGCTTGACTGCACAGTTGACCTAAAATTAGGGTTTTGGTTTCAGAGGCCATAACCCCAAATTTTTTGGTCATTCTTGTTTCCATTGGTCTCTATATGGTATAGGGAGTATGCATATCAATTTTCATGAAGAAATTCCATGGGGAAGTCATCTGATCAAGGGTTGACTTTTCAGACAAGTCAGTACAAAATCAGGGCATCTGAGGCCCCCAATGACCCAACCAATGGGTGATCTTCATCATTTTGAGTGTATATGATCTTTATTTGATCATGGAAGAAGGTTGAAGTTTACAAAATTCAAGAATTACAAGTTTTTGCAAAGTTGACTTTTTAGGGCATGGTTGACTTTTCAAGAATATGTCATTTTATGCCATTTTTCAAGCCTTGATTTTTGATCCAAAAATGCTTCAAATAAAAAAACTTTGGTCATGAAAGTTGTAGAATACATCTTTCCCTTTTCAAAAAGTACAAGAACATGATCTAATTCTTCTTGGATCAAAAGTTATGGTGTGACAAAGTTGGCAAAAATCATTAATTTTCAAGATGTGCACCAAATGGGAAGTTTGCAAAATCATGAACCAAGGCCATTTGTAACTTCTAGTTCACTTCAAACCAATGTACAAACATCACATAAGTTCTAAAAATCAGAATTGGACCAAAAGATCACATGTTTATGGTTTGTGTAACAAGACATTTTCATGAAGTTCCAAAAAGAGCCAACTTGCAAAACTCATGATCACACTCCTACCACTTGCTGCATTGGCCTTTGAACCAGCCATAGCCTCTCACCTCATCTTGCTGCGCAGCCCATGCCTCTTGTACCAAGCTAGAGCTCAAGCCATGCCTCTCTTACAACAAAGTGGACTTTTTGCAAAAGTGAACTTACCAATCAATAAAGGCCAGGTCACATCATCTGACCTATGAGATTATTTTATACTATCCAAATGCAGGCCATTTCACATAGAGGGCAAGGCTGAAACACACCATAGCAAGACATACACAAACTCACTCCATTTTGCATTTCTCTTCGAATTTGTCTCCACAGCTCACAAACACAAAAGCCAAGTCCATTGATCAAATCACCATGCTTCATTGACCCCAAACCAACAAGACCCAGGCCTGAAACAAGCCATAACACCATTCCTCCATTTTCACTCCCAGAAGCAAAACTCTTCGAATCACTCTCCACAGGCCCTAAACACTCAAACAAACTCTACAAACCTTCTCCACTCATCATCCAGACCACAAACAATCCCTCACTCATGCCTAAAACAGCTTGAATCACCATCACCATTTTCAACTGAGCTTGAGCAGAAGCTGTTCAAACTCATCAACCAGCCAACATAAATTCCTTCCAAGCATTCAAGCATCATCAAGGGGTCATAAGGAGTGGATTTCACAAGGAGAGGAGGTCTGAAAGTTACCAGAGTGAAAGCTTCGAAACTCAGGTAGCTCAAGAACTTTTTTTCCAGAAATCATTTTTTAAGTTCTTAAGTTGTTCTATATGCTTCACTGATTGTTCTGATGCCTTTAGTTTTGAAAATGGTGATGAAATGAGAATGTAATCGTGTTCTGAAACTCTGTGACCTAGAAAATGTTTTGCTCGATTCATGAGTTTGGGGAAAAATAAATGAACTTTGGCTTGGGGTTTTGATTCAGTAAGTTGTGGGGATCATTTCCATGTTTTTAGATTTCATTTTAGTTAGGTTTTGAGAGTTTTAGGGATTTTCAGGTGGGGTTCCCACCGGAGAAGACGACCGGAGGTCTTCTCCGGCCACCTGAAAATCATTAGGGTTTAATCAGTGTAATTAATTTCATTTGAATCTGGTACGTTGGATTGCCTTGACCAGTTGACCTCCCGCGCGCATGTGTGGCCTGGATTCACTCAATTAGCCCTAATCCATTTTATTTAGTTTAATTAATTATAATTAAATTAATTTGATCAGAAGCAATCTAGACCCTTCATTCACGCGCGTGGTCAACCCATTCAAATCCAGACTCAATCCTGGCCCTCCACCCAGTTGACTTCCATTTATTTCAATTTTTATTTCATTTCTTTTCATTTAATTTGTCCAATTTATTTAAAATAGCAAAACTTGTTTAAAAATTATGAAACTTTTTCTCAAGAGTTTTATTAATTTTTAAGACACAAAAATATTTTTATTTTCATTTTTAGCATTTAAAAAGTATTTTAAAATATTTAAAAGTTTATTTTTAATTGATTAATGAGAATTAATTTATTAAAAATGCTTTTGGGTATTTAAAAATCACCAAAAAATTCATGAAATGTTCTAAGACATTTAGAAACATTGTCCAACCTTCAAAACAAATTTCTTTTTTGATCTTGATGCATTTTGAGAATTTTTCATTGAATAAAAATCATTTTTATGCATTAATTTGATCCAAAGTTCAAAAAATCATTTCTGCCTATTCATGAAGAGTTGGACATTGATTCTTCTTGCATTGCATTGTGTTTAGCATGTAGTTTTTGAGATTAAATGGCCATGATTTGATCCTTCATTTTCCATTTGTTTGATAATTTTCTTGTTTAGAAACCCTAAAAACCCTAGAAACTTGCAAAATTCATATCTTGAGTTAGGTTAGGAGTTGAGACTTCTCCTTTGAGCATTGAGTTAGTATGGGATTAGGGGTCCTTTGAGTGGCATTTTCAATTTTTTATCTTAGGGTTTGCTTCTGATTTTGATTTTTGTTTGATGTTTGGTTCATAAACCCTAATTTGGGCTTTCATATGCATCCATCTTGCATTCTCTTGCATAACTTGACTTGCCATGACATTTCAAGCATCCATTTGATTCATTTGACATCATAAGACATATTAGAAGCATGTTTGATCATTGCATCACATATTTTCCATGTTGTATGCCATGTGCACTTCATAACTTTTCATGTGTGTTCATGCTCCTTAACTTACTTCATTTGCATTCATGAACTTGTATGATCATTTCCATGGGCTGCCTCATGTTTGTAACATCTCATAGCATCATTAGCATCATGTAAATGCTTCTGGTTTTGTTTTGCATCATGTCATCTCATCCCATTTTGCATTGCATTGCATTTCTTTTCTAACATTTCAGGTGGTAAGTGATGTTGAGAAGTGAATTTGCCTTCACTTCTCACAACTTTTCTTTCCATCTCTCTTGCATCCATGCTGCATTTTTGCATGTGTTTGAGTTTGAGCTTGCTCATTCTTCTTCCTCCCACTTTCTTTCTTCAAGTGACTTGACTTCTTGAATGAAGCAAGTTACTTTGCTTCTCTTGATCCTTTCATCTGCTTCCTGGTGGTTCCTTTGAAGATTGTTCTTGCAAACCTCACAAACCTTAGGAACAACCAAGAATGACAATGAATTAGGGTTTTGATTAGTCCCCCATTTAGTTTTCACCTTTGTGTCTCTCTTGAGTCTTCTCTTCTCACCCCATAATCAGAGACTAAACCCTAAAGGCTTTAAGGCTTTGTGATTAAGCTTATGCCTACATCCTTCTATTAGGATGGAGTGTATAACTTTAATCCTAAGTGTTAAACCCTTAATGTGTTTAAATTTCTTAATCAATTCACATAATAATCATCAAGACATCACACTTGTAACTTGGGCCTTGCATTAGGGTTCTAATTCTTCCTTAAATGGTTAAGAAGGACTAACCCTAGTGTTAATGGACAAGTCCCCCTCAAGTTGTCTTACAAATCATAAAAATCACTTCATCATCATACCATTAAATAAAATCCACTTAATCAAAGGCTTGTTTTGTCATGAGTTTAATCCCTAATCATGGATTAAGTTGAGGATTTTTCCTCAGCTTAAACATTCTCATCTATTATCCTTCTATTAGGATGGTGTAATGAGTCTGTTTAATCCCTGATTATGGCTTAACCTCATTACTCAACACTAAACAAAAACACCAAAAACATCTAAATAATCACAAGTAGGTTAATGATCTTAACTTTACATCAAAAGGTGATTAAGTGTGAGAATCTGACTTCACACTTAAGGTATTCTCATTACCCCTAATCAGAGGGAAGATGTGATGAGTTTACTAAATCCATTGGTTTAGGCTTAAGCTCATTAACTTATGACAAACTTTCAAAAGCAATAAAAGACTGAAAACCTCAAAAACAAACAATAATCGTCTCCTCCGGGATTCTTTTCTCATCATCTTCACTCACAACCGAGAACTTGCTTCTTCCGTCTAATGCAAGACAGTTTGCATCTGTGCCAGACAAATCATACACTTGAGCATAGGCAAGTATGCAGTTCACAAGTCAATTCATCTATCAGTCTCTTTGGGTCGAACTACGGTGTTCTGACTTCCTCATTGCACGAGAGGATACGTAGGCATAACTTAACAGTTATCGAACAAAAGTCTCTGTATATTCCCCCTCTTTCCAGCATCTTTCTTTTAGCCTCATTATCATGAGCAATTCATTCTCATTTTTACACTGACACATCATTTATACACTTCACTCCTTTTACACTGACACCTGTACATCTTTTCCAGCTCTTTATATACAAATTGCACTGACACTACCCCTTTAAAACACAAATCTTTTAAGCGTGGATCCCGTCGAGTACGACGGACAATCTGGGTGCTAATACCTTCCCAGGTTGTAACCAACCCCCTTTCTCAGTCTCTCTGGTTCGCAACCGTCTTATCCATATCTTTCTAGGTCTATGCAGCATTACCTTTCCTCCGGGATAAAAATGCCTAGCTGGCGACTCTATTCATCTCCAGTGAGTTCACGGCTGTGTGTTCTCATTGTCCCTCTCGCCGACCGTTCGCGTCTGTACCTTTATTTGGGCCAGTCCCATCTATCGGGAGCGACAGCTTGGCGACTCTGCTGGGGACCCTTATACTGCAACCAGGGCTTCTGGTTCTTTTTGTGGGTTCCTCCTAGCGCTTGATTGATTTGTGTTTACTGGGGTGTTATGTGCTACTTGTGTCTGTGTATTTGCTTTATTTTTGCTTTATGTACAGTTGCTTTACTGCTTTCTTTATTGCTTTTGTATATATCATACTGTCATGTTGCTGGCTGGATCTGGTTTTTGTTTTGGTGGGTGGGTGTTCCATTGAGAGTCAAGGTCCTATACCTGGGACCTGAGTGACACCTAGGCTAGAGTGAATCATATTCTTTCCCATTCCATCTCGGTCTGGTGCGGGAATATGAAACACGGTTCAGATATGGGTTTCTTCTTGAGAACTCTGTGTTGCAGATTTCCTGCAATGCTAGGGCTATCTGGGAAGCCTGCTAAGTCTGGATGACCTTTTAGTATTGACCTTCAGAAACTGAGGTGAATTAGAGGAGGAACTTTTATGGTTATTGTGAACACTGTACCTCCGGGTTAGAAGTGTTTACACTTCTCATAACTGATCCAAGTCCGAGGATCCTTGTTTTAGAACACCACCTGTGAGGGGGTTGGGCTGTTTACAGGTTTGCAGGTACCTTGACCTCAGAATACCCTGTTACTTTGATTTGATTAAGAGTACTCCATCTTGGAACAGTTCTTGTGATTCTAAAACCTGGATATGTGGCTCTTTATTTGAGTCCCCCACCTTGGTTACTGGACTTATAGACCTCCATCTGGATTTCTTACACACATAGACTTATATCAGAGCACTTGATCAGATCCAGCTCAGTCACAAACCCTTGCATATCATTTGCATACATAATCATTGCATCATATTGACATTTGCTTATTTGTGTTTCAGGGTATTCATCTTCATTTGGTTTTGGTTTTGACCCCATCTTCAGTATTGACCTATCTTCACCAGCCCCTGCTTCAGTTATCAGCTATCTACTTCAGTCACCTGCACCAGCCAATCAGTGGCCCATTCTTCAGTATCATCATCAGCACTTGTCTTCACTCAGTCTCAACATCATGGCACCTAAAAAGAGCAACATCACCTACCACTTCTTCCAGCCAGAGTTAGCAGACATCAGGAGGATTCAGACCCTGATCACTCCAGACCATATACCACTGTTCAGGGAACACCATGGAGATATACTTGATATGGTTATGGATCTGGACCCCTCTCAGAGAAGCCTGATCCACACTTGCCTTCAGTTTTATGATCCCCCACTGAGGTGTTTCACTTTTCAAGACTTTCAGTTGGGCCCCTTATTGGAAGAATACTCATCATTAATTGGTATACCTATCAGGAGAGAAATCCCTTTCAACTCTGAGATGGTCTTTCCTGGTAATGAAGAGTTAGCAAAGGCATTGCATCTAGAACCAGTCCTGATTGGGCAGCATATGACTTCTAAGGCTGGAATCCCTGGCCTGCATCTGGATTTCTTGATCTCTCAAGCTACCCTGAAAGCTTCTTTAGGAGAGTGGAAAGCAGTCTGTGCTTTGTTGGCTTTAGGCATATATGGAATTGTATTATTTGCAGATGAGCCTCGATTCATTAGTAAGAATGCAATTCATCTGTTCATCTTGAAGAACCCAGTGCCAACTTTATTGGGGGATCTCTATTATTCAGTGCATCAGAGGAATGAAAAGCAGAGGGGAAGACTAGTGAGGTGCTGTGCTCCTTTGTTCCATACTTGGCTTCTCAGGCATTTACCCAGGACAGATGCATTTTTGAACCCTCATCAGCAGAGAAACTGGGCTGGAAGACTTACTACTCTAACTTCAGCTGATATCAGGTGGTGCACTCAAAGCACAAAAGGCAGAGATATCATCACCAGCTGTGGACACTTTCCCAATGTGCCCCTAATAGGAGTTAAGGGTAGTATTAATTACAACCCTCTGCTGTTCAAAAGACAACTGGGCTATGCACTGGTCCACACTCCTAAAGCACAGGATTTGGCTGAGACCCTTTATGTGGAAAACAAGCTTAATCTGGCTATTGTTAGGCAGGCAGCCTGGGCCTGGGATAATGTGCAGACTAAGGGGATAACCATCCTGGGAAAGTGTAACAATGTGGCATCAGCACAGTACTATGACTGGTCCCATACTAGGGCTCAATTCTCTGGGATGCCCTTTACTATTGAAGATAAGCCTGGGCCTTCCACAGCACCACCTCCAGCAACTGTCAGCTTAGAGGAGTTTGAGAAGTTGAAGGAGAGAAATGAGAAGTTGACTCAAGCCCTACAGAAGACCCTCTGGGAGAGGAGTGATGGCAGACTGGATATTGAGAGATTGGAGAAGTTGAAGGTGGAGCATTTGGCTAGAATTGAGAAGTCTGAAGATTACATTAAGAAGTCTAGAGCTGGAGAACAAATCTTGAAGAATGCCTGCAAGGAAGCTCAGTTCCAGAAAGCTAGGACAGACTTGTATCTGAAGGAGAGTCAGGCTAGGTGGGTCAGGATCACCGAAGCTCGTACCCTGGAGGACAAGAGGGTCCAAGACAAGATAGAGCAGATGGAAGCTGGTGCAAAAGAGCAACAAGAAGCCCTGGCAGCAGCCCAGAGAGAGATATCAGAGCTGAAGATCAGAGCTGGAGTGAAGAGGTCAAAGGACCAAGGTCAACACAAGAAACTAACTGCAGCTGTTTCCACAAGGAACCTCCTTATCAGGAATCTCACGGAGCGTCCGGCTGATCCTGTGACCGAGGCACTTCTCAAGGAAGTTCGGGAGGATGAGTTTGGTCTTGGTGTTTGACCATTTGCTTGTTGTTGCTTTTATTCCATGTACTTTTATTTTCTTATGATGTATTTTGGCCCCTTAGAGGGCTTGTGTTGTAAAAAGAACAAGTTGTATTATTTTACTTTCTGTAACATATATTTGTGTTGGTTTGTTCCATCCGAGTTTACTTCGAAAGCAACATCAGCATCATCTTCAAGGGTCTGGAAGGGTCAAAACTGAATGCCAAGCCGGATACCTTGAGAACAAATAAGCATACTGCATTGCATGCTAACCCTTTGCTTGTTTTGTAGGTGTTTGTTTTATTGTTGCTAACTCTGTTGTGATGTTCAGGAATTATTGCTCGACGACGAGGGTTCCCACTCAACAGGCCACACAGATACCCCACCCGTAACAATCTTCCGGGCATACAGATGGATCAGATGCAGCAGGACCTTACAGAGGTCAGGAACCAAATGACCAACGAGAGGTTGGAAATGAGGAACCAAATGACACAGTTTTTGGAGGTAATGAACAACATGGTTTAAAGCCAGGAGAGGCTCAGAGCACTGGTAGAAGGGAGAAATCAGGAAGACCATCAGCCAGGGACTGCTGGGACTAGCAACAATGAAAGAGTCCAACCACATGCTAATCCCCCAGTCTTTGGCCCCCACCTCCATCCAGAGGCCAACATTCCTGTCAATATACAAGGGCCTGCTACAGCCGGGAGGGTACTGCAAGAAGACCCTCAAGAAGACCAGTTCACAGTAATGGGATCCGGGGAAGAGGCTTATGATAGAAGGTTGGATGAGATAGCTGAGAAATTAAGATCCTTAGAGTCTCAAAACTCTTTGGATTTTGATGTTATGGATATGGGCTTGGTAGACGGGGTCAGGATTCCCCACAAGTTTAAGCCACCCTGCTTTGAGAAGTATAATGGGACTTCCTGTCCCCGGACCCATCTACAATCTTTTCTCGGGAGGCTAAAGGCCTATACCATGGACGAGAAGCTGTGGATGTTCTATTTTGAGGATAGCTTGACTGGAGCTTCGAGGGAATGGTATTCCCATCTGACAAGAGCAACTATTAGATGCTGGAAGGACCTGGCAGAGGCCTTCATCAGACAGTATCAGTATAATCTGGATATGGCACCCAACAGGACCCTCCTAATGGGGATGTCACAGTCATCTAGAGAGAGCTTCCGAGAGTATGCTCAAAGATGGAGACAGCTTGCTGCTGCTGTTCAGCCTCCTATGTCAGAGAGGGAGATGGCAGGTATGTTCATGAACACCCTTCAGGGGACTTACATTGATAGGCTAGCTGCCTTCTCATCTACCAGCTTTGCAGATGTAGTCATAGCCGGGGAGAGAATTGAAAGTCTATTGAAGATGGGTAAGATCTCAGACAACGGTGCAAGCTCATCCAGTAATGCAAGAAAGCCTTTTGCAGGCCCGAGAAGGACTGGTGAGGCCAATGCCATCCACACCAACAGGGGCATGCCCCAATATGCTCATAGATCTGTGGCAGCAGTCACCATTCCCGCTCCAGCTCATCCACAACCAGCCTATCAACCTCCGCAGCAAAACTATCAGCAACAACCTCAGTACCATCAACAAAATCAGTATCCTCCGAGAAATTACAACAACAGCAATACCAACAACAATAATCAGCAAGGGCCATTCCAACAGAGGCCTTCTCAAGCTAATAGGGTGATCGATCCGATCCCTATGCCATATGCTACATTGCTGCCACAACTCCTGAAACTCAACCTAGTTGAGCTAAGGACATTGGCACCTCCCGATCCCAACAGTCTACCCAGGAATTACGACTCCAACGCCAGATGTGCCTTCCATTCAAACGCACCTGGCCATAGTACAGAAAAGTGCAGAGCCTTGCACATGAAGGTACAAGACCTGGTAGACTCAAAGGCCCTGAATTTCGCACCACCACCCAATGTCAATAAGAACCCCATGCCAAACCACGGTGGTCCCAGAATCAACGCTATTGAAGAAGACAAGCCGTCTTATTTAATAACCAGTGTGGGTCAGATCCGGACACCGTTGGTAGAAATTAAGGCTCAGCTCCTCGAATGCCACATGTTCCCGGGGTGTGAGTTAGGGTGTGCTTACTGCAATATTTCAGTAAATGGGTGCGATAATCTGAGGAATGGCATAGACGGTCTTATTCAAAGTGGCCAGCTTCAGATCACCACATCATTTCCAACAAATCCAGCAATCTCATCAGCAACAATTCCGGTATCTCCTACAACTGCAGCAACCATTGTTCCCGACAATTCTTCGGCTTCATCAACAAGTACTTCATCCATCATCTCAACTGATCAGTTATCAACAAATTTTCCTGCTACAACTTCAGCATCACTCCATTTTGAACCTCCTACAACAACAACATCCATTCTTCCAACAATGTCTCCTACAACAACAGCAACAAATCATGAAGATGTCTCTACTGTCACAATATTTTATGATCCTGAAAACAACTATGCCTACAACTCAGAAGGTGCTGCTCCCATCAGAGCACCAGTCACAATTTATTTTGATCCACAAACTATCACAGTTCCCTCTGCAGCCGCCATCAGTCCAGTCACCGTCACAGTGCCTGGACCGGTACCTTATGAAAGTAGTAGGACCATCCCTTGGCACTACGGCTCTGACATATACTGCGAGGGACAAAGAATCACTCTTGATACATCAACACCTGCACCACAAATAGATAATGTGGGAGGAGGCGGAGGCTTCACTCGAAGCGGACGTCTCTTTGCTCCACAAATTCAAAGACCCACTGCCGAAGCAGAAGCTGCTGCCAAGGCAAAAGGAAAGAGCCCGGTGCAGGAAGATCAAGCTGTTAAGGAAGCTTTGAAAACACCATTCGATCAAGAAGTTGATGAGTTTATGAGAATCATCAAAAAGAGTGATTACAAAATAGTGGATCAGCTTCACCAGACGCCATCCAAGATCTCTATCCTATCACTGCTTATGTGCTCCGAAGCCCATCGGAATGCACTACTCAAAGTCTTGCACGCAGCTTACGTGCCTGAAGAGATCACTGTCAATCAGTTGGAAACCGTGGTTGGAAATGTTACTGCTAGCAATGGGCTAGGGTTCACCAATGCTGACTTGACGACGGAAGGCCGCAACCATAACAAGGCCTTGCACATCACCATGGAATGTAAAGGTGCAGTCCTTTCCCATGTGCTGGTGGACACAGGGTCATCCCTTAATGTCTTACCGAAGAAGGCCCTGGTGAAGCTAGAGTATGAAGGGTTGGCATTGCGTCCCAGTAACCTGGTAGTTAGAGCCTTTGATGGTTCTAAGAGATCGGTTCTGGGGGAAATTGAGCTGCCTGTGACAATTGGCCCACAAACCTTTACAACAATCTTCTATGTGATGGACATTCAGCCTGCCTACAGCTGTTTGTTGGGTAGACCTTGGATTCACGCCGCTGGCGCAGTAACGTCTACCCTTCACCAGAAGTTAAAATTTGAGTGGGAAGGCCAAGTTGTTACAATCTGTGGGGAGGAGGATATATTTGTTAGCCATCTGGCTACTTATAAGTATATTGAGATGGATGGGGAGATCCATGAAACAATGAGCCAGGGATTTGAGGCCTTGAATGTCAATGAAGCATCTGCTGTATCTGGGATCTCCATGTCATCTTATCAACAAGCCCGGAAGGTTGTTGAAGAAGGAACTGCCCAAGGCTGGGGCAAGGTTTTATCTGTGGAGGAGAAGAAGGACAAATTTGGGTTGGGTTACAGACCAACTCAACAACATCAAGCAGAGGCTGCTGAGAAGCCCGGTTTTGTCAGTGGGGGAATGCTCACCCCTGATGCTATCAACAATCTGGAAGACGAGCTGGAAGAGGAGCGCAATCTGGAGAATTGGATTCGTCCAAAGATCCCGGGGAGCAGTATCTCAAACTGGTCTTCCCAGGAAATTATAAGAGTTACTCATGCAGAGTAATTATTATTTCCTGTATTTTTATAGCATGCATCAAAGTCTTGCATCTTGCCCAAGATGACAAGACTCATTTTGTAATCGGGCCATCTGTACTTTTTGTGCAAACAAGATTAATCAATGAAATATCAGACATCTTTTTGCAAATGAGTCTTTTTCTTTTCTACTCACTGTTTTTCCATTTTTCTTTTTGTACAAAAAAATAAATGGCGATGTTTTCAAAATGATAACTTTATTTCACTTTTCTAAGCAAGATTAAAATCAATCACTAAAATGAACAAACTGAACCCTTGCAGAGAGTGCCTTCCAGATAGCACCGACAGCAGCGCGGCTATGACTTCGTATGACTTTGACAATCCAATCAATCAAGCTGATGAAGGGGTTGAAGAAGAATATGAGCTTCCTGAAGAGCTAGCCAGGTTGTTAAGACAAGAGGAAAAGGTTATTACCCCTCACCAGGAGGAGGTTGAAGTGATTAATCTTGGTACAGATGAAGACGTGAAAGAGGTTAAAATCGGGGCCTGCCTGCAAAACTCAGTTAAGAGACAACTGATTGATCTGCTTCAAGAATATGTGGATGTGTTTGCTTGGTCGTATCAAGATATGCCAGGGTTGGACACCGATATAGTTGTGCACAAACTGCCTTTGAGAGAAGAATGCCCACCAGTTAAACAGAAGTTGCGCCGTACTCGCCCAGACATGGCTATGAAAATCAAGGAGGAGGTACAAAAGCAGTGGGACGCCGTGTTCCTTGCTGTAACTAGCTATCCGCTGTGGGTTGCTAATATAGTACCTGTTCCTAAGAAAGACGGCAAGGTAAGAATGTGTGTTGACTACCGGGATCTGAACAGAGCCAGCCCAAAAGATGACTTCCCATTACCTCACATTGATGTATTGGTGGATAACACGGCTCAATTCTCGGTATTCTCCTTCATGGACGGATTTTCAGGATATAATCAGATCAAGATGTCACCTGAAGACATGGAGAAGACAACATTCATCACACCTTGGGGCACGTTCTGTTACAAAGTGATGCCATTCGGACTGAAGAATGCTGGTGCAACATATCAACGGGCTATGGTGACATTATTCCACGATATGATCCATAAAGAAATAGAATGTTATGTGGATGACATGATTGCCAAGTCCCTTACAGAGGAAGACCACCTGGTAAATCTGCTGAAGTTATTCAAGCGTCTGAGGAAGTACCAACTGAAGCTGAACCCCAACAAGTGCACATTCGGGGTGCGATCCGGTAAGCTGCTGGGCTTTATTGTAAGCGAGAAAGGGATTGAAGTTGACCCTGATAAAGTCAAAGCCATTCAAGAGATGCCTGCACCGAAAACAGAGAAAGAAGTTCGAGGGTTCTTAGGTCGATTGAACTACATCTCGCGGTTCATATCTCACCTTACAGCAACCTGTGAACCCTTGTTCAAGCTGTTAAGAAAAGAACAGACGGTCAGGTGGAACGAAGACTGCCATAAGGCTTTTGACAAGATCAAAGAATACCTGCAAGAACCTCCAATCCTTATGCCTCCAGTTGAAGGAAGACCTCTGATAATGTACTTGACAGTATTAGAAGAGTCGATGGGGTGTGTGCTGGGCCAGCATGACGAGTCTGGTCGAAAAGAGTATGCAATATACTACCTAAGCAAAAAGTTTACCGACTGTGAACAACGTTATTCACTGCTCGAGAAAACTTGCTGTGCTTTAGCGTGGGCTGCTCGCCGACTAAGACAGTATATGTTGACCCACACTACTTTATTGATCTCAAAAATGGACCCAGTCAAGTACATTTTCGAGAAGCCAGCTCTTACCGGACGGGTTGCAAGATGGCAAATGATCCTCACAGAATACGACATACAGTACACATCTCAGAAAGCCATCAAGGGCAGTGTACTATCTGAATATCTTGTTGAGCAACCTATTGATGACTACCAGCCTATGAGATTTGACTTCCCGGATGAAGACATCATGTTCATAAAAGCAAAAGATCATGAAGAGCCTATTCACACTGAAGGGCCTGACCCGGACGAAGAATGGACTATGATGTTTGACGGGGCTGTTAACATGAATGGTCGTGGTGTTGGTGCAGTACTCATTACACCCAAAGGAGTTCACATGCCTTTCTCGGCAAAACTCACTTTCAACTGCACTAACAACGAAGCTGAATACGAAGCTTGCATTATGGGTCTTGAGGAAGCCATTAACCTCAGGATCAAGACATTGACTGTATTCGGAGATTCAGCTCTGGTAGTTAATCAAACCAATGGAAAATGGTACACCCACCAGGATCATCTGATACCTTACAGGGATTATACAAGGAGGTTATTGACTTTCTTCACAACAGTCAAGCTTGAGTATATCCCTCGGGACAAGAATCAGTTTGCAGATGCTCTTGCTACCATTTCATCCATGATCAAAGTTCAAGCTGCTAGCTTTGTACCTCAGATTTCAGTGTCCAGACTTGATAGACCAGCATATGTGTTTGCAGCAGATATTGTCAAAGATAATAAGCCTTGGTTCCATGACATTAAGTGCTTCTTGGAGGATCAAACATACCCACCTGGGGCATCTTCCAATGATAAGAAGACTTTGAGAAGGCTTGCTGGTAGTTTCTTTCTGAACACTGATGGGTCTTTATACAAAAGGAACTTTGATATGGTACTCCTCAGATGTGTTGATAAGACAGAAGCAGACTTGTTGATGCACGAGGTGCACGAAGGATCCTTTGGTACCCATGCAGGAGGGCATGCCATGGCTAAGAAGTTGTTAAGATCAGGATATTACTGGATTACAATGGATACAGACTGCTGTGCCTACGCCAGAAAATGCCACAAATGCCAGATCTACGCAGACAAGGTGCATGTGCCTCCCAATCCTTTGAACATCATGTCTTCACCATGGCCCTTTGCCATGTGGGGCATTGATATGATTGGCAAGATTGAACCGACTGCTTCAAATGGCCACAGATTCATCCTGGTCGCCATTGACTATTTCACCAAGTGGGTTGAAGCAGCTTCATATGCAAATGTTACAAGGCAAGTGGTAGCCAGATTTCTGAAGAAAGATATCATCTGTCGATATGGAGTTCCCGAGCGAATCATTACTGATAATGGTTCCAACTTGAACAACAAAATGATGGCAGAGCTGTGCCGGGACTTCAAGATTCAACATCACAATTCTTCTCCTTATAGGCCAAAGATGAACGGCGCTGTCGAGGCAGCTAATAAGAATATCAAGAAGATTGTGCAGAAGATGGTAGTCACTTACAAAGACTGGCATGAAATGCTACCATTTGCCTTGTATGGGTACCGCACGTCAATCAGAACATCCACTGGGGCAACACTGTATCAGCTCGTGTATGGTATGGAAGCAGTCCTACCTGTTGAAGTTGAATTACCCTCTCTGCGGGTACTAATGGATGTTAAACTGAGTGAAGCAGAATGGGTTCGGGCCCGATACGAACAACTGAGTCTGATTGAAGAAAAGAGATTGGCTGCAATCTGTCATGGACAGCTATATCAGAAGAGAATGAAGAGAGCCTTCGATCAGAAAGTCAGGCATCGAGAGTACCAAGTAGGAGATCTTGTACTGAAGAGAATCCTCCCTCCTCATACAGACCACAGGGGCAAGTGGACTCCGAATTATGAAGGACCATTCGTGGTAAAGAAAGTTTTCTCTGGTGGAGCACTGATGCTCAGCACCATGGATGGTGAAGACTTCCCGTCCCCTGTGAATTCAGATGCAGTTAAAAAATACTTCGCGTAAAAAATGACCCGTTGGACACAAAAACAGAATGTAAGTCCAGGCAAAAATAGGGCATCCCGGCGAGTCAAAAACAGAATAAGAGACTCGGGCAAAAGTAAGGGAAAATAAACAAAAATGTACACCCGCTGAGTTGAAAAGCCGCATTGGACAACTCAGGCAAAAATGGGTATCCCGATGGATTGAAAACCCGAAAGGGCGATCCATGCAAAATAAGTGAATAAGCGAACAACTGCATTCTGAATTCGTCTGTATCACTTACAACCTGGACAGCTTCAAAAGGATCAAGCTTCAATCAGAATCAGCCTCCTTCAGAAAGCAAGACGAGAAGAACGTCGAAAGTCATACGAGTCATAGCAGAAGAGGAAGCTTCGTAAAGCTTCATCAACATCGCCAGCACTTTGTTTCTCAATTTGTAACAATCTCTTCATTTTAGGAGATTTGTTTCCTTGACTGTATCTTGCCAACTCAGGGCACATGAATTAATAAAATCAGATTTTTCAGTCATGTTTCGTCTTGTACATTTTTGTTTGCAAAAGAATGTCTGATGTCTCTAAAAAACTGATTGCATAAGTACAAATGCTTTTCTCTAAAAAAAATATAATAATAAAAGCACATGCTTGCAGGGAATATACTTACTCTCAAAAGTGCTTAACTCCTATGACGGAATCCAGTAAGGGATACCTCGGGATTATTTGTGCGTTTCTATCTTTGCAGGATTGCAGGTATCCAAAGCGCAACTTGGGGCATGTAAGCTACATCCCAGCAAGCTGGCAAATCAACACTCATTCTTGGCACCGGAGGTGTTCTCTCCCCCAGCTGGGTTGCCAACAACTTTCCCCAGCTGTAGTGCCAATCATTCTTCCTCAGCAGAATGCAGAAGTCAGGGAACCATCTCCCCACAGAACCCTCAGCCTCTATTCAGAAGAGCAACGCACGAAGGAGTCACAACAGAGTACAGAAGGCTTCTACAAACCCCAGCTGGGTCCAATACTACAAGGAAATGTCAATCGGTGACTTATATCCCCAAGCAAGTGCATCTCATCAGATCTATCAATGGTCTCGTCCCCAGCTGGGATATTCACTCCAAATAGATCGACCGGAGATCTTCACAACATCGGGATCCGAATCCCAGATCTGTACCCTCGCATAATCATGGCATTTGCATCATATTCACCCACAAAGCGTAGCATTCCGTCTAATACGGAGCATTACGGCAAAAATCAAATACATAGCATAATCATAAGTCATGTTATGAATTGAACACTTGTGAATAATGAACCATTCATCAGAATGCAGGATATAATACACAAAAACCCCACCAGAGTCCCCAGCAAAAGCAGTTGCCTCACAAATCACAAACACCAGTATATGCTCCTTTGGACACCCGTCCGTGTCATCACTCCCCAGTAAAGTTGCCTGAATACCTTTTACACACAAAATCACCCGTATTACAGATACTTCCTGACACCCGTCCGTGTCAAATCACCAGCAGAAAGCCAAAGACATCCTCTTTGCACTCACATATACCTATACATACACTTCCCTGACGCCCGTCCGTGTCATATCCCCAGCGCAGTCGCTTACACTTTTATAACCCATATACTTGTTTGTTATACTCTTCTCCTTTTTGACACTCGTCCGTGTCACCCTCCCCAGCAGTTTAAATACTCATCTATACAATATTCACACTCATACTTATACAGATACTCGTCCGTATCTTGTATACACCATTTATATCCCCACAGATTCAACACTCGTCCGTGTTCTTTGTTAACCAGTTGGTACTCGTCCGTACCATCATCTCAGAATATGCTTCAAGTGTTTGTTTCTACATGATACTCGTCCGTATCATAGTCTTAAGGATGCTCGTCCGCATCTTTAACCCATACACCGTGTCAAACATTTATGTCTTCTTGAATATAGATACTCGTTTGTGTCTACTATTCCCCGGAAGAGGTTCTTTCAGATTCAACACTCGTCCGTGTTCGTTGTTAACCCGTTGATACTCATCCGTATCATCATCTCTGAACATGTGTCAGCGTTTGTTTCTACCCGATACTCGTCCGTATCGTAGTCTTAAGGATGCTCGTCCGCATCCTTAATCTATACACAACATCTAAACACTTATACTTTCTTTTCTCGATTGTAAATACTCGTCCGTGTTTACTATATCCCCAGTAGATCGCCAACAAAGCTTTTTCTTTTTATCTAACACTCGTCCTGTGTTATGATAACCCTGAGAGCAGCCGTACCCTGCTAGGTGGTCGTCCTCCACCTCTTGATGGTCGTCCTCCATCATGCTCATCCGATGGCCGTCCCCATCGTTGATTTTTTTAGCAGCCGTCCCCTGCTAGGTGGTCGTCCTCCACCTCTTGATGATCGTCCTTCATCACTTTATCCAATGGCCGTCCCCATTGTTGATTTTGGTTATCTGGCATTCGTCCTATGTCATGATAAACCTTGAGAGCAGCCGTCCCCTGCTAGGTGGTCGTCCTCCACCTCTTGATGGTCGTCTCCATCATGCTCGTCCGATGGCCGTCCCCATCGTTGACCCTTTTATCCGGCATTCGTCCTATGTCGCGATACTTTTCGGCAGCCGTACCCTGCCAGGTGGTCGTCCTCCACCTTAGATGACCGTTCCTCATCTTAACCCCGACAGAGCAGCCGTCCCCTGCTAGGTGATCGTCCTTCACCTTTGATGACCGTACCTCATCATCTGTTTATTTCATTTATTCTTTAACCCGATGGCCGTCCCCGTCGTGGTCCCTTTTCTTTTTAGCCCGATGGTCGTCCCCATCGTCGTTTACTTTACTTTATGAACCTGATGGCCGTCCCCGTCATGTTTCATTAATTCCCAGAAAATTTTACAGCTTTATCTTGATGGCCGTCCCCATCATAATATCTTACTTTTTCCCAGCTAGTCGGCCGTCCCCGTCTTGGCTTTACCTTTTATCCCCAGCATGTCGGCCGTCCCCGTTATTGCTCTTTACCTAGCAGTCGTCCTCTGCTCGACGGTCGTCCTCCGTCGCCCGCACTTTACAATGTACTTTATTTTCCTTTACAATCTATATCCCTTTTCTTCTTCATTCTGTGAGTGCAAATTTTGGACTGTCTTTGATATTCAACCACAAGTTATCTTGTTTGCCTGTTAAGCCGTTGCTTACATCCTGCACAGCTAACTCATGTTTGAATAGGGGCAGCTGTAAACACCCCAAATTTTCCCTCACCCATTCACACCATGGCCTGTGATCACCTCATATGCATAAACACAATCATATCATCTCATATCTCATTTTTTATTCACTGCATAGTTTCCAAGTCACCTGCACCTAGGGTTTGTGATCTGAGCAATCCAAAAGCTTCTTGAGTTACTCCAAAGGCTACCAATCACTTCAAAGGGGTTCACATATGTTCAAGCATCATATTACCTCCTCTCAAAGTCAAGAATGCCAAAGAATCACAAGAACTGGGATTGGTATGAATACAGAGCCAGGCTTGACTGCACAGTTGACCTAAAATTAGGGTTTTGGTTTCAGAGGCCATAACCCCAAATTTTTTGGTCATTCTTTTCTCCATTGGTCTCTATATGGTATAAGAGAGTATGCATATCAATTTTCATGAAGAAATTCCATGGGGAAGTCATCTGATCAAGGGTTGACTTTTCAGACAAGTCAGTACAAAATCAGGGCATCTGAGGCCCCCAATGACCCAACCAATGGGTGATCTTCATCATTTTGAGTGTATATGATCTTTATTTGATCATGGAAGAAGGTTGAAGTTTACAAAATTCAAGAATTACAAGTTTTTGCAAAGTTGACTTTTTAGGGCATGGTTGACTTTTCAAGAATATGTCATTTTATGCCATTTTTCAAGCCTTGATTTTTGATCCAAAAATGCTTCAAATAAAAAAACTTTGGTCATGAAAGTTGTAGAATACATCTTTCCCTTTTCAAAAAGTACAAGAACATGATCTAATTCTTCTTGGATCAAAAGTTATGGTGTGACAAAGTTGGCAAAAATCATTAATTTTCAAGATGTGCACCAAATGGGAAGTTTGCAAAATCATGAACCAAGGCCATTTGTAACTTCTAGTTCACTTCAAACCAATGTACAAACATCACATAAGTTCTAAAAATCAGAATTGGACCAAAAGATCACATGTTTATG
The DNA here is from genome assembly GCA_963966055.1 of Lathyrus aphaca. Classification (NCBI taxonomy): domain Eukaryota; kingdom Viridiplantae; phylum Streptophyta; class Magnoliopsida; order Fabales; family Fabaceae; genus Lathyrus; species Lathyrus aphaca. Next base: position 319,055,818 of record OZ014519.1, on the reverse strand, counting down.
GTTTGTGTAACAAGACATTTTCATGAAGTTCCAAAAAGAGCCAACTTGCAAAACTCATGATCACACTCCTACCACTTGCTGCATTGGCCTTTGAACCAGCCATAGCCTCTCACCTCATCTTGCTGCGCAGCCCATGCCTCTTGTACCAAGCTAGAGCTCAAGCCATGCCTCTCTTACAACAAAGTGGACTTTTTGCAAAAGTGAACTTACCAATCAATAAAGGCCAGGTCACATCATCTGACCTATGAGATTATTTTATACTATCCAAATGCAGGCCATTTCACATAGAGGGCAAGGCTGAAACACACCATAGCAAGACATACACAAACTCACTCCATTTTGCATTTCTCTTCGAATTTGTCTCCACAGCTCACAAACACAAAAGCCAAGTCCATTGATCAAATCACCATGCTTCATTGACCCCAAACCAACAAGACCCAGGCCTGAAACAAGCCATAACACCATTCCTCCATTTTCACTCCCAGAAGCAAAACTCTTTGAATCACTCTCCACAGGCCCTAAACACTCAAACAAACTCTACAAACCTTCTCCACTCATCATCCAGACCACAAACAACCCCTCACTCATGCCTAAAACAGCTTGAATCACCATCACCATTTTCAACTGAGCTTGAGCAGAAGCTATTCAAACTCATCAACCAGCCAACATAAATTCCTTCCAAGCATTCAAGCATCATCAAGGGGTCATAAGGAGTGGATTTCACAAGGAGATGAGGTCTGAAAGTTACCAGAGTGAAAGCTTCGAAACTCAGGTAGCTCAAGAACTTTTTTTCCAGAAATCATTTTTTAAGTTCTTAAGTTGTTCTATATGCTTCACTGATTGTTCTGATGCCTTTAGTTTTGAAAATGGTGATGAAATGAGAATGTAATCGTGTTCTGAAACTCTGTGACCTAGAAAATGTTTTGCTCGATTCATGAGTTTGGGGAAAAATAAATGAACTTTGGCTTGGGGTTTTGATTCAGTAAGTTGTGGGGATCATTTCCATGTTTTTAGATTTCATTTTAGTTAGGTTTTGAGAGTTTTAGGGATTTTCAGGTGGGGTTCCCACCGGAGAAGACGACCGGAGGTCTTCTCCGGCCACCTGAAAATCATTAGGGTTTAATCAGTGTAATTAATTTCATTTGAATCTGGTACGTTGGATTGCCTTGACCAGTTGACCTCCCGCGCGCATGTGTGGCCTGGATTCACTCAATTTGCCCTAATCCATTTTATTTAGTTTAATTAATTATAATTAAATTAATTTGATCAGAAGCAATCTAGACCCTTCATTCACGCGCGTGGTCAACCCATTCAAATCCAGACTCAATCCTGGCCCTCCACCCAGTTGACTTCCATTTATTTCAATTTTTATTTCATTTCTTTTCATTTAATTTGTCCAATTTATTTAAAATAGCAAAACTTGTTTAAAAATTATGAAACTTTTTCTCAAGAGTTTTATTAATTTTTAAGACACAAAAATATTTTTATTTTCATTTTTAGCATTTAAAAAGTATTTTAAAATATTTAAAAGTTTATTTTTAATTGATTAATGAGAATTAATTTATTAAAAATGCTTTTGGGTATTTAAAAATCACCAAAAAATTCATGAAATGTTCTAAGACATTTAGAAACATTGTCCAACCTTCAAACCAAATTTCTTTTTTGATCTTGATGCATTTTGAGAATTTTTCATTGAATAAAAATCATTTTTATGCATTAATTTGATCCAAAGTTCAAAAAATCATTTCTGCCTATTCATGAAGAGTTGGACATTGATTCTTCTTGCATTGCATTGTGTTTAGCATGTAGTTTTTGAGATTAAATGGCCATGATTTGATCCTTCATTTTCCATTTGTTTGATAATTTTCTTGTTTAGAAACCCTAAAAACCCTAGAAACTTGCAAAATTCATATCTTGAGTTAGGTTAGGAGTTGAGACTTCTCCTTTGAGCATTGAGTTAGTATGGGATTAGGGGTCCTTTGAGTGGAATTTTCAATTTTTTATCTTAGGGTTTGCTTCTGATTTTGATTTTTGTTTGATGTTTGGTTCATAAACCCTAATTTGGGCTTTCATATGCATCCATCTTACATTCTCTTTTATAACTTGACTTGCCATGACATTTCAAGCATCCATTTGATTCATTTGACATCATAAGACATATTAGAAGCATGTTTGATCATTGCATCACATATTTGCCATGTTGTATGCCATGTGCACTTCATAACTTTTCATGTGTGTTCATGCTCCTTAACTTACTTCATTTGCATTCATGAACTTGTATGATCATTTCCATGGGCTGCCTCATGTTTGTAACATCTCATAGCATCATTAGCATCATGTAAATGCTTCTGGTTTTGTTTTGCATCATGTCATCTCATCCCATTTTGCATTGCATTGCATTTCTTTTCTAACATTTCAGGTGGTAAGTGATGTTGAGAAGTGAATTTGCCTTCACTTCTCACAACTTTTCTTTCCATCTCTCTTGCATCCATGCTGCATTTTTTCATGTGTTTGAGTTTGAGCTTGCTCATTCTTCTTCCTCCCACTTTCTTTCTTCAAGTGACTTGACTTCTTGAATGAAGCAAGTTACTTTGCTTCTCTTGATCCTTTCATATGCTTCCTGGTGGTTCCTTTGAAGATTGTTCTTGCAAACCTCACAAACCTTAGGAACAACCAAGCATGACAATGAATTAGGGTTTTGATTAGTCCCCCATTTAGTTTTCACCTTTGTGTCTCTCTTGAGTCTTCTCTTCTCACCCCATAATCAGAGACTAAACCCTAAAGGCTTTAAGGCTTTGTGATTAAGCTTATGCCTACATCCTTCTATTAGGATGGAGTGTATAACTTTAATCCTAAGTGTTAAACCCTTAATGTGTTTAAATCTCTTAATCAATTCACATAATAATCATCAAGACATCACACTTGTAACTTGGGCCTTGCATTAGGGTTCTAATTCTTCCTTAAATGGTTAAGAAGGACTAACCCTAGTGTTAATGGACAAGTCCCCCTCAAGTTGTCTTACAAATCATAAAAATCACTTCATCATCATACCATTAAATAAAATCCACTTAATCAAAGGCTTGTTTTGTCATGAGTTTAATCCCTAATCATGGATTAAGTTGAGGATTTTTCCTCAGCTTAAACATTCTCATCTATTATCCTTCTATTAGGATGGTGTAATGAGTCTGTTTAATCCCTGATTATGGCTTAACCTCATTACTCAACACTAAACAAAAACACCAAAAACATCTAAATAATCACAAGTAGGTTAATGATCTTAACTCTACATCAAAAGGTGATTAAGTGTGAGAATCTGACTTCACACTTAAGGTATTCTCATTACCCCTAATCAGAGGGAAGATGTGATGAGTTTACTAAATCCATTGGTTTAGGCTTAAGCTCATTAACTTATGACAAACTTTCAAAAGCAATAAAAGACTGAAAACCTCAAAAACAAACAATAATCGTCTCCTCCGGGATTCTTTTCTCATCATCTTCACTCACAACCGAGAACTTGCTTCTTCCGTCTAATGCAAGACAGTTTGCATCTGTGCCAGACAAATCATACACTTGAGCATAGGCAAGTAAGCAGTTCACAAGTCAATTCATCTATCAGTCTCTTTGGGTCGAACTACGGTGTTCTGACTTCCTCATTGCACGAGAGGATACGTAGGCATAACTTAACAGTTATCGAACAAAAGTCTCTGTATATTCCCCCTCTTTCCAGCATCTTTCTTTTAGTCTCATTATCATGAGCAATTCATTCTCATTTTTACACTGACACATCATTTATACACTTCACTCCTTTTACACTGACACCTGTACATCTTTTCCAGCTCTTTATATACAAATTGCACTGACACTACCCCTTTAAAACACAAATCTTTTAAGCGTGGATCCCGTCGAGTACGACGGACAATCTGGGTGCTAATACCTTCCCAGGTTGTAACCAACCCCCTTTCTCAGTCTCTCTGGTTCGCAACCGTCTTATCCATATCTTTCTAGGTCTATGCAGCATTACCTTTACTCCGGGATAAAAATGCCTAGCTGGAGACTCTATTCATCTCCAGTGAGTTCACGGCTGTGTGTTCTCATTGTCCCTCTCGCCGACCGTTCGCGTCTGTACCTTTATTTGGGCCAGTCCCATCTATCGGGAGCGACACCATGCCTTTTGATGAATTGGGAGTTTTAAGAAACTTGAGAGACCAATTCCTTAAGCTTAGGAGGTATTCCTACAAAGTTGATCCGGATAGTATTCCTACGAGAAGAAGCCATGACCTGCAACAAAGAACAAAGATAAATCCTTTGGACCTTGAAATGGTTAGTGAAAATGCTATGCTTATGATGCATGATGTCATGATGTTATGCTTAATCACAAACATGTGGCAGACACAAACAAGTCACACAATAGCCCTAGGTTTGAAGGCTTGCATGAGGTTTAAAGGTAAGTACCCTCCCCTGAAGCTTAGTTGGTTCATCCTGTCCTACAAAAGTAACCAGGTTCTAAGGGATCTCAATATCACTGATCCTTCCCAAGGGTGGTTGTTCAGTAGGAAACTTACTTGCCAACCAAAACCCTCCAAGTTTAGGATCTCAATGAGTGTAATATCGAGTATCAACCAACTTTAGACTTCTCCAAAGCCGGCTATCTCACTACTTTCTAAAGGCCAAGATGGGATAACTAGGGTTCTAAAAGTTAGTTAGTGTATTGACAACATAGGGCAGCCCCATATTATCCTTAACTTACTTAAGGAACATAAGCACCAACCAAAAAGTCACACTAACTATGGCCACCAGATCAACCATATCGGTATACGCCGTACAGTTTCCTTGGTCTATTGCCATTTACCTATGGTACACTAGATCCGGGTTAGGATCTTTCACAAAAAAAGCCCAACAAGTAATATAAAGCAAACAAAGCAAACAATTTAAGTGATCTAATTCCTAAGGGTACCCCTCTTTTACTTAGTAACTCCCCAGCAGAGTCGTCAATTCTATAACACGGTGGGAGAACTGACTTTTAGTCATGTTGCGGATAGCAAGAGTCGCCACCGACTTTTATTTTATCCATAAGGAAAGGAAATAAAAGAATAGGAAAGACCTATTTTAAAAGACATGAGTTTGGGGGGTAGGTTATATAAAGGGAAGGTATTAGCACCCTTTATATCCATGGTTATCCATGGGCTCTTAGTTACTTAGCTCACTTAAATTGTTTTTGAAAGGTGTAGTGTGTGATTAGAAATTTTTCTAAGTACTTTGTAATGATCCTCGTATGGATGTATACAAAGCCTTGTTTTTGAAAAATGTTTAGGAAAGTGAGGTGTAAAAAGTAATTTTAAGAAGTGAGCAAGTAATTAAGAGGTACCTACCCTAGATTAAGTCTTTCATGTTCTCGTATGTTCTTTCAATGGTAAGACTGTCCCTATTATTAAGGAATAGGTAGTCATTACCTTGGATGTGTTAAGGAACGGGCGTAGGGTCATCGTATGGTCATAGAAAGCAACTTTTAGGGGGTGTCTTTAGCAACCTGGGAGGGACTATCATCTTTTACCGAAAGGACAAGATCATTATCGTAGGCAACATCGTAGTGACTTGATCTTTTTAAATCTGGGAGGGACAAGATGATTTATTTATGGAGGGACTTTGCTTAAGACAACCCCTTTTCGAGGGACTTGACCATATTATTTTAAGGAAACCAAGAGGAATACCCTAGGAAGTGCAAGATGGCGATCAAGGATCGGCTTACGTGTGTGATTGTTTTGTTTCGAATATTTATCTTATTTAAAGTTAATTATCTAATTTAAATTAATTACAATAACGTTTCCACTCCTTATCATTACTAACCACACAATAAAATATTTACAATAAAATAAAGACAGAAAAATAAACCTACACATTATTACATGGCTTTGGGATAATTACAATATAATCGGAATGATAAATAATAAATAACAAAGCAAATATAAAAAAGTAATAAACAAAACAAACAATAATAAATAAAGCAATAATAATAAATTTTAGAAAAATAAATAATAATGAAGAAATAAAAAGAGAAGTTTTAGAATTTTTTAAAGAAAATAAATAAGTTAGGATTTTATAGTTTTCAAAATAATATAAGTTTATAAGATTTAATGATAATAATAAAGGGATAAAGTATTAAAAATTTATACAAAAAAAAATTTTAATTAGGGTTTAGAAAAATAGATCAAGTTTTTTAGGGTTAATAGAAAAAAAATTAGGTTTTTTTTTTATCATAATTAGATATTTATTTATAATATATATATATATATATATATATATATATATATATATATATATATATATATATATATATAATAAAAATTATGTACCAAAATATTATAAAATTAATTAAAACAGATAATTAAGAAAAATTATGAAATTAACAAAAAAGTATAAAGTATAATTATTTTAAAAAAATAGTGGTTTTAATATTAAACAAATTAATTAATTATTAATAATTATATATATAAAAATATAAAAAGAAGTAAAATAAATAACTAAAATAAAAGCGGGAAGGCCTGGTTTTGATCCCAGGACCTCCCCCTTACCATAACAAAACCCTACCACTTGGCTACGCATGTAGTCATTAGAGAACTTGAACAAAATTAATTAAATAATAAGTTTAGCAAATAAACAAAATAATAACAAAAAAATAGAAAACCTGGGGATCGAACCCAGGACCTTTGTGTCATAGACGCAACGCCTTGCCACTGGACCACCTGCATGGTTTGTAACATAAATACACATAATAATTAATAAAATAAATCCAATTTTTAAAAATCAGATTTCGCATCCAACTTGGTCTTCAACCTCTGTCTATTGGTTTAGACCTATACCCACGGTTTTCCGTCACTAGAAGTTCTAGTGACGGATTTTCGTCGTCACTATAAAGCATGCACACCAAATATTGAAAAATAACATGGATAAATGATTTTTAATGGTCTAGGTTAGTTAATATAAAGTCCCTGAATACAAATACAACATCAATTTCAACAAAAAATGATTAAATCGTGCGCTCCCAAACAAAACTTTCAAGACCCCTAGTTATGGTATCCTTGTAGTCTCATTAACACAAATCAAATGTTAAAAATCATTTATAACAAGTATATTCATGGAATCGAAAAACTCAATAAAGATGAAGAAAAATGATTCGGTTATGGCATTTCAATGCATTATGGATGATGATGATGATTGGGAAACACTCAGTGATCATCCAAGAAGGGATTGCAACCTTTAAATCACCTGAAAATAGCCTGAAAATTGTAAACCGAATTTCAATTTTTCTAGCAAAATTTGAGTTTGGATAATGCCTCTCTTGTGCCAATTTTCGTCCCCTCTTGCAGTGGTTGTCTTGTACTTATGTAGTAGAGTGAAATTAGGTCAACAAAACATATAACTTTGTGGGCTTATGGATACCTTGAGTGTGAAGAAATCTACTTGCCAAATTGGTCAAAAAATCAAATCTATTCATGCCATAATGCCTTAGCACGAAATTGGAACCTCTCAATCAACTTTAAATGACTTTTAAGAGTTTCTAGAAGAAGCATCCAATCAAATAATTGTTTTTTATATTTTATTTTGATTTAAAATGAATTTTAATGAATAAAATCCAAATAAATATAAAATAAATTATAAAAATATGAAAAAATAAGCATTAAGTCGTGCATGATGTCATTGTAAGGATTGGATTACAAAATTGCAAGCCCACTTGGAAAAATTTGGTTTTAAGACCTCATTTGCTCAATATACCCCTACCAAATTTCCCAACTTTGCAAAGGTACAAATCCTTCAATTTTAAGGCTATCAAGGTGTTCTTGGACATTTTGGAAAGCTTAAGGAGTCCTCTAACCAACCTCTTTGGTATCATGTCCATATCTTTTACCATTTTCAAATTATGCCCTTTGAAAGATGTTGACTTTTTGTTGACTTTTGAAATGACCTATAATGTTTTGGCTCATACCTTCTAAATGAAGCATTTTTGGATGGGAATTTTTTGAAGAAGCTTGTGAAAGTTATGGCTAGTCAATGTTTAGTTGACTTTCCTTAAGAAAACCCTAATTTAGAAACTCTTGATTCTTGATGATCTGAAACTTCCTTGATGAATTATGATCAAACCTTGATCAAATTATGAAGGAGGAGGCATTGTCTGAGGAAACTTCCATACTTTTTGACTAATTGGGAGTCTTGAGGATCTTGTGATCATCTAGAAGCTTTGAGAGAGGTTGCCTTGATTTTAGGAGGGAAAAGTTTGGGGTACAAAACCATCCATGAAGGAAAACACTGAGAACTGAGTTGTGTTGTCGACCAATACATCAATGTGAAGTAATGGGAAATCATCCTTCGGGCTAGCTCTGTTCAGATCCCAGTAATCCACACACATACGTACTTTTCAATCCTTTTTAGGCACTGGTACAATATTAGCAACCCACGGCGGGTAACTAGTTACAGCAAGGAAGCCGGCGTCCCACTATTTTTGTACTTCTTCCTTAATCTTCATGGCCATATCTGGGCGAGTACGGCGTAGCTTTTGCTTCACTAGAGGGCAATCTTCTTTCAAAGGTAGCTTGTGCATAACAATATCCGTATCTAGACATGGCATGTCCTGATAGGACCAAGCAAAGACGTCGACGTATTCTCGAAGCATGTCAATGAGCTGTTCTTTTACTAATCTTGCAGGCTGGCCCCAATCTTTACTTCTTTCAAATCCTCTTCGGTACCAAGATTAACTGTTTCAACCTCCTCCTGATGAGGAGTGATCACTTTCTCTTCTTGCCTCAACAACCTAGCTAACTCTTCAGGTAACTCATAATCTTCTTCAACCCCTTCATCAGCTTGGTTAATTGGATTGTCGAAGTCATACAAGGTCATAGCAGTGCTGTTGTCGGTGCAATCTGGAGGGTAATCTCTGCAAGGGTTGAGATTTGTTCATTTTAGTGATCAATTTTAATCTTGTTTAGAAAAGTGAAAAATGAAGTTATTTATTTTGAAAACATTGCCATTTTATTTTTTTGTACAAAAGTAAAAAATGAAAAGACAGTGAGCAAAAAAGAGACTTGTTTGCAAAAGATGACCGATATTCATTGATAATCCATTTGCACAAAATTACAATATGGCCCTATTACAAAATGAGTCTTGACAGCTTGGGCAAGATGCAGGAATTGATGCATGCTAAAAAAGGCAGGAAATAATAATTACTATGCAGGAGTAACCCTTATAATTTCCTGGGAAGACCAGTTAAGGACTTGGTGACCCGGGATCCTTGGACGTATCCAGCTCTCCAGGTTGAGGTCGCTTTCCGCCTCGTCTTCCAGGTTGTTAACAACATCTGGGGTGAGCATCCCCCACTGATGAACTTGGGCTCTTTAGCATCCTCTGATTTATTTTTTCGGAATGGTTTGTAACCCAAACCGAATATGTCCTCCTTCTTCTCCACCGGTAGCAGCTTGCCCCAGTCTTGAGCATTTCCATATTCAACAACCTTCCGGGCTTGCTAATAGGAGAGAATTGAAGTACCCGTCCTATCCTCCTGGGATGCAGCAAATACTTCAGTTGTCGCCTCATTGACGTTCCGTGCTTCGAACCCTTGGCTCATAGTCTCATGGATTTCACCATCCATCTCAATGTATTTGTATGTAGAAAAATGGCTAACAAAGATGTCCTCTTCACCAAAAATGGTAATAATCTGTTCTTCCCACTCATATTTCAATTTCTGGTGAAGGGTCGACGTAACTGCGCCAGCGGCGTGAATCTATGGTCGACCCATCAAACAGCTGTAGGCCGGCTGAATGTCCATCACATAGAAAGTAGTCTGAAAGACCTGCGGACCGATTATCACAGGCAGCTCCACCTCTCCAAGAACATACCTCTTGGAGCCATCAAAAGCCCTGACCACCAGATTGCTTGGTCGAAGAGCTATTCCATCATATTCGAGTTTGACAAGAGCTTTCTTTGTCAAGACATTAAGTAAGGACCCAGTGTCAACAAGAACATGAGAGAGCACAACCCCTTTACACTCCAAAGTGATATGTAAAGCTTTGTTATGATGGCGACCTTCCGTTGTCAAATCAACATTGGTGAAGCCTAGCCCATGGCTAGTATTAACATTATACACCACTGTTTCGAGATGATTCACTGTGATCTCTTCAGGCACGTAGGCAGCGTGCAAGACTTTATGGGAACAATTGTCTTTGCAGTTGTAGGAGAATCATTTGTTGCTGAAAAAGGAGTTGTTGGTGTTGTAGAAGCTGTTGTGGTTATTTGCAGAATGCCTTCTTTGATCAGGCTATTGATGCCATTCCTCAAGCTTGCGCACCCATTCTCGGACACCTTGCAAGATAGACAACAGGCCTCACAACCTGGAAACACTTGGCATTTCAAAATCTGAGCTTTAACCTCTGCCAGAGGTGTCTGAATACTTGCAGTATCTTCAATCAGAATCATGGGTAAGCCCTCCTATATAGCATTTATTCTTGGCCCACCATGGCTGGGCATAGGATTCTTCGTGACATTGAGAGGGTGTGCAAAAGTCAGGGCCTTTGAATCTACCAGATCCTGGACCTTCATATGCAGAGCCCTGCATTTTTCTGTGGAGTGACTGTCGCTCCCGACAAATGAAACAGGGTCATATGAGGGTACAGACGCGAACGGTCGGCGAAGGGAACAGTGAGAACACACAGCCGTGAACTCACTGGAGATGAATAGAGTCGCCAGCTAGGCATTTTTATCCCGGAGGAAAGGTAATGCTGCATAAACCTAGGAAAAGATGGATAAGACGGTTTGCGAACCAGAGAGAATGAGAAAGGGGGTTGGTTACAACCTGGGAAGGTATTAGCACCCAGATTGTCCGCCGTACTCGACGGGATCCACGCTTGAAAGATTTGTGTTTTAAAGGGGTAGTGTCAGTGCAATCTGTGTATAAAGAGCTGGAAAGCAAAATGTACAGGTGTCAGTGTAAAGTGAAGTGAAGTGTATAAATGATGTGTCAGTGTAAGAAAAGGAATAAGATGCTCAAGATCATGAGGCTAAGAGAATGATGATGGGAAGAGGGGGAATGTACAGAGACTTTTGTTCGATAACTGTTAAGTTATGCCTACGTATCCTCTCGTGCAATGAGGAAGTCAGAACACCGTAGTTCGACCCAAAGAGACTGAAAGATGAATTGACTTGTGAATTGCTTACTTGTCTATGCTCAAGTGTATGACCTGTCTGGCTCAGGTGCAAACTGTCTTGCATTAGACGGAAGAAGCAAGTTCTCGTTTGTGAGTGAATGAGATGAGAAAAGAATCCCGGAGGAGACGATTATTGTTTGTTTTTGAGTTTTCAGTCTTTTATTGCTTTTGAAAGTTTGTCATAAGTTAACGAGCTTAAGCTTAAACCAATGGATTTAGTAAACTCATCACATCTTCCCTCTGATCAGGGGTAATGAGAATACCTTAAGTGTGAAGTCAGCTTCTCACACTTAACCACCTTTGATGTAGGATTAAGATCATTAACCTACTTGTGATTATTTAGATGTTTTTGGTGTTTTTTGTTTAGTGTTGAGTAATGAGGTTAAGCCATAATCATGGATTAAACAGACCCATTACACCATCCTAAAAGAAGGATGATAGATGAGAATGTTTAAGTTGAGGAAAACTCCTCAACTTAATCCATGATTAGGGATTAAACCCATGACAAAACAAGTCTTCTATTAAGTGGGTTTTATTTAATGGTATGATGATGAAATGAGTTTTATTGTTTGTAAGACAACTTGAGGGGGACTTGTCCATTAACACTGGGGTTAGTCCTTCTTAACCACTTAAGGAAGAATTAGAACCCTAATGCAAGGCCCAAGTTACAAGTAATGTCTTGATGATTATCAAGTGGATTGGTTAAGAGATTTAAACACATTAAGGGTTTAACACTTAGGATTAAAGTTATACACTCCATCCTAAGAGAAGGATGCAGGCATAAGCTTAATCACAAAGTCTTAAAGCCTTTAGGGTTTAGTCCTTGATTATGAGATGAGAAGAGAGGACTCAAAGAGAGACACAAAGGTAAAACTATGAGGGGAGACTAATCAAAACCCTAATTCATTGTCATGCTTGGTTGTCCCTAAGGTTAGTGAGGTTTGCAAGAACAATCTTCAGAGGAGCCACCAGGAAGCAGATGAATAAGATCAGGAGAAGCAAAGTGACTTGCTTCATTCAAGAAGTCAAGTCACTTGAAGAAAGAAAGTGGGAGGAAGGAGAATGAGCAAGCTCAAACTCAAACACATATAAGAATGCAGCAATGGATGCAAGAGAGATGAAAAGAAAAGATATGAGAAGTGAAGGCAAATTCACTTCTCAAGTTTACTTACCACCTGAAATGTTAGAAAGAAATGCAAAAACAATGCAAGATGAGATGAAATGGCATGATGCTAAGCAAAACCAGAAGCATATTGATGATGATTATGATGTTATGAGGTGCTGCAAACATGAGGCAAGACATGGAGATGTTCATACAAGATTATGAATGCAAATGATGCAAGTTAAGGAGCATGAACAAGCATGAAATGTTATGAAGCATACAAGGCAAATGACATGGCAAATATGTAATGCAATGATCAAACATGCTTTCTATATGTCTCAAGATGTCAAATGAATCACAAGAATGCACAAAATGCAAAGACAAGTCATGTTATGCAAGAGAATGCAAGAAGGATGCAAAAGAAAGCCCAAATTAGGGTTCATGGATCAAACATCAAACAAAAACCCAAAACAGAAACAAAACCCTAAGATAAAAATGGAAAATGGCATCCAAAGAAACCCTAAACCTATAATAGACCACTGCCCAAAGGGAAACTCTCAACTCTCAACCAAACTCAAGATATGAATTTTACAAGTTATTAGGGTTTTTAGGGTTCTTAGACAAAAGAAATGTCAAACAATTAGAAAATGCAAGATCAAACCATGGCCATTTTTCCCTAGAGACTACATGCCAAACACAAAACAATGCAAGAAGAACCAATGTCCAACTCTTCTCCAATAGGCAGAAATGAATTTTTGAATCCATGATCAAAATAATGCATAAAAAATGATTTAATTCAATGAAAAATTCTTAAAATGCATCAAGATCAAAAAAGAAATTTGGTTTGAGGGTTGGACAATGTTTCTAAATGTCTTAGCACATTTCATGAATTTTTTTGTAATTTTTAAATACCTAAAAGTATTTTTAATTAATTAATTCCCATTAATCAATTAAAAATAATCTTTTAAATATTTAAAAATACTTTTTTAATGATAAAAAATAAAATAAAAATATTTTTGGGTCTTAAAAATTAATAAAACTTTTAAGAAAAAGTTTCATAATTTTTAAGAATTTTTAACTATTTTAAAATAATTATGCAAATTAAATGGAAGAAAATGAAATAAAAAAATGAATTAATCTGATTTAATGAGAAGTCAAACAATCCAACGCTTGAGGTTCAAACTGGCCAGCGCGCGCATTGACTTGGCGCCTCATCCAAGGGTCAACATTCAAACTTGCTAATTACACTGATTAAGCCCTAATTGTGCCCTAATGACATTCAGGCGACCGGAACAGTGTTCCGGTCGTCTTCTCCGGCCATCCCCAAAATCAAACTCTCTCCCTAGGTCATTTTAAGAGCTCTAACTCTCCAGAAATCATCTTCCTCTCACCCTAAACACGAATCCGGCATCAAATCACATTTAAACTCACACACAAACAAGAATCGAAGCAATGAAATTTCTAGGTCAAACTTTCAGAAGACCATTACATGCTCATTTCTGGCTTATTTTCAAAAATAAAGAGATCCCAATGATCAGTGTAACATGCACAACAAGATTTTAACAAGAGAAATGAGTTCTGGGAAAAAAGTTCATGGTGTCACCTGAGATGGAGCTCTTGATTCAGGAGCTCTTTGGATGATTCTTTGGCTCAATCTGGTCCCAATGGTCCACTTTTGAAGCTTTGGATGCTTAGTTGGAGTTTAAACAACCTCCTGAGTGAGTTTGCAGCAGCTCTGACCAAGGGAGGATGAAAATCGTATTTGAGATATAGGGTGTTTCAGGCCAAAACAGAGGGTGGTTTCTGGTCAGTGAGGTGAGTGGAGATTGTTGGTGGAGTTTGTTCTTGTGTTTGAGGTTTGTGGAAAGAGATTCGATGGAAAATGCAGGCTGAGGTGAAGAATGGCAATGGGGTATTCTTGCTCAAATCAAGCCTGGCTCTTGGTGCTTTCTACTCAATGAGGCAAGGTGAGATGATTAGTGAAGTTGGCTTGAGTGTTTTGTGGCTGGGCAGAGGGATTCGAAGCAAAATGCAAATGGGAGTGTTTTTGTGAATGTGTTGAATGAGGATGTTTCAGCCTTGCCTTGTACATGAAATGGCTTGCAAATTGTCCACAAAAACCTCTCTCATTGGTCAGAGGATGTGACTTGTGCTTTATGGATAGGTGTAGCCACTTTTGCAAATATGTCAACTTCTTGTAAGATAGGGCATGGGCAACTTCTAGCCAAGTACAAAGGGTAGGGCTGGCGCAGCATGGTGTGGTGAGAGAGCCAGCAAGGTTCAAAGGCCAAGGCAGCAAGTTGAGGGAAGTGTCATGAGTGTTTTGCAACTTGGTTACTTTATGGATTTTCATGATAAAAATGCCTTGTTACATGAACTAAACACATGTGATCTTGGTTCAAATCTGATTTTTAGGACTTAGAGAATGTTTATGTGCTGGTTTGATACCAATTAGAAGTCACATAATGCATTGGTTTAAGATTTTGCAAAATTCTCACTTAGGGCATGCCTTGAAAATCAATGATTTTTGTCAACTTTGCATTGCCATAACTTTTGATTCAAGAAGAGTTTGATCATGTTCTTGTACTTTTTGAAAAGGGAAAGATGAGATCTACAACTTTCATGACCAAAGTTTTTCCATTTGAAGCCTTTTTGGATCAAGAATCAAGGCTTGAAAAATGACCTAAAATGATGCATTCTTGAAAAGTCAACTATGCCCAAAAAGTCAACATTTGCAAAAACCCTAAATTCTTGATTTCTATGAACTTCAACCTTCTTCCATGATCAAATAAAGATCATATACACTCAAAATGATGAAGATCAACCATTGGTTGGGTCATTGGGGGCCTCAGATGCCCTGATTTTGCACTGACTTGTCCAGAAAGTCAACTCTTGATCAGATGACTTCCCCATGGAATTTCTTCATGAAAATTGATATGCATACTCCCTATACCACATAGAGATCAATGGAAACAAGAATGACCAAAAAATTTGGAGTTATGGCCTCTGAAACCAAAACCCTAATTTTCAGTCAACTGTGCAGTCTAACCTGGCTCTGCATCACCTCAAACCCTAGTTCTTGTGATTCCTCTGCAATTTTGACCTTGAGGAGGTGAATATGATATAAGGACACACATGGACCCCTCTGAGTTGATTGGTGACCTTTGGAATGGCTCAAGATGCTTTGGGATTGCTCAGATCACAAACCCTAGGTGCAGATGCCTTAGAAACTATGCAATGAATCAAAAATGAGATGTGAGATGATATGATTGTGTTTATGCATATGAGGATGATCACAAGCCATGGTGTGAATGGGTGAGGGCAAATTTGGGGTGTTTACAGCTGCCCCTATTCAAACATGAGTTAGCTGTGCAGGATGTAAGCAACGGCTTAACAGGCCAAACAAGATAACTTGTGGTTGAATACCAAAGACAGTCCAAAATTTGCACTCACAGAATGAAGAAGAAAAGGGATATAGATTGTAAAAAGAAAAATAAAGTATAATGTAAAGTGTGGGCGACGGAGGACGACCGTCGGGCAGAGGACGACCGCTGGGTAAAGAGCAATGACGGGGACGGCCGACATGCTGGGGTAAATGTGAAGTAAAGCGATGACGGGGACGGCCGACATGCTGGGGATAAAAGGTAGAGCTAAGACGGGGACGACCGACTAGCTGGAAAAATAAGATATCATGATGGGGACGGCCATCAAGATAAAGTTGTAAAATTCTCTGGGGATTAATGAAACATGACGGGGACGGCCATCAAGTTCATAAAGCAAAGTAAACAACGATGGGGACGACCATCGGGCTAAAAGGAAAAGGGACCACGACGGGGACGGCCATCGGGTTAAAGAATAAATGAAATAAACAGATGATGGGGTACGGCCATCAAAGGTGAAGGACGATCACCTAGCAGGGGACGGCTGCTCTGTTGGGGATAAAAGAAACATGATGGGGACGACCATCAAAGGTGGAGGACGACCACCTGGCAGGGTACGGCTGCCGAAAATATCAACGATGGGGACGGCCATCGGATAGAAAAGGTCAACGATGGGGACGGCCATCGGACGAGCATGATGGAGGACGACCATCAAGAAGTGGAGGACGACCACTAAGAAGTGGAGGACGACCACTTAGCAGGGGACGGCTGCTCTCAAGGTTTGTCATGACATAGGACGAATGTCAGATAACCAAAATCAACAATGGGGATGGCCATTGGATAAAGTTGATGAAGGACGATCATCAAGAGGTGGAGGACGACCACCTAGCAGGGGACGGCTGCTAAATATCAACGATGGGGACGGCCATCGGATAGAAAAGGTCAACGATGGGGACGGCCATCGGACGAGCATGATGGAGGACGACCATCAAGTAGTGGAGGACGACCACTAAGAAGTGGAGGACGACCACTTAGCAGGGGACGGCTGCTCTCAAAGGTATCATAACACAGGACGAGTGTTAGATAAAAAGAAAATTGTTGGCGATCTACTGGGGATATAGTGAACACGGACGAGCGTTCACACCCAAGAAAGGAAAGTATGAGTATTCGGTATTGTGTATAGATTAAAGATGCGGACGAGCATCCTTAAGGCTATGATACGGACGAGCATCATGTAGAAACAAACTGACACATGTTCAGAGATGATGATACGGACGAGTATCAACTGGTTAACAAAGAACACGGACGAGTGTTGCATCTGAAAGAATCTTTCTGGGAATAATAGACACGGACGAGTATCTATATTCAAGAAGATATAAGTGTTTGACACGGTGTATGGATTAAAGATGAGGACGAGCATCCCTAAGGCTATGATACGGACGAGTATCATGTAGAAACAAACACTAGACGCAATGTTCTGAGATGATGGTACGGACGAGTACCAACTGGTTAACAAAGAACAAGGACTACTGTCGAATCTGTGGGGATATGAGTGATGGTGTATACAAGATACGGACGAGTATCTGTATAAGTGTACCATAAGTAGTGAGTATTGTATTGTATAGATGAGTGTTTTAGCTGCTGGGGAGAGTGACACGGACGGGTGTCGAGAAAATGTATATATGAGTATATGTGAGTGCAAAGAGGACGTCTTTGGCTTTCTGCTGGTGATCTGACACGGAGGGGTGTCCAAAGGTATATATATTGGTGTTTGTGATTGGAGAGGCAACTGCTTTTGCTGGGACTCTGATGGGAATGTTTGTACAATGGTGATGAACAGTTTATTATTCACAAGTGTTACTTCAGAACATGGCTTATGATTATGCTATGCATTTGATTTTTGCCGTAATGCTCCGTATTAGACTGAATACTACGCTCTGAGGGGACAGTATGATGCGAATGCTATGATTATGCAAAGAGGCACAGATCCGGGACTCGGATCCCGTTGCTGCGAAGATCTCTGGTCGATCTGCTGAAGCGAACATCCCAGCTGGGGATGAGATCACTGGTAGATCTAATGATGTATCTGTTTGGGGATATAGGTCACTGATTGACATATCCTTATAATACGGGACCCGGCTGGGGTTTGTAGAAGCTTCTGTACTCTGTTGTGACTTCTTCATGCGTTGCTTCTCTGAATAGAGGCTGGGGATTCGGTGGGGAGATGATTCCCTGATTCTTGCATCTTGCTGAGGAATAGAGGTTGGTGCTTCAACTGGGGAATGCTGTTGGTAACTCAGCTGGGGAGAGCAATGGGAGGCAACTCAGCTGGGGATAGCGATGAGAGGCAACTCGGCTGGGGAGAAAACATCTGGAGTGTTAAGCCTGTTGTTGATTTGCCAGCTTGCTGGACTGTAGCTTATATGCCCCAAGTTGCGTTCTGGATACCTGCAATCCTGCAAAGATAAGGAAACGCGCAAAAGGTCCCGAGGTATCCCTTACTGGATTCCGTCATAGGAGATAAGTACTGTCGAGAGTAATCATATTCCCTGCAAGCATGTGCTTTTATTTTCTTTCTTTTTAGTGAAAAACGTCTGTACTTATGCAATTAGTTTTTTAGAGACATCAGACATTCTTTGCAAATAAAATGTACAAAACGAAACATGACTGAAAAATCTGATTTTATTAATTCATGTGCCCTGAATTGGCAAGATACAGTCAAGGAAACATATCTCCTGAAATGAAGAGACTGTTACAAATTGAGAAACAAAATGCTGGCGATGTTGACGAGGCTTTCAGGGAGCTTCCTCTCCTGCTATGACTCGTATGACAATGACGTTCTTCTCGTCTTGCTTTCTGGAGAGAGTTAATTCTGATTGAAGCTTGATCCTTTGAAGCTTACCAAGTTGTAGGTGATACAGACGAATTCAGAATGCAGTTGTTCGCTTATTCCCTTATTTTGCATGGATCGCCCTTTCGGGTTTTCAATCCATCGGGATACCCATTTTTGCCTGAGCTGTCCAATGCGGCTTTTCAACTCAGCGGGTGTACATTTTTTATTCATTTTCCCTTACTTTTGCCCGAGTCTTTTATTCTGTTTTTGACTCGCCGGGATGCCCTATTTTTGCCTGGACTTACATTCTGTTTTTATGTCCAGCGGGTCATTTTATGCGAAGTATTTTTTAACTGCATCTGAATTCACAGGGGATGGGAAATCTTCACCATCCATGGTGCTGAGCATCAGTGCCCCACCAGAGAAAACTTTCTTTACAACGAATGGTCCTTCATAATTTGGAGTCCATTTGCCCCTGTGGTCTGTATGAGGAGGGAGGATTCTTTTCAGCACAAGATCTCCCACTTGGTACTCTCGGTGCCTGACTTTCTGATCGAAGGCCTTCTTCATTCTCTTCTGATATAACTGCCCATGGCAGATTGCAGCCAATCTTTTCTCTTCGATCAGACTCAATTGTTCGAATCGGGACCGAACCCATTCTGCTTCACTCAGTTTAACATCCATTAATACCCGTAACGAGGGTAGTTCAACTTCAACAGGTAGGACTGCTTCCATACCATATACAAGCTGATAAGGTGTTGCCCCAGTGGACGTTCTGATTGACGTGCGGTACCCATGCAAGGCAAACGGTAGCATTTCATGCCAGTCTTTGTAGGTGATTACCATCTTCTGCACAATCTTCTTGATATTCTTGTTAGCTGCCTCAACAGCGCCGTTCATCTTTGGCCTGTAAGGAGAAGAATTGTGATGTTGGATCTTGAAGTCCCGGCATAGTTCTGCCATCATTTTGTTGTTTAAGTTGGAACCATTATCAGTAATGATTCGCTCGGGCACTCCATACCGACAGATGATATCTCTCTTCAGAAATCTGGCTACCACTTGCCTTGTGACGTTTGCATATGAGGCTGCTTCCACCCACTTGGTGAAATAATCAATGGCGACCAGGATAAATCTGTGACCATTTGAAGCAGTTGGCTCAATCTTGCCAATCATATCAATGCCCCACATAGCAAAGGGCCATGGTGAAGACATGATGTTTAAAGGGTTGGGAGGCACATGCACCTTATCTGCGTAAATCTGGCATTTGTGACACCTTCTGGCATAGGCACAACAGTCTGCATCCATTGTGATCCAGTAATAGCCTGATCTTAGCAATTTCTTAGCCATGGCATGCCCTCCTGCATGAGTACCAAAAGATCCTTCGTGCACTTCATGCATCAGCAAATCTGCTTCCGTCTTGTCAACACATCTGAGGAGTACCATGTCAAAGTTCCTTTTGTATAAAGACCCATCAGTGTTCAGAAAGAAACTTCCAGCAAGCCTTCTTAAAGTCTTCTTATCATTGGAAGATGCCCCAGGTGGGTATGTCTGATCCTCCAAGAAGCACTTAATGTCATGGAACCAAGGCTTATCATCTTTTACAACATCCGCTGCGAACACATATGCTGGTCTATCGAGTCTTGATACTGAAATCTGAGGTACAAAGTTAGCAGCTTGAACTTTGATCATGGATGAAATGGTAGCAAGAGCATCTGCAAACTGATTCTCGTCCCGAGGGATATACTCAAGCTTGACTGTTGTGAAGAAAGTCAACAACCTTCTTGTATAATCCCTGTAAGGTATCAGATGATCTTGGTGGGTGTACCATTTTCCGCTGGTTTGATTGACTACCAGAGCTGAATCTCCGAACACGGTCAAAGTTTTGATCCTGAGGTCAATGGCTTCCTCAAGACCCAAAATGCAAGCTTCGTATTCAGCTTCGTTGTTAGTGCAGTTGAAAGTGAGTTTCGCCGAGAAAGGCATGTGAACTCCTTTGGGTGTAATGAGTACTGCACCAACACCACAACCATTCATGTTAACGGCCCCGTCAAACATCATAGTCCATTCTTCTTCCGGGTCAGGCCCTTCAGTGTGAACAGGCTCCTCGTGATCTTTTGCTTTAATGAACATGATGTCTTCATCAGGGAAGTCAAACCTCATAGGTTGGTAGTCATCAATGGGTTGCTCAGCCAGATATTCAGATAGTACACTGCCTTTGATGGCCTTCTGAGATGTGTACTGTATGTCGTATTCTGTGAGAATCATCTGCCATCTTGCAACCCGTCCGGTAAGGGCTGGCTTCTCGAAAATGTACTTAACTGGATCCATTTTTGAGATTAATAAGGTAGTGTGGGTCAACATATACTGTCTCAGTCGGCGAGCAGCCCACGCTAAAGCACAGCAAGTTTTCTCGAGCAGTGAATAACGTTGTTCACAGTCTCGTCATGCTCTTCCTTCAGAGGTCTTCCCTAATACACACCCCATTGACTCCCCTAATACTGTCAAGTACATAATCAGAGGTCTTCCTTCAACTGGAGGCATGAGGATTGGAGGTTCTTGCAGATACTCCTTGACCTTGTCAAAAGCCTTCTGGCAATCTTCGTTCCACCTGACCGTCTGTTCTTTTCTTAACAGCTTGAACAAGGGTTCACAGGTTGCTGTAAGGTGAGATATGAACCGTGAGATGTAGTTCAATCGACCTAAGAACCCTCGAACTTCTTTCTCTGTCTTCGGTGCAGGCATTTCTTGTATAGCCTTGACTTTATCAGGATCAACCTCAATCCCTTTCTCGCTTACAATAAAGCCCAGCAGCTTACCGGATCGCACCCCGAATGTGCACTTGTTGGGGTTCAGCTTTAGTTGATATTTCCTCAGACGCTTGAACAACTTCAGCAGATTCACCAGGTGATCTTCCTCTGTAAGGGACTTGGCGATCATATCATCCACATAACATTCTATTTCCTTGTGGATCATATCATGGAATAATGTCACCATGGCCCGTTGATACGTTGCACCAGCATTCTTCAGTCCGAATGGCATCACTTTGTAACAGAACGTGCCCCAGGGTGTGATGAAGGTTGTCTTCTCCATGTCTTCAGGTGACATCTTAATCTGATTGTATCCTGAAAATCCATCCATGAAGGAGAATACCGAGAACTGAGCCGTATTATCAACCAATACATCAATGTGAGGTAAAGGGAAATCATCTTTCGGGCTGGCTCTGTTCAGATCCCGGTAATCAACACACATTCTTACTTTGCCGTCTTTCTTAGGCACAGGTACTATGTTAGCAACCCACGGCGGATAGCTAGTCACAGCAAGGAACCCGGCGTCCCATTGCTTTTGTACCTCTTCCTTGATTTTCATAGCCATGTCTGGGCGAGTTCGGCGCAACTTCTGTTTAACTGGCGGGCATTCTTCCCTCAGAGGCAGCTTGTGCACAACAATGTCAGTATCCAACCCTGGCATATCTTGATACGACCAAGCAAACACATCAACATACTCTTGAAGCAGATCTATCAGTTGTCTCTTCACTGGGTCTTGCAGGCAGGCCCCGATTTTAACTTCTTTCACGTCTTCGTCTGTACCAAGATTAATCACTTCAACCTCCTCCTGGTGAGGGGTAATGACCTTTTCCTCTTGTCTCAACAACCTGGCTAGCTCTTCAGGAAGCTCATATTCTTCATCAACCCCTTCATCAGCTTGATTGATTGGATTGTCAAAGTCATACGATGTCATAGCCGTGCTGTTGTCGGTGCAGTCTGGAAGGCACTCTCTGCAAGGGTTAAGTTTGTTTATTTTAGTGATTGATTTTAATCTTGCCTTAGAAAAAAGTGAAATGAAGTTATCATTTTGAATACACCGCCATTTATTTTTGTACAAAAAGAAAAATGGAAAAACGGTGAGCATAAAAGAAAAAGACTCGTTTGCAAAAAGATGTCTGATATTTCATTAATTTAATCTTGTTTGCACAAAAGTACAGATGGCCCTGATTACAAAATGAGTCTTGTCATCTTGGGCAAGATGCAAGACTTTGATGCATGCTATAAAAATACAGGAAATAATAATTACTCTGCATGAGTAACTCTTATAATTTCCTGGGAAGACCAGTTCGAGACACTGCTCCCCGGGATCTTTGGACGAATCCAATCCTCCAGATTGCGCTCCTCTTCCAGCTCGTCTTCCAGACAATTGATAGCATCGGGGGTGAGCATCCCCCCACTGACAAAACCTGGCTTCTCGACAGCCTTTGCTTGATGTTGAGTTGGTCTGTAACCCAACCCAAATTTGTCCTTCTTCTCCTCCACAGCTAAGACCTTGCCCCAGCCTAGGGCAGTTCCTTCCTCAACAACCTTCCGGGCTTGTTGGTAAGATGACATGGAGATCCCTGACACAGCAGATGCTTCATTGACATTCAAGGCTTCAAAACCTTGGCTCATTGTTTCATGGATCTCCCCGTCCATCTCAATGTATTTATACGTAGCCAGATGGCTAACGAAAATATCCTCTTCCCCACAGATTGTGACAACTTGACCTTCCCACTCAAATTTTAACTTTTGGTGAAGGGTAGACGTTATTGCGCCGGCGGCGTGAATCCAGGGTCTACCCAACAAACAGCTGTAGGCGGGCTGAATGTCCATCACATAAAAGATAGTTTTAAAAGTCTGCGGGCCAATTGTCACAGGCAGCTCAATCTCTCCCAGAACCGATCTCTTCGAACCATCAAAGGCTCTTACCACCAGGTTGCTGGGTCTCAATGCCAATCCATCATATTCTAACTTCACCAGAGCCTTCTTCGGTAAGACATTCAGGGAAGAACCTGTGTCCACCAGCACATGAGAAAGGACAGCTCCTTTGCATTCCATGGTTATGTGCAAGGCTTTGTTGTGATTGCGGCCATCCGCTGTCAAGTCAGAATTGGTAAACCCTAGCCCATTGCTAGCAGTAACATTCCCAACCACGGTTTCCAATTGGTTGACAGTAATCTCCTCAGGCACGTAAGCTGCGTGCAAGACTTTAAGTAGTGCATTCCGATGGGCTTCGGAGCACATAAGCAGTGAGAGGATAGAGATTTTGGATGGCGTCTGGTGAAGCTGATCCACAACTTTATAATCGCTCTTTTTGATGATCCGCATAAACTCATCAACTTCCTGATCGAATGGAGTTTTCAGGGCTTCTTTGGCAGCTGGGTCTTCCTGCACCGGGCCTTTTCCTTTTGCCTTGGCAGCAGTTTCTGCTTCGGCAGTAGGTCTTTGGACTTGTGAAGCAAAGAGACGTCCGCTTCGAGTGAAGCCTCCGCCTCCCCCCACATTATCTACTTGTGGTGCAGGTGCTGATGTTTCAAGAGTGATTCTTTTCCCTTCACAGTACACGTCAGAGCCATAGTGCCAAGGAATGGCCCTATTGCTTTCATATGGTACTGGTCCAGGCACCGTGACAGTGACTGGACTGATTGCTGCTGCTGAAGGGACTGTAATTGTTTGTGGATCATAAAAGATTGTAACTGGTGCTCTGGCGGGAGCAGCACCTTCTGAATGGTAGGCGGAATTATTTTCAGGATCGTAGAATATGGTAACAGTAGAGACATCTTCATGATTGATCGCTGGTGTTGTAGGAGGTTCTGTTGGAAGGACTGTTGTTGTTGTTGATGGAGATTCGAAATGGAATGAAGCTGAAGTTGTAGTAGGAGAAACTGTTGAAAACTGATCACTTGGGAGGACAGATGAAATACTGGTTGATGCTGCTGGTGAACTGTCGGGAACAATAGTTGCTGCAGTTGTAGGAGGTTCTGAGACCGTTGTTGATGAAGTTGCCGGATTTGTTGGGAATGATGTAGTGATCTGTAGCAGGCCACTCTGAATAAGGCCGTCAATGCCATTCCTCAGGTCCTCGCACCCATTCCATGAAATATTGCAGTAGGGACACCCTAGTTCACACCCCGAAAATATTTGGTTTTCGCGGAGTTGAGCCTTGATTTCCACCAATGGTGTCCTGATCTGATCCACACTAGTTATCAAATAAGACGGTTGGTCTTCTTCAATAGCATTAATTCGGGGACCACCATGGTTTGGCATTGGGTTTTTATTGACATTGGGCGGAGGTGCAAAATTCAGATCCTTGGAGTCTACCAAGTCTTGTACCTTCATATGCAGAGCCCTGCATCTTTCTGTACTGTGACCAGGTGCGTTTGAATGAAAAGCACACCTAGCATTGGAGTCATAGTTCCTTGGTAGACTGTTGGGATCCGGAGGTGCCAACGTTCTTAGCTCAACTAGGTTGAGTTTCAGAAGTTGTGGCAGCAAAGCAGCATACGGCATTGGGATCGGGTCGATCACTCGGTTAGCTTGGGATGGCCTTTGTTGGAATGGCCTCTGTTGATTGTTGTTGTTGGTGTTGTTGCTGTTGAAGTTTCTTGGAGGGTACTGATTCTGATGATACTGAGGTTGTTGTTGGAAGTTTTGTTGAGGAGGTTGATAGACTGGCTGAGGATGAGCTGGAGCAGGGATAGTGACTGCTGCTATTGTCCTTTGAACATATTGGGGCCTACCCCTGTTGGTGTGAATGGCATTGGTCTCGCCAGTTCTTCTCGGGCCTGCAAAAGGCTTTCTTGTACCACTGGACGAACTGGCACCATTATCAGAGATCTTACCCATTTTCAACAGGCTTTCAATTCTCTCCCCAGCTATGACAACATCTGCGAAGCTAGTGGAAGAGAAAGCAGCCAACCTGTCAATATACGTTCCCTGGAGAGTGTTCATAAACATGTCTGCCATTTCTCTCTCAGACATTGGTGGTTGAACGGCAGCAGCCAATTGCCTCCATCTCTGGGCATATTCCCGGAAACTTTCCCTTGACGACTGTGACATTCCCATTAGGAGAGTCCTGTTGGGCGCCATGTCTAAGTTGTATTGATACTGTCGGATGAAGGCCTCTGCCAGGTCCTTCCAGCATCTCACAGTTGCCCTTGTCAAATGGGAATACCATTCCCTCGAAGCTCCGGTCAAGCTATCTTCAAAATAGAACATCCACAATTTCTCATCCATTGTATAGGCCTTCAGCCTTCCCAGAAATGATTGTAGATGAGTCCGGGGGCATGAAGTCCCATTATACTTTTCGAAACAAGGAGGTTTGAACTTATGGGGGATCCTGACCCCGTCTACCAAACCCATGTCCATGACGTCGAAACCCAAAGAATTTTGAGATTCTAAGGACCTCAACTTCTCAGCTATTTCCTCCAATCGTCTATCATAAGTTTCCTCTCCAGCACCCATTACTGTAAATTGGTCCTCCTGAGGATCTTCTTGAAGTACTCTCCCTGCTGTGGCAGTCCCTTGTATATTGACTGGGATGTTGGCCTCTGGATGGAGATGGGGTCCAAAAACTGGGGGATTGACATGAGGTTGGACCCTCTCGTTGTTACTTGTGCCAGCAGTTCCCACATGGGGCTCCTCTTGATTCCTCCCTTCTACCAAAGTTCTGAGCCTCTCCTGGCTTTGAGCTAAGTTGTTCATTACTTCCATGAACTGTGTTATCTGCGTTCTCATCTCCAACCTTTCGTTGGCCATCTGGTTTCTGACCTCCGTAAGGTCCTGCTGCATCTGATCCATCTGAATTCCCGGAAGGTTGTTTCTAGTTGGGTACCTGTGTGGCCTGTTGAGAGGAAATACCCGGCGGCGAGCAATAATTCCTGAATATCACAACAGAGGTTAGCAACAACAAAACAAAACCTACAAAACAAATAAAAGGTTAGCATGCAATGCAGTTATGCTTATTTGCTATCAAGGTATCCGGTTTGGCCTTCAGTTTTGACCCTTCCAGACCCTTGAAGATGCTGCTGTTGAAGTTGCTTTTGAAGTAACCCAGATGGAAACTAACACAAATATATTACAAAGGTGAAATAATACAATTTGTTCATTTTACAACACAAGCCCTCAAAGGGGTCAAAATACATCACAAAAAGCAAAAGTACATGGAAAAGGAACAATAACAAGCAAATGATCAAACTCCAAGGCCAAACTCATCCTCACGAACTTCCTTAAGAAGTGCTTCGGTCACAGGATCAGCCGGACGCTCCGTGAGACCTCTGATGAGAAGGTTTCTTGTTGCAACAGCTGCAGTCAACTTCCTGTTCCGACTTTGGTCCTTAGACCTCTTCACTCCAGCTCTGATTTCTAGCTCTGATATTTCCTTCTGGGCTGCTGCCAGGGCTTTTTCCATCTGTTCCATCTTGTCTTGAGCTCTCTTGTCTTCTAGAGTACGGGCCTCAGTGATCCGGACCCACCTGGCCTGACTCTCTTTCAAATACAAGTCTGTTCTTGCTCTCTGAAACTGGGCTTCTTTACAAGCGTTCTTCAGAATCTGCTCACCAGCTTTGGACTTGTTGATATAATCTCCAGACTTCTCAATTTTAGTCAAGTGTTCCACTCTTAACTTCTCCAGTCTCTCAATCTCCCTCACACCTTCACTCCTCTCCCTGAGGGTCTTCTGCAAGGCTTGGGTTAACTTCTCATTTCTTTCCTTCAAGCTCTCAAACTCCTCCAAACTGATGGTGGCAGTGGGTGGTGCTGAAGATGACTCAGGCATGTCCTCTATAGTGAAGGGCATTCCAGAGAATTGGGCCCTGGCATGAGACCACTCATAGTATTGGACTGATGCCACATTATTGCACTTCCCCAAAATGGTGATTCCCTTGGTTTGAACATGATCCCAGGCCCAGGCAGCCTGCCTAACAGTTGCCAGACTAATCTTGTTCTCACAGTAGAGGGTCTCAACCAAGTCTTGTTCCCTAGGAGTATGAACCAGTGCATAGCCTAATTGCCTCCTGAACAGCAGAGGGTTGTAATTGATACTTCCCTTAACCCCTATTAAAGGCACATTGGGAAAGTGTCCACAGCTTGTGAGGATATCTCTGCCCTTGGTGCTTTGAGTACACCATCTGATGTCTGCTGAAGTTAGAACAGTGAGTCTCTTAGCCCAGTTGCTTTGCTGATGAGGATTTAGAAATGCATCTGTCCTGGGTAGATGCCTGAGAAGCCAAGCATGAAATAATGGAGCACAACACCTCACTAGCCTTCCCCTCTGCTTCTCATTCTTCTGATGTACTGAGTAATAGAGATCTCCTAGCAAAGTTGGCACTGGGTTCTTCAGGGTGAACAAATGGATTGCATTCTTGCTAATGAATCGAGGCTCATCTGCAAACAACACAATTCCATATACACTTAAGGCCAACAGAGCACAAACAGCTTTCCACTCCCCCAAGGAGGCCTTCAGACTAGCTTGAGAAATTAAGAAGTCCAGATGAAATCCAGGGATCCCAGCTTTAGAGGTCATGTGTTGCTCAACCAAAACAAGCTCCAGATGCAAAGCTTTTGCTACCTCTCCATTGCTGGGAAAGACCATTTCAGGGTTAAAAGGGATTTCCCTCTTGATAGGCAGACCAATCAATGATGAGTATTCTTCCAAAAGAGGACCCAACTGAAAGTCTTGAAAGGTGAAACATCTCAATGGGGGGTCATAGAACTGAATACAGGTATGGATCAGACTTCTCTGAGATGGGTCCAGATCCATGACCAAGTCAAGTATATCCCCATAATGCTCCCTGAACAAGGGCATGTGATCTGGAGTGATCAGGGTTTGGATCCTCCTGATGTCTGATAAGTCTGGTTGGAAGAAATGATAAGTGATGTTGCTTTTCTTTGGAGCCATGATGCTGAGGACTGAGTAGGATAAGTGCTGATGAAGATGCTGAGGAGTGGGCCACTGGCTGGCTAGTGCAAGTAACTGAAGTATAGGGCTGACAGGCTGAAGCAAGTGCTGGTGGAGACAGGTCAGAACTGCAGATGGGGTCAAAACCAAAACCAGATGAAGGTGGATACCCTGAAACACAAATAAGCAAATGTTAATATGATGCAATGAGTATGTATGCAAATGAAATGCAAGGGTCTGTGACTGAGCTGGATCTGATTAACTGCCTTGGTATAGATCCATGTGTGTTCAAGAAATCCAGGTGGAGGTCTATAAATCCAGTAACCAGGGTGGGGGACTCAAATAAAGAGCCACAAGTCCAGGGTTTTAGAATCACAAGAACTATCCAACATGGAGTATTCTTAACAAAGTCAAAGTAACAGGGTATTCTGAGGTCAAGGTACCTGCAAACTTGTAAACAGCCCAACCCCCTCACAGGTGATGATCTAGAACAAGGATCCTCAGACTTGGATCAGTTATGAGAAGTGTAAACACTTCTAACCCGGAGGTACAGTGTTTACAATAACCATAACAATTCCTTCTCTAATTCACCTCAGTTTCTGAAGGTCAGCACTAAAAGGTCATCCAGACTTGGCAGGCTTCCCAGATAGCCCTAGCATTGCAGGAAATCTGCAACACAGAGTTCTCAAGAAGAAACCCATATCTGAACCGTGTTTCATATTCCCGCACCAGACCGAAATGGAATGGGAAAGAACATGATTCACTCTAGCCTAGGTGTCACTCAGGTCCCAGGTATAGGACCTTAACTCTCAATGAATCACCCACCCACCAAGGCAAACAACAGATCCAGCCAGCAACAATGACAGTATGATATATATAAATGCAATAAAGAAAGCAGTAAAGTAACTGTACATAAAGCAATAAACAAAAATAAATATAAGCACAAACAAGCACATAACACCCCAGTAAACACAAATCAATCAAGCGCTAGGAGGAACCCACAAAAAGAACCAGAGGCCCTGGTTGCAGTATAAGGGTCCCCAGCAGAGTCGCCAAGCTGTCGCTCCCGACAAATGAAACAGGGTCATATGAGGGTACAGACGCGAACGGTCGGCGAAGGGAACAGTGAGAACACACAGCCGTGAACTCACTGGAGATGAATAGAGTCGCCAGCTAGGCATTTTTATCCCGGAGGAAAGGTAATGCTGCATAAACCTAGGAAAAGATGGATAAGACGGTTTGCGAACCAGAGAGAATGAGAAAGGGGGTTGGTTACAACCTGGGAAGGTATTAGCACCCAGATTGTCCGCCGTACTCGACGGGATCCACGCTTGAAAGATTTGTGTTTTAAAGGGGTAGTGTCAGTGCAATCTGTGTATAAAGAGCTGGAAAGCAAAATGTACAGGTGTCAGTGTAAAGTGAAGTGAAGTGTATAAATGATGTGTCAGTGTAAGAAAAGGAATAAGATGCTCAAGATCATGAGGCTAAGAGAATGATGATGGGAAGAGGGGGAATGTACAGAGACTTTTGTTCGATAACTGTTAAGTTATGCCTACGTATCCTCTCGTGCAATGAGGAAGTCAGAACACCGTAGTTCGACCCAAAGAGACTGAAAGATGAATTGACTTGTGAATTGCTTACTTGTCTATGCTCAAGTGTATGACCTGTCTGGCTCAGGTGCAAACTGTCTTGCATTAGACGGAAGAAGCAAGTTCTCGTTTGTGAGTGAATGAGATGAGAAAAGAATCCCGGAGGAGACGATTATTGTTTGTTTTTGAGTTTTCAGTCTTTTATTGCTTTTGAAAGTTTGTCATAAGTTAACGAGCTTAAGCTTAAACCAATGGATTTAGTAAACTCATCACATCTTCCCTCTGATCAGGGGTAATGAGAATACCTTAAGTGTGAAGTCAGCTTCTCACACTTAACCACCTTTGATGTAGGATTAAGATCATTAACCTACTTGTGATTATTTAGATGTTTTTGGTGTTTTTTGTTTAGTGTTGAGTAATGAGGTTAAGCCATAATCATGGATTAAACAGACCCATTACACCATCCTAAAAGAAGGATGATAGATGAGAATGTTTAAGTTGAGGAAAACTCCTCAACTTAATCCATGATTAGGGATTAAACCCATGACAAAACAAGTCTTCTATTAAGTGGGTTTTATTTAATGGTATGATGATGAAATGAGTTTTATTGTTTGTAAGACAACTTGAGGGGGACTTGTCCATTAACACTGGGGTTAGTCCTTCTTAACCACTTAAGGAAGAATTAGAACCCTAATGCAAGGCCCAAGTTACAAGTAATGTCTTGATTATTATCAAGTGGATTGGTT
This sequence comes from Lathyrus aphaca, assembly GCA_963966055.1. NCBI lineage: Eukaryota > Viridiplantae > Streptophyta > Magnoliopsida > Fabales > Fabaceae > Lathyrus > Lathyrus aphaca. The sequence goes on along the minus strand of OZ014519.1, from coordinate 319,025,274 downwards.
AATAGATTTAAACACATTAAGGGTTTAACACTTAGGATTAAAGTTATACACTCCATCCTAAGAGAAGGATGCAGGCATAAGCTTAATCACAAAGTCTTAAAGCCTTTAGGGTTTAGTCCTTGATTATGAGATGAGAAGAGAGGACTCAAAGAGAGACACAAAGGTAAAACTATGAGGGGAGACTAATCAAAACCCTAATTCATTGTCATGCTTGGTTGTCCCTAAGGTTAGTGAGGTTTGCAAGAACAATCTTCAGAGGAGCCACCAGGAAGCAGATGAATAAGATCAGGAGAAGCAAAGTGACTTGCTTCATTCAAGAAGTCAAGTCACTTGAAGAAAGAAAGTGGGAGGAAGGAGAATGAGCAAGCTCAAACTCAAACACATATAAGAATGCAGCAATGGATGCAAGAGAGATGAAAAGAAAAGATATGAGAAGTGAAGGCAAATTCACTTCTCAAGTTTACTTACCACCTGAAATGTTAGAAAGAAATGCAAAATCAATGCAAGATGAGATGAAATGGCATGATGCTAAGCAAAACCAGAAGCATATTGATGATGATTATGATGTTATGAGGTTCTGCAAACATGAGGCAAGACATGGAGATGTTCATACAAGATTATGAATGCAAATGATGCAAGTTAAGGAGCATGAACAAGCATGAAATGTTATGAAGCATACAAGGCAAATGACATGGCAAATATGTAATGCAATGATCAAACATGCTTTCTATATGTCTCAAGATGTCAAATGAATCACAAGAATGCACAAAATGCAAAGACAAGTCATGTTATGCAAGAGAATGCAAGAAGGATGCAAAAGAAAGCCCAAATTAGGGTTCATGGATCAAACATCAAACAAAAACCCAAAACAGAAACAAAACCCTAAGATAAAAATGGAAAATGGCATCCAAAGAAACCCTAAACCTATAATAGACCACTGCCCAAAGGGAAACTCTCAACTCTCAACCAAACTCAAGATATGAATTTTACAAGTTATTAGGGTTTTTAGGGTTCTTAGACAAAAGAAATGTCAAACAATTAGAAAATGCAAGATCAAACCATGGCCATTTTTCCCTAGAGACTACATGCCAAACACAAAACAATGCAAGAAGAACCAATGTCCAACTCTTCTCCAATAGGCAGAAATGAATTTTTGAATCCATGATCAAAATAATGCATAAAAAATGATTTAATTCAATGAAAAATTCTTAAAATGCATCAAGATCAAAAAAGAAATTTGGTTTGAGGGTTGGACAATGTTTCTAAATGTCTTAGCACATTTCATGAATTTTTTTGTAATTTTTAAATACCTAAAAGTATTTTTAATTAATTAATTCCCATTAATCAATTAAAAATAATCTTTTAAATATTTAAAAATACTTTTTTAATGATAAAAAATAAAATAAAAATATTTTTGGGTCTTAAAAATTAATAAAACTTTTAAGAAAAAGTTTCATAATTTTTAAGAATTTTTAACTATTTTAAAATAATTATGCAAATTAAATGGAAGAAAATGAAATAAAAAAATGAATTAATCTGATTTAATGAGAAGTCAAACAATCCAACGCTTGAGGTTCAAACTGGCCAGCGCGCGCATTGACTTGGCGCCTCATCCAAGGGTCAACATTCAAACTTGCTAATTACACTGATTAAGCCCTAATTGTGCCCTAATGACATTCAGGCGACCGGAACAGTGTTCCGGTCGTCTTCTCCGGCCATCCCCAAAATCAAACTCTCTCCCTAGGTCATTTTAAGAGCTCTAACTCTCCAGAAATCATCTTCCTCTCACCCTAAACACGAATCCGGCATCAAATCACATTTAAACTCACACACAAACAAGAATCGAAGCAATGAAATTTCTAGGTCAAACTTTCAGAAGACCATTACATGCTCATTTCTGGCTTATTTTCAAAAATAAAGAGATCCCAATGATCAGTGTAACATGCACAACAAGATTTTAACAAGAGTAATGAGTTCTGGGAAAAAAGTTCATGGTGTCACCTGAGATGGAGCTCTTGATTCAGGAGCTCTTTGGATGATTCTTTGGCTCAATCTGGTCCCAATGGTCCACTTTTGAAGCTTTGGATGCTTAGTTGGAGTTTAAACAACCTCCTGAGTGAGTTTGCAGCAGCTCTGACCAAGGGAGGATGAAAATCGTATTTGAGATATAGGGTGTTTCAGGCCAAAACAGAGGGTGGTTTCTGGTCAGTGAGGTGAGTGGAGATTGTTGGTGGAGTTTGTTCTTGTGTTTGAGGTTTGTGGAAAGAGATTTGATGGAAAATGCAGGCTGAGGTGAAGAATGGCAATGGGGTATTCTTGCTCAAATCAAGCCTGGCTCTTGGTGCTTTCTACTCAATGAGGCAAGGTGAGATGATTAGTGAAGTTGGCTTGAGTGTTTTGTGGCTGGGCAGAGGGATTCGAAGCAAAATGCAAATGGGAGTGTTTTTGTGAATGTGTTGAATGAGGATGTTTCAGCCTTGCCTTGTACATGAAATGGCTTGCAAATTGTCCACAAAAACCTCTCTCATTGGTCAGAGGATGTGACTTGTGCTTTATGGATAGGTGTAGCCACTTTTGCAAATATGTCAACTTCTTGTAAGATAGGGCATGGGCAACTTCTAGCCAAGTACAAAGGGTAGGGCTGGCGCAGCATGGTGTGGTGAGAGAGCCAGCAAGGTTCAAAGGCCAAGGCAGCAAGTTGAGGGAAGTGTCATGAGTGTTTTGCAACTTGGTTACTTTATGGATTTTCATGATAAAAATGCCTTGTTACATGAACTAAACACATGTGATCTTGGTTCAAATCTGATTTTTAGGACTTAGAGAATGTTTATGTGCTGGTTTGATACCAATTAGAAGTCACATAATGCATTGGTTTAAGATTTTGCAAAATTCTCACTTAGGGCATGCCTTGAAAATCAATGATTTTTGTCAACTTTGCATTGCCATAACTTTTGATTCAAGAAGAGTTTGATCATGTTCTTGTACTTTTTGAAAAGGGAAAGATGAGATCTACAACTTTCATGACCAAAGTTTTTCCATTTGAAGCCTTTTTGGATCAAGAATCAAGGCTTGAAAAATGACCTAAAATGATGCATTCTTGAAAAGTCAACTATGCCCAAAAAGTCAACATTTGCAAAAACCCTAAATTCTTGATTTCTATGAACTTCAACCTTCTTCCATGATCAAATAAAGATCATATACACTCAAAATGATGAAGATCAACCATTGGTTGGGTCATTGGGGGCCTCAGATGCCCTGATTTTGCACTGACTTGTCCAGAAAGTCAACTCTTGATCAGATGACTTCCCCATGGAATTTCTTCATGAAAATTGATATGCATACTCCCTATACCACATAGAGATCAATGGAAACAAGAATGACCAAAAAATTTGGAGTTATGGCCTCTGAAACCAAAACCCTAATTTTCAGTCAACTGTGCAGTCTAACCTGGCTCTGCATCACCTCAAACCCTAGTTCTTGTGATTCCTCTGCAATTTTGACCTTGAGGAGGTGAATATGATATAAGGACACACATGGACCCCTCTGAGTTGATTGGTGACCTTTGGAATGGCTCAAGATGCTTTGGGATTGCTCAGATCACAAACCCTAGGTGCAGATGCCTTAGAAACTATGCAATGAATCAAAAATGAGATGTGAGATGATATGATTGTGTTTATGCATATGAGGATGATCACAAGCCATGGTGTGAATGGGTGAGGGCAAATTTGGGGTGTTTACAGCTGCCCCTATTCAAACATGAGTTAGCTGTGCAGGATGTAAGCAACGGCTTAACAGGCCAAACAAGATAACTTGTGGTTGAATACCAAAGACAGTCCAAAATTTGCACTCACAGAATGAAGAAGAAAAGGGATATAGATTGTAAAAAGAAAAATAAAGTATAATGTAAAGTGTGGGCGACGGAGGACGACCGTCGGGCAGAGGACGACCGCTGGGTAAAGAGCAATGACGGGGACGGCCGACATGCTGGGGTAAATGTGAAGTAAAGCGATGACGGGGACGGCCGACATGCTGGGGATAAAAGGTAGAGCTAAGACGGGGACGACCGACTAGCTGGAAAAATAAGATATCATGATGGGGACGGCCATCAAGATAAAGTTGTAAAATTCTCTGGGGATTAATGAAACATGACGGGGACGGCCATCAAGTTCATAAAGCAAAGTAAACAACGATGGGGACGGCCATCGGGCTAAAAGGAAAAGGGACCACGACGGGGACGGCCATCGGGTTAAAGAATAAATGAAATAAACAGATGATGGGGTACGGCCATCAAAGGTGAAGGACGATCACCTAGCAGGGGACGGCTGCTCTGTTGGGGATAAAAGAAACATGATGGGGACGACCATCAAAGGTGGAGGACGACCACCTGGCAGGGTACGGCTGCCGAAAATATCAACGATGGGGACGGCCATCGGATAGAAAAGGTCAACGATGGGGACGGCCATCGGACGAGCATGATGGAGGACGACCATCAAGAAGTGGAGGACGACCACTAAGAAGTGGAGGACGACCACTTAGCAGGGGACGGCTGCTCTCAAGGTTTGTCATGACATAGGACGAATGTCAGATAACCAAAATCAACAATGGGGATGGCCATTGGATAAAGTTGATGAAGGACGATCATCAAGAGGTGGAGGACGACCACCTAGCAGGGGACGGCTGCTAAATATCAACGATGGGGACGGCCATCGGATAGAAAAGGTCAACGATGGGGACGGCCATCGGACGAGCATGATGGAGGACGACCATCAAGAAGTGGAGGACGACCACTAAGAAGTGGAGGACGACCACTTAGCAGGGGACGGCTGCTCTCAAAGGTATCATAACACAGGACGAGTGTTAGATAAAAAGAAAATTGTTGGCGATCTACTGGGGATATAGTGAACACGGACGAGCGTTCACACCCAAGAAAGGAAAGTATGAGTATTCGGTATTGTGTATAGATTAAAGATGCGGACGAGCATCCTTAAGGCTATGATACGGACGAGCATCATGTAGAAACAAACTGACACATGTTCAGAGATGATGATACGGACGAGTATCAACTGGTTAACAAAGAACACGGACGAGTGTTGCATCTGAAAGAATCTTTCTGGGAATAATAGACACGGACGAGTATCTATATTCAAGAAGATATAAGTGTTTGACACAGTGTATGGATTAAAGATGAGGACGAGCATCCCTAAGGCTATGATACGGACGAGTATCATGTAGAAACAAACACTAGACGCAATGTTCTGAGATGATGGTACGGACGAGTACCAACTGGTTAACAAAGAACAAGGACTACTGTCGAATCTGTGGGGATATGAGTGATGGTGTATACAAGATACGGACGAGTATCTGTATAAGTGTACCATAAGTAGTGAGTATTGTATTGTATAGATGAGTGTTTTAGCTGCTGGGGAGAGTGACACGGACGGGTGTCGAGAAAATGTATATATGAGTATATGTGAGTGCAAAGAGGACGTCTTTGGCTTTCTGCTGGTGATCTGACACGGAGGGGTGTCCAAAGGTATATATATTGGTGTTTGTGATTGGAGAGGCAACTGCTTTTGCTGGGACTCTGATGGGAATGTTTGTACAATGGTGATGAACAGTTTATTATTCACAAGTGTTACTTCAGAACATGGCTTATGATTATGCTATGCATTTGATTTTTGCCGTAATGCTCCGTATTAGACGGAATACTACGCTCTGAGGGGACAGTATGATGCGAATGCTATGATTATGCAAAGAGGCACAGATCCGGGACTCGGATCCCGTTGCTGCGAAGATCTCTGGTCGATCTGCTGAAGCGAACATCCCAGCTGGGGATGAGATCACTGGTAGATCTAATGATGTATCTGTTTGGGGATATAGGTCACTGATTGACATATCCTTATAATACGGGACCCGGCTGGGGTTTGTAGAAGCTTCTGTACTCTGTTGTGACTTCTTCATGCGTTGCTTCTCTGAATAGAGGCTGGGGATTCGGTGGGGAGATGATTCCCTGATTCTTGCATCTTGCTGAGGAATAGAGGTTGGTGCTTCAACTGGGGAATGCTGTTGGTAACTCAGCTGGGGAGAGCAATGGGAGGCAACTCAGCTGGGGATAGCGATGAGAGGCAACTCGGCTGGGGAGAAAACATCTGGAGTGTTAAGCCTGTTGTTGATTTGCCAGCTTGCTGGACTGTAGCTTATATGCCCCAAGTTGCGTTCTGGATACCTGCAATCCTGCAAAGATAAGGAAACGCGCAAAAGGTCCCGAGGTATCCCTTACTGGATTCCGTCATAGGAGATAAGTACTGTCGAGAGTAATCATATTCCCTGCAAGCATGTGCTTTTATTTTCTTTCTTTTTAGTGAAAAACGTCTGTACTTATGCAATTAGTTTTTTAGAGACATCAGACATTCTTTGCAAATAAAATGTACAAAACGAAACATGACTGAAAAATCTGATTTTATTAATTCATGTGCCCTGAATTGGCAAGATACAGTCAAGGAAACATATCTCCTGAAATGAAGAGACTGTTACAAATTGAGAAACAAAATGCTGGCGATGTTGACGAGGCTTTCAGGGAGCTTCCTCTCCTGCTATGACTCGTATGACAATGACGTTCTTCTCGTCTTGCTTTCTGGAGAGAGTTAATTCTGATTGAAGCTTGATCCTTTGAAGCTTACCAAGTTGTAGGTGATACAGACGAATTCAGAATGCAGTTGTTCGCTTATTCCCTTATTTTGCATGGATCGCCCTTTCGGGTTTTCAATCCATCGGGATACCCATTTTTGCCTGAGCTGTCCAATGCGGCTTTTCAACTCAGCGGGTGTACATTTTTTATTCATTTTCCCTTACTTTTGCCCGAGTCTTTTATTCTGTTTTTGACTCGCCGGGATGCCCTATTTTTGCCTGGACTTACATTCTGTTTTTATGTCCAGCGGGTCATTTTATGCGAAGTATTTTTTAACTGCATCTGAATTCACAGGGGATGGGAAATCTTCACCATCCATGGTGCTGAGCATCAGTGCCCCACCAGAGAAAACTTTCTTTACAACGAATGGTCCTTCATAATTTGGAGTCCATTTGCCCCTGTGGTCTGTATGAGGAGGGAGGATTCTTTTCAGCACAAGATCTCCCACTTGGTACTCTCGGTGCCTGACTTTCTGATCGAAGGCCTTCTTCATTCTCTTCTGATATAACTGCCCATGGCAGATTGCAGCCAATCTTTTCTCTTCGATCAGACTCAATTGTTCGAATCGGGACCGAACCCATTCTGCTTCACTCAGTTTAACATCCATTAATACCCGTAACGAGGGTAGTTCAACTTCAACAGGTAGGACTGCTTCCATACCATATACAAGCTGATAAGGTGTTGCCCCAGTGGACGTTCTGATTGACGTGCGGTACCCATGCAAGGCAAACGGTAGCATTTCATGCCAGTCTTTGTAGGTGATTACCATCTTCTGCACAATCTTCTTGATATTCTTGTTAGCTGCCTCAACAGCGCCGTTCATCTTTGGCCTGTAAGGAGAAGAATTGTGATGTTGGATCTTGAAGTCCCGGCATAGTTCTGCCATCATTTTGTTGTTTAAGTTGGAACCATTATCAGTAATGATTCGCTCGGGCACTCCATACCGACAGATGATATCTCTCTTCAGAAATCTGGCTACCACTTGCCTTGTGACGTTTGCATATGAGGCTGCTTCCACCCACTTGGTGAAATAATCAATGGCGACCAGGATAAATCTGTGACCATTTGAAGCAGTTGGCTCAATCTTGCCAATCATATCAATGCCCCACATAGCAAAGGGCCATGGTGAAGACATGATGTTTAAAGGGTTGGGAGGCACATGCACCTTATCTGCGTAAATCTGGCATTTGTGACACCTTCTGGCATAGGCACAACAGTCTGCATCCATTGTGATCCAGTAATAGCCTGATCTTAGCAATTTCTTAGCCATGGCATGCCCTCCTGCATGAGTACCAAAAGATCCTTCGTGCACTTCATGCATCAGCAAATCTGCTTCCGTCTTGTCAACACATCTGAGGAGTACCATGTCAAAGTTCCTTTTGTATAAAGACCCATCAGTGTTCAGAAAGAAACTTCCAGCAAGCCTTCTTAAAGTCTTCTTATCATTGGAAGATGCCCCAGGTGGGTATGTCTGATCCTCCAAGAAGCACTTAATGTCATGGAACCAAGGCTTATCATCTTTTACAACATCCGCTGCGAACACATATGCTGGTCTATTGAGTCTTGATACTGAAATCTGAGGTACAAAGTTAGCAGCTTGAACTTTGATCATGGATGAAATGGTAGCAAGAGCATCTGCAAACTGATTCTCGTCCCGAGGGATATACTCAAGCTTGACTGTTGTGAAGAAAGTCAACAACCTTCTTGTATAATCCCTGTAAGGTATCAGATGATCTTGGTGGGTGTACCATTTTCCGCTGGTTTGATTGACTACCAGAGCTGAATCTCCGAACACGGTCAAAGTTTTGATCCTGAGGTCAATGGCTTCCTCAAGACCCAAAATGCAAGCTTCGTATTCAGCTTCGTTGTTAGTGCAGTTGAAAGTGAGTTTCGCCGAGAAAGGCATGTGAACTCCTTTGGGTGTAATGAGTACTGCACCAACACCACGACCATTCATGTTAACGGCCCCGTCAAACATCATAGTCCATTCTTCTTCCGGGTCAGGCCCTTCAGTGTGAACAGGCTCCTCGTGATCTTTTGCTTTAATGAACATGATATCTTCATCAGGGAAGTCAAACCTCATAGGTTGGTAGTCATCAATGGGTTGCTCAGCCAGATATTCAGATAGTACATTGCCTTTGATGGCCTTCTGAGATGTGTACTGTATGTCGTATTCTGTGAGAATCATCTGCCATCTTGCAACCCGTCCGGTAAGGGCTGGCTTCTCGAAAATGTACTTAACTGGATCCATTTTTGAGATTAATAAGGTAGTTTGGGTCAACATATACTGTCTCAGTCGGCGAGCAGCCCACGCTAAAGCACAGCAAGTTTTCTCGAGCAGTGAATAACGTTGTTCACAGTCTCGTCATGCTCTTCCTTCAGAGGTCTTCCCTAATACACACCCCATTGACTCCCCTAATACTGTCAAGTACATAATCAGAGGTCTTCCTTCAACTGGAGGCATGAGGATTGGAGGTTCTTGCAGATACTCCTTGACCTTGTCAAAAGCCTTCTGGCAATCTTCGTTCCACCTGACCGTCTGTTCTTTTCTTAACAGCTTGAACAAGGGTTCACAGGTTGCTGTAAGGTGAGATATGAACCGTGAGATGTAGTTCAATCGACCTAAGAACCCTCGAACTTCTTTCTCTGTCTTCGGTGCAGGCATTTCTTGTATAGCCTTGACTTTATCAGGATCAACCTCAATCCCTTTCTCGCTTACAATAAAGCCCAGCAGCTTACCGGATCGCACCCCGAATGTGCACTTGTTGGGGTTCAGCTTTAGTTGATATTTCCTCAGACGCTTGAACAACTTCAGCAGATTCACCAGGTGATCTTCCTCTGTAAGGGACTTGGCGATCATATCATCCACATAACATTCTATTTCCTTGTGGATCATATCATGGAATAATGTCACCATGGCCCGTTGATACGTTGCACCAGCATTCTTCAGTCCGAATGGCATCACTTTGTAACAGAACGTGCCCCAGGGTGTGATGAAGGTTGTCTTCTCCATGTCTTCAGGTGACATCTTAATCTGATTGTATCCTGAAAATCCATCCATGAAGGAGAATACCGAGAACTGAGCCGTATTATCAACCAATACATCAATGTGAGGTAAAGGGAAATCATCTTTCGGGCTGGCTCTGTTCAGATCCCGGTAATCAACACACATTCTTACTTTGCCGTCTTTCTTAGGCACAGGTACTATGTTAGCAACCCACGGCGGATAGCTAGTCACAGCAAGGAACCCGGCGTCCCATTGCTTTTGTACCTCTTCCTTGATTTTCATAGCCATGTTTGGGCGAGTTCGGCGCAACTTCTGTTTAACTGGCGGGCATTCTTCCCTCAGAGGCAGCTTGTGCACAACAATGTCAGTATCCAACCCTGGCATATCTTGATACGACCAAGCAAACACATCAACATACTCTTGAAGCAGATCTATCAGTTGTCTCTTCACTGGGTCTTGCAGGCAGGCCCCGATTTTAACTTCTTTCACGTCTTCGTCTGTACCAAGATTAATCACTTCAACCTCCTCCTGGTGAGGGGTAATGACCTTTTCCTCTTGTCTCAACAACCTGGCTAGCTCTTCAGGAAGCTCATATTCTTCATCAACCCCTTCATCAGCTTGATTGATTGGATTGTCAAAGTCATACGATGTCATAGCCGTGCTGTTGTCGGTGCAGTCTGGAAGGCACTCTCTGCAAGGGTTAAGTTTGTTTATTTTAGTGATTGATTTTAATCTTGCCTTAGAAAAAAGTGAAATGAAGTTATCATTTTGAATACACCGCCATTTATTTTTGTACAAAAAGAAAAATGGAAAAACGGTGAGCATAAAAGAAAAAGACTCGTTTGCAAAAAGATGTCTGATATTTCATTAATTTAATCTTGTTTGCACAAAAGTACAGATGGCCCTGATTACAAAATGAGTCTTGTCATCTTGGGCAAGATGCAAGACTTTGATGCATGCTATAAAAATACAGGAAATAATAATTACTCTGCATGAGTAACTCTTATAATTTCCTGGGAAGACCAGTTCGAGACACTGCTCCCCGGGATCTTTGGACGAATCTAATCCTCCAGATTGCGCTCCTCTTCCAGCTTGTCTTCCAGACAATTGATAGCATCGGGGGTGAGCATCCCCCCACTGACAAAACCTGGCTTCTCGACAGCCTTTGCTTGATGTTGAGTTGGTCTGTAACCCAACCCAAATTTGTCCTTCTTCTCCTCCACAGCTAAGACCTTGCCCCAGCCTAGGGCAGTTCCTTCCTCAACAACCTTCCGGGCTTGTTGGTAAGATGACATGGAGATCCCTGACACAGCAGATGCTTCATTGACATTCAAGGCTTCAAAACCTTGGCTCATTGTTTCATGGATCTCCCCGTCCATCTCAATGTATTTATACGTAGCCAGATGGCTAACGAAAATATCCTCTTCCCCACAGATTGTGACAACTTGACCTTCCCACTCAAATTTTAACTTTTGGTGAAGGGTAGACGTTATTGCGCCGGCGACGTGAATCCAGGGTCTACCCAACAAACAGCTGTAGGCGGGCTGAATGTCCATCACATAAAAGATAGTTTTAAAAGTCTGCGGGCCAATTGTCACAGGCAGCTCAATCTCTCCCAGAACCGATCTCTTCGAACCATCAAAGGCTCTTACCACCAGGTTGCTGGGTCTCAATGCCAATCCATCATATTCTAACTTCACCAGAGCCTTCTTCGGTAAGACATTCAGGGAAGAACCTGTGTCCACCAGCACATGAGAAAGGACAGCTCCTTTGCATTCCATGGTTATGTGCAAGGCTTTGTTGTGATTGCGGCCATCCGCTGTCAAGTCAGAATTGGTAAACCCTAGCCCATTGCTAGCAGTAACATTCCCAACCACGGTTTCCAATTGGTTGACAGTAATCTCCTCAGGCACGTAAGCTGCGTGCAAGACTTTAAGTAGTGCATTCCGATGGGCTTCGGAGCACATAAGCAGTGAGAGGATAGAGATTTTGGATGGCGTCTGGTGAAGCTGATCCACAACTTTATAATCGCTCTTTTTGATGATCCGCATAAACTCATCAACTTCCTGATCGAATGGAGTTTTCAGGGCTTCTTTGGCAGCTGGGTCTTCCTGCACCGGGCCTTTTCCTTTTGCCTTGGCAGCAGTTTCTGCTTCGGCAGTAGGTCTTTGGACTTGTGAAGCAAAGAGACGTCCGCTTCGAGTGAAGCCTCCGCCTCCCCCCACATTATCTACTTGTGGTGCAGGTGCTGATGTTTCAAGAGTGATTCTTTTCCCTTCACAGTACACGTCAGAGCCATAGTGCCAAGGAATGGCCCTATTGCTTTCATATGGTACTGGTCCAGGCACCGTGACAGTGACTGGACTGATTGCTGCTGCTGAAGGGACTGTAATTGTTTGTGGATCATAAAAGATTGTAACTGGTGCTCTGGCGGGAGCAGCACCTTCTGAATGGTAGGCGGAATTATTTTCAGGATCGTAGAATATGGTAACAGTAGAGACATCTTCATGATTGATCGCTGGTGTTGTAGGAGGTTCTGTTGGAAGGACTGTTGTTGTTGTTGATGGAGATTCGAAATGGAATGAAGCTGAAGTTGTAGTAGGAGAAACTGTTGAAAACTGATCACTTGGGAGGACAGATGAAGTACTGGTTGATGCTGCTGGTGAACTGTCGGGAACAATAGTTGCTGCAGTTGTAGGAGGTTCTGAGACCGTTGTTGATGAAGTTGCCGGATTTGTTGGGAATGATGTAGTGATCTGTAGCAGGCCACTCTGAATAAGGCCGTCAATGCCATTCCTCAGGTCCTCGCACCCATTCCATGAAATATTGCAGTAGGGACACCCTAGTTCACACCCCGGAAATATTTGGTTTTCGCGGAGTTGAGCCTTGATTTCCACCAATGGTGTCCTGATCTGATCCACACTAGTTATCAAATAAGACGGTTGGTCTTCTTCAATAGCATTAATTCGGGGACCACCATGGTTTGGCATTGGGTTTTTATTGACATTGGGCGGAGGTGCAAAATTCAGATCCTTGGAGTCTACCAAGTCTTGTACCTTCATATGCAGAGCCCTGCATCTTTCTGTACTGTGACCAGGTGCGTTTGAATGAAAAGCACACCTAGCATTGGAGTCATAGTTCCTTGGTAGACTGTTGGGATCCGGAGGTGCCAACGTTCTTAGCTCAACTAGGTTGAGTTTCAGAAGTTGTGGCAGCAAAGCAGCATACGGCATTGGGATCGGGTCGATCACTCGGTTAGCTTGGGATGGCCTTTGTTGGAATGGCCTCTGTTGATTGTTGTTGTTGGTGTTGTTGCTGTTGAAGTTTCTTGGAGGGTACTGATTCTGATGATACTGAGGTTGTTGTTGGAAGTTTTGTTGAGGAGGTTGATAGACTGGCTGAGGATGAGCTGGAGCAGGGATAGTGACTGCTGCTATTGTCCTTTGAACATATTGGGGCCTACCCCTGTTGGTGTGAATGGCATTGGTCTCGCCAGTTCTTCTCGGGCCTGCAAAAGGCTTTCTTGTACCACTGGACGAACTGGCACCATTATCAGAGATCTTACCCATTTTCAACAGGCTTTCAATTCTCTCCCCAGCTATGACAACATCTGCGAAGCTAGTGGAAGAGAAAGCAGCCAACCTGTCAATATACGTTCCCTGGAGAGTGTTCATAAACATGTCTGCCATTTCTCTCTCAGACATTGGTGGTTGAACGGCAGCAGCCAATTGCCTCCATCTCTGGGCATATTCCCGGAAACTTTCCCTTGACGACTGTGACATTCCCATTAGGAGAGTCCTGTTGGGCGCCATGTCTAAGTTGTATTGATACTGTCGGATGAAGGCCTCTGCCAGGTCCTTCCAGCATCTCACAGTTGCCCTTGTCAAATGGGAATACCATTCCCTCGAAGCTCCGGTCAAGCTATCTTCAAAATAGAACATCCACAATTTCTCATCCATTGTATAGGCCTTCAGCCTTCCCAGAAATGATTGTAGATGAGTCCGGGGGCATGAAGTCCCATTATACTTTTCGAAACAAGGAGGTTTGAACTTATGGGGGATCCTGACCCCGTCTACCAAACCCATGTCCATGACGTCGAAACCCAAAGAATTTTGAGATTCTAAGGACCTCAACTTCTCAGCTATTTCCTCCAATCGTCTATCATAAGTTTCCTCTCCAGCACCCATTACTGTAAATTGGTCCTCCTGAGGATCTTCTTGAAGTACTCTCCCTGCTGTGGCAGTCCCTTGTATATTGACTGGGATGTTGGCCTCTGGATGGAGATGGGGTCCAAAAACTGGGGGATTGACATGAGGTTGGACCCTCTCGTTGTTACTTGTGCCAGCAGTTCCCACATGGGGCTCCTCTTGATTCCTCCCTTCTACCAAAGTTCTGAGCCTCTCCTGGCTTTGAGCTAAGTTGTTCATTACTTCCATGAACTGTGTTATCTGCGTTCTCATCTCCAACCTTTCGTTGGCCATCTGGTTTCTGACCTCCGTAAGGTCCTGCTGCATCTGATCCATCTGAATTCCCGGAAGGTTGTTTCTAGTTGGGTACCTGTGTGGCCTGTTGAGAGGAAATACCCGGCGGCGAGCAATAATTCCTGAATATCACAACAGAGGTTAGCAACAACAAAACAAAACCTACAAAACAAATAAAAGGTTAGCATGCAATGCAGTTATGCTTATTTGCTATCAAGGTATCCGGTTTGGCCTTCAGTTTTGACCCTTCCAGACCCTTGAAGATGCTGCTGTTGAAGTTGCTTTTGAAGTAACCCAGATGGAAACTAACACAAATATATTACAAAGGTGAAATAATACAATTTGTTCATTTTACAACACAAGCCCTCAAAGGGGTCAAAATACATCACAAAAAGCAAAAGTACATGGAAAAGGAACAATAACAAGCAAATGATCAAACTCCAAGGCCAAACTCATCCTCACGAACTTCCTTAAGAAGTGCTTCGGTCACAGGATCAGCCGGACGCTCCGTGAGACCTCTGATGAGAAGGTTTCTTGTTGCAACAGCTGCAGTCAACTTCCTGTTCTGACTTTGGTCCTTAGACCTCTTCACTCCAGCTCTGATTTCTAGCTCTGATATTTCCTTCTGGGCTGCTGCCAGGGCTTTTTCCATCTGTTCCATCTTGTCTTGAGCTCTCTTGTCTTCTAGAGTACGGGCCTCAGTGATCCGGACCCACCTGGCCTGACTCTCTTTCAAATACAAGTCTGTTCTTGCTCTCTGAAACTGGGCTTCTTTACAAGCGTTCTTCAGAATCTGCTCACCAGCTTTGGACTTGTTGATATAATCTCCAGACTTCTCAATTTTAGTCAAGTGTTCCACTCTTAACTTCTCCAGTCTCTCAATCTCCCTCACACCTTCACTCCTCTCCCTGAGGGTCTTCTGCAAGGCTTGGGTTAACTTCTCATTTCTTTCCTTCAAGCTCTCAAACTCCTCCAAACTGATGGTGGCAGTGGGTGGTGCTGAAGATGACTCAGGCATGTCCTCTATAGTGAAGGGCATTCCAGAGAATTGGGCCCTGGCATGAGACCACTCATAGTATTGGACTGATGCCACATTATTGCACTTCCCCAAAATGGTGATTCCCTTGGTTTGAACATGATCCCAGGCCCAGGCAGCCTGCCTAACAGTTGCCAGACTAATCTTGTTCTCACAGTAGAGGGTCTCAACCAAGTCTTGTTCCCTAGGAGTATGAACCAGTGCATAGCCTAATTGCCTCCTGAACAGCAGAGGGTTGTAATTGATACTTCCCTTAACCCCTATTAAAGGCACATTGGGAAAGTGTCCACAGCTTGTGAGGATATCTCTGCCCTTGGTGCTTTGAGTACACCATCTGATGTCTGCTGAAGTTAGAACAGTGAGTCTCTTAGCCCAGTTGCTTTGCTGATGAGGATTTAGAAATGCATCTGTCCTGGGTAGATGCCTGAGAAGCCAAGCATGAAATAATGGAGCACAACACCTCACTAGCCTTCCCCTCTGCTTCTCATTCTTCTGATGTACTGAGTAATAGAGATCTCCTAGCAAAGTTGGCACTGGGTTCTTCAGGGTGAACAAATGGATTGCATTCTTGCTAATGAATCGAGGCTCATCTGCAAACAACACAATTCCATATACACTTAAGGCCAACAGAGCACAAACAGCTTTCCACTCCCCCAAGGAGGCCTTCAGACTAGCTTGAGAAATTAAGAAGTCCAGATGAAATCCAGGGATCCCAGCTTTAGAGGTCATGTGTTGCTCAACCAAAACAAGCTCCAGATGCAAAGCTTTTGCTACCTCTCCATTGCTGGGAAAGACCATTTCAGGGTTAAAAGGGATTTCCCTCTTGATAGGCAGACCAATCAATGATGAGTATTCTTCCAAAAGAGGACCCAACTGAAAGTCTTGAAAGGTGAAACATCTCAATGGGGGGTCATAGAACTGAATACAGGTATGGATCAGACTTCTCTGAGATGGGTCCAGATCCATGACCAAGTCAAGTATATCCCCATAATGCTCCCTGAACAAGGGCATGTGATCTGGAGTGATCAGGGTTTGGATCCTCCTGATGTCTGATAAGTCTGGTTGGAAGAAATGATAAGTGATGTTGCTTTTCTTTGGAGCCATGATGCTGAGGACTGAGTAGGATAAGTGCTGATGAAGATGCTGAGGAGTGGGCCACTGGCTGGCTAGTGCAAGTAACTGAAGTATAGGGCTGACAGGCTGAAGCAAGTGCTGGTGGAGACAGGTCAGAACTGCAGATGGGGTCAAAACCAAAACCAGATGAAGGTGGATACCCTGAAACACAAATAAGCAAATGTTAATATGATGCAATGAGTATGTATGCAAATGAAATGCAAGGGTCTGTGACTGAGCTGGATCTGATTAACTGCCTTGGTATAGATCCATGTGTGTTCAAGAAATCCAGGTGGAGGTCTATAAATCCAGTAACCAGGGTGGGGGACTCAAATAAAGAGCCACAAGTCCAGGGTTTTAGAATCACAAGAACTATCCAACATGGAGTATTCTTAACAAAGTCAAAGTAACAGGGTATTCTGAGGTCAAGGTACCTGCAAACTTGTAAACAGCCCAACCCCCTCACAGGTGATGATCTAGAACAAGGATCCTCAGACTTGGATCAGTTATGAGAAGTGTAAACACTTCTAACCCGGAGGTACAGTGTTTACAATAACCATAACAATTCCTTCTCTAATTCACCTCAGTTTCTGAAGGTCAGCACTAAAAGGTCATCCAGACTTGGCAGGCTTCCCAGATAGCCCTAGCATTGCAGGAAATCTGCAACACAGAGTTCTCAAGAAGAAACCCATATCTGAACCGTGTTTCATATTCCCGCACCAGACCGAAATGGAATGGGAAAGAACATGATTCACTCTAGCCTAGGTGTCACTCAGGTCCCAGGTATAGGACCTTAACTCTCAATGAATCACCCACCCACCAAGGCAAACAACAGATCCAGCCAGCAACAATGACAGTATGATATATATAAATGCAATAAAGAAAGCAGTAAAGTAACTGTACATAAAGCAATAAACAAAAATAAATATAAGCACAAACAAGCACATAACACCCCAGTAAACACAAATCAATCAAGCGCTAGGAGGAACCCACAAAAAGAACCAGAGGCCCTGGTTGCAGTATAAGGGTCCCCAGCAGAGTCGCCAAGCTGTCGCTCCCGACAAATGAAACAGGGTCATATGAGGGTACAGACGCGAACGGTCGGCGAAGGGAACAGTGAGAACACACAGCCGTGAACTCACTGGAGATGAATAGAGTCGCCAGCTAGGCATTTTTATCCCGGAGGAAAGGTAATGCTGCATAAACCTAGGAAAAGATGGATAAGACGGTTTGCGAACCAGAGAGAATGAGAAAGGGGGTTGGTTACAACCTGGGAAGGTATTAGCACCCAGATTGTCCGCCGTACTCGACGGGATCCACGCTTGAAAGATTTGTGTTTTAAAGGGGTAGTGTCAGTGCAATCTGTGTATAAAGAGCTGGAAAGCAAAATGTACAGGTGTCAGTGTAAAGTGAAGTGAAGTGTATAAATGATGTGTCAGTGTAAGAAAAGGAATAAGATGCTCAAGATCATGAGGCTAAGAGAATGATGATGGGAAGAGGGGGAATGTACAGAGACTTTTGTTCGATAACTGTTAAGTTATGCCTACGTATCCTCTCGTGCAATGAGGAAGTCAGAACACCGTAGTTCGACCCAAAGAGACTGAAAGATGAATTGACTTGTGAATTGCTTACTTGTCTATGCTCAAGTGTATGACCTGTCTGGCTCAGGTGCAAACTGTCTTGCATTAGACGGAAGAAGCAAGTTCTCGTTTGTGAGTGAATGAGATGAGAAAAGAATCCCGGAGGAGACGATTATTGTTTGTTTTTGAGTTTTCAGTCTTTTATTGCTTTTGAAAGTTTGTCATAAGTTAACGAGCTTAAGCTTAAACCAATGGATTTAGTAAACTCATCACATCTTCCCTCTGATCAGGGGTAATGAGAATACCTTAAGTGTGAAGTCAGCTTCTCACACTTAACCACCTTTGATGTAGGATTAAGATCATTAACCTACTTGTGATTATTTAGATGTTTTTGGTGTTTTTTGTTTAGTGTTGAGTAATGAGGTTAAGCCATAATCATGGATTAAACAGACCCATTACACCATCCTAAAAGAAGGATGATAGATGAGAATGTTTAAGTTGAGGAAAACTCCTCAACTTAATCCATGATTAGGGATTAAACCCATGACAAAACAAGTCTTCTATTAAGTGGGTTTTATTTAATGGTATGATGATGAAATGAGTTTTATTGTTTGTAAGACAACTTGAGGGGGACTTGTCCATTAACACTGGGGTTAGTCCTTCTTAACCACTTAAGGAAGAATTAGAACCCTAATGCAAGGCCCAAGTTACAAGTAATGTCTTGATTATTATCAAGTGGATTGGTTAATAGATTTAAACACATTAAGGGTTTAACACTTAGGATTAAAGTTATACACTCCATCCTAAGAGAAGGATGCAGGCATAAGCTTAATCACAAAGTCTTAAAGCCTTTAGGGTTTAGTCCTTGATTATGAGATGAGAAGAGAGGACTCAAAGAGAGACACAAAGGTAAAACTATGAGGGGAGACTAATCAAAACCCTAATTCATTGTCATGCTTGGTTGTCCCTAAGGTTAGTGAGGTTTGCAAGAACAATCTTCAGAGGAGCCACCAGGAAGCAGATGAATAATATCAGGAGAAGCAAAGTGACTTGCTTCATTCAAGAAGTCAAGTCACTTGAAGAAAGAAAGTGGGAGGAAGGAGAATGAGCAAGCTCAAACTCAAACACATATAAGAATGCAGCAATGGATGCAAGAGAGATGAAAAGAAAAGATATGAGAAGTGAAGGCAAATTCACTTCTCAAGTTTACTTACCACCTGAAATGTTAGAAAGAAATGCAAAATCAATGCAAGATGAGATGAAATGGCATGATGCTAAGCAAAACCAGAAGCATATTGATGATGATTATGATGTTATGAGGTTCTGCAAACATGAGGCAAGACATGGAGATGTTCATACAAGATTATGAATGCAAATGATGCAAGTTAAGGAGCATGAACAAGCATGAAATGTTATGAAGCATACAAGGCAAATGACATGGCAAATATGTAATGCAATGATCAAACATGCTTTCTATATGTCTCAAGATGTCAAATGAATCACAAGAATGCACAAAATGCAAAGACAAGTCATGTTATGCAAGAGAATGCAAGAAGGATGCAAAAGAAAGCCCAAATTAGGGTTCATGGATCAAACATCAAACAAAAACCCAAAACAGAAACAAAACCCTAAGATAAAAATGGAAAATGGCATCCAAAGAAACCCTAAACCTATAATAGACCACTGCCCAAAGGGAAACTCTCAACTCTCAACCAAACTCAAGATATGAATTTTACAAGTTATTAGGGTTTTTAGGGTTCTTAGACAAAAGAAATGTCAAACAATTAGAAAATGCAAGATCAAACCATGGCCATTTTTCCCTAGAGACTACATGCCAAACACAAAACAATGCAAGAAGAACCAATGTCCAACTCTTCTCCAATAGGCAGAAATGAATTTTTGAATCCATGATCAAAATAATGCATAAAAAATGATTTAATTCAATGAAAAATTCTTAAAATGCATCAAGATCAAAAAAGAAATTTGGTTTGAGGGTTGGACAATGTTTCTAAATGTCTTAGCACATTTCATGAATTTTTTTGTAATTTTTAAATACCTAAAAGTATTTTTAATTAATTAATTCCCATTAATCAATTAAAAATAATCTTTTAAATATTTAAAAATACTTTTTTAATGATAAAAAATAAAATAAAAATATTTTTGGGTCTTAAAAATTAATAAAACTTTTAAGAAAAAGTTTCATAATTTTTAAGAATTTTTAACTATTTTAAAATAATTATGCAAATTAAATGGAAGAAAATGAAATAAAAAAATGAATTAATCTGATTTAATGAGAAGTCAAACAATCCAACGCTTGAGGTTCAAACTGGCCAGCGCGCGCATTGACTTGGCGCCTCATCCAAGGGTCAACATTCAAACTTGCTAATTACACTGATTAAGCCCTAATTGTGCCCTAATGACATTCAGGCGACCGGAACAGTGTTCCGGTCGTCTTCTCCGGCCATCCCCAAAATCAAACTCTCTCCCTAGGTCATTTTAAGAGCTCTAACTCTCCAGAAATCATCTTCCTCTCACCCTAAACACGAATCCGGCATCAAATCACATTTAAACTCACACACAAACAAGAATCGAAGCAATGAAATTTCTAGGTCAAACTTTCAGAAGACCATTACATGCTCATTTCTGGCTTATTTTCAAAAATAAAGAGATCCCAATGATCAGTGTAACATGCACAACACGATTTTAACAAGAGAAATGAGTTCTGGGAAAAAAGTTCATGGTGTCACCTGAGATGGAGCTCTTGATTCAGGAGCTCTTTGGATGATTCTTTGGCTCAATCTGGTCCCAATGGTCCACTTTTGAAGCTTTGGATGCTTAGTTGGAGTTTAAACAACCTCCTGAGTGAGTTTGCAGCAGCTCTGACCAAGGGAGGATGAAAATCGTATTTGAGATATAGGGTGTTTCAGGCCAAAACAGAGGGTGGTTTCTGGTCAGTGAGGTGAGTGGAGATTGTTGGTGGAGTTTGTTCTTGTGTTTGAGGTTTGTGGAAAGAGATTCGATGGAAAATGCAGGCTGAGGTGAAGAATGGCAATGGGGTATTCTTGCTCAAATCAAGCCTGGCTCTTGGTGCTTTCTACTCAATGAGGCAAGGTGAGATGATTAGTGAAGTTGGCTTGAGTGTTTTGTGGCTGGGCAGAGGGATTCGAAGCAAAATGCAAATGGGAGTGTTTTTGTGAATGTGTTGAATGAGGATGTTTCAGCCTTGCCTTGTACATGAAATGGCTTGCAAATTGTCCACAAAAACCTCTCTCATTGGTCAGAGGATGTGACTTGTGCTTTATGGATAGGTGTAGCCACTTTTGCAAATATGTCAACTTCTTGTAAGATAGGGCATGGGCAACTTCTAGCCAAGTACAAAGGGTAGGGCTGGCGCAGCATGGTGTGGTGAGAGAGCCAGCAAGGTTCAAAGGCCAAGGCAGCAAGTTGAGGGAAGTGTCATGAGTGTTTTGCAACTTGGTTACTTTATGGATTTTCATGATAAAAATGCCTTGTTACATGAACTAAACACATGTGATCTTGGTTCAAATCTGATTTTTAGGACTTAGAGAATGTTTATGTGCTGGTTTGATACCAATTAGAAGTCACATAATGCATTGGTTTAAGATTTTGCAAAATTCTCACTTAGGGCATGCCTTGAAAATCAATGATTTTTGTCAACTTTGCATTGCCATAACTTTTGATTCAAGAAGAGTTTGATCATGTTCTTGTACTTTTTGAAAAGGGAAAGATGAGATCTACAACTTTCATGACCAAAGTTTTTCCATTTGAAGCCTTTTTGGATCAAGAATCAAGGCTTGAAAAATGACCTAAAATGATGCATTCTTGAAAAGTCAACTATGCCCAAAAAGTCAACATTTGCAAAAACCCTAAATTCTTGATTTCTATGAACTTCAACCTTCTTCCATGATCAAATAAAGATCATATACACTCAAAATGATGAAGATCAACCATTGGTTGGGTCATTGGGGGCCTCAGATGCCCTGATTTTGCACTGACTTGTCCAGAAAGTCAACTCTTGATCAGATGACTTCCCCATGGAATTTCTTCATGAAAATTGATATGCATACTCCCTATACCATATAGAGATCAATGGAAACAAGAATGACCAAAAAATTTGGAGTTATGGCCTCTGAAACCAAAACCCTAATTTTCAGTCAACTGTGCAGTCTAACCTGGCTCTGCATCACCTCAAACCCTAGTTCTTGTGATTCCTCTGCAATTTTGACCTTGAGGAGGTGAAATATGATATAAGGACACACATGGACCCCTCTGAGTTGATTGGTGACCTTTGGAATGGCTCAAGATGCTTTGGGATTGCTCAGATCACAAACCCTAGGTGCAGATGCCTTAGAAACTATGCAATGAATCAAAAATGAGATGTGAGATGATATGATTGTGTTTATGCATATGAGGATGATCACAAGCCATGGTGTGAATGGGTGAGGGCAAATTTGGGGTGTTTACAGCGACCAGGTGCATTAGAGTGAAAAGCACACCTAGCATTGACATCGTAATTTCTCGGAAGGTTTTGAGGATCCGGTGGAGCCAACGTCCTTAACTCGACAAGATTGAGCTTTAGGAGTTGTGGCAGCAATGTGGCATATGGCATTGGTATAGGGTCAATCACCCTGTTGATCTGAGATGGCCGTTGCTGAAAAGGGCGTTGTTGTTGAATGTTGTTATTGTTGTTGTAGGATCTCTGTTGAGGAAACTGTGGCTGTTGAGGAAAGTGTTGTGGTTATTGAGTATACTGAGGAGGTGGAGTAGGAATAGTGAT
The DNA here is from genome assembly GCA_963966055.1 of Lathyrus aphaca. Taxonomy (NCBI): domain Eukaryota; kingdom Viridiplantae; phylum Streptophyta; class Magnoliopsida; order Fabales; family Fabaceae; genus Lathyrus; species Lathyrus aphaca. The sequence goes on along the minus strand of OZ014519.1, from coordinate 319,002,571 downwards.
GGCGACAAATGATTTCGGCAGATATTGGGGTCTACCTCTTCCCACATGTACAAAATTCGTTTCGCCGGATCTGCGGGGCCCTACAAATGGCTTCCTTGCACTGCTTGAACTGGCACCGTTGTCAGAAATCTTCCCCATCTTCAGTAAGCTCTCAATTCTTTCCCCAACTATAACCACATCTGCAAAGCTGGTAGAAGAAAATGCAGCCAACCTGTCAATATAAGTACCCTGGAGAGTGTTTATGAACATATCTGCCATCTCCCTTTCTGACATTGGGGGTTGGACGGCAGCAACTAATTGCCTCCACCTTTGGGCATACTCTCTAAAATTTCTCGGGAAGACTGTGACATTCCCATCAGAAGGGTTCTATTTGGAGCCATGTCCAGATTATACTGATATTGACGAATGAATGCTTTGGCCAAGTCTTTCCAATTTCTAATTGTGGCCCTGGTCAAGTGAGAATACCATTCCCGGGATGCCCCTGTCAAGCTATCCTCAAAGTAAAACATCCACAGTTTCTCATCCATGGTGTAGGCTTTCAATCTCCCCAGGAAAGACTGAAGATGGGTACGTGGGCAGGATGTGCCATTATATCTTTCAAAACAAGGAGGTTTGAACTTGTGAGGAATTCTAAACCCCTCCACTAATCCCATGTCCATGACATCAAAACCCAGAGAGTTTTGGGATTCAAGATACCTTATCTTTTCTGCTATTTCGTCCAACCGACGATCGTAAACTTCGTCTCCAGCCCTAACCACAGTTAATTGTTCTTCCTGAGGGTCTTCCTGCAAGGCCCTCCCTCCAGTGTTACCTTGGGTGTTTCTTATAGCATTGATGTCTGGGTTCAGGTGAGGTCCAAATTCTGGAGGATCAGTACAAGGCTGTACGTGATTGTTGTTACTAGTACCCCCTGTACCTGGATGGTTTTCCTCGGGAGATTACCGCTCGACTAACTCTCTCAGTCTCTCATGGCTCTGAGCCAAACCAGTCATAACGGCCATGAATTGATTCATTTGGGCCCTCATCTTTCTCCTTTCATTGGCCATTTGGGTCCTCACATCAGTCAAATCCTGTTGAACATGATCCATTTGTAATCCCGGAAGGTTGTTTCTTGTCGGGTACCGGTGCACTCTATTGACGGGGAACACTCTTCTACGAGCACTGTTTCTTGAAATCATAACAAAGTGAGAAACAACAAAAACAAAAACCTACAAAACAAAGAAATGATGTTAGTATGCAATGCAGGATGCCTATTTGTCTTCCAAGGGTATCCGGTTTGGTTCTTTGGTTTTGACCTTTCTAGACCTCGGGGAAATGATGATGTTGAAGAGAGATAAAGCCCATAAAGCAAACCATATATTACAAAGAGTGAAGATACATAGTTTGATTACAACAAAATCCCCATGATGGGTCAAAACACAACAACAAAATCAAAAGTACAATAAAAAGAAAATACAAGTACAAAGAGATCAAACATCCAGTCCAAAGTCATCCTCTCTGACTTCCTTCAAGAGATCCTCAGTTACTGGACCAACTGGGTGCTCTGTAATGGTCTTGATGAGGAGGTTCCTGGTGGAAATGGCACTGGTTAACTTCTTGTGCTTATCCTGATCCTTTGACCTCTTCAACCCCGCCCGGAGTTTCAACTTAGAGATCTCCTCTTGTGCTGCTAACAAAGCTGCTTGGTTCTTCTTCTCACTAGCCTCCAGCTGCTCTATCCTAGCTTGGGTCCTTTGATCTTCTTGTGTATGAGCCTCAGTGATCCTGATCCACCTAGCCTGACTCTCCTCTAAGTAATGCTCAGCTCTAGCCTTCTGAGTCTTAATTTCCTTGCAAGCATTCTTCAGTACTAACTCTCCTGCTCTAGCTTTCCTGATGTAGTCATCCGTCTTCTCAATCTTGGTCAAGTGCTCAATCTGGAGCTTCTCTAATCTTTCATTATCCAGACGGATGTCATTCCTCTCCCAGAGGGTCTTCTTCAAAGCTTCAGAGAGTTGAGCATTCCTTTCCTTCAATTTCTCAAACTCCTCTAAACTGACAGTAGTTGCAGGCTCCACTGCTGATGGTCCAAGTACACCGTCTAAGGTGAATGGCATCAGGGTGATCTGCCCCTGGCACGAGACCAGTCAAGATATTGAGCTGAAGCTATATTGTTACACTTGCCAAGAATAGTTGTCCCCTTAGTCTGAATGTTGTCCCAAGCCCAGGCAGTTTGTCTGACAATGGCGAGGTTGTGTTGGATGTCACAATAGAGGGTTTCTGTCAAATCTTGCCCTCTTGGGGGATGTACCAAAGCATACCCTAATTGCCTCTTGAAAAGAAAAGGGTTGTAGTTGATGCAACCTTTTACTCCAATCAAGGGTACATTGGGATATTGCCCACAGCTAGTAATGTTATCTTTGCCCTTGGTGCTTTGAGTGCACCATCTGATGTCTTCTGATGTAAGGGCAATCAATCTCTTAGCCCAGTTCCTTGGCTGATGGGGATTCAAGAAAGTGTCCGACTTCGGCAAGTGCCTTAACAACCAACAATAGAAGAGAGGTGCACAACATCTGACTAATCTCCCCCTCTGCTTCTCATTCCTTTGATGCACTGAATAGTAGAAGTCTCCAAGCAAGGTGGGAACTGGGTTCCTCAGTAAGAACATGTGAATAACACTCTTGTTTACAAACTTTGGCTCGTCTGCAAACAGGATAACTCCATATAAGCTGAGGGCTAGAAAAGCACACACAGTCTCCCGCTTCCCTACTGCAGCATGCAGGGTGGCCTGAGAGATCAAGAAATCTAAGTGAAAGCTTGGGATTCCAGCCTTGGTGGTCATGCTCCGGTCAATGAGGGTAGGCTTCAGGTGCAAAGCATTAGCTATATCTTCATTCTTGGGAGCAACCATCTCAGGGTTGAAAGGAATCCCTCTCCTGATAGGGATACCTAACAACATGGAGAACTCTTCCATCAATGGTCCTAGCTGAAAATCTGGGAAAGTGAAGCATCTGAGAGGAGGGTCATAAAACAGCAAGCAAGTGTGGATCATGCTCCTCTGGGATGTATCCAGGTCCATGATCATGTCCATAATGCCACCATAATGTTCCCTAAATAGAGGGACATGATCAGGAGTGATGAGGGATTGCATATGCCCGATGCCTGTCAAAGTGGGCTCATAGAAATGATAGGTGATGTTGCTCTTCCTGGATGTGTCCATGCTGATAATGGATGCTGGTGAAGAAGACTGAGGGTAACTGCTGATAAACGCAACTGAAGAAGATGCTGAAGAAGAGTCTCCGATGAAGACAACTGATGAAGATATCTGGATGAGGTACTGAAGAAGAATCCCTGATGAAGATAACTAATGAAGTGGGCTGACGCAAATAGTTGAAGGAATCTGAGCAGCAGAACATGTCAAAACCAAACCAAAGATAAGATGTGGATACCCTGTAAAACAAATAGATAAATGTTAAATGATGCAAAATGATGCGTGAAGAATGATATGCAAAGGGTTTGTGATCAAGTGTTGGATCTGTTATCTGCCTTGATAGGGTCCATGTGTGTTCATAAGTCCGGATGGAGGCTTAGAAAACCAGTAACCAGGTGGGGGACTCAAATAAAAAGTCACAAGTCCAAGGTTTCACAAGAACAGTCCAAAATGATACAACATTAACAAAACTAGTAACAAGGTATGATGAGGCCAAGGGTTCCTGCAAACCTGTAAACATCCCAATCCCCTCACATGTATTGTTCTAAAACAAGGATCCTCAGACTTAGGTCAGTTATGAGAAGTGTAAACACTTCTAACCCGGAGGTACAGTGTTTACAATAATCATAAAGGACCCTCCTCTAATTCACCTCAGATGCTGAAGGTCATAAAAGGTCATCCAGACTTAGCAGGCTTCCCAGATAGCCCTAAAACACTACAGGAAATTCGTAGCACAGAGTTCTCAAGAAGAAACCCATGTCTGAACCGTGTTTCATATTCCCGCACCAGACCGAAATGGAATGGGAATGAATATGAATCCACTATATCCTGTGTGTCACTCAGCTCCCTGGTATGGAACCTTAATCACTCAACAATCCCTCCCACCAAAGGAAACAACAGATCCAGCATAGATGATGATAACAACATGAAATGCATAAAACTGTAAATGAAAGCAATAAATAAAGTTGTATGAAAAGCAATAAATAAAGCAATAAACAATAAGCACAAGTAGCACATAACACCTTTATAAACACAAATCAAACAAGCGCTAGGAGAAACCCACAAAAAGAACCAGAAACCCTGGTTGCAAGATGAGATCCCCAGCAGAGTCGCCAAGCTGTTGCTCCCCCGAAAAGACACCAGGTCAGACAGGGTACAGACGCGAACGGTCGGTGAAAGGAGAAATGAAATGAACTGAATAGAGTCGCCAGCTAGGCATTTTTATCCCGAAGGAAAGGTAATGCTGCATAAACCTAGAAGAAGATGGATAAGACAGTTGCGAACCAGAGAAACTGAGAAAGGAGGTTGGTTACAACCTGGGAAGGTATTAGCACCCAGATTGCCCATCGTACTCGAAGGGATCCACGCTTAAAAAGATTGTGTTTAAAGGGGTAGTGTATATGCTATCTGTGTGCAAATGATGGAAAGAAAATACAAGTGTTAGTGCAAAAGGTGGATTGCTCAGGAACTAAGGCTTAAAAGAGAATGCTGAAAGAGGGGGAAGACACATGGACTTTTGTTCGATAACAGTTAAGTTATGCCTACGTATCCTCTCGTGCAATGAGGAAGTCAGAACACCGTAGTTCGACTCAAAGAGACTTAAAGATAAATTGACTATGAACTGCTTGCTTGTCTATGCTCAAGTGTATGACTCGTCTGGATCGAGTGCTACCTGTCTTGCATTAGACGGAAGAAGCAAGTTCTCGCTTGTGAGTGAAGATGATGAGAAAAGAATCCCGAAGGAGACAATTATTGTTTGTTTTTGTGTTTTCAGTTTTGTTATTGTTTTTGGTGTTTTGCATAAGTTAATTAGCTTAAGCCTAAATCAAGGGTTTGTAAACTCATTATATCCTCCCTGATTAGGGATAATGAGAATACTTAAGTATGAGATAAGCATCTCAACTTAATTACCATGATGATGTAGGATTAAGATCATTAACCTACTTGTGATTAATTAGATGTTTTTGGGTTTTTATTTAGTGTTAAGTTATGAGTTTAATCTCTAATCACAGATTAGTGAACTCATTACACCATCCTAATAGAAGGATAATAAATGAGAACACTTAAGCTGAGGAAGAAACCTCAACTTAATCCATGGTTAGGGATTAAAATCATTATATAACAAATCCTTTATTAAGTGGATTTTAATTAAGGGATGAGATTAAGAAGTGGATTTTAAGTTTGTAAGACAACTTGAGGAGGACTTGTCCATTAAACACTAGGGTTAGTCCTTCTTAACCATAAATGAAGAATTATAACCCTAATGTAAGGCCCAAGTTACAAGATGAAGTCTTAGTGATTATTAGATGATTTGATTAAGAGATTTAAAAAAATTAAAGGTTTAACACTTAGGATTAAAGTTATACACTCCATCCTAAGAGAAGGATGCATGCATAACCCTAATTCCAAAGTCCTAAAACTTTAAAAGTTTAGTCTCTGGTTATGAAGATGAGAAGAGAGACTCAAAGGTAAAAACTAAGGGGGACTAATCACAACTCTAATTATTATCATGCTTGGATGTTCCTATGGTTTGTGAGGCTTAAGAAAGATCTTCAAGGAAGCCACCAATAGAAGAAGCAGAAGAAAGGAGGAAGAAGCAGAGGAATAAGTTACTTACTTCAATGAAGAAGATGAGTAACTTAAAGAAAGAAAGTGAGATAGAACACAAGTGAACAAGTTCACTTTAAAAACCATCAATATGCATATGAAAGAGATAAAGAGAAATGAGAAGTGAAGGCAAATCCACTTCTCAAAGTAACTTACCACCTGAAAATGTTAGCATGAATGCATAAGGTATAAGACATAAAGAAATGAAATGAAATGAGATGCAATGAGATGAGATGACCAAAGTCAGAAGTGTTTATGCAATTTTAATGTCATATGAGATGATGCAAAGTCATGCAAAGTGCATATGTATGATCATACAAGAATGAGGTGTCATGTAAGCATGCTTTGGAGTTTGAAAACACATGAAACTTAATGAAATGAAATGAATGCAAATCATGGAAAATGAATGAAGAAATGATCAATCATGATTCTAACATGTCCTAAGATGTCTAAGATGACATATGAATGTAAGAAATGTCATGGCAAGTTCATGTATGGATGCATATGCAAGGTGAATGCAAATGAACACATAAAATTAGGGTTTTATGGGCAAGCAAGATGCAAATGAACAAAACAGAAGCATATGACATGATAAAAAATTGAAACCAAGCTCAAACAAACCCTAATCCTATACTAGATCACACCCCAAAGGAGAAGTTCATAAGCCTAACCTATCAAAAGTTATGAATTTCCTAAGTTTCTAGGGTTTTTTGGGTGGTTCGAAGGGAAAAATGAAAATCAAATAAAAAATGCAAGATAAATTTATGAGGAAAATGTCATATAAACTACATGCAATATGCAAAACAATGCAAAAGGAATCATATTCAAACTCTTCTTGGTTAGGCAGAAATGATTTTTTAAAGTTAAGGTTCAAAAAATGAAATTTAATGACCCTTAATTCAAAGAAAATTCACAAACTATGATCAAACCTAAAAATAAATTTGTGTGAAGAATTTGAAAATGTTTCTAAATGCATTAGGATGATTCATGATTTTTTTGGTGAATTTTAGAAACCTAAATGTATTTTTAATTAAGAAAAATATTTAAAACAGAAAAGCAAAGTTTCATATTTTTTGAAAGTGTTTTGGTATTTTTAATAAATTATGCAAAAGAAATGGATAAAAATGAAATTAAAATAAATTAAAATGGAAGGTATGCGCATCTGATGGCCCAGATTCAAACTCAGGGGGTGATGGTTGACTGGTGCGTGATCCAAAGGCTGGGATTTGTCTTGCCTAAATAAAATTATTTAACTTAATTAATTGGATTAGGGCTTAAGTGAGAGGATCCTGACCATCCACACACGCGGGAAACAACATCCAACAGCCTAAATTCAAACTGGGGAATTAATCACATATTAGGGTTTAATGAGTTTCAGGTGGTCGGAGAAGACCTCTGGTCATCTTCTCCGGCAGCTCACTCTTCCTATCTCTCTCAAAACGCCATGAAAACAACTTAAACTCTCCAGAATCACTCCCCAAACATCAATAAACAAGAATCAGCCATCAAAAACAATTTATCATTCACCAAAAACAAGATTCGAAGAAAATCGTAAAACTGAACAAAACTTTCAGAAGTTCAATACATGCTTAATACTCAACCATTTTCAAAAGTAAACACATCAGAATGATCATTACATCATGTAGAATCAATTTGTAACTTAAAAAACAAGTTCTGGAAAAAATGTTCTTGAGGTTACCTGAGGTTGAGCTTTAAGTTATTGAGCTTTCTGGGCCTCTCCCTTGTGCAATCCAGTCCCCTTTGACCCCCTGAGGCTATTGGCAAGCTTGAATGAAGCTTAGAGTGGCTGGTTTGTGAGCTTCAGTTATGAGGTTGCACAAATCGTGTTTGAGTTTGGGGATGTTTCAAGCTATGGTGATGGGTGGGAAATGATCCTGAGGTGATGCTGAGTTGATTGGTGGAAAAATATTTGAAGTTTGATGGCTGGTTTTTCAGATTCGAAGAGAGGAAGGTTTTTGATGATTTTGTGAATCCTGACTTGTGGGAGGTTCTCAACATATGTGGCATAGTGTGATTGGTATGTGAGCTTTTGCAAAAAGTCAATATTTTGTACTTTGAGGTATGGGCATGGTGCAGGCCTGCTTTCTTGGGGTGTCTGGCCACAGCTGACTTTGTGGAGAGCCATGGAAATGGTTTTGATGTGCTGGCACAAGTGGATGAAGAGATTTGCAAAATTCCAACTTTGATGTTTCTTGGATCACAAGCCATGAAATGCCTCTAACCATGGGCCAATTATGATCTTTTGAGGTTTGTATGACATATTGTGAAGTATTTGTGCCTATTAGAAGTCATTAGAATGCTTGAATATGCCAATTTGCAAAATCCCTCTTTGACATGAAACTTGAAATTTTAAGATTTTTGCCAACTTTGAAAGGCCATATCTTGAGTTCTAGGATGAATCAAGACATGTTCTTGTATTTTTTGAAAAGGGAAAGACCTAATCTACAACTTTCATGACCAAGAATTTTCCATTTGAAGCATTTTTGGTTGAGAAAGAAGAGGTTGAAAAACTTTCCCAAAATGGAATGTTTCCATTACAAGTCATTTCTATTTTTGGCAAGTTTGCAAATGGCTCAAAATTCTTCAATCTTGTGAACTTCTAGCCTCTTCTAAGATCAAATAAAGATCATAGAAGTTCAATTTGATGAAAATACCCCTTTGGTACAGATGCCCTCAGATGCCCTGATTTTGACTTAACTTGCTCAAGAAGTTACCCAGTGAACAAATGACTTCCAAAATGAATTTCTTCATCAAACTTGGTACACATGATCCTTATAACATCTTAAGAACATTAGAAACAATAATGGACCAAAAATTTGGAGTTAAGGCCTCTGAAACCAAAACCCTAATTTTGGTCATCTGTGTAGTAAAAACCCTAGCTCTAATTCCATGCCTTGCCAGTTCTTGTGATCTCTTGACTTCCATGAACTTTGAGGGACATAATATGATGATAGAACACACATAGACCCTCTTGGAAAGCTTTGAGGACTTTGGCATGGCTCATATGGAATCTTGGATTGCTCAGATCACAAACCCTAGATGCAGATGAAATTGAACTATGCAGATGAAACAAAAATGCAATATGAGGTGGTATGCTTATGCTTATGCAAAACTGAAAGATCATAAGCTATGGTGTGATATGAAGTGAGGGCAAATTTAGGGTGTTTACAGGTACCGAAAGAACCCTTGTGTACTTCGTGCATCAGTAGGTCTGCCTCTTTCTTGTCAACACATCTGAGCAAGACCATGTCGAAGTTACGCTTGTATAAGGAGCCATCAGTATTGAGGAAGAAACTGCTGGCTAACCTTTTTAATGTCTTCTTATCATTAGACGATTCCCCAGGTGGGTATGTCTGAGTCTCCAAGAAGCATTTGATGTCATGGAACCAAGGTTTGTTGTTAATGACAGTGTCCACAGAGAATACATACGCCGGTCGGTCTAGTCTGGATATTAAAATCCGAGGTACATAGTTAGCAGTCTATACTTTGATCATAGATGAAATAGTGGCCAAGGCATCTGCAAACTGATTCTCATCTCGAGGGATGTATTCAAGCTTGACTGTTGTGAAGAAAGTCAACAATCTCCTCGTATAGTCACGGTAGGGAACCAAATGCTCTTGATGAGTATACCACTTTCCATTAGTTTGGTTGATCACCAAAGCTGAATCTCCGAATATATTCAAGTTTTCATCCTGAGGTCAATGGCTTCCTCAGGACCCATGATACAAGCTTCGTATTCTACTTCGTTGTTAGTGCAGGAAAAGGTAAGCCTTGCTGAGAAAAGTATATGGACTCCTTTGGGTGTAATAAGCACTGTACCAACCCCATGACCGTTACAATTAACTGCCCCATCGAGCATCATAGTCCATGCTTCTTCCGGATCAAGCCCTTCAGTGTGAATAGGCTCTTCATAATATTTTGACTTTAAGAACATGATGTCTTCATCAGGGAAATCAAATCTCATAGGCTGGTAGTCATCAATGGGCTGCTCATCCAGATAGTCAGACAATACACTGCCCTTGATGGCTTTCTGAGAGGTGTACTGAATATCATATTCTGTTAGAATCATTTGCCACCTTGCAACCCTTCCGGTAAGTGCTGGCTTCTCAAATATGTACTTGATAGGGTCCATCTTTGAGATCAACAAGGTAGTATGAGTCAACATATACTGTCTTAGTCGGCGAGCAGCCCACGCTAAAGCACAACAAGTTTTCTCGAGTAGTGAATAATGTTGTTCACAGTCGGTAAACTTTTTGCTTAGGTAGTATATTGCATACTCTTTTCGACCAGACTCGTCATGCTGGCCCAACACACACCCCATTGATTCATCCAATACTGGCAGGTACATTATTAGAGGCCTTCCTCCAACTAGAGGCATGAGAATTGGAGGTTCTTGCAGATACTCCTTGATCTTGTCAAAAGCTCTTTGACAGTCATCGTTCCACCTGACTGTTTGTTCCTTTCTTAGCAGTTTGAATAAGGGCTCGCAGGTTGCAGTGAGGTGAGATATGAACCTTGAAATGTAGTTCAATCTACCTAAGAACCCTCGAATTTCTTTCTCAGTCTTAGGTGCAGGCATTTCCTGAATTGCTTTAACTTTGTTAGGATCAACCTTAATTCCTTTTCCGCTTACAATAAAACTCAGCAGCTTACCAGAACGTACCCCGAATGTGCACTTGTTGGGGTTTAGCCTTAACTGATATTTCCTCAAACGCTTGAATAGTTTCAACAGGTTTACCAAATGGTCTTCTTCTGTGAGGGACTTGGCAATCATGTCATCCACGTAGCACTCGATTTCTTTATGGATCATGTCGTGGAATAATGTTACCATAGCCCATTGATATGTTGCACTGGCGTTATTCAGACCAAACGGAATTACTTTGTAGCAGAACGTGCCCCATGGTGTGATGAAGGTCGTTTTCTCCATGTCTTTGGGTGACATCTTGATCTGATTGTATCCAGAGAATCCATCGATAAAATAAAATACCAAGAATTGAGTCATGTTATCCACCAATACATTAATGTGAGGTAATGGGAAGTCATCTTTCGGGCTTGCTCTGTTCAGATCCCATTAATCAACACACATACGCACCTTTCCATCCTTCTTAGGTACGGGTACAATGTTAGCAACCCAAGGCGGGTAACTAGTTACAGCGAGAAAACCGGCGTCCCACTGCATTTATACTTCCTCTTTAATTTTCATGGCCATGTCTGGGCGAGTACAACACAACTTTTGTTTAACTGGCGGACTATCCTCTTTCAATGGCAGCCTGTGCATGACAATATCTGTATCCAAACCCGGCATATCTGGATAGGACCAAGCGAACACATCAACATATTCTCGCAGCATACTGATAAGTTGTTCTTTTACTGGAGCTTACATACTGGCTCCAATCTTCACCTCTTTCACATCTTCCTTGGTACCAATATTGATAGTCTCAAACTCCTCCTGATGAGTATCAATCACCTTTTCCTCTTGTCTCAATAACCTGGCTAACTCTTCAAGTAAATCATAGTCTTCTTCAACCCCTTCATCTACTTGATTAATCGGATTGTCGAAGTCATACAAGGCCATAGCAGTGTCGTTGTCGGTGCAATCTGGAGGGCTATCTCTGCAAGGGTTGAGATTTGGTTCGTTTTAGTGGTTGATTTTATCTTATTTAGAAAAAGTGAATGAAGTTATTATTGAGAAAAACATTGCCATTTATTGTTTTGTGCGAAAATAACAAAAATGAAAAGACAGTGAGCGAAAAAGATTGTTTGCAAAATGATGTCCATTGTTCATTAATATTCAATTTGCACAAAATACATATGGCACTATTACAAAATGAGTCCCGACATCTTGGGCAAGATGCAGGACTTTGATGCATGCTTAAAACAGGAAATAATAATTACTCTGCAGCAGTAACCCTTATAATTTCCTGGGAAGACCAGTTGAGGACTTGTTGGCCCGAGACTCTTGGACGGATCCAGCTTTCCAGGTTGTAGTCGCTCCCAACCTCGTCTTCCAAAGTGTTGACAACATCCGAGGTCTGCATTCCCGCACTTATGAACTTGGGAGCTTCAGCAGCCTCCTCTAGAACTTGTCGGGATGGTCTGTAACCCAAACTAAATTTGTCTTCTTTCATCTGAACCTTCAGCAGCTTGCCCCAGCCTTGGGCATTCCTTTCTTCCACAACCTTCCGAGCCTGTTTATAGGAGGCAATTGAGGTGCCCATCCTTTCCTCTTGGGATGCAGCAAACACCTTAGTTGTAGCTTTGTTGACGTTCAAAGCTTCGAAACCTTGGCTCATGGTTTCATGGATCTCCCCATCCATTTCTATGTACTTGTATGTAGCCATGTGACTGACAAAGATGTCTTCTTCTCCACAGATGGTGATAATTTGGCCTTCCCACTCATATTTTAACTTCTGGTGAAGGGTAGACGTTACCGCGCCGGCGGCGTGGATCAAGGGTCGACCCAACAAACAACTATAGGCAGGTTGTATGTCCATCACATATAAGGTAGTTTTGAAAACTTGCGGGCCAATTACCACAGGCAGCCCAATCTCTCCGAGAACTGATCTCTTAGAACCATCAAAAGCTCTGACAACTAGGTTGCTCGGACAGAGTGCAAGACCATCATACTCCAGCTTGACTAAAGCTTTCTTTGGCAACACATTGTGTGATGATCCGGTATCAACAATGACATGAGAAAGTATACATTTGCGACCACTGTTTCTAACTGATTGATCGTGATTTCTTTCGGCATATAAGCTGCGTGCAAGACCTTGAGTAGTGCATTCCGGTGAGCCTCAGAACACATGAGCAGAGATAGCATGGAGATCTTGGAGGGTGTTTGGTGGAGCTGATCCACAACTTTGTAATCACTTTTCTTGATAATCCTCATGAACTCGTCCACATCCTGATCAAAGGACGTCTTCTGAGTTTCTTTTGCAGCTGGTTCTTCTGGCACCACACTTTTTCCTTTTGCTTTAGCAGCAGCTTCTACTTCAGCATTAATTCTTGGAAACTGTGAAGAGAAGAGATGTCCGCTCCAAGTGAAGCCTCCGCCTCCCCCGACATTGTCAATTTGTGGTGTAGAAGTTGAAGAGTCAAGGGTAACTTTCCTTCCGTGGCGGTAAAGGTCTGAGCCGTAGTGCCAAGGCACGACACTGTTGCTGTCATAAGGAATTGGCCCTGGCACCGTGATGGTCACTAGAGTAATTGCAGCAGAAGAAGGAGTTATGATAGTCTGTGGATCATAGTAGATGGTGACAGGAGGTCTGATTGAAGATAGTGTAGGTGCAGGAAGTTGTTGATGAGGGTGTTGCTGAAAGTTGTTGTTGAGAGATTCCAAAATACGGATGGTTGCTGGATCATAATAGATGGTAACCGTTGAAACATCACTATTGGTGTTTGTTGTTGTTATAGCTGATTCAGTTGCAATGATTTCTGCTGGTGTTGTAGGAGATTCTGTTGGAATGACTTTTACTGGTGTTGTAGGAGAGATTTTTGTTGCCTTTGTAGAAGATGGAACTGTTGATGTGATTTGTAGGATGCCTTCCCTGATAAGACTGTTAATACCATTCTTCAGATTTGCACGACCATTGGTAAGAAACTTTGCAAGCTTCACAACGGGCCTCACAACTCGGAAACACTTGGCACTTCAATAGCTGAGCTTTTACTTCGGCCAGTGTCGTTTGAATACTTGCAATGTCATCAATCAGAATTGTCGGTTGGTCCTCCTCAATGGCATTGATCCTTGGATCACCATGATTTGGTATTGGATTCCTTGTGACATTTGGTGGAGGTGCAAAATTCAAAGCTTTGGAGTCAATCAAATCTTGGACTTTCATGTGCATGGACCTACATTTCTCTGTTGAATGACCAGGTGCATTGGAGTGAAAAGCACATATGGCGTTGACATCATAATTCCTTGGAAGATTCAGAGGATCTGGTGGAGCCAAAGTCCTCAACTCAGTCAGGTTAAGCTTCAATAGTTGCGGGAGTAAGACTGAATAGGGCATCGGGATGGGATCGATCACCCTATTAATCTGAGAAGGCCTTTGGAAAGGACGTTGTTGTTGATTGTTGTTGTTGTTGTAAGATCTTTGTTGTTGTTGAGGATACTGTTGCTGTTGAGGTGCTGGAGTAGGAATGGTGACAGCAGCCACTGATCTTGGCAAATACTGAGGTCTACCTCTACTAACATGCACTGCATTAGTCTCCCCTATCCTTCGGGGTCCGGAGAATGGCTTCTTTGCGTTGCTGGAGCTGGCCCCATTATCAGAAATCCTACCCATCTTTAATTAGCTTTCGATTCTCTCGCCTGCTATAACCACATCAGCAAGTCTATCAATTTAGGTCCCTTGCAAAGTATTCATAAACATATCATCCATTTCCCTTTCAAATATAGGTGGCTGGACAACAGTAGCGAGTTGTCTCCACCTTTGAGCGTATTCGCGGAAACTTTCTCTCGAGGACTGAGACATACCCATCAAGAGGGTCCTATTGGGTGCCATATCCAGGTTGTACTGATATTGGCGTATAAAGGCCTCTGCTAAGTCTTTCCAGTTCCTGACAGTGGCCCTTGATAAGTGTGAATACCACTCTCTGGATTCCCCGGTTAAACTGTCTTCAAAGTAAAACATCCACAACTTCTCATCCATGGTATATGCTTTTAATCTTCCCATAAAAGATTGCAAATGGGTACGAGGACAGGAGGTACCATTATACTTTTCAAAGCATGGAGGTTTGAACTTGCGGGGAATCCTTACCCCTTCCACTAAGCCCATATCCATCACATTAAATCCCAAAGAATTATGGGATTCCAGGGATCTCAACTTCTCAGATATCTCGTCTAGACGACGGTCACAAGCTTCATCCCCTCTAGCTCATAACACTGTAAACTTCTCATCTTGAGGGTCTTCTTGTAGAATACGGTCTCCAGTGTTCCTTTGGCCATTCCCAAGGAAATTAACTTCAGGATTGTTGTCAAGACCAAACACTACCGGAGTCGTTCACGGCTGCTCGCGCGCATTGTTACTTGTACCCCCAGTACCAGCGTGGTTATCTTCTGGAGTTTTCTGCTCGACCAACTTCCTCAATCTTTCTTAGGTATGTGCCAGTCCAATCATCACAGCCATGAATTGATTCATTTGATTCCTCACCTTTGTCCTCACATCAGTCATCTGAGTCCCCACATCTGTCAGTTCCTGTTGTAGCTGATCCATTTGCAGGCTCGAAAGCTTGTGTCGAGTTGGATATATGTGGATGCGATTGACAGGAAAGACCCTTCCGCGAGAAATATTTCCTGAAACAATCAACAAAGTGAGAAAACAACAACAAAACACCTGCAAAACAAAGGATATGAAGTTAGCATGCAATGCAATATGTCAATTTGTCTTTCGAGGGTATTCGGTTTGGTTCTGGGAGATGAAGATGTTTGAAGCAAACGAAGTCCATAAGAAAATCCAATACATAACCATAAAAACAAGTGGCAATGCCAAAATATAAATAGTTCATGAATACAACCAAACAAACTCCTATGGTGGATCAAAAATACAATAAAATTCAATGAATACAACAAACAAAATCACCATGGTGAGCTAAAGTACAATCAAATAGATACAAGTAAATAAAATCAGACATCCAGTCCAAAAGCATCCTCCTTGACTTCTTTCAGGAGAGCATCAGTCACGAATCCAACTGGGTGCTCTGTAATGGTTCTGATGAGAAGGTTTCTGGTTGCAATGGCATTTGTCATCTTTTGATACTTGTCTTGTTCTTTGGATCTCCTTAACCCTGCCCGAAGTTTCAACTCTGAGATCTCCTTCTGAGCTGCTAGCAGTGCTTCTTGGCTTCTCTTCTCATTAGACTCTAACTACTCTATCTTAGCTTGCATCTTCTGGTCTTCTTTCAGACGAGCCTCAATTATCCTGACCCATCTATCCTGACTCTCCTCCAGATAATGCTCAGCTCTTGCCCTTTGAATCTTTGCTTCCTTACATGCATTTTTCAACACAAGTTCTCCTGCTCGGGCTTTCCTGATGAAGTCTTCAGTCTTTTCAATCTTGGTTACATGCTTGATGCGCAACTTCTCTAACCTCTCAATGTCTAGACGACCATCATTCCTTTCCCAAAGGGTCTTCTTCAAAGCTTCAGCTAGCTGGGAATTCCTCTCTTTCATCTTCTCAAATTCTTCCAGACTGACTGGCTATGGGCTCAACTGCTGATGGCCCTGACACATCTTCCAGAGTGAATGACATACGGGTAATCTGTCCTCTAATGCGTGACTATTCAGTGTACTGAGCAGAGGCTATGTTGTTGCATTTCCTCAGAATAGCAGTCCCTTTAGTATGTATGTGATCCCAAGCCCAGGCTTCTTGTCGGACAATGGCATGATTGTTTTGAATAGCACAATAAAGAGACTCTGCTAAGTCCTACTCCCTAGGTGGATGTATCAAAGCATACCCCAACTGTCTTTTGAAAAGTAAAGGATTGTAATTGATGCAACCCTTTACTCCAATGAGAGGCACATTTGAGTATTGCCCACAACTGGTTATTATGTCTTGGCCCTTGGTGTTCTGAGTACACCATCTGATATCTTCTGAAGTAAGGGCAATCATCCTCTTAGCCCAATTCCTTGACTGATGTGGATTCAGAAAAGCTTCCGTCTTCGGCATATGTTCCATCAACCAACTGTAGAAGAGAGGTGCACTAAATCTTACCAGTCTTCCTCTCTGTTTCTCATTCCTATGATGAACTCAGTAGTAGAAGTCTCCCAATAAGGTGGGAACCGGGTTCTTAAGCATGAAGATGTGAATGGAATTCTTGCTTACAAACTTAGGCTCGTCTGCAAACAAAATGATACCATAAATTCTGAGAGCTAGGAGAGCACACATGGTTTCCCACTTCCCTTCTGCAACTTGCTTTGTAGCCTGAGTGATCAAGAAATCCAGATGAAGGCCTGGGATTCCAGCTTTGGAAGTCATGTGCTCATTAATGATGGTTTCTTCCAGATGTAATGCTTTGGCTATATCTTCATTCTTTGGAGGATTCATTTTAGGATTGAAAGGAATTCCTCTTCTGATGGGGACACCCAATAGCATAGAGTAGTCTTCCAGTAAAGGACCTATATGAAAATCTGGGAAAGTGAAACAACGTAGATGAGGGTCATAAAACTGAAGATAGGTGTGAATAATGCTCCTCTGCAATGTGTCCAATTCCATGATCATGTCCAGGATTTCACCATAATGCTATCTGAATAAAGGAACATGACCAGGGGTGATAAGGGCTTGTATCTGCCTGATGCCCGCTAGAGGATACTCAAAGAAGTGGTAGGTGATGTTGCTTTTCCTGGTTGAATCCATGTTGAAGATGTGTGCTGAAGGAGATAACTGGAGAGGATAAATGAAGAAGATAGCTGAAGAAGATAGCTGAAGAAATGTTGAAGCAAATAAGTTAAGCAGAAGAACGGTCAAAACCAAACCAAGTGAAGATGGATACCCTGTAAAACAAATAGAAAAATGTTTAAATGATGCAATATGATATATGCTTATGATATGCAAGGGTTTGTGATCATGTGCTGGATTATCAGTTGCCTCTGGTGGGATCCTTAAGTGTTCACAGTTTCAGATGGAGGGCTGAGAACCAGTTACCAGGTGGGGGACTCAAATAAAGAGTCAATAATCCAAGGTTTCAAAGAACTAGTCCAAAATAGTACAACCTTAAGAACAAATTCCAGTAGCAAGGTATGTTAAGGTCAAGGGTTCCTGCAAACCTATAAACAACCCAACCCACTCACAGGTATTGTTCTAGAACAAGGATCCTTAGGTTCGGATCTGTTATGAGAAGTGTAAACACTTCTAACCCGGAGGTATAATGTTTTCCCTAATCATAAAGGATCCTCCTCTAATTCACCTCAGATGCTGAAGGTCATCTAAATAGGTCATCCAGACTTAGCAGGCTTCCCAGATAGCCCTAGCACTACAGGAAATCCATAGCACAAAATTTTCAAAAGGAAACCCATGTCTGAACCGTGTTTTCATATTCCCGCACCAGACCGAAATGGAATGGGAAAGAATACAAAACCACTCTAATCCTATGTGTCACTCAGGCCTTTGTGTTGAGCCTTTCTCACTAGAATATTTCTCCCACCAAAGCAAACCAGAAATCCAGCACAATGATATGATAATAATAAATGAAATGCAGAAAGCAATAAATGAAAGCGATAAAGTAAATGCAATATATAAAGTTGTACAGGAAGCAATAAATAAGGCAAAAACATAAACATAAATAGCACATAAGACCCCCAATAAACACAAACAAACAAGCGCTAGGATAAACCCACAAGAGAACCAGAAGCACTGGTTGCAAAGTCCCCAGTAGAGTCGCCAAGCAGTTGCCCCCTAGATTTTCATCCCGGTGCAAATGCGAACTGGTGTCGGCGATGTTGGTGGTTGAAGTTTAATAGAGTCGCCATCTAGGCATTTTTATCCCGAAGGAAAGATAATGCTGCATAAACCTAGAAAGATATGGATAAGACGGTTGCGAACCAAAGAGACTGAGTAAGGGGGTAGGTTACGACCTGGGAAGGTATTAGCACCCAGATCGTCTGTCGTACTCGACGGGATCCACGCATACCTGATTTTGTTTAAAAGGGGATAGTGTATGTGCTAAACTGTGCATAAAAATCTAGGGAGAAAGGGATGTACAGAGTGTCAGTGCAAAAAGAAAGTGAGTGTGCAAAACTGAGGCTAAGGAAAGAGAAACTGGGAGGAGGAGAGGGGGGAGACAAAGAGACTTTTGTTCGATAACTATTAAGTTATGCCTACGTATCCTCTTGTGCAATGAGGAAGTCAGAACATCGTAGTTCGACTCAAAGAGACTGTGATGTTTTATGGTGAACTTTTTTCTTGTTTATGCTCAAGTGTATGACTCGTCTGGCTAGAGTGCTAACTGTCTTGCATTAGACGGAAGAAGCGAGTTCTCGTTTTCTTAGTGAATGTGATGAGAAAAGAATCCCAGAGGATACATTTATTATTTGTTTTTGTGTTTTCAGTTTTTTTATTGTTTTTGATATTTTGCATAGGATAATGAGCTTAAGCCTTAATCAAGGGTCGTAAACTCATTATATCACCCCTTATTAGGGATAATGAGTCTACTTAAGTATGAGATGAAAATCTCAACTTAATTACCCTAATGATGCATGATTAAGATCATTAACCTACTTGTGATTATTAAGTGTTTTTTTGGGTTTTGTTTTGTGTTAAGTAATGAGTTTAATCTCTAATCAGGGATTAGTGAACTCATTACACCATCCTAAGAGAAAGATGATAGATGAGAACACTTAAGATGAGGAAGGCTCCCCAACTTAATCCATGGTTAGGGATTAAAATCATTCTATAACAAGCCTTTATTAAAGTGGATTTTAATTAAAGGTGGGATTAAGAAATGGATTTTATGTTTGTAAGACTAAACCTGAGGGGGACTTGTCCATTAAACACTAGGGTTAGTCCCTCTGAACCAACATGCAGAGATGTAACCCTAATATAAGGCCCAAGTTACAAGCTTAAGTCTTAATGATTATTAGGTGTTTTGGTTAGGAGGTGTAAACAACTTAAAGGTTTAACACTAAGTATTAATGTTATACACCCCATCCTAAGATAAGGATACATGTATAACCCTAATTCAGAGTCTTAAAACTTTAACTGTTTAGTCTTGATTATGAGATGAGAAGCAGAGACTCAAGGAGACTCAAAGGTAAAAACTAGGGGAGACTATGTACAACCCTAAAGTTATCATGCTTGGATATTCCTATGGTTTGTGAGGCTTAGAGAAAGATCTTCAGATGGCCATCAAGGAAGAAGAAGCAGATGAAAAGAGAAGAGAAAGGAGAATAGGTTACTTACTTCCTGAAGAAGTTAAGTAACCTTGGAGAAAGAAAGGGAGCAAGAGAGAGAAAGTGAGTCAAACTCACTTCAAAGACAAATAAAGATGCAAATTAAGATATAATAAGAGGTTGGATGTGAGGGAAATCCACATCCTAAACAACTTACCTGAAGCCCCTAAAATGGTTAGTATGAATGCATAAGATGTGAAATAAAAGGAAATAAGGCAAATGAAGATAGAATGATCAAGACCAGAAGTGAAAACATAATGCAAATGTGTTATGAAAGGATGCAAAGACATATACAATGTTTATGCATGATCATACAAGAGATGGGATGCAAAGGAAGGCATGTTAGAAGCTTGGAATCACATGAATACACATAAGAAGCAATGAATGCAAAACATACCAAATGGATGCAACAATGATCAACCAATGTTCATACATGTCCTAAGGTATCTAATATGACATACAAATGCATGAGATGTCATGACAAGTTCATATGATGAAGGTATGCAAAGATGAATGCAAATGAACATGGCAAATTAGGGTTTTAAGAAAGTATGAGATGCATATGATCAAAACAGAAGCAAAACACATGATAAAAAATTGAAATTGCAACCAAATGAACCCTAAACACACATAAGATCACTCCCCAAAGATGGAGGTAAGAAGCTATACCAAAGTCAAGTTATGGTTTTTCTAAGTTAGGCTAGGGTTTTGGGTACTTTTTCATGAAAAATGCCAAACAAATAGAAAATGTAATGCAAAAATATGAGTTAAATTCCCTAGATACTACATGCAAAGTATGAAAGAATGCAAAATGAACCATGTGCAAACTCATCTTGGTTGATCAGAAATGGATTTTTGAAGTTAGGGTTAAAAAAATAGGAAACTTGGAAACCCTAATTCATGGTTAATTGTCAAAACATGATCAAACCCTAAAAGAAATTTGTAAGACGAGTTTGTAAATTGTTCTAAATATGTAAGAATGCTTCATGATTTTTTTTGTGATTTTTAAATACCTAAAAGTATTTTTAATTAATTAAAATGAATGAATGAATTAAATAATACAATTAAATGATTTAAAAATAGATTTTTAATGCAAATATTAAAAATAAAAATGTTTTTGGTTTCTGAAAATTATTTAAAGCGAAAATGCAAAAGATTGTATTTTTATAAATTTATTTGCTATTTTAAATAAAATAAAAAAATAAAATAAGAATAAAATAAAATAAATAAAAGAGAATGAAACGTATGCGCAACAGAGGGTCCAGATGCTAAGTTGAGATGATCAATGGTTCAGAATGAGAGTCAGCAAGACCCAGGGTATTCACCATCAAGGGCCTAGGTTTAAAGTTACAAAGTGCGCGCTATCCAAGGGTCATGGTTTTTTCTTACTTAATTAATTATGTTTAAATTAATTAAATGAAATTAGGGTTAATGATCTAATCTGGACCGTTTGCTTGCTAAACTAATCAGGATCCTATGGCTCAGATTCATACTGAAAACAAAAAACCCTAATTAATCTCAGGCGACCGAAGATAAGCTCCGGTCGTCTTCTCCGGCCAACCCCAAACCCCAACTTCACCTACAAGCCACTAAAATGCATCAAACCTGCCTAGAATCAAATCCCAACCATCATGGAACACGAATCTACATACAAAAATCATTTATATTGCATGAACAAGCTGAATCGAAACCAAAGATTCTTTAGGTTAAACTTTCAGAACAACATGAAATGCTTATTTCTCAACCATTTTCAATTTTAAACACATCAAAATGATCAGTGCAACACATAGATTCATTTTATAACAAGAAATCAAGGTTCTAAGAAAAAAGTTCTTGAGCTATACCTGAGTTGGAGACCTTCAAAGATGAGCTTTTTGAGCCTTCCCTTTGTGCAAACTACCTCCACTAACCCCTAGTGCTAATGGAAAGCTTGGATGGAGTTTATATTGGCTATTTTGAGAGGTTTGGTTCTGGTGTATCAGAAATCGTGTTTTTGATATGTTGTGTTTCAGGCCATTGTGAGGAGTGGGATTTGTTCCTTTGGTGATTTGTGATTGAATGGTGAAAGAATTTCTGGAGTTTGATGGCTGAGGAGTGAGAATGGAAGAGATGAAGTTTTAGGCAATTTTTGTGCAATTTGAAGTGTGTCTTGTTTCAATGCTGGATGAGTTGCTATATCACTCCCATAATGTTTGAGTAGGCCATAGAGTAGGTTAGTAGAGGCTGCTGATCACTATTCCAAGAGCATGGGAGAAATTGCAAAAATTCAAGGTTTGGTGTACTTGAGGTATGGCAAGGTGCAGAGATGGTTTCCTGACTTGTACTGCATCAGCTGAGTTCAAGGATGACTCTTGGATCAATTGTGGTGAGCTGTATGGCTTGGATCACAAGTTTGAAGTGGTTTTGCATTTTGGCAACTTTATGAAGTTTGTGACACTTGGCCATGAAATGCCTTGGTTCTTGGCTGAATTATTGTCTTGAAATGTTTCTTATCAATGTTATGATGTGTAGACATGAATTAGAGGCCAAACAAGTGCTTAGAAGTCCATTTTGCACATTTCCCTCTTTAACATGAACTTGAAAATTATGTGATTTTTCCCAACTTTGACTTGCCATATCTTGAGCTCTAGGATGAATCAAAAGGAGTTCTTATACTTTTTTGAAAATGGGAAGATCCAATCTACAACTTTCATGTTCAACAAAATTTCATTTGAAACATTTTTGATCAAGAGGAGGTTGAAAATCTTTCCCAAAATGGAAAGTTTTCAAATCAAGTAATGTCCAAAAATGGAAACTTTTGCAATGGCTCAAAATTCTTCAATCTTGTGAACTTCCAACCATTCCTAAGACCAAACAAAGATCCTAGGACCTTAAAATGATGAAGATGACCCTTTGGTACCCTTGATGGAGGCCTCAGATGCCATGATTCTGACTTTCTTGCACAACAAGTTACCATTTGATCAGATGACTTCCATAATGAATGTTTGCTTCAAATTTGATACACATGCTCCTTATAACATACATAGACCAATAGAATCAAGAATGGCCAAAAACTTTGAGTGTAAGGGCCTCAAACCCAAAACCCTAATTTCTGGTCATCTGTGCAGGAGCCCTGAGCCTGCCTGGGTGGCTATGCAATCTCTTGTGATCTTTTGACTTTCAACTCAGAGATGGTCAAGCCCACACCTGAAGACATTGCTAAGGCTCTTTATTTGAGCACTTCTGTGGTTAATGCTAATTTGAGTATGAGCAAATGTGGGATATCTGGTTTTTCCTTGGAGTTCTTGTTGAAGAAGACTGAAGAAATGGCTGCCAAAGCTCAGTGGAGTTCTGTATGTGCTCTAATAGCTCTCTCAATCTATGGTATTATCTTGTTTGCTGATCTTGAGAAGTTTGTGGACATGAATACTATTCATTTGTTCATCTTGAAGAATCCAGTGTAGTGCACTACAAGAATGAAAAGAGGCGAGGAGGTTTGGTCAGTTGTTGTGCTCCTTTGTTTCACAAGTGGTTTATGAGACATCTCCTAAATACTGAAGCTTTCAATGATCCTAAGTTGGTGTGGGCTCAGAGATTGGAGAAGTTATCTGCAAAGAATATCAGATGGTTCACCATGAGGTTGAAGGGGATATAATTTATCACTAGTTGCGGAGGATGCCCAAATGTGCCACTCTTGGGAGTTATTGGGGAAATTAATTACCACCCTATCCTTTTAAGAAGACAATTGGGTACGCTTTGAGAGACATCCCAGAGGAGTCATGGTTAGCTCAAACCTTTTATTTTCCGATGAAAGATAATTTACCCTTGGTGAGACAGACTGCTGGAGCCTGGAAGCTTATTAGAAGAAGAGGCGTGGCTTGCTTGGGAAAGGGTAACAACCAAACTTTTCTTGAATACGAAGCCTGAAGAGGAAAGCTCAAAAAATGTTGTTACCTTTTTCTCCTCCTTCTGCAGTGGTTAAACTCAAAACTACCGTCTCTCTTGAGGATTACCAGAAGTTGGAAGCGTGGCTTCAAGCGGTTAGATTGGAGAACTAAGAGCACAACAAGTTATATCATCATATGGTACACGCCAACAAGATCTTGGAAGGAAAGATGGAGATGATGTAACAAGAAAGAGAAGTCAAAGAGAAAGAATATGCAGAGAGAGAGGCTTACTTCAGGAGAAGGGGTTCTATAGAGATTAGAAGGGAAGCTGATTGCAAGAAGACTAGAAAGTCTTTAAGAGAAGCTAACCAGACTATTACCCTTTGGCAGGACAAGTGGGACAAAGCTCAAAAGAAACATGAGGAAACAGAAGAGCACTTGTAATTCAAAATTGATTCTCATAAGGAAGATCTAGAACTGGCCCACAAGAGGCGCCGAGAGAAGACTCGACAGCTAGAGAGAAGCTTGAAAGAACTGGAAGACGCGAGGAAATAGAAATTCTCAAGGTGTTGACTGAAACGAAGAAGGCTAATTCTGAACCAGGGCCTAGTGAGGGGATCTCAGACGTTTTCCTTCAGCAAAACAGTGATTTACATGCATCCTTCGAGCATAGGGATTTATTAATCAAGAAGCTGATTGAAGACCCTATGCACCCAGACGTAGCCAGACTGTTCGAAGCTGTTCGACACCTTAGCTGGATGTCCAGTTCCTTAGGCCTTAGTTTCTTTCTTGTTGTATTTGGATTACCTACAGGCCTGTTGTAGGAATCCTTACTTATTTTCTCTGTTATTCCTCTGATAACTTGTAAGACATGTAACCCTTCGGAGAATATTTTGTTTATTTTCACCTTGCAGGATCTTTTATGTTAATGTATTCTCTTTCAACTTTTTGTTTCATTGTATGACTAGTTGTATCTGAGTTTCGTGCGGAGGTTTCTTCTCAAGCCGGGGTCCTAAGCCATCTGGATTTTCTTTATTGAATATCGGAACTGGGGGCATAATGGCCTAGAGAATGAAACACAAAGCATTTGCATAACATTCATGTCACCCTTCTTATCTGTTTTGCAGGTATAGTTCCCATATTTCTAACATCTCATTCTTTCAAGCACTATAGCTGCAAGGATATTCACCGATATCTGACCAAAGAAAATAGGGAAAGAGCTATGGACCAGATGCATGAAGATCTTGCTGAGTTGAGAACAATAATGGACCAGTTCATGGTTCTCATAACTGGCATCAATCAGAATCAGGAACGACTGAGAGAGATGGTTGAAGAGGGAAACAAACGGGGTGATGGTACAGGTGCTCGTGGTGACAATGGTGGTCCAAAACCTCAACTTGGCTTTAATGCTAATAATGGTGGTGGCCCATAACTTACTCGTAACATTCTCATGGATGGTCAGGAGGAACGGTTTACTATGTTGGAAGAGGTGGAAGGTCAAGGTGCTGAAGTGAATCGTCGTTTCAAGGAAATGGAAGAACAAATCCGCTCAATACAGTCTCAGAATACTTTAGGTTTCAACATATCTGATTTGGTCCTTGTTCCCGGGGTTACAATCACTCACAAGTTCAAACCTCCCACTTTTGACAAGTATAATGGCTCTTCCTTCCCAAAGACTCATCTTCAAGCCTATTTCGGTAGAATTTCTACTTATACGGATGATGAGAAGTTGTGGATGTATTATTTCCAATACAACCTTACTGGGGCATCTCAGGAATAGTACATGAAGCTTAGTCGTGCGTCTATAAGAAATTGGAAGGAGTAGGCTGAGGCGTTTGTCAAACAGTATCAATACAACATGGGCATGGCCCGAACCGCACTCAACTGCAGAGCATGTCTCAGATGTCAAAGGAGAGTCTTAAAGAGTACGTCCAACGTTGGTGCCAGCTTGCTGTTAGGGTCCAACTCCCTTTATTGGACCACGGGATGGCTGATATGTTCATGGGAACACTTCAAGGTGCCTTTATTGATCGTTTGGCCTCCTGTTCTTCTACCAAGATTACATCCTTGGTGATTGCTGGGGAAAGGGTAGAGAATTTGTTAAAGCGGGGAAAGATTCAGGATGTTGGTGCAAGTAGCTCGTCTGGAGCTAGAAAGCCATTTGCAGGTCCCCAAAAGAGAAGAGAGGGCAGACAAATGTTGTGTACAGGAGAGGTAAAGGCCGTGGCCGCCCAAATCATTATGCTCAGGTTTCAGCTGTTACCATACCTACACAACCAGCTACTCATCAGCAACAACAACGTACTCAACACAATAATCAGCAAAGACCTTTCCACCAACGCCAGCCTAGACATTTTGAACGTGTGATTGAAGCCATCCCTATGACTTACATTGCTTTACTGCAAAGGTTGTTGGAACTGAATATGGTACAACTTAGAACATTGGTGCCACCAATTGGCAACCCTCCTCCCGGATATAATGCTAACGCTCTCTGCGCATTCCACTCAGGTGCACCAGGACATACAACAGAAAAGTGCAGAGCTCTACAGATGAAAGTGCAAGATTTTATTTATTCTAAAGCTATCAACTTCTCACAATCTCCTAATGTTACCAACAACCCGATACCGAACCACACTAGTGGTGCAAGGGTAAATGCATTAGAATATGGAAGAGAACTGAATTTGGTAACAGACGTGAATGAAGTATAGACACCGTTGAAGGTTGTGAGGAGCCGTTTGCTGAAACGATAGGTGTTCTCGGGCTGTGATAACGATTGCAAAGACTGCTCAAGTTGTGTGAATGTTTGCAACAGTTTGAAGGCGGGTATTCAAAGTTTGATTGATGAAGGGTCCTTACAGTTTGACAGAGTAAATGATAAAGGCAACACAATTTCTACAGTCACTATTTATTTCACTTCAGCTGACATTCCGGTGCCACCCAAACTGGAACCTGTCACTATTTATATCTCTCAAGAGGTAATTCCGGTAACGATCATCGTACCTGGTCCTATTCCTTACCAGACCGAGAAAGCTATTCCATGTCACTACGGTGCAGATGTATATGTACAAGGATATAAGGTTGAGGAGAAATCATAGATGGAGGTGGGTTCTAGTATTGATAATGTAGGAGGTCTTGGTGGTTTTACCTGTAACACCCCAGATTTGCCCTCTCCTTCCTAGCATCATCATCATATCATAATCATCATAAGCATGTCATATCCTTAGCATCTTTGCATGGAAAGATGAAGCATATCATTCTCATGTACTAGCATTGGGCATATGATCAATCATTGGTGCCTTTGAAGCCTTACAAGTCTAGACAAGAGGTCAAGTGGCATTGCAAGAGCTCCACAAAGTATCCTCATATCATATACAAGCCCAAGATCCTTTACAAGAGCCCAGAAGGTTTGAAGATCATCAGAGGATCAAAGAAGGAACAATCTCCTACACAAGTGGCATTCAAATTAGGGTTTCATTTTCAAGCAAGGATTCCTTGTGACTTTGGCCATTTCTTGTGGGCAAAGTCATTCATATGATATGTGAATGCTATGGATGAAATTTGGTGATAAAACTCATTGAGGAAGGCAGTCAATTCATCAGTTGCTTGCATAAGAAGAAATTGGTCAAACTGATTATTTGAAAAGTCAACTGTGACAATGCAAGGGTTCCAATCCTATTTTTCAAGCCAAGGGATGTTCTTAAGGTCATAAAAGAGGGTTGGCAAAGTCAAAAGTCAAGAATATAGGGTTTTTGCAAGGCTTTCTATTTTTGGAAATATGGCATGTAACTAACTTTCCAAATTTAGTAACTTTTTCCCTAATATTCAAAGAATTCTTTCATGACCAAAATGACCTCAAATGGAATTTCTTTGAACATAAAAGTTGTAGGAAATTGTCTCCTATTTCTAAAAAGTACAAGAACATGATCATAGCCCTCATGGTTTGAAAGTTATGTCCAATGGAAGTTCACTTATTTTTAGGGTTTTACTTAAAATTCAATTTTCTACCAAGGTGCAAAAACTCATGTAACTTATTTCCAAGCTGATCAATGAGCAAAATAAAGTCATATTATAACAAGACATGGCACAAAAGGCATTTGGCTTCAAGAAAATCATCTAACCCGTGCATGAATGGGAGGGATAATTACAAAGTGAAAAAAGTGCAAAATCATTCAAAATGCATGATCTCCTTACTTTCAAAGGTGGAGATTGATCCAAGGGTTGACAATGAGTGAATTAGAATCAGATTATGCACATGGGAGAGGGTTAGCACGCATGGTTTGCACAATCACATTTCTCATGCAACTTTGCATTTTCATTTCAATCACATACCTCATGCAATTATTACTCCTAAAACCCTAATCAACTATGAGTGCTAACCATATATAAGTTATTTGTGCCCTGAATTCGTGAGCACACACCCTCATTTTCCAGATCCAAAATCTCTTGCACACTTGCATTTTCTTTCGAAACTCTCTCCTCTCTCACTCATTGCTCAAACTCTTTACATATTCCTCATCTTTGAAACATACGGATCACCAATTCATCATCAATTCAAGCTGAATCTGAAGATTTCACATAGTGAAAGATTGGTGCAGTTGCTTTCAAATTCCATGATCTAGAAGATTTCAAGCACTCTCTTGCATTTAGTTTGCAAGGAGAGGTTAAGAGGCACTGATCTGCATCTTTTGGAGCTCTATCTTGTTGATTCTCAAGCTCTTCAGGGTCGGGTATGATTTGAAATCCATTGATCTATAACTTGATTTTGTTGTGTGCATTATGATCTGTGAGTGATGCTGATTACACTGAGCTTTTTAAATTTGAATTTTGTTGAGTATTGAGAGAGATATGATGATCTGAAAGTTTGATGTCAAAAAAATTTTGGTTTGATTTGCTTGATTCATGGCTTGTTTGTGTGTTTGAGTGCTTGATTATTGTTTAGCATGGTGAGATGTACTGATATGGAGGGTTATATGCCTTAAGATGCTTTGATTTGTGTGTTTGCGTGTTTCCGGTGATGGAGCTAGGGCTCCGTTCACCGGAATGTTGAAATCTGCTTGAATGTTCATATGCAGGTGAGGGAGGAAGAAGATGAGGTTCTGGCCGTGAGATGATGCGTGATCCAATGTTCCAGGATGTGCCAGCACATTAATGAGGCATGTGCTAGTCACATGGCACCAAGTCAAGGAAACTTTATAACATGAACGTTGGATCGTTGGAGGGAATTCTAGTTTGAATGTTGAGCCTTGATCTTGATCTCTTTGACTTCTGACTTTGTTGACATGAGCGTAGCCTTTGAATGATCCTACATTTCTCAGCTTTTGATGCAGGCCATTGGATTTGTTTGTTTGTTTGACTGCACTTTTATTCTATTTTATTTTAATTTCTTTTATTTTTGTTTGTTTATTTAATTCATAAAAAATAGTAAAATGTTCACAAAAATTCCAAAAAAATTCATGACTAATCCTTCTGATTTTCTTTAATTTTTAGCACCTTTAGTTTTCATTTATATTTTATTGTAACGTAGAAATTAATTTTTACTTTTATTATTTGTTTTTTATTCACTTTTAATACATGTTGTCTTGTAGAATTTATATCTTGATCATTAATTTGAAATTTAGGTTGGTTCTTTTTGCATCTGGTTCATATTGAGATATAGTTTATTGATGATTTTTCTTCTGAATTTTAGAAGCTTGCATGAATATGTTTGGAAATTGACTTGAGTATGAAGTTTCAAAACCCTAGTTAGTGTTCATGAGGTCCTTTGACCTAGTTTGATTTTGATTCTGATCTTGCTCTTTTGGTATGATGTTATCACATGACTAATGAACATTTATGCTTAAATGTAGAATTTTAGAATTAAGTTTTTATTTGATTTGAATTTTCATAGGTGCTTGCCCTAGTTTTTGCCCTTTCTTGTTACATGCTTAGTTTTTAGGCTAGGAGGGCACTTGTGCACACTCCTATAGGATGTTTAGAGCTCTTTTTTTATGAGGATGTACCCCTAGTCCTTGATTGGTGTTTATGCTTTGGAAATTTTTGTGTTACTTGTCTTTGAAGTCTCACAAATGTATGCATGTTCACCGCACCTTCTTTGTTCATTTGCCCTCTATGATGATATTGTTTGAGTTTGTATGCTTTTTCCTATGTTTTTCTTTATTGTTTAGGCACATTATTAACATGATAAGATTATGGTCTTGATTTGTATAATGCTTGTCTAACTTGGTTGATCCTTTTGTACTTCATTTGTGTTTTGTTTCTTCATAAGAACTTGTGAAGCTTGGTAATAGTTTGTGTGCTTTAACTCTTGCTTGATTTATTTTGATTGGTGAGTCTTAGTGTGATGAGTTGATTCCTTTGCTTCTGGTTTTTGTGATTAGAGTTGATATTTTGGTTTGTTTACACTTCATTTTGTTCAAGTTTGTTCATCTAAGTGTGTACTAACCATTTCAGGGGATCATGGTAAGTGAAGTATGGATGTTATCCATATTTCAACTCTTCCTCTCCTCTCTTACTTTGATTTCTATTTTGTGATTGTTGATGTGCCTTAAGTTGTTCTCTAACTTTCTTCCTCTCTTCTTCTTCTTCTTCTTCTTCTTTTCTCTCCTTCTTCTTTCTTAGGATAGTTCAAACCTCACTAACCTAGGACCACCTTTGCATGATAATGTTAGGATTAGACTTTCCCCATTAGACTTTCACCTTTTAGATCCTCTTTAGGTTTCTTCTTTTCTCATCATCAAACAAAAAACCTAAAAAACATTTAATTAGGATTGATGTGATCTCCTGTGCAATAGCCTTATTCAATGAGGCATATGTATTCATTCCATCTTGGAATAGTACACTTGTCTAGCATGATGCACAAGTTTGATCATAAGGTCATCTTCATCAAGAAAATCCTAAAAAAAAATACTTCTTCACCTAATCACTAAGACACTTAATAAGTTCAACAAGTTAGTGAGCTTAGGCCCTCACCCTTGGAATCAAGTCTTGGATAAATTCTCCTTAATTGGTGTGCTTGTTCTATTATTCTATCTTGGAATGTAGTAGCAAGTACACATTCCAGGGAAAAGAGATTGAGATGACTTCCTTATGTCACACTCCTAAAATACTTCTAAAAAACACAAACAAACAATAAGCATCTCTCCTTCGGGACTTCTTTTCTCATCTCACTCATTTTCTACGTACGAACTTGCTACTACTTGTCACTTTGCAAGACGGTTACACACTCGTCGTCCGAGCCTGCAACACGTGAGCATTGACATAAGCAGTTCAAGCCTAAGACACAAGCAATCTTTTCCACCCCTAGTTAGGGGAACTACGGCGACTCTGATCCTCATTGTCCAGATGAGGTACGTAGGCAGCGGGGTAGGGCCCGTTCGAGCACACTCTTTATTTTCCCTACATTTTCCCCCTTTCTTTTCTTTTCTTATCGAGATCCAGTTCCTTTTCTTTTGCAGCAGCTTTCAATTTTTCACCCTTTGAAACAGTTTCTTTGCAAGCGTGGATCTCGTCGGGTACGGCGGACGATCTAGGGTGCTAATACCTTCCAGGGTCGTAACCGACTCCCAAACCCAGTCTCTTTGGTTCGCAGGAACTTTGTACTTTCTTTTCTTTTCTTCTGGTCTTTGCAGCATTACCATTCCCGTTCCTTCAGGAAAAAAAAGCCTGGCTGGCGACACTACCTTCTTTCCGCGCCACTTTCGCGTTTGTGCCAGGATGGAAATCCAGGGAGCGACAGCTGGCAACTCTGCTGGGGATCGAACCCAGAATCTCTGGTTTCCCTTTGAGAGTCTCTCCTAGCGCTTGCGTGTTTCTGTTTATTTGGGTGTTGATTGTTTGTTGTTGCCTGTGGATTTTACTATTGTTTATTTTACAGCTTTATTTACTGCTTTTAGTATTATTTCTCATGCATCATATGTATATACTGGACTGTCTGGCTGTATTGGTTTTCTTTTGGTGGGTTTGGGAACTGTTACTATGAGATGAGCTCGTAACCGGGGCTCGAGTGCACCCTAGGACTTAGCATGGACAGTCACTTTGGCTTCATGGCATCTTGTTATGTTGGTAGTAGTGAGTTCCACACCTAGACTTGCGACCGTCTTGGAAATGTTTTGATGCAAGAATCTTTCTTGGATCATTACATGACCTCGATAGATATGTGCATCTGGGGACCGATCATTGAGGACCTTTGTGGAAACATCCCTCTCCAGTGGTGACAATGGAAAACAACATTTTTTGGCAAACCCATTCGCACTCGAGGGTCCACTAGGAACTCGCATAGGATGGCCCGGTTCTTTTATAGTTACTCAGTCAAAGCATCTGGTCGTATGACGATAGTACTGTATCCTACGGGCTGAATGTACTATTGTTTCTCGACTTCAGCGCTTGAAGCTGGGAACTTATAAAGGATGCTTATTTTTCCCGGACTCATGCTGAGACCTCCCTGAGTAGTACGTAATGCCAAACCGATTCTCTAATCTGGTCATGAGCCATTTCTCTGAAATGGTGAACGTATTATTGTTATTCGGCTTTGAGAATTTGTGATGTTTGACCCGGAGCACACCCGTGAGATTGGGAGGGGTTTACAGGTTTGCAGGAACCCTTAACCTTATCATACCTCATTACCAGTACAATCCTATGACTTGATATGGTTACAGGGATTCTGGAGTTCTTAAGTCATCTGATATTTGATTTGGGGCTTATTTGGGACTGAGTTCTTGTTCATGAGGCTTTATTCAGAGGATTCTGGTTCTTGGTCACTTGGGTCCAGCATTCAGTATCCAGATAGTCCCAGATGTTGATCATATGCCTGCATTGCATTTGCATCACATCATACTTGCATTAACTGTTTGTGTTTTCATTTCAGGGTGTCATTTATTCATTGTACCCAGTTCTGGTATTCATTACCTCTCCAGATGGCAGAAGTCCAAGAGATACCCAGAAAAAGGAATGCTCATTACACTTTCCCGCAACCAGAAATTGAGGGTATTCAGAAACTGGTGGGCTTGATAAATGACAAGGTTCAGATGATTTCAGAAGCCGGTATGGGAAGATCTTGGGTTACATGAGCAAGCCTATTATTGATCAAATAGATAGCCTTCACTCTTTGTTGCAGTTTTATGATCCTCAGTTGAGAATTTTTGTGTTTTTTGACTATGTCTTGGCTCCTACTATGGAAGAGATTTCTGAAATCCTGAAGATTCATGTCAGGAATGGTGTTCCCTATTATGCTGCAGTGAAGTTTCCCCCGTACAAGGATATAGCAGGTGTCTGTCATTTGAGTATGCTTAGAGTAAAGATGGAGCTGGAAGCAAGTAAGGGGAAGGGGTTTGCTTTGGATTTTCTTATCACAGAAGCTCATGTGTTTGCTTTGGGAGAAAAGTGGTTAGAATTCAGTGCGTTGTTAGCTTTGATGGTATATGCGATAAGTCTATTCCCAGGAGAGAAAGGTTGTGTGAGCTTGGAGACTATCACCCTTTTCATTAAAGAAAATCCAGTGCATACGTTGTTGGGAGAATTTTACTTTGGTGTCCATCACCAGAATGAGAAAAGAAAAGGGTACGTGAACTGTTGTGCTCTGTTGTTTGCTGAGTGGTTCGCTAAGAAGATTCCAAAGTCAGGACCGTTCAAAGATCTTAAACAAGATTGGATGTGGGATAGAAGATTGATGGGGTTAATATCTGATGATATAGCTTGGGGTGTAGTAGAAACTTAGTAGGGAAGGAGT
Organism: Lathyrus aphaca; assembly: GCA_963966055.1. Taxonomy (NCBI): domain Eukaryota; kingdom Viridiplantae; phylum Streptophyta; class Magnoliopsida; order Fabales; family Fabaceae; genus Lathyrus; species Lathyrus aphaca. Next base: position 318,969,278 of record OZ014519.1, on the reverse strand, counting down.
TTATTACGAGGTGTGGTGAATTTCCTTATGTGCCTTTATTAGGTAGGAAGGGAGTAATAAGTCATAACCATGTGCTATCTAGAAAACAATTTGGCTATCCACTGAAGGATCCTCCATTAGATGAGGAAATAGAAAAGACTTTGTATCTTCCAGCTGAAGATAATGAGCAGTTGATTATCCAAGTATCTCAAGCTTGGGAAACAAAGGTTAGGGAGGGTAAGAAATAATTTGGAAAGATGGACCCTAAGACATATCCTCCTTTTGCTGCTTGGATACAAGGTAGGGTTGACACTTTCTTCCTTCCATTTTCAGCTGAAGCTCTACTATATCCAAAAGAGGTACCTGTACAAACCACTGTTTCTCTTGAAGATTATAAGAATTTGGAAGCTCAGTTGCATGAGGTTCGGGTAGAGAATTCTGAAATGGCTAGCTTGTACCACCGTGCCAATCATGTTAAAACTGAAGCAGAAGAAAAGCTACAGAGGATGCAGGTCACCCTAGAAGCTAAAGAAAAGGAGTTTGTTGGGAGAGAAGCTCATTTTCAGAGATTGGGTTTAACAGAATCAAAAAGAGAAGCGAAGCGTAAGAAGACTTTGGAGACTCTTAGAGAAGCTCGCCAATCCATTACTTGGTTACAGGGTCAAAGGGAACAGGAGCAGAAAAAGTACAAAGAAAAGGAAGAGTTCTTTGAGGTGCATATGGCATTCAAGAAAGAAGAAGTAGAACACGTTCAAAAAATACGAAGAGGAAAAGACTCAGCAATTGATACAAAGCCAGTTAGCCTTGGAGGAAGCAATGAATGAGATTGCTGATCTTAAGCTGAAGGCAGGCATCAAGAAGAACCAGACAGAGGTGGTGGATGCAGAAGAGGAATCTGAATCTTCCTTTAGCCTAGAGTTTTAGTTTATTGTTATTTGTATCCAGACTACCTATAGGCTTGTTGTAGGAGTCTGCTTTAGCTTTTTGTTTTTTGTATTGAATTGTAACCCTTTGGGGATTCTGTTTATGTTTGTGACTCTGGTTGTTGTTAGTTTGTTCATGTTATACAATGATACTTTCCAGTTACCATTTCTGAATGAACAAAGTTGTTTGTCCGAAGCCATCAGGGTCTGAATACTCCTTAAAAGAGTTTGAAAATCCAGGTTCCAAAGAGACATCTGGAGTATTTTCTGTCAAAAAATACCAGAATTGGGGCATATAAATTCATGAACGTGGAAACATGAATAATTACATTGCATGCATATAACATGTTTGTTGTTTTGCAAGTAATTCATCGGTTTTCTAACGTTTATGTCAATTTCAGGCACTATAGCTCCCAAGAGAGTTCATGGACAATCAATCATACACATATACCCTACAAAGGTGAACAGAGAGAGCAATGGATCAAATGCATGCAGATCTGGCTGAATTAAGGACAAGAATGGATAAGTTCATGACCCTCATGGATGGGATGGGTCAAACTAAAGAACGCTTGCGCGAGCATGTAGAGAACAATCAGGCCAGGAACAATGGGACAATAGATGGAGGTAATTGCAATGGGGCTGGCGCCCGTCATGTTGAAATCCCTGTGGTGTAACCAGGGGTCACTATTATCAATGATGGAGTGCATAACATGCAGATGGACGGGCAGGATGAACATTTCACATTGTTGGATGAGGCAGATGGCCAGGAGGTTGACATGAATAGGAGATTTGAAGAAATGGCTGAGCAAATTCGCGCCATTCAGTCTCAGAGTTCTCTAGGGTTTGACATCACTGATTTGGGCTTAGTTCCAGGGTGAGAATTCCCTACAAGTTCAAGGTCCCTACTTTTGATAAGTAAAACGGTATGTCTTTCCCGAAAACTCACCTTCAGTCTTTTGTGGGAAGGGTTACTGCACATACAGACGATGAAAAGTTGTGGATGTATTACTTCCAGGATAGTCTTGTAGGAGCTTCCTTGGAATGGTACATGAAGCTGAGCAGGGACAATATTCGAATCTAGAAGGATTTAGCTAAGGAGTTTGTGAGACAGTATCAGTATAATTTGGATATGGCTCCAAATCGTACCCAATTACAGACAATGTCTCAGAGTGCTAAAGAAGGGTTCAAGGAGTATGCCTAGAGGTGGCGTCAGCTTGCTGCTCACATGCAACCTCCTTTGTTAGAGAATGGAATGACAAATATGTTTATGGGAACACTACAAGGTGTGTTTATTGAGAGACTAACGTCTTGTTCATCAGTAACGTTTAACGATATTGTGATAGCTAGGGAAAGGGTTGAAACTCTGCTGAGAATGGGAAAAATCCAAGAAAGTAGTGCAGGTAGCTCAAGTGGTGTCAGAAAAGCTTTTAATGGACCTCTGAGAAGAAGAGAGGGAGAAACTAATGATGTGTACGGCCAAGGTCGGGGCTGTGGGTACATGGGATCTTATGAGCAGGTGGCAGCTGTCATCATTCCCACAAGTCCTGTTCAACAACCACAACAACAACATCAACAATAGCCGTAGCGCAATAACTATCAGCAAAGACCCTATCAACAAAGACAAGCTCGTCCAGATAACAGGGTGCTAGAGGCAATCCCTATGACGTACACAACACTGCTACATATATTGTTAGATTTGAACATGGTTCAGTTGAGGACATTGGCACCACCACCACCTGGAGAACTTCCAATGGGGTATGATACTAATGCAAGATGCACATTTCATTTAGGAGCTCCCGGGCACTCAACAGAGAAGTGTAGGGCATTACAGCATAAGGTCGGAGACTTGATTGACTCGAAAGTAATTAACTTCGCACTGCCTCCAAATGTTACAACAAACCCCGTTCTAAATCATGGAGGGGCCCGAATAAACGATGTTGATGGTGGCGAGAGGTTGAACCTGATTTTGAATGTGGAAGAAGTAAAGACTTCATTGTTAGTGGTAAAGGACAGATTGCTGAAAGGGCATGTATTCCCAGGGTATGATCTTGACTGTGAGGGTTGTTTGAATTCGATTAATGGTTGCGGAGATTTGAAAGCTGGGTTGCAGTATTTGATTGATGAGGGGTCTCTACAGTTTGACAAGGTTGACAACAGAAATGATTGTGTGTCTATAGTAACAATTTATTTTGATCCTGCCGAAGTTCCTGCCCGAAGAGAGCTGGTGATTATCTATGTTCTAGAGGTGAGTCCGGTAACCATTACTGTTCCGGGGCCAGTTCCTTATGTTGATGACAAGGCCATTGCTTGGCACTATGGCTCAGATGTGTACGTAAAAGGACAAAAGGTGGAAAGTAAGACAGTGACAATTGATCCGACTGTTGTGAATGTCGGAGGAGTTGGTGGGTTTACACGGAGTGGGAATCTCTTTGCTCCTCAAGCTCTTAGAGGTGATCCTGAAGCTGAAGCTGCTGCAAAGGCTAAGGGTAAACAGATAGCCACCGAAGAGGTGACAACTCCTGTTACTAGTAAAGGCACTTTTGAAAAGGAATAATTTATGAGAATAATTAAGAAAAGTGATTATAAGGTGGTTGAACAACTGAATCAAACCCCGTCCAAGATATCCATTCTGTCGTTGTTAATATGTTCCCAAGCTCATAGGGAGGCTTTGTTGAAAGTTTTGCAAATGGCATATGTACCACAAGAGATAAATGTCAATCAGTTGGAGGTTATGGTAGCCAGTGTGAACGCCAGCCATGGGTTAGGGTTCACAGATAGAAATCTCAATTCTGAGGGACGCAATCACAATAAGGCCTTACATATTACCATGGAGTGTAAGGGCGGTGTTCTATCACATGTCCTGGTAGATACAGGCTCTTCCCTCAACATGCTCCCTAAGAAGGCCCTAATGAAGCTGAATGTTAATGGCATTGTTTTACAACCCAATGATTTGATTGTAAAAGCCTTTGATAGGTCACTGAGATCGGTGTTTGGGGAGGTGGAGCTACCGGTAAAGATTGGGTCTCAGATATTCAAGAGCACATTCTATGTTATGGATATCCAACCCTCTTACAGCTGTCTGCTAGGACGTCCTTGGATTCATATTGCTGGCGCAGTAACGTCTACATTGCATCAAAAGTTGAAGTATATGGTAGACAGCCAAGTTGTTACTGTATGCGGTGAGGAGGATATTTTCATAAGCCATCTGTCGACCTTCAAATATGTGGAAATGGACGGAGAGATCCACAAAACACTTTGCCAAGCTTTTGAGATAGTCAATGTTAGTACTTTGTCTCCGGTTGCTGCAACTCAAAGCAATGAGAAGGAAGGGACTCCCATCTACTCCTATAAGCAAGCTAAGGAAGTAGTCCAATCCGGAAATGCCCAGGGTTGGGGAAAGTTGTTGGAAGTGGAAAATAAGGATGACAAGTTCGGCCTCAGATATCAACCTGGTCAGTCCAGCTGGTCTCAGGGCAGTAAGTCCATAACATTCACTAGTGCTGGAATGCTCGACTACAACAATGTTTGTGCTACAGATGAAGATGGGGATAGCGACTGCGACTTGGACAACTGGATCCACCCATGCACACCTGGGGAGGAGCTCCGGAACTGGTTTGCTGAAGATTTTATTCATGTTACTTGGTAGTCAAAGTAATTTTCTTGTTTCCATTTTATCATACTACATGTCAAATCCTGCACTCTGCCCAAGGTGCATGGATCCATTTGTAGGGCCACCATGCTTTTAATGCATTTGTTTTTACCATAAATAAATGACATTTTTCAAGCAAATTGTGTTCTCTTTCTTTCGTTTTTAAATTTTTCACAAAAACAAATAAAATGGCAGTGTTTTTCTTTTCCAGTGTTTTTGTGTTTTTGCGGTTTTTTGTAAAGAACATATTCTGAAATAAGCACATCATTTGTGCAGTGTTGATCATTCAGATTCATGTGATAACGTTCCTACTATGACCATGCATGACTTCGACAATCCTATTTACCAAGCTGATGAAGGGGTTGAGGAAGACTGTGAACTCCCAGAAGAATTGGCTAGGTTGTTGAAGCAAGAGGAAAGGGTCATTCAGCCTCACCAGGAAGAAATATAGATCATTACCATTGGGTCTGAGGATGTAAAGAAAGAGATAAAGATTGGGGCCAGTCTGTAGGCCGAGGTAAAGAAGGAATTGATTGGTATGCTGCGGGAATATGCAGATATATTCGCCTGGTCGTATCAAGATATGCCAGGGTTAGATACTGACATTGTTGTACACAAGCTACCACTAAGGGAAGATTTCCCTTCGATAAAACAAAAACTGAGAAGAACTTGCCCTGACATGGCGATGAAAATCAAGGAGGAAGTTCAAAAGTAGTGGGATGTCGGGTTCCTTGCCGTAACTAGTTTCCCACCTTAGGTAGCTAACATTGTGCCTGTACCAAAGAAGGATGGCAAGGTCCGGATGTGCGTCGATTATCGAGATCTAAACAGAGCAAGTTCAAGGATTATTTTCCATTACCTCACATTGACGTGCTGGTAGAAAACACCGCTCAGTTTTCGGTATTTTCTTTCATGGATGGCTTTTCCGGGTATAATCAGATTAAGATGGCATCGAAAGACATGGAGAAAACGATGTTCAATACCCCGTGGGGTACATTCTGTTATAAGGTTATGCCCTTTGGGTTGAAGAATGTCAGGGCAACGTATCAACGGGCTATGGTAACTTTGTTCCATTACATGATACACAAGGAAATTGAGTGCTACGTGGACGATATGATTGCCAAGTCCCAGGATGAAGAAGAACACCTGGTCAATCTCAAAAGGCTGTTTGAAAGGTTGAGAAAGTATAAATTGAGGTTGAATCCAAACAAGTGCACTTTTGTAGTGCGTTCCAATAAATTGTTGGGTTTTATTGTTAGCCAAAGGGGTATCGAGGTAGATCCTGCAAAAGTAAAAGCAATACAAGACATGCCTGCACCAAGAACAGAAAAAGAAGTGCATGGGTTTTTAGGGAGATTGAACTACATTTCTCGGTTTATATCTCATCTAACTGTCACATACGAGTCAATCTTCAAATTGTTAAGAAAAGAACAAACGGTCAGGTGGAATGAGGACTGTCAAAGAGCCTTTGAAAAGATACAAGAATATTTGCAGGAGCCTCTGATCCTAATGCCTCCAGTTCCAGGAAGGCCACTTATCATGTACTTGATTGTGCTAGAAGGTTCGATGGGGTGTGTTCTAGGCCAACATGACGAGTCTGGTCGAAAAGAGCATGCTATTTATTACCTTAGCAAAACGTTTACCGACTGTGAATCCCGTTATTCACTGCTCGAGAAAACTTGCTGCGCTTTGGCATGGGCTGCTCGCTGACTGAGACAGTACATGTTGACCCACATCACATTGCTAATCTATAAAATGGACCCTGTCAAGTATATTTTCGAGAAACCCGCATTAACCGGAAGGGTTGCTAGATGGAAAATGATATTAACAGAATATGACATACAATATATTTCTCAGAAAGCCATCAAAGGAAGTGTATTGTCAGATTATCTTGCACAACAACCATTTGAAGACGATTACCAGCCAATGAAGTTTGATTTCCCTGATGAGGATATCATGTACCTCAAGGAAAAAGATTGCGAGGAACCACTTCCGAAGGAGGGGCCTGACCCTGAATCCAAAAGGAAGTTGGTGATGGGGCAGTCAATATCAACGGACGCGGAATTGGTGTTGTTCTTATTAATCCCGAAGGTGTTCACGTTCCCTTCGCTGCCAGAATTACTTTTGGCTGCACCAACAATGAAGCGGAGTACGAGGCGTGCATAATAGGAATATAAGAGGCTATTAATCTTCGGATTAAGACCCTCGATATATTCGGAGATTCAGCCCTTGTTATCAACCAGATTACTGACAAGTGGTATACGCATCAAGAACACTTAATTCCTTATAGGGATTATGCCAGATGACTGTTGACATTCTTCACAACGGTTAAGCTTCATTATATACCACGAGATGAGAATCAATTTGCCGATGCATTGGCTAGTCTTTCTTCATCAATTAAGGTCTTGTGTTGGAACTATGTGCCCAGGATTGACCTTTCCAGGCTTGACGCACCAACTTATGCTTTCTCTGTAGACGCAATGTCTGATGAGAAACCTTGGTACTTTGATATCAAGCTCTTCCTGGAAAAATAAGAATACCAAGCTGGGGCATCATCCAATGACAAGAAGACCTTGAGACGACTTGCTGCTAGCTTTTTCTTGAATGCAAACGGAGTTCTGTATAAGAGGAACTTTGACATGGTCTTACTCAGATGCGTGGATAGACACGAAGCAGGCCTGTTAATGCAGGAAGTCCATGAGGGATCTTTTGGTACTCATGCAGGAGGACATGCAATGGCTAAAAAGTTATTGAGATCAGGGTACTATTGGCTAACAATGGATGCAAACTGTTGTTCGTACGCCCGTAAGTGCCACAAATGCCACATATATACAGACAAGGTGCATGTCCCTCCTAGCCCGCTCAACGTCATATCATCTCCTTGGCCCTTTTCTATGTGGGGCATTGACATGATCGGGAAGATAGAGCCTACTGCTTCAAACGGTCATCGCTTCATCTTGGTCGCGGTTGATTACTTCACCAAGTGGGTTGAAGCAGCATCTTATGCCAATGTCACTCGCCAAGTGGTAGCCATATTTATGAAGAGAGGCATCATTGTCAGATAGGAGTGCCCGAGCGAATCATTACTAATAATGGTTCCAATTTGAACAACAAGATAATGGAAGAACTGTGTCGGGATTTCAAAATTCTTCTCCTTACCGACCAAAGATGAATGGCGCGGTAGAGGCAGCTAATAAGAATATTAAGAAGATTGTGCAGAAGATGGTTGTTACTTACAAAGATTGGCATGAGATGTTATCATTCGCACTGCATGGGTACCGAACGACAGTCAGGACATCAACCGGGGCAACTCCCATCTCCCTGGTATATGGCATGGAGGCAGTCTTGCCTGTGGAGGTAGAAATTCCTTCTTTACGTGTAATGATGGATGTGAAGCTTGATGAGGCTGAATGGGTACGTGCTCGATATAACCAATTGTGTCTAACTGAGGAAACAAGATTAGCGGCTATCTGTCATGGTCAGCTTTATTAGAGGAGAGTGAAGCGAGCATTCGACCAACGAGTACGTACTCGAGAGTATCAAGTAGGCGAGCTTGTACTCAAAAGGATTCTTCCTCCAGGTTCAGATCACAGGGGCAAGTGGACCCCAAACTACGAAGGCCCATTCATAGTAAAGAAAGTTTTCTCTGGTGGGGCACTGATGCTCACTACTATGGATGAATAAGACTTCCAATCCCTTGTTAACTGGGACGCAGTTAAAAAATACTTCGCATAAAAGACCCACTGGACACAAAAACAGAATTAAAGTCCAGGCAAGAAAAAGGCATCCCGACGAGCTAAAAACAGAATAAAAAGCTCTGGAAAAAGTTAGGGAAATAAATAAATAAAATGTACATCCGCTGAGCTGAAAAACCACATCGGACAACTCAGGCAAAAAAGGGTATCTTGGTGGATTGAAAACCCGAAAGGGTGATCCACACAAAACAAGGGAGTAAGCTAACAACTACGATCAGGGTAATCTGAACCAAATCACCGTCTAAAACAGTCTGACAATATCAGAAGGGTAGGAATCAGTCTCCTCTTCTTCTTCAGAAAGTGAAGGCAAGAATGGAAAGTCTTGAAGACATATTGGTCATATCAGGAAGGAAACTCATTGAAATGTTGTGTACATTTCCATTAGGATAGTTTCTTTTCTCAATGTTTATGGTAGCTACCTCTTTCCAGGTAGTTGCTTCCTGATGTAAAACTTTGCCTATTCAGAGGCCCCTCAATAAATGAATATTCAGTCAAAAGTTGTGTTGTGTTGTGTTTACTTTGTTTGCAAAAATGTCCTGAATTTTTGGCAAAAAGAACATTGCATTTGAAAGATGGTGATTTTTCTATAAAAAATGAAATGACATGCAGGGAAACATTTAAAAACTATCTTTGAGTGTTGGGTGATAATGGATGATCAGATCATGCCATGCAAGTCCCTGGGGCACATGTGTGTATACTGTTGTTGCAGGTTTTGCAGGATGGTTTCATATCTCCCCAAGCAGAGAATGTTCCCCAACTAAGTTAGAGCAGGTGGAATCCCCGGCAAAACTCCAAGGCTAATTGAAGAGCTTTCATCCCCAAGTGGATTATCTTTCCACAAGTGAATTATTCCCAGCAGGAAGCTCAATGAATGATTTCCCCATATAGTTTATGTTTGGGATTTACTCCCATAATTGAAATATTCCCCAAAGAAGTCGCCAATTTATTTTTGGCCAATGAGAGGACACAGACAGTTGTTCATCCCCCTAACTAGAGTTAAGTGTCAAAGCATATTGACCTTGTTCTCCCATGCAGAATTGAGATTTTATTGCGAATCACGACACTTTTCTTGTAGCTCGTATGCATTCCCCATCACTCGTCTATGTCTGATAGTTGTTCGATGTTCGTCTGCATTCCCCAGCACTCGTTTGTGTTTGATAGTTGTTTGATGCTCGTCTGCATTTCCCAACACTCGTCTGTGTTTGATATTTGCTTGTTGTCCATCTGCATGCCCCAACACTCGTCTGTGTTTGTTATTTGCTGGAAGCTCGTTTGCATTTTTTGGATACTCGTCTGTATCATCCTTCACATTCGTCTGTGTTAGCTTATATCCATATGTGTTGATTTGATAATCACTCTGGTACTCGTCTGTATTGCTACTCCGAATGCTCGTATGTGTTGGATTTCTGGTACTCGTCTATATTACTACTTGAAATGCTCGTCTGTGTTGGATTTCTGGTATTCGTATATATCAGTGGCTGATATTCATTTGTATCGTCTCCTGGAGCGCTCGTTTGTGTTCTTAGATCATCGTCTGACATTCGTTTGTATCATTGAATTATGGCACTCGTCTGTGTTCTCTTGATGATCATCCAATACTCGTATGTGTTGAAGAGGTTTGAAGTCCTGCCGGTGGGATTAAATTTTAAAATGGTTACCGGTCATGGCGTAACGGGGTATCCGAAGGAGGTTCGTCTGCCTCAGACATCACTTATCTACGCATGATTCGTGAAGAGGGTTCGTCGAATCCTAATGTCGCACCTGGCTAACAGATTTGCTCAAAGAAAACTCGTTTGTCTTAGACCATATATCTACAAAGGATATATGAAGAGGGTTCAACTATCCTGATTATGCATGTCTATCCCACAAACTTAAGTGCATCACCGGTCCTGGCGTAACGGGTTATCCGAAGGAGGTCCGTCTGTCTCAAGTCATATATATTTGTAAAATGTATGAAGAGGGCTTGCCTGTCCATTCCTGGCGTAACAGGTTTACTTGAAGATGGATTGTATGTCCAGTTCCTGGTGTAACATGTTTGCTTGAAGAAGACTCGTCTGTCTAAGTTTTTTTCTTATCTGGCGTAACAATTCAATTTGGAAGGAGCTCGTCTGCTTTGTCTTAAATTCAATTTCCCAGAGTGTTGGGTTTATTGCCCATTGCTTTCATTCTCCAGCAGAGTGCAAATTTTAGGTTTTCTTGGTATTCAACCACAGTTTATCTTGAACGGTCGATAGCCCGTGCTATCGTCCTTTTCAGATTAACAGTTGCTTGAGTAGGGGCAGCTGTAACACCCTAAATTTGCCCTCACCCATTCACACCATGGCTTGTGATCATTCTCATATGCATAAACACAATCATACCATCTCACATCTCATTTTTTATTCACTGCATAGTTTCTAAGTCATCTGCACCTAGGGTTTGTGATCTGAGCAATTTCAGAGCTTCTTGAGCCATTCCAAAGGCAGCCAATCACTTCAAAGGGATCCACTTGTGTTCTTATATCATATTACATCCTCTCAAAGGCAAGATTTCAAAAGAATCACAAGAACTAGGGTTTGAAGGGATGCAGAGCCAGGCTAGACTGCACAGATGACCTAAAATTAGGGTTTTGGTTTCAGAGGACACAACTCCAATTTTTTTGGTCATTCTTGTTTCCATTGGTCTCTATATGGTATAGGGAGTATGCATATCAATTTTCATGAATAAATTCCATGGGGAAGTCATCTGATCAAGGGTTGACTTTTCAGACAAGTCAGTGTAAAATCAGGGCATCTGAGGCCCCCAATGACCCAACCAATGGGTGATCTTCATCATTTTGAGTGTATATGATCTTTATTTGATCATGGAAGAAGGTTAAAGCTCACAAAAATCAAGAATTTGGAGTTTTTGCAAATGTTGACTTTTTGGGCATAGTTGACTTTTCAAGAATGCTACATTTTAGGTCATTTTTCAAGCCTTGATTCTTGATCCAAAAATGCTTCAAATGGAAAAACTTTGGTCATGAAAGTTGTAGATCTCATCTTTCCCTTTTCAAAAAGTACAAGAACATGATCAAACTCTTCTTGGATCCAAAGCTATGGTGTGACAAAGTTGGCAAAAATCATTGATTTTCAAGGCATGCTTCAAGTGAGAATTTTGCAAAATCATGAACCAAGGCCAATTGCAACTTCTAATTCATTTCAAACCAGTATGCAAACATTCTATAAGTCATGAAAGTCAGAATTGAACCAAGAATGCCCATGGTTTATGGTTTGTTGGACAAGGAAATCACATGTGAACCAAAGTTGCAACAACTTGCAAAAGCACTCATCACACTTCCTACAACTTGTAACCTTGGAATGCTGACTTTGGCTGGCTTTTCTCCTCACCCTTGTTGCGCAGCCCATGCCTTGTACTAGTCTAGATCATGAGCCATGCTTCTCTTACACAAAAGGAGGACTTTGAGCAAAAGAAAACTTACCAATCAATATAGGCCAGGTCACATCATCTGACCTATAGGATTAAAATACAATATCCCTTGGCAAGCCAAAGATATGAAGAAGCAAGGCTGAAACACTTCATAAGATCACATTCACAAAACACACCCCAGCTGCATAAGCCTTCGAATCTGCCTCCACAGCACAAAAACACGCAAACCATCTCCACCATTCATCTCACCATGTTCCATTGACCCCAAACCAACAAAGAACCAGGCCTGAATCAAACCAGAACACCCTATTGCCATTCTCACTCCATTTTGCAGTTTCTTTCGAAACTCTCTCCACAGCTCACAAACATCAAAACCAACTCCACAAACCTTCTCCACTCATCATCTGGACCACAAACAACCCTTCACCCTTGCCAGAAATAGCCAGAATCACCATTGCCATGTTCAACTGAGCTTGGAGCAGAAACTGATCAAACTCTTCATCCAGCTAACATAAATCTCTCCCAAGCATTCAAGCATCATCAGGAGGTCATAAGGAGTGGATTTCATCAAGAGGAGAGGCCAGAAAGTCATCAGAGTGAAAGCTTCGAATCTCAGGTAGCTCCAAAATTATTTTTCCAGAAATCGTTTTTCATGTTATAAACTTGTTCTCTATGCTTCACTGAGTATCCTGGTGCTTTTGGTTTTTGAAATGGTGTTGAAATGAGAGTTTAATTGATCTCTGAAACTTGCGTGCCCTAATTCTTTCTTGCTTCGATTCAGCCATGTTAGGAAGAATAAATTTGTTTTGAGTGAGGGTTATGATTCGTGAGTGAGTGGGAAGTATTTCTGTGTTTTTAGATTTTGTTTTAGATACGTTTTAGAGGAGTTTGAAGTTTGGGGTCGCCGGAGAAGATGACCGGAGCTCCCCTCCGGTCACCTGAAAGTTGTTATGCCCTAATCCCTGTAATTAGTGCCATTTGAATTTGGGCCATAGGATCAGTTGACCCCATTGACCTCCCGCGCGTGTGAATGGTTCAGATCAAGCCATTATGCCCTAATCCACTTAATTAGTTTTAATTAATTATAATTAAATTAATTTGCCCATAGTGAATCCAGACCTTCCATTCACGCGCGCAGTCCACCCTTTTGAACTCAGGATCAATCTCAGCCTTCCTTTCTGTTGACTTTCTTTTTATTTCATTTTAATTCATTTTCTTTTCTTTTTATTGGCACATTTAATTTAAAATAGTAAAAAATTTCTAAAAAGTATGAAACTTTTTCTCATAAGTTTTAATAATTTTTATGACCCAAAAATATTTTCATTTTATTTTTTATCATTAAAAAAAGTATTTTTAAATATTTAAAAGATTATTTTTAATTGATTAATGGAAATTAATTAATTAAAAATACTTTTAGGTATTTAAAAATCACCAAAAAATTCATGAAATGTTCTAAGACATTTAGAAACATTGTCCAACCTTCAAACCAAATTTCTTTTTTGATCTTGATGCATTTTGAGAATTTTTCATTGAATTAAATCATTTTTTATGCATTAATTTGATCCTAAGTTCAAAAATTCATTTCTGCCTATCTAGGAAGAGTTGGACATTGATTCTTCTTGCATTGCATTGTGTTTAGCATGTAGTTTCTAGGATTAAATGGCCATGATTTGTTTCCTCATTTTCAATTTGTTTGGCATTTCTGTTGTTTAGGAGCCCTAAAAACCCTAAAATCTTAGAAAAATCATAACTTAGGATTGGTTAAGAGTTGAGACCTCCCCTTTGGACATTGGTTTAGTATAGGTTTAGGGACCCTTTGTGTGGCATTTTCCATTCTTTATCTTAGGGTTTGCTTCTGTTTTGGGTTTTTGTTTGATGCTTGATCCATGAACCCTAATTTGGGCTTTCATTTGCATCTTCCTTGCATTCTCTTGCATAACATGACTTGCCATGACATTTCAAGCATCCATGTGATTCATTTGACATCATAAGACATATAAAAAGCATGTTTGATCATTGCATCACATATTTGCCATGTCATTTGCCTTGTATGATTCATAACTTTTCATGTTCATCCATGCTTCTGAGCTTGCTTCATATGCATTCATAATCTTGTATGAACATCTCCATGTGCTGCCTCATGTTTGTAGCATCTCATAGCATCATTATCATCATCAACATGCTTCTGGTTTGGTTTTGCATCATGTCATTTCATCTCATCTAGCATTGCATTGCATTTCTTTCTAACATTTCAGGTGGTAAGTAAACTTGAGAAGTGAATTTGCCTTCACTTCTCATACCTTTTCTTTTCATCTCTCTTGCATACATTGCTGCATTCCTACATATGTTTGAGTTTGAGCTTGATCATTCTTCTTCCTCCCACTTTCTTTCTTCAAGTGACTTGACTTCTTGAATGAAGCAAGTCACTTTGCTTCTCTTGATCTTGTTCATCTGCTCCTTGGTGGTTCTTTGAAGATTGTTCTTGTTTAACCTCACAAACCTTAGGAACAACCAAGCATGACAATGAATTAGGGTTTTGATTAGTCTCCCCTCATAGTTTTACCTTTGTGTCTCTCTTTGAGTCTTCTCTTTTCACCTCATAATCAGGGACTAAACCCTAAAGGTTTTAAGGCTCTGTGGTTAAGCTTATGCCTGCATCCTTCTATTAGGATGGAGTGTATAACTTTAATCCTAAGTGTTAAACCCTTAATGTGTTTAAATCTCTTAATCAATTCACTTAATAATCACCAAGACATCACACTTGTAACTTGGGCCTTGCATTAGGGTTCTAATTCTTCCTTAATTGGTTAAGAAGGACTAACCCTAGTGTTAATGGACAAGTCCCCCTCAAGTTGTCTTACAAACCATAAAATTCACTTCATCATCATACCAGTAAATAAAATCCACTTAATCAAAGGCTTGTTTTGTCATGAGTTTAATCCCTAATCATGGATTAAGTTGAGGAGCTTTTCTCAGCTTAAACATTCTCATCTATTATCCTTCTATTAGGATGGTGTAATGAGTCTGTTTAATCCTTGATTATGGCTTAACCTCATTACTTAACACTAAACAAAAACCACAAAAACATCTAAATAATCACAAGAAGGTTAATGATCTTAATCCTACATCATGGTGATTAAGTGTGAGAAGCTGACTTCACACTTAAGGTATTTTCATTACCCCTAATCAGAGGGAAGATGTGATGAGTTTACTAACCCATTGGTTTAGGCTTAAGCTCATTAACTTATGATAAACTTTCAAAAGCAATAAAAGATTAAAAATACAAAAAACAAACAATAATCGTCTCCTCTGGGATTCTTTTCTCATCTCATTCACTCACAAACGAGAACTTGCTTCTTCCGTCTAATGCAAGACAGTAAGCACCTGGGCCAGACAGGTCATACACTTGAGCATGGACAAGTAAGCAGTTCACAAGTCAATTTATCTTTCAGTCTCTTTGGGTCGAACTACGGTGTTCTGACTTCCTCATTGCACGAGAGGATACGTAGGCATAACTTAACAGTTATCGAACAAAAGTCTTTGTACATTCCCCCTCTTTCCAGCTTCATTATTTAGCCTCATGATCTTGAGCATCTTATTCATCTCATTCCTGATCTCACACTGACACTTCCATACTTCATATCACTTTACACTTCCTTTACACTGACACCTGTACATCTTTTTCCAGCTCTTTTTTACACAGATTGCACTGACACTACCCCTTTTAAAACACAAATCTTCTAAGCGTGGATCCCGTCGAGTACGACGGACAATCTGGGTGCTAATACCTTCCCAGGTTGTAACCAACCCCCTTTCTCAGTCTCTCTGGTTTGCAAACGTCTTATCCATCTTTTTCTAGGTCTATGCAGCATTACCTTTCCCCCGGGATAAAAATGCCTAGCTGGCGACTCTTTTCATCTCCAGTGAGTTCACGGCTGTGTGTTCTCATTGTCCCTCTCGCCGACCGTTCGCGCTTGTACCTGGATGCAAATCTTTGGGAGCGACAGCTTGGCGACTCTGCTGGGGACCCTTATACTGCAACCAGGGCTTCTGGTTCTTTTTGTGGGTTCCTCCTAGCGCTTGATTGATTTATGTTTATTGGGGGTGTTATGTGCTTACTTGTGTTTGTATATTTGTATTTATTTTTGCTTTATGTACATTTGCTTTACTGCTTTCTTTATTGCTTTTGTATATATCATACTGTCATGCTGCTGGCTGGATCTGGTCTTTTGTTTTGGTGGGTGGGTGTTTCATTGAGAGTTAAGATCCTACACCTGGGATCTGAGTGACACCTAGGCTAGAGTGAATCATATTCTTTCCCATTCCATTTCGGTCTGGTGCGGGAATATGAAACACGGTTCAGATGTGGGTTTCTTCTTGAGAACTCTGTGTTGCAGATTTCCTGCAATGCTAGGGCTATCTGGGAAGCCTGCTAAGTCTGGATGACCTTTTAGTACTGACCTTCAGAAACTGAGGTGAATTAGAGGAGGAATTGTTATGGTTATTGTAAACACTGCACCTCCGGGTTAGAAGTGTTTACACTTCTCATAACTGATCCAAGTCTGAGGATCCTTGTTTTAGAACACCACCTGTGAGGGGGTTGGGCTGTTTACAGGTTTGCAGGTACCTTGACCTCAGAATACCCTGTTACTTTGATTTGTTTTAAGAGTACTCCATGTTGGACAGTTCTTGTGATTCTAAACCCAGGACATGTGGCTCTTTATTTGAGTCCCCCACCTTGGTTACTGGACTTATAGACCTCCAACTGGATTTCCTACACACATGGACTTGTATCAGAGCATTTTGATCAGATCCAGCTCAGTCACAAACCCCTTGCATATCATTTGCATACATAACCATTGCATCATATTGACATTTGCTTGTTTGTGTTTCAGGGTATCCATCTTCATTTGGTTTTGGTTTTGACCCCATCTTCAGTATTGACCTATCTTTATCAGCACCTGCTTCAGCAATCAGCTGTCTACTTCAGCCACTTGCATCAGCCAATCAGTGGCCCCTTCTTCAGCATCTTCATCAGCACTTGTCTCTACTCAGTCTTTACATCATGGCTCCTAAGAAAAGCAATATCACCTACCACTTCTTCCAGCCAGAGTTAGCAGACATCAGGAGGATTCAGACCCTGATCACTCCAGACCATGTACCATTGTTCAGGGAACACCATGGAGATATACTTGATATGGTTATGGATCTGGACCCTTCACAGAGAAGCCTGATCCACACTTGCCTTCAGTTTTATGATCCCCCACTAAGATGTTTCACTTTTCAGGACTTTCAGTTGGGCCCTCTATTGGAAGAGTACTCATCATTAGTTGGCATACCTATCAGGAGAGAAATTCCTTTCAACCCTGAGATGGTCTTTCCAAGTAATGAAGAGGTAGCAAAGGCATTACATTTGGAATCAATCTTGATTGGGCAGCATATGACTTCCAAGGCTGGGATCCCTGGCCTCCATCTGGATTTCTTGATCTCCCAAGCCACCCTGAAAGCTTCTTTAGGGGATTGGAGAGCAGTCTGTGCTTTATTGGCTTTGAGCATATATGGAATTGTATTGTTTGCAGATGAGCCTCGATTCATTAGTAAAAATGCAATACATCTGTTCATTCTGAAGAACCCAGTGCCAACCTTATTGGGGGATCTTTACTATTCAGTGCATCAGAGGAATGAAAAGCAGAGGGGGAGACTAGTGAGGTGTTGTGCTCCATTGTTCCATACTTGGCTTCTCAGGCATCTGCCCAGGACAGATGCATTTTTGAATCCTCATCAACAGAAAAACTGGGCTGGAAGACTTACTACTCTCACTTCAGCTGATATCAGGTGGTGCACTCAAAGCACAAAAGGCAGGGATATCATCACCAGCTGTGGGCATTTTCCCAATGTGCCCCTAGTAGGAGTTAAGGGAAGTATTAATTACAACCCTCTGCTGTTCAAGAGACAATTGGGCTATGCACTGGTCCACACTCCTAAGGCACAGGACTTGGTAGAGACTCTTTACTGTGAGAACAAGATTAGTTTGGCTATTGTTAGGCAGGCAGCCTGGGCCTGGGATAATGTTCAAACTAAGGGGATAACCATCTTGGGAAAGTGTAATAATGTGGCGTCAGCGCAATACTATGATTGGTCCTATGCTAGGGCTCAATTCTCTGGGATGCCCTTTACTATTGAAGATGTGCCTGGGCCTTCCACAGCACCACCTCCAGCAACTGTCAGTTTGGAAGAGTTTGAAAAGTTGAAGGAGAGAAATGAGAAGTTGACCCAAGCCTTGCAGAAGACCCTCTATGAGAGGAGTGATGGAAGATTGGATATTGAAAGATTGGAGAAGCTGAAGAAAGAGCATCTGGCTAAGATTGAGAAGTCTGAAGATTACATTAAGAAGTCTAGGGCTGGAGAACAAATTCTAAAGAATGCTTGCAAAGAAGCCCAAATTCAGAAAGCAAGGACAGACTTGTATTTGAAGGAGAGTCAGGCTAGGTGGGTCAGGATCACCGAGGCTCGTACTCTGGAGGACAAGATAGTTCAAGACAAGATGGAGCAAATAGAAGAAGCCCTGGCAGCAGCCCAGAGGGAGATATCAGAGCTGAAGATCAGAGAAGGAGTGAAGAGGTCAAAGGACCAAGGTCAACACAAGAAGCTGGCTGCAGCTGTTGCCACAAGGAACCTTCTTATCAAGAACCTTACGGAGCGTCCGGCTGATCCTGTGACCGAAGCACTTCTCAAGGAAGTTCGGGAGGATGAGTTTGGACTTGGTGTTTGACCATTTGTTTGTTGTTGCTTTATTTCCATTGTACTTTTATTTTTCATATGTATTTTGACCCCTTAGAGGGCTGGTGTTGTAAAATGAACAAAGTTGTATTATTTCCCTTTCTGTAATATATTTGCGTTAGTTTGCTTCATCTAAGTTTCTTTCAAAAAGCAGCATCAACAGCATCTTCAAGGGTCTGGAAGGGTCAAAACTGAACGCCAAGCCGGATACCTTGAGAACAAATAAGCATACTGCATTGCATGCTAACCTTTTGTTTGTTTTGTAGGTCTTTGTTTTGTTGTTGCTAACTCTGTTGTGATGCTCAGGAATTATTGCTCGACGACGAGGATTCCCACTCAACAGGCCACACAGATACCCTACCCGAAACAACCTTCCGGGAATTCAGATGGATCAGATGCAGCAGGACCTTACTGAGGTCAGAAACCAAATGGTCAACGAATGGGTGGAGATGAGAACTCAGATAACACAGTTCATGGAAGTAATGAACAACTTGGCTCAAAGCCAGGAGAGGCTCAGAGCACTGGTGGAAGGAAGAAACCAAGAAGACCATCAGCCTGGAACTGCTGGGACTAGCAACAATGAAAGAGTCCAACCACATGTCAATCCCCCTGTCTTTGGTCCCCACCTCCATCCAGAGGCCAATATCCCTGCCAATATTCCAGGAACTGCTACAGCCGGGAGGGTACTGCAACAAGATCATCAAGAAGACCAGTTCACAGTAATGGGAGCCGGGGAAGAGGCTTATGATAGAAGATTGGATGAAATAGCTGAGAAGTTAAGGTCCTTGGAGTCTCAAAACTCTTTGGGGTTCGATGTCATGGATATGGGCTTGGTAGACGGGGTCAGGATTCCCCACAAGTTTAAGCCTCCATGCTTTGAAAAGTATAATGGGACTTCCTGTCCCCGAACCCATCTGCAATCTTTTCTCGGAAGATTAAAAGCTTACACCATGGATGAGAAACTGTGGATGTTCTACTTCGAAGATAGCTTGACTGGGGCTTCTAGGGAATGGTATTCCCATCTGACAAGAGCAACTATAAGATGCTGGAAGGACCTGGCAGAGGCCTTCATCAGACAGTATCAGTATAATCTGGATATGGCACCCAATAGGACCCTCCTAATGGGAATGTCACAGTCATCTAGAGAGAGTTTCAGAGAATATGCTCAAAGATGGAGACAGCTCGCTGCTGCTGTCCAGCCACCTATGTCAGAACGGGAAATGGCTGATATGTTCATGAATACCCTTCAGGGAACCTATATTGATAGGCTAGCTGCCTTCTCATCTACCAGCTTTGCAGATGTTGTCATAGCCGGGGAGAGAATTGAAAGCCTGTTGAAAATGGGTAAGATCTCAGATAATGGTGCAAGCTCATCCAGTAATACAAGAAAGCCTTTTGCAGGCCCGAGAAGGACTGGTGAGACTAATGCCATCCACGCCAACAGGGGTAGGCCCCAATATGTTCACAGATCTGTGGCTGCAGTCACTATCCCTGCTCCAGCTCATCCACAACCTGTTTATCAACCTCCTCAGCAAAACTATCAACCACAACCCCAGTATCAACAACAGAATCAGTACCCTCCAAGGAATTACAACAACAGCAACACCAACAATAATCAGCAAAGGCCATTCCAGCAAAGGCCATCTCAAGCTAACAGAGTGATCGACCCGATCCCCATGCCATATGCTACACTGCTGCCACAGCTTCTGAAACTCAACCTAGTTGAGCTAAGAACGTTGGCACCTCCAGATCCCAACAGTCTACCCAGGAACTACGACTCCAACGCTAGGTGTGCCTTTCATTCAAACGCACCTGGCCATAGTACGGAAAAGTGCAGAGCCCTGCACATGAAGGTACAAGACCTGGTGGACTCAAAAGCTCTGAATTTTGCACCGCCACCCAATGTCAACAAGAATCCTATGCCAAACCATGGTGGTCCCCGAATTAACGCTATTGAAGAAGACAAACCGTCTTATTTAATAACCAGTGTGGGTCAGATCCGGACACCGTTGGTAGAAATCAAGGCTCAGCTCCTCGAATGTAACATGTTCCCAGGATGCGAGTTAGGGTGTGCTTACTGCAATATTTCAGTAAATGGGTGCGATAATCTGAGGAATGGCATAGATGACCTCATTCAGAGTGGCCAACTCCAGATCACTACATCATTTCCAACAAATCCAGCAATCTCATCAGCAACGGTTTCAGAACCTCCTACAACTGCAGCAACCATTGTTCCTGACAATTCTTCGGCTATATCAACAAGTACTTCATCCATCATCTCAAATGACCAGTTATCAACAATTTTTCCTGCTACAACTTCAGCTTCACTCCATTTTGAATCTCCTACAACAACAACATCCATACTTCCGACAATGTCTCCTACAACTCCAGCAACCAATCATGAAGATGTCTCTACTGTCACAATATTTTATGATCCTGAAAACAACTCTGCCTACAATTCAGAAGGTGCTGCTCCCATTAGAGCACCAGTTACAATTTATTACGATCCACAAACAATCACAGTCCCTTCAGCAGCTGCAATCAGTCCAGTCACGGTCACAGTGTCTGGACCAGTACCATATGAAAGCAATAGGGTCATCCCTTGGCACTATGGCTCTGACGTGTACTGCGAAGGAAAAAGAATCACTCTTGAAACACCAACACCTGCACCACAAATAGATAATGTGGGAGGAGGCGGAGGCTTCACCCGAAGCGGACGTCTCTTTGCTCCACCAATTCAAAAACCTACTGCCGAAGCAGAAGCTGCTGCTAAGGCAAAAGGAAAGAGCCCGGTGCAGGAAGATCAAGCTGTTAAAGAAACTGTGAAGACACCGTTCGATCAAGAAGTTGATGAGTTTATGAGGATCATCAAAAAGAGTGATTACAAAATTGTGGATCAGCTTCACCAGACGCCATCCAAGATCTCTATCTTATCTCTGCTTATGTGCTCCGAAGCCCATCGGAATGCACTACTTAAAGTCTTGCACGCAGCTTACGTGCCTGAAGAGATCACTGTCAATCAATTGGAAACCGTGGTTGGAAATGTTACTGCTAGCAATGGGCTAGGGTTCACCAATACTGACTTGACAACGGATGGCCGCAACCACAACAAAGCCTTGCACATCACTATGGAATGCAAAGGAGCAGTCCTTTCCCATGTGCTGGTGGACACAGGGTCATCCCTGAATGTCTTACCAAAGAAGGCTCTGGTGAAGCTAGAGTATGAAGGATTAGCATTGAGGCCCAGTAACCTGGTGGTAAGAGCCTTTGATGGTTCTAAGAGGTCGGTTCTGGGGGAAATAGAGCTGCCTGTGACAATTGGCCCACAGACCTTTGCGACTATCTTCTATGTGATGGACATTCAGCCTGCCTATAGCTGTTTGTTGGGTAGACCTTGGATTCACACCGCTGGCGCAGTAACGTCTACCCTTCACCAGAAGTTAAAATTTGAATGGGAAGGCCAAGTTGTTACAATCTGTGGGGAGGAGGATATATTTGTTAGCCATCTGGCTACTTATAAGTACATTGAGATGGATGGGGAGATCCATGAAACAATGAGCCAAGGTTTCGAGGCCTTGAATATTAATGAAGCATCTGCTGTATCTGGTATCTCCATGTCATCTTATCAACAGGCCCGGAAGGTTGTTGAAGAAGGAACTGCCCAAGGCTGGGGCAAGGTTGTATCTGTGGAAGAGAAGAAAGACAAGTTTGGGTTGGGTTACAGACCAACTCAACAACATCAAGTGGAGGCTGCTGAGAAGCCTGGTTTTGTCAGTGGGGGGATGCTCACCCCTGATGCTATCAACAATTTGGAAGACGAGCTGGAAGAGGAGCGCAATCTGGAGAATTGGATTCGTCCAAAGATCCCGGGGAGCAGTGTCTCGAACTGGTCTTCCCAGGAAATTATAAGAGTTACTCATGCAGAGTAATTATTATTTCCTGTATTTTTTATAGCATGCATCAAAGTCTTGCATCTTGCCCAAGATGACAAGACTCATTTTATAATCAGGGCCATCTGTACTTTTGTGCAAACAAGATTAAATCAATGAAATATCAGACATCTTTTTACAAATGAGTCTTTTTCTTTTCTGCTCACTGTTTTTCCATTTTTCTTTTTTGTACAAAAAATAAATGGCGATGTTTTCAAAATGATAACTTTATTTCACTTTTCTAAAGCAAGATTAAAATCAATCACTAAAACGAACAAACTGAACCCTTGCAGAGAGTGCCTTCCTGACAGCACTGACAACAGCACGGCTATGACTTCGTATGACTTTGACAATCCAATCAATCAAGCTGATGAAGGGGTTGATGAAGAATATGAGCTTCCTGAAGAGCTAGCCAGGTTGTTGAGACAAGAGGAAAAGTTTATCACTCCTCACCAGGAGGAGATTGAAGTGATTAATCTTGGTACAGACGAAGACGTGAAAGAGGTTAAAATCGGGGCCTGCCTGCAAAACTCAGTGAAGAGACAACTGATTGATCTGCTTCAAGAATATGTGGACGTGTTTGCTTGGTCGTATCAAGACATGCCAGGGTTGGATACCGACATTGTTGTGCATAAGCTGCCTTTGAGAGAAGAATGCCCACCAGTTAAACAGAAACTGCGCCGAACTCGCCCAGACATGGCTATGAAAATCAAAGAAGAGGTGCAAAAGCAATGGGACGCCGGGTTCCTTGCTGTAACTAGCTATCCGCCGTGGGTTGCTAACATAGTACCTGTGCCTAAGAAAGACGGCAAATTAAGAATGTGTGTTGACTACCGGGATCTGAACAGAGCCAGCCCGAAAGATGATTTCCCATTACCTCACATTGACGTATTGGTGGATAATACCGCTCAGTTCTCGGTATTCTCCTTCATGGACGGATTTTCAGGATACAATCAGATTAAAATGTCACCTGAAGACATGGAGAAGACAACATTCATCACACCTTGGGGCACGTTCTGTTACAAAGTGATGCCATTCGGACTGAAGAATGCTGGTGCAACATATCAACGGGCTATGGTAACATTATTCCACGATATGATCCATAAGGAAATCGAGTGTTATGTGGATGATATGATTGCCAAGTCCCTTACAGAGGAAGATCACCTGGTAAATCTGCTCAAGTTATTCAAGCGTCTGAGGAAGTACCAACTAAAGCTGAACCCCAACAAGTGCACATTCGGGGTGCGGTCCGGTAAGCTGCTGGGATTTATTGTAAGCGAGAAAGGGATGGAAGTTGACCCTGATAAAGTCAAAGCTATTCAAGAAATGCCTGCACCGAAAACAGAGAAAGAAGTTCGAGGGTTCTTAGGACGATTGAACTACATTTCACGGTTCATATCTCACCTTACAGCAACCTGTGAACCTTTGTTCAAGCTGTTAAGAAAAGAACAGACGGTCAGGTGGAATGAAGACTGCCAAAAGGCTTTTGACAAGATCAAGGAGTATTTGCAAGAACCTCCAATCCTCATGCCTCCAGTTGAAGGAAGACCTCTGATCATGTACTTGACCGTATTAGAAGAGTCAATGGGGTGTGTGCTGGGCCAGCATGACGAGTCTGGTCGAAAAGAGTATGCAATATACTACCTAAGCAAAAAGTTTACCGACTGTGAACAGCGTTATTCACTGCTCGAGAAAACTTGCTGTGCTTTAGCGTGGGCTGCTCGCCGGCTGAGGCAGTATATGCTGACCCACACTACCTTATTGATCTCCAAAATGGACCCAGTTAAGTACATTTTCGAGAAGCCAGCTCTTACCGGACGGGTTGCAAGATGGCAAATGATTCTCACAGAATACGACATACAGTACACATCTCAGAAAGCCATCAAGGGCAGTGTACTATCTGAATATCTTGCTGAGCAACCTATTGATGACTACCAGCCTATGAGGTTTGACTTCCCTGATGAAGACATCATGTTCATTAAATCAAAAGATCATGAAGAGCCTATTCACACTGAAGGGCCTGACCCGGAGGAAGAATGGACTATTATGTTTGACGGGGCTGTTAATGTGAATGGTCGTGGCGTTGGTGCAGTACTCATTACACCTAAAGGAGTTCACATGCCTTTCTCGGCAAAACTCACTTTCAACTGCACTAACAACGAAGCTGAATACGAAGCTTGTATTATGGGTCTTGAGGAAGCCATTGACCTCAGGATCAAGACTTTGACTGTATTCGGAGATTCAGCTTTGGTAGTCAATCAAACCAACGGAAAATGGTACACCCACCAGGATCATCTGATACCTTACAGGGATTATACAAGAAGGTTATTGACTTTCTTCACAACGGTCAAACTTGAGTATATCCCTCGGGACGAGAATCAGTTTGCAGATGCTCTTGCTACCATTTCATCCATGATCAAAGTTCAAACTGCCAACTTTGTACCTCAGATATCAGTATCCAGACTTGATAGACCAGCATATGTGTTCGCAGCAGATATTATCAAAGACGATAAGCCTTGGTTCCATGACATTAAACGCTTCTTGGAGGATCAAGCATACCCGCCTGGGGCATCTTCCAATGATAAGAAGACGTTGAGAAGGCTTGCTGGTAGTTTCTTTCTGAACACTGATGGGTCTTTATACAAAAGGAACTTTGATATGGTACTCCTCAGATGTGTTGACAAGACGGAAGCAGATTTGTTAATGCATGAAGTGCACGAAGGATCTTTTGGTACCCATGCTGGAGGGCATGCCATGGCTAAGAAGTTGTTGAGATCGGGCTATTACTGGATCACAATGGATGCAGACTGTTGTGCCTACGCCAGAAAATGCCACAAATGCCAGATATATGCAGATAAAGTGCATGTACCTCCCAATCTTTTGAACATCATGTCTTCACCATGGCCCTTTGCCATGTGGGGCATTGATATGATTGGCAAGATTGAGCCGACTGCTTCAAACGGCCACAGATTCATCCTGGTTGCCATCGACTATTTCACCAAGTGGGTTGAAGCAGCCTCATATGCAAATGTTACAAGACAAGTGGTAGCCAGATTTCTGAAGAGAGATATCATCTGTCGATATGGAGTTCCCGAGCGAATCATTACTGATAATGGTTCCAACTTAAACAACAAAATGATGGCTGAATTATGCCGGGACTTCAAAATCCAACATCATAATTCTTCTCCTTACAGGCCGAAGATGAATGGCGCTGTTGAGGCAGCAAATAAGAATATCAAGAAGATTGTGCAGAAGATGGTAGTCACCTACAAAGACTGGCATGAAATGCTACCGTTTGCCTTGCATGGGTACCGCACATCAATTAGAACATCCACTGGGGCAACACCGTATCAGCTTGTGTATGGTATGGAAGCAGTCCTACCTGTTGAAGTTGAATTACCCTCTCTACGAGTATTGATGGATGTTAAGCTGAACGAAGCAGAATGGGTCCGGTCCCGATTCGAACAACTGAGTCTGATTGAAGAGAAAAGATTGGCTGCAATCTGTCATGGGCAGTTATATCAGAGAAGAATGAAAAGAGCCTTCGATCAGAAAGTCAGGCACCGAGAGTACCAAGTAGGAGATCTTGTGCTGAAGAGAATCCTCCCTCCTCATACAGACCACAGGGGCAAATGGACTCCAAACTATGAAGGACCATTCGTGGTGAAGAAGGTTTTCTCTGGTGGAGCACTGATGCTCAACACCATGGATGGCGAAGATTTCCCGTCCCCTGTGAATTCAGATGCAGTTAAAAAATACTTCGCATAAAAATGACCCGCTGGACATAAAAACAGAATGTAAGTCCAGGCAAAATAGGGCATCCCGGCGAGTCAAAAACAGAATAAAAGACTCGGGCAAAAATAAGGGAAATAAGTGAAAAAATGTGTACACCCGCTGAGTTGAAAAGCCGCATTGGACAGCTCAGGCAAAAATGGGTATCCCGATGGATTGAAAACCCGAAAGGGCGATCCATGCAAAATAAGGGAATAAGCGAACAACTGCATTCTGAATTCGTCTGTATCACTTACAATTTGGAAAGCTTCGAAAGGATCAAGCTTCAGTCGGAATCAGCCTTCTTCAGGAAGCAAGACGAGAAGAATGTCATTGTCATACAAGTCATAGCAGAAGAGGAAGCTCTTTAAAGCGTCATCAGCATCGCCAGCACTTTGTTTCTCAATTTGTAACAGTCTCTTCATTTTAGGAGATTTGTTTCCTTGACTGTATCTTGCCAATTCAGGGCACATGAATTAATAAAATCAGATTTTTCAGTCATGTTTCGTCTTGTACATTTTATTTGCAAAAAATGTCTGATGTCTCTAAAAAAGGAAAGCTAATTGCATAAGTACAGATGTTCTTCTCTAAGAAAATAAAAAACACATGCTTGCAGGGAATATATTTACTTTTGAGAATGCTTAACTCCTATGACGGAATCCAGTAAAGGATACCTCGGGACCATTTTGTACGTTTCCTTATCTTTGCAGGATTGCAGGTATCCAGAAATCAACTTGGGGCATGAAGGCTTCACCCTCAACAAGTTGGCAAATCATTATCAACTCGGTCTATCTTCCACGTGGCACGGGAAGTTGCCCATTTCCCCAGCGAAGTTGCCAAATCAATACTCGCTCAGTCTTAGCACCAGGTGTTCTCCCCAGCTGAGTTGCTTTCTCCCCAGCTGAGTTGCTTCCTCCCCAGCTGAGTGGCCAACAACTATTTCCAGCCATGGTACAGATCATCCTTCCTCAGCAGAATAGGAAGAGTCAGGGAATCGTCTCCCCACAGAATCATTAGCCTCTGTTCAGAAGAGCAACGCATGAAGAAGCCACAACAGAGTACAGAAGACTGCTACAAACCCCAGCTGGGTCCCATATTACAAGGATATGTCAACCAATGACATGTATCCCCAAGCAATTACATCTCATCAGATCTACCAGTGATCTCATCCCCAGCTGGGATGCCCACTTCAAGCAGATCAGCCAGAGATCTTTGCAACAACGGGGTCCGAACCCCGGTTCGTTATCTTTGCATAATCATAGCATTCGCATCATATTATCCCCTCAGAGCGTAGCATTCCTTCTAATACGGAGCATTACGGCAAAAATCAAAGACATAGCATAATCATAAGTCATGTTGTGAATCCAACACTTGTGAATAATAATCAATCATCGGAATACAGAATACTTTCCTCAAAATCCCCACCAGAGTTCCCAGCAAAAGCAGTTGCCTCGCAAATCACAAACACCAGTATATACACCTCCTGACACCCGTCCGTGTCAAATCACCAGCAGAAAGCCAAAGACATCCTCTTTGCACTCACACATACTTGTATAAACACTTTCTTGACACCCGTCCATGTCATATTCCCAGCGCAGTCGCTTACACTTTCATCACCCACATACTTGTTTATATTATACTTTTCTCTTGACACCCGTCCGTGTCACCATCCCCAGCAGATTAAACGCTCATCTGTACAATATTCATACTTGCTACTCATGATACGCTTATACAGATACTCGTCATTATCTTGTATACATCACGTATATATCCCCACAGATTCAACAGTAGTCCTTGTTCTTTGTTAACCAGTTGGTACTCGTCCGTACCATCATCTCAGAACATTGCATCTAGTGTTTGTTTCTACATGATACTCGTCCGTATCATAGTCTTAAGGATGCTCGTCCGCATCTTTAATCCATACACTGTGTCAAACACTTATGTCTTCTTGAATACAGATACTCGTCCGTGTCTATTATTCCCCAGAGGAGTCCTTTCAGATACAACACTCGTACGTGTTCCTTGTTAACCAGTTGATACTCGTCCGTATCATCATCTCGGAACAGGTGTCAGTACTTGTTTCTACCTGATACTCGTCCGTATCATAGTCTTAAGGATGCTCGTCCGCATCTTTAATCTATACACAACATACCAAACACTTATACCTTTTGTTTCTTGGATGTAAACATTCGTCCGTGTTTACTATTCCCCGGTAGATCGCAAACAAAGCAATTTTTCTTTTTTATCTAACACTCGTCCTGTGTTATGATAACCCTGAGAGCAGCCGTACCCTGCTAGGTGGTCGTCCTCCACCTCTTGATGGTCGTCCTCCATCATGCTCATCCGATGGCCGTCCCCATCGTTGATTTTAGCAGCCGTCCCCTGCTAGGTGGTCGTCCTCCACCTTTTTTATGATCGTCCTTCATCATTTTATCCAATGGCCGTCCCCATTGTTGATTTTGGTTATCTGGCATTCGTCCTATGTCATGAGAAACCCTGAGAGCAGCCGTCCCCTACTAGGTGGTCGTCCTCCACCTCTTGATGGTCGTCCTCCATCATGCTCGTCCGATGGTCGTCCCCATCGTTGACCTTTTATCCGATGGCCGTCCCCATCGTTGATACTTTTGGCAGCCGTACCCTGCCAGGTGGTCGTCCTCCACCTTAGATGACCGTCCCTCATCTTAACCCCAACAGAGCAGCCGTCCCCTGCTAGGTGATCGTCCTTCACCTTTGATGACCGTACCTCATCATCTGTTTATTTCATTTATTCTTTAACCCGATGGCCGTCCCCGTCGTGGTCCCTTTTTCCTTTTAGCCCGATGGTCGTCCCCATCGTCGGTTACCTTTGCTTTATGAACTTGATGGCCGTCCCCGTCATGTTTCATTTATTTTCCAGAAAATTTTACAGCTTTATCTTGATGGCCGTCCCCATCATGATATACTTTTCCCAGCCGGTCGGCCGTCCCCGTCTTGGCTTTACCTTTTATCCCCAGCATGTCGGCCGTCCCCGTCATCGCTTTACTTCACACACTTTACCCAACATGTCGGCCGTCCCCGTCATTGCTCTTTACTCAGCAGTCGTCCTCTGCTCGACGGTCGTCCTCCGTCGCCCACACTTTACAATATACTTTATTTTCCTTTTACAATCTATATCCCTTTTCTTCTTCATTCTGTGAGAGCAAATTTTGGACTGTCTTTGGTATTCAACCACAAGTTATCTTGTTTGCCTGTTAAGCCGTTGCATACAACCTGCACAGCTAACTCATGTTTGAATAGGGGCAGCTGTAAACACCCCAAATTTGCCCTCACCCATTCACACCATGGCTTGTGATCATTCTCATATGCATAAACACAATCATACCATCTCACATCTCATTTTTTATTCACTGCATAGTTTCTAAGTCATCTGCACCTAGGGTTTGTGATCTGAGCAATTTCAGAGCTTCTTGAGCCATTCCAAAGGCAGCCAATCACTTCAAAGGGATCCACTTGTGTTCTTATATCATATTACATCCTCTCAAAGGCAAGATTTCAAAAGAATCACAAGAACTAGGGTTTGAAGGGATGCAGAGCCAGGCTAGACTGCACAGATGACCTAAAATTAGGGTTTTGGTTTCAGAGGCCACAACTCCAATTTTTTTGGTCATTTTTGTTTCCATTGGTCTCTATATGGTATAGGGAGTATGCATATCAATTTTCATGAAGAAATTCCATGGGGAAGTCATCTGATCAAGGGTTGACTTTTCAGACAAGTCAGTGTAAAATCAGGGCATCTGAGGCCCCCAATGACCCAACCAATGGGTGATCTTCATCATTTTGAGTGTATATGATGTTTATTTGATCATGGAAGAAGGTTAAAGCTCACAAAAATCAAGAATTTGGAGTTTTTGCAAATGTTGACTTTTTGGGCATAGTTGACTTTTCAAGAATGCTACATTTTAGGTCATTTTTCAAGCCTTGATTCTTGATCCAAAAATGCTTCAAATGGAAAAACTTTGGTCATGAAAGTTGTAGATCTCATCTTTCCCTTTTCAAAAAGTACAAGAACATGATCAAAATCTTCTTGGATCCAAAGCTATGGTGTGACAAAGTTGGCAAAAATCATTGATTTTCAAGGCATGCTTCAAGTGAGAATTTTGCAAAATCATGAACCAAGGCCAATTGCAACTTCTAATTCATTTCAAACCAGTATGCAAACATTCTATAAGTCATGAAAGTCAGAATTGAACCAAGAATGCCCATGGTTTATGGTTTGTTGGACAAGGAAATCACATGTGAACCAAAGTTGCAACAACTTGCAAAAGCACTCATCACACTTCCTACAACTTGCAACCTTGGAATGCTGACTTTGGCTGGCTTTTCTCCTCACCCTTGCTGCGCAGCCCATGCCTTGTACTAGCCTAGATCATGAGCCATGCTTCTCTTACACAAAAGGAGGACTTTGAGCAAAAGCAAACTTACCAATCAATATAGGCCAGGTCACATCATCTGACCTATAGGATTAAAATACAATATCCCTTGGCAAGCCAAAGATATGAAGAAGCAAGGCTGAAACACTTCATAAGATCACATTCACGAAACACACCCCAGCTGCATAAGCCTTCGAATCTGCCTCCACAGCACAAAAACACGCAAACCATCTCCACCATTCATCTCACCATGTTCCATTAACCCCAAACCAACAAAGAACCAGGCCTGAATCAAACCAGAACACCCCATTGCCATTCTCACTCCATTTTGCAGTTTCTTTCGAAACTCTCTCCACAGCTCACAAACATCAAAACCAACTCCACAAACCTTCTCCACTCATCATCTGGACCACAAACAACCCTTCACCCTTGCCAGAAATAGCCAGAATCACCATTGCCATGTTCAACTGAGCTTGGAGCAGAAACTGATCAAACTCTTCATCCAGCTAACATAAATCTCTCCCAAGCATTCAAGCATCATCAGGAGGTCATAAGGAGTGGATTTCATCAAGAGGAGAGGCCAGAAAGTCATCAGAGTGAAAGCTTCGAATCTCAGGTAGCTCCAAAATTATTTTTCCAGAAATCGTTTTTCATGTTATAAACTTGTTCTCTATGCTTCACTGAGTATCCTGGTGCTTTTGGTTTTTGAAATGGTGTTGAAATGAGAGTTTAATTGCTCTCTGAAACTTGCGTGCCCTAATTCTTTCTTGCTTCGATTCAGCCATGTTAGGAAGAATAAATTTGTTTTGAGTGAGGGTTATGATTCGTGAGTGAGTGAGAAGTATTTCTGTGTTTTTAGATTTTGTTTTAGATACGTTTTAGAGGAGTTTGAAGTTTGGGGTCGCCGGAGAAGACGACCGGAGCTCCCCTCCGGTCACCTGAAAGTTGTTATGCCCTAATCCCTGTAATTAGTGCCATTTGAATTTGGGCCATAGGATCAGTTGACCCCATTGACCTCTCGCGCGTGTGAATGGTTCAGATCAAGCCATTATGCCCTAATCCACTTAATTAGTTTTAATTAATTATAATTAAATTAATTTGCCCAGAGTGAATCCAGACCCTCCATTCACGCGCGCAGTCCACCCTTTTGAACTCAGGATCAATCTCAGCCTTCCTTTCTGTTGACTTTCTTTTTATTTCATTTTAATTCATTTTCTTTTCTTTTTATTGGCACATTTAATTTAAAATAGTAAAAAATTTCTAAAAATTATGAAACTTTTTCTCATAAGTTTTAATAATTTTTATGACCCAAAAATATTTTCATTTTATTTTTTATCATTAAAAAAAGTATTTTTAAATATTTAAAAGATTATTTTTAATTGATTAATGGAAATTAATTAATTAAAAATACTTTTAGGTATTTAAAAATCACCAAAAAATTCATGAAATGTTCTAAGACATTTAGAAACATTGTCCAACCTTCAAACCAAATTTCTTTTTTGATCTTGATGCATTTTGAGAATTTTTCATTGAATTAAATCATTTTTTATGCATTAATTTGATCCTAAGTTCAAAAATTCATTTCTGCCTATCTAGGAAGAGTTGGACATTGATTCTTCTTGCATTGCATTGTGTTTAGCATGTAGTTTCTAGGATTAAATGGCCATGATTTTTTTCCTCATTTTCAATTTGTTTGGCATTTCTTTTGTTTAGGAGCCCTAAAAACCCTAAAATCTTAGAAAAATCATAACTTAGGATTGGTTAAGAGTTGAGACCTCCCCTTTGGACATTGGTTTAGTATAGGTTTAGGGACCCTTTGTGTGGCATTTTCCATTCTTTATCTTAGGGTTTGCTTCTGTTTTGGGTTTTTGTTTGATGCTTGATCCATGAACCCTAATTTGGGCTTTCATTTGCATCTTCCTTGCATTCTCTTGCATAACATGACTTGCCATGACATTTCAAGCATCCATGTGATTAATTTGACATCATAAGACATATAAAAAGCATGTTTGATCATTGCATCACATATTTGCCATGTCATTTGCCTTGTATGATTCATAACTTTTCATGTTCATCCATGCTTTTGAGCTTGCTTCATATGCATTCATAATCTTGTATGAACATCTCCATGTGCTGCCTCATGTTTGTAGCATCTCATAGCATCATTATCATCATCAACATGCTTCTGGTTTGGTTTTGCATCATGTCATTTCATCTCATCTAGCATTGCATTGCATTTCTTTCTAACATTTCAG
This sequence comes from Lathyrus aphaca, assembly GCA_963966055.1. Taxonomy (NCBI): domain Eukaryota; kingdom Viridiplantae; phylum Streptophyta; class Magnoliopsida; order Fabales; family Fabaceae; genus Lathyrus; species Lathyrus aphaca. The sequence continues at coordinate 318,936,420 of OZ014519.1, read as the reverse complement.
GTGGTAAGTAAACTTGAGAAGTGAATTTGCCTTCACTTCTCATACCTTTTCTTTTCATCTCTCTTGCATACATTGCTGCATTCCTACATATGTTTGAGTTTGAGCTTGCTCATTCTTCTTCCTCCCACTTTCTTTCTTCAAGTGACTTGACTTCTTGAATGAAGCAAGTCACTTTGCTTCTCTTGATCTTGTTCATCTGCTCCTTGGTGGTTCTTTGAAGATTGTTCTTGTTTAACCTCACAAACCTTAGGAACAACCAAGCATGACAATGAATTAGGGTTTTGATTAGTCTCCCCTCATAGTTTTACCTTTGTGTCTCTCTTTGAGTCTTCTCTTTTCACCTCATAATCAGGGACTAAACCCTAAAGGTTTTAAGGCTCTGTGGTTAAGCTTATGCCTGCATCCTTCTATTAGGATGGAGTGTATAACTTTAATCCTAAGTGTTAAACCCTTAATGTGTTTAAATCTCTTAATCAATTCACTTAATAATCACCAAGACATCACACTTGTAACTTGGGCCTTGCATTAGGGTTCTAATTCTTCCTTAATTGGTTAAGAAGGACTAACCCTAGTGTTAATGGACAAGTCCCCCTCAAGTTGTCTTACAAACCATAAAATTCACTTCATCATCATACCAGTAAATAAAATCCACTTAATCAAAGGCTTGTTTTGTCATGAGTTTAATCCCTAATCATGGATTAAGTTGAGGAGCTTTTCTCAGCTTAAACATTCTCATCTATTATCCTTCTATTAGGATGGTGTAATGAGTCTGTTTAATCCTTGATTATGGCTTAACCTCATTACTTAACACTAAACAAAAACCACAAAAACATCTAAATAATCACAAGAAGGTTAATGATCTTAATCCTACATCATGGTGATTAAGTGTGAGAAGCTGACTTCACACTTAAGGTATTTTCATTACCCCTAATCAGAGGGAAGATGTGATGAGTTTACTAACCCATTGGTTTAGGCTTAAGCTCATTAACTTATGATAAACTTTCAAAAGCAATAAAAGATTAAAAATACAAAAAACAAACAATAATCGTCTCCTCCGGGATTCTTTTCTCATCTCATTCACTCACAAACGAGAACTTGCTTCTTCCGTCTAATGCAAGACAGTAAGCACCTGGGCCAGACAGGTCATACACTTGAGCATGGACAAGTAAGCAGTTCACAAGTCAATTTATCTTTCAGTCTCTTTGGGTCGAACTACGGTGTTCTGACTTCCTCATTGCACGAGAGGATACGTAGGCATAACTTAACAGTTATCGAACAAAAGTCTTTGTACATTCCCCCTCTTTCCAGCTTCATTATTTAGCCTCATGATCTTGAGCATCTTATTCATCTCATTCCTGATCTCACACTGACACTTCCATACTTCATATCACTTTACACTTCCTTTACACTGACACCTGTACATCTTTTTCCAGCTCTTTTTTACACAGATTGCACTGACACTACCCCTTTTAAAACACAAATCTTCTAAGCGTGGATCCCGTCGAGTACGACGGACAATCTGGGTGCTAATACCTTCCCAGGTTGTAACCAACCCCCTTTCTCAGTCTCTCTGGTTCGCAACCGTCTTATCCATCTTTTTCTAGGTCTATGCAGCATTACCTTTCCCCCGGGATAAAAATGCCTAGCTGGCGACTCTTTTCATCTCCAGTGAGTTCACGGCTGTGTGTTCTCATTGTCCCTCTCGCCGACCGTTCGTGCTTGTACCTGGATGCAAATCTTTGGGAGCGACACTATCATCATCATATCATAATCATCATAAGCATGTCATATCCTTAGCATCTTTGCATGGAAAGATGAAGCATATCATTCTCATGTACTAGCATTGGGCATATGATCAATCATTGGTGCCTTTGAAGCCTTACAATCTAGACAAGAGGTCAAGTGGCATTGCAAGAGCTCCACAAAGTATCCTCATGTCATATACAAGCCCAAGATCCTTTACAAGAGCCCAGAAGGTTTGAAGATCATCAAAGGATCAAAGAAGGAACAATCTCCTACACAAGTGGCATACAAATTAGGGTTTCATTTTCAAGCAAGGATTCCTTGTGACTTTGGCCATTTCTTGTGGGCAAAGTCATTCATATGATATGTGAATGCTATGGATGAAATTTGGTGATAAAACTCATTGAGGAAGGCAGTCAATTCATCAGTTGCTTGCATAAGAAGAAATTGGTCAAACTGATTATTTGAAAAGTCAACTGTGACAATGCAAGGGTTCCAATCCTATTTTTCAAGCCAAGGGATGTTCTTAAGGTCATAAAAGAGGTTTGGCAAAGTCAAAAGTCAAGAATATAGGGTTTTTGCAAGGCTTTCTCTTTTTGGAAATATGGCATGTAACTAACTTTCCAAATTTAGTAACTTTTTCCCTAATATTCAAAGAATTCTTTCATGACCAAAATGACCTCAAATGGAATTTCTTTGAACATAAAAGTTGTAGGAAATTGTCTCCTATTTCTAAAAAGTACAAGAACATGATCATAGCCCTCATGGTTTGAAAGTTATGTCCAATGGAAGTTCACTTATTTTTAGGGTTTTACTTAAAATTCAATTTTCTACCAAGGTGCAAAAACTCATGTAACTTATTTCCAAGCTGATCAATGAGCAAAATAAAGTCATATTATCACAAGACATGGCACAAAAGGCATTTGGCTTCAAGAAAATCATCTAACCCGTGCATGAATGGGAGGGATAATTACAAAGTGAAAAAAGTGCAAAATCATTCAAAAAGCATGATCTCCTTACTTTCAAAGGTGGAGATTGATCCAAGGGTTGACAATGAGTGAATTAGAATCAGATTGTGCACATGGGAGAGGGTTAGCACGCATGGTTTGCACACTCACATTTCTCATGCAACTTTGCATTTTCATTTCAATCACATACCTCGTGCAATTATTACTCCTAAAACCCTAATCAACTATGAGTGCTAACCATATATAAGTTATTTGTGCCCTGAATTCGTGAGCACACACCCTCATTTTCCAGATCCAAAATCTCTTGCACACTTGAATTTTCTTTCGAAACTCTCTCCTCTCTCACTCATTGCTCAAACTCTTTACATATTCCTCATCTTTGAAACATAAGGATCACCAATTCATCATCAATTCAAGCTGAATCTGAAGATTTCACATAGTGAAAGATTGGTGCAGTTGCTTTCAAATTCCATGATCTAGAAGATTTCAAGCACTCTCTTGCATTTAGTTTGCAAGGAGAGGTTAAGAGGCACTGATCTGCATCTTTTGGAGCTCTATCTTGTTGATTCTCAAGCTCTTCAGGTTCAGGTATGATTTGAAATCCATAGATCTATAACTTGATTTTGTTGTGTGCATTGTGATTTGTGAGTGATGTTGATTACACAAAGCTTTTTAAATTTGAATTTGGTTGAGTATTGAGAGAGATATGATGATCTGAAAGTTTGATGTCAAAATTTGTTTGGTTTGATTTGCTTGATTCATGGCTTGTTTGTGTGTTTGAGTGCTTGATTATTATTTAGCATGGTGAGATGTACTGATCTGGAGGTTTATAGGCCTTAAGATGCTTTGATTGGTGTGTTTGCGTATTTCCGGTGACAGAGCTAGGGCTCCGTACACCAGAATCATGAAATTTTCTTGAATGTTCATATGCAGGTGAGGGAGGAAGAAGATGAGGTTCTGGCCATGAGATGATGCATGATCCAATGTTCCAGGATGTGCCAGCACATTAATGAGGCATGTGTTGGTCACATGGCACCAAGTCAAGGCAACTTTATAACATGAGCGTTGGATCGTTGGAGGGAATTCCAATTTGAATGCTGAGCCTTGATCTTGCTCACTTTGACTTCTGACTTTGTTGACACGCGTGTAGCCTTTGGATGATCCTATGTTTCTCAGCTTTTGATGCAGGCCATTGGATTTGCTTGTTTTTTTTACTGCACTTTTATTCTATTTTATTTTAATTTCTTTTATTTTTGTTTGTTTATTTAATTCATAAAAAATAGTAAAAAGTTCACAAAAATTCCAAAAAAATTCATGACTGATCCTTTTGATTTTCTTTAATTTTTGGCACCTTTAGTTTTCATTTATATTTTATTGTCACGTAGAAATGAATTTTTACTTTTATTATTTGTTTTTTATTCACTTTTAATACATGTTTTCTTGTAGAATTTATATCTTGATCATTAATTTGAGTTTTAGGTTGGTTCTTTTTGCATCTGGTTCATATTGGGATATAGTTCATTGATGATTTTTCTTCTGAATTTTAGAAGCTTGCATGAATATGTTTGGAAATTGACTTGAGTATGAAGTTTCAAAACTCTAGTTGGTGTTCATGAGGTCCTTTGACCTAGTTTGATTTTGATTCTGATCTTGCTCTTTTGGTATGATGTTACCGCATGACTAATGAAAATTTGTGCTTAATTGTAGAATTTTAGAATGAAGTTTTTATTTGATTTGAAATTTCATAGGTTATTTCCCTAGTTTTTGCCCTTTCTTGTTACATGCTTAGTTTTTAGGCTAGGAGGGCACTTGTTCCAATTCCTATAGGATGTTTAGAGCTCTTTTTGTATGAGGATATACCCCTAGTCCTTGATTGGTGTTTGTGATTTGGAAAGTTTTGTGTTACTTGTCTTTGAAGTCTCACAAATGTATGCATGTTCACCTCACCATCTTTGTTCATTTGCCCTCTGTGATGATATTGTTTGAGTTTGTATGCTTCTTCCTATGTTTTTATTCATCGTTTAGGCACATTATTAACATGATAAGGTTCTGGTGTTGAGTTGTATAATGCTTGTCTAACTTTGTTGATCCTTTTGTACTTCATTTGTGTTTTGTTTCTTCATAAGAGCTTGTGAAGCTTGGCAATAGTTTGTGTGCTTTAACTCTTGCTTGATTTTTTTTGATTGGTGAGTCTTAGTGTGATGAATGGATTCCTTTGCTTCAGGTTTTTGTGAGTAGAGTTGATATTTTGGTTTGTTTACACTTCATTTGGTTCAAGTTTGTTCATCTAAGTGTGTACTAAGCATTTCAGGGGCTCATGGTAAGTAAAGTGTGGATGTTATCCACATTTAAACTCTTCCTCTCCTCTCTTACTTTGCTTTCTATTGTGTGATTGTTGATGTGCCTTCTGCCATCTTGTGATTCAACTTCTCTTGTCCCCCTTTAGAAGCAACTTATATCCTTTATAGGAGTAAGTTGTTCTCTAACTTTCTTCCTCTCTTCTTCTTCTTCTTCTTCTTCTTTTCTCTCTTTCTTCTTTCTTAGGATAGTTCAAACCTCACTAACCTAGGACCACCTTTGCATGATAACTTTAGGATTAGACTTTCCCAATTAGACTTTCACCTTTTAGATCCTCTTTTGGTTTCTTCTTTTCTCATCTTCAAACAAAAAACCTAAAAACATTTAATAAGGATTGAAGTGGTCTCCTGTGCAATAGCCTTATTCCATGAGGCACATGTATTCATTCCATCATGGAGTAGTACACTTGTCTAGCATGATGCACAAGTCTGATCATGAGGTCATCTTCATTAAGAAAATTCTAAAAAAAACATTTCTTCACCTAATCACTAAGACACTTAATAAGTTCAACAAGTTAGTGAGCTTAGGCCATTGCCCTTGAAAACAAGTCTTGGATAAATTCTCCTTACTTTGTGTGCTTATTCTATTATTCCATCTTGGAATGTAGTAGCAAGTACACATTCCAGGGAAAAGAGCTTGAGTTCACTTTGTCGCTCCCGATAAATGGGAATGGCCCAGATAAGGGTACATACGCGAACGATCGGCGAAAGGAGGATGTGAGGACACACAGGAGTGAACTCACAGGAAAAGGAAAGAGTCGCCAGCTAGGCATTTTTATCCCGAAGGAAAGGTAATGCTGCATAAACCTAGAAAAAAGGATGGATAAGACGGTTGCGAACCAGAGAGACTGAGAAAGGGGGTTGGTTACAACCCGGGAAGGTATTAGCACCCAGATTGTCCGTCGTACCCGACGGGATCCCCGCTTAAAAGATTTGTGTTTTAAAGGGGTAGTGTCAGTGCAATTTGTGTATAAAGAGCTGGAAAAGGATGTACAGGTGTCAGTGTAAAAGAAGTGTAGTGTGTAAATGATGTGTCAGTGTAAGAATAAGAGTGAAATGCTCAAGATCATGAGGCTGAGAAAATAATGCTGGAAAGAGGGGGAATATACAGAGACTTTTGTTCGATAACTGTTAAGTTATGCCTACGTATCCTCTCGTGCAATGAGGAAGTCAGAACACCGTAGTTCGACCCAAAGAGACTGAAAGATAAATTTAACTCGCGAACTGCTTACTTGTCTATGCTCAAGTGTATGACCTGTCTGGCTCAGGTGCAAACTGTCTTGCATTAGACGGAAGAAGCAAGTTCTCGTTTATGAGTGAAGATGATGAGAAAAGAATCCCGAAGGAGACGATTATTGTTTGTTTTTGTGTTTTCAGTCTTTTATTGCTTTTGAAAGTGTGTCATAAGTTAATGAGCTTAAGCCTAAACCAATGGGTTAGTAAACTCATCACATCTTCCCTCTGATTAGGGGTAATGAGAATACCTTAAGTGTGAAGTCAGCTTCTCACACTTAATCACCTTTGATGCAGGATTAAGATCATTAACCTACTTGTGATTATTTAGATGTTTTTTGTTGTTTTTGTTTAGTGTTGAGTAATGAGATTAAGCCATAATCAGGGATTAAACAGACTCATTACACCATCCTAATAGAAGGATGATAGATGAGAATGTTTAAGCTGAGGAAAGCTCCTCAACTTAATCCATGATTAGGGATTAAACTCATGACAAAACAAAGCCTTTATTAAGTGGATTTCAGTTAATGGTATGATGATGAAATATTTTTTAGGGTTTGTAAGACAACTTGAGGGGGACTTGTCCATTAACACTAGGGTTAGTCATTCTTAACCAATTAAGGAAGAATTAGAACCCTAATGCAAGGCCCAAGTTACAAGCTTGATGTCTTGATGATTATTAAGTGAATTGATTAAAAGAGTTAAACACATTAAGGGTTTAACACTTAGGATTAAAGTTATACACTCCATCCTAATAGAAGGATGCAGGCATAAGCTTAATCACAAAGCCTTAAAGCCTTTAGGGTTTAGTCCCTGATTATGAGATGAGAAGAGAAGACTCAATGAGACACAAAGGTAAAACTAAATGGGGGACTAATCAAAACCCTAATCATTGTCATGCTTGGTTGTTCCTAAGGTTTATGAGGTTTAAGAAAGAAATCTTCAGAGGAACCACCAGGAAGCAGATGAATGGAGCAGAGAGAAGCAAAGCAACTTGCTTCATTTAAGAAGACAAGTCACTTGAAGAAAGAAAGTAAGATGAAGAAGAAAGAGCAAGCTCAATCTCAAACACATAACAAAATGCAGCAAGGATGCATAAGAGAGATGAAAAGAAGTTATGAGAAGTGAAGGCAAATTCACTTCTCAAAGTGACTTACCACCTGAAAAGTTAGTGAAAGAAATGCAATGCAATGCAAGATGAGATGAAATGACATGATGCAAACCAAAACCAGAAGCATATATGAGATGATAATGATGCTATGAGATGCTGCAAACATGAAACAAAGCATGGGGATGATCATACAAACTTATGGATGCCAAAAGAAGCAAGTTAAGAACCATGATCATACATGAAAAGTTATGAAATGCAAGTGTCATACAAAGTGGCAAATGAAAGATACAATGATCAAACATACTTCTAATATGTCTTAAGATGTATGATGAATCAAATGGATGCACAAAATGCTATGTCAAGTCATGGTATGTGAGCAAATGCAAGATGAATGCAAAAGGAATCCCAAATTAGGGTTTATGATCAATGCAACAAACAAAAATCAAAACCAGAAGCAAACATCAAGATAAAAAATTGAAAATGCATTCCAAGGAACCCTAACCCTACACAAACTCACTGCCCAAAGGAGGGGTTCTAACTCTTAACCTAATTAGGGTTATGAATTTCCTAAAATTTCTAGGGTTTTTGGGTACCTTGTCAAGAAAAATGTCAAACAAATTGAAAATGAAAGATCAAATCATGCCAATTTAATCTTACAAACTTCATGATATGCAAAACACAATGCAAAAAGAATCAAAGTCCAACTCTCAATGGTTAGGCAGAAATGATTTTTTGAAGTTTGGATCAAAATAATGCTTTGAAAATGAATTAATTCCATGGAAAATTGTCAAAATGCATCAAGATCAAAAAAGAAATTTGGTTTGAGGGTTGGACAATGTTTCTAAATGTTTTTAGAGGTTTCATGAATTTTTTGTGATTTTTAAATACCTAAAAGGATTTTTAATTAATTAAAAATAAACTTTTAAATGATTTAAAAATATTTTTTAATGCAAAAAATAAAAATAAAAATGTTTTTGGTTTCTGAAAATTAATAAAAGTTTGTATAAAAATTTTCAGAATTTTTAAAATTGTTTTGCTATTTTAAATAAATTGGAGAAAAGAAATGAAATAAAATGCAAAATAAAATGAATTAATGGGAAAGTCAAACAGATCAATGGCCAGCATTCAAATGATACGCGCGGGAGTTGACTGGCGCGTGTTTGGATGGCTGAGATTCACTCTAAAATTTGAATTTAATTAATCCTGATTAATTACACAAATGACTGGATTAGGGTTTAATGGAAGATCTGGACCCTCCAAACACGCGCCAGTCAAGCAAGGTCAACCAATCCTACGCTCATAATTCAAACTCTCATTAATTACAGGGATTAGCCCTAATCATTTTCAGGTGGCCGGAGAAGACTTCCGGTCGTCTTCTCCGGTGGGACTCCCACCTGAAAATCTCTAAAATCCTCAAAACTTCACAAAAATGAAAACTAACAGCCCAGAAATCATCCCCACACATCACTGAATCAAAACCCCCATTCAAACATCATTTTTCATTCATCAATCGGCCTAATCGAAGCAAAACGTTTCTAGGGCAAAAAATTTCAGACAGTTCATACATGCTAGTTTCTCAATCATTTTCAAAAGTAAACACATATTCATGATCAGGGGAGTGCATAGAAGCTTTTAAGAACTTAAAAACATGTTTCTGGAAAAAAGTTTTGAGATGACTACCTGAACTGAAGCTTTTGATTCAGGAGCTCTCTGGTTGTTTCCTTGGCTCAAATCCACTCCAATGATCCTCCTAAGAAGCTTGCAATGCTTGTTTGAAGTTTAGAATGGATGGTTTGAAAGATGGCAAAAGTTCTGTTCAATGGCAAGTGGTGATCGTGTTTTTGATTCAATGGCTTTCAGGCTGTTTTAAGGGTTGGTTTGTGTTCAGGGGAGTGTGTTGAGTTGATTTGTGAAGCTAGTTTTTGTGTTTGTGGCTTGTGCTGAGAGTTTCGAATGCTCTTGCAAGTTGGTGTGAAAATGAGAATGCTGAGTTAGAGAGGGCTTCAGGCTTGTGTTTTTGTATGCTTTGGCTTGCTTTTGATTTGCATAAACTATAGTGATTGGTCAGAAGAAGTGATGTGTGCTTTATTGATTGGTATGGCTCAAGTTGCCAAAATGTCAAAGTTGGTGTAAGAGAAGCATGGGCTACTTTCTAGCCAAGGACAAAAGGTATGTCCTGCGCAGCATGATGTGGGGAGAACATTAGGATTGATCAGCAAGTCAGCAAGCAAGTGGATCTTCACTCGAGTGAGTTTTTGCAAGTTGGTTCACTTTTGCTCCTTATGAGATATCTTGCTTCATAAGCCATAAAAATGTGAGATTTCTTGGCCCATTCTGAATTTTAGGTCTTGTGTGATCATGTTGTGAAGTTTAGAAGTCCATTTGATGCCTTAATTTGCCTTGAGAAGTGAATTTGCAACTTTGCCTCTTTGGTGGAAACATTGAAATTTTGTGATTTTAGCCAACTTTGACAAACCATAACTTTTGATCCAAAATGAATTAGGTCATGTTCTTGTACTTTTTGAAAAGGTAATGATCCATTCTACAACTTTCATGACCAAAGTTTTTCCATTTGAAGCATTTTTGAATCAAAAAGTAAAGGTTGAAAAAGTTTCCTAAAATGGCAATTTCATTAAAAGTCAAACTTTCCCAAAAAGTCAACTTTGCAAAAGACTTGGAATTCTTCAATTTTGTGAACTTACAACTTCTTCTATGATCAAATAAAGATCATATACAATCAAAATGATGAAGAACACCCTTTGGTTGGGTCATTGGGGGCCTCAGATGCCCTGATTTTGCACTGACTTGCTTGAAAAGTCAACTCTTGATCAGATGACTTCCCCAAGGAATTTCTTCATGAAAATTGATATGCATACTCCCTATACCACATAGAGACCAATAGAAACAAGAATGACCAAAAAATTTGGAGTTATGGCCTCTGAAACCAAAACCCTAATTTTAGGTCATCTGTGCAATCAAACCTGGCTCTGCTTCCATGCCATTCTCAGTTCTTGTGATTCTTTGGAATTCTTGACTTTGAGAGGATATAATATGATGTTTGAACACACATAGACCCCTTTGAAGTGATTGATGACCTTTGGAGTGGCTCAAGAAGCTCTTGGATTGCTCAGATCACAAACCCTAGATGCAAATGACTTTGAATCTATGCAGTGAATCAAAAAGTAATATGGGATGGTATGATTGAGTTTATGCATATGAAATGATCACAAGACATGGTGTGAATGGGTGAGGGAAAATTTGGGGTGTTTACAGCTGCCCCTATTCAAACATGAGTTAGCTGTGCAGGATGTAAGCAACGGCTTAACAGGCAAACAAGATAACTTGTGGTTGAATACCAAAGACAGTCCAAAATTTGCACTCACAGAATGAAGAAGAAAAATGGATATAGATTGTAAAGGAAAATAAAGTATATTATAAAGTATGGGCGACGGAGGACGACCGTCGAGCAGAGGACGACTGCTGGGAAAGAGCAATGACGGGGACGGCCGACATGCTGGGAAAGGTGCGGGAAATAAAGCGATGACGGGGACGGCCGACATGCTGGGGATAAAAAGAATTATGATGGGGACGACCATCAAGTAAAGCTGTAAGATTCTCTGGGGATTAATGAAAAATGATGGGGACGGCCATCAAGTTCATAAAGCAAAGCAACCAACGATGGGGACGACCATCGGGCTAAAAAGAAAAGGGACCACGACGGGGACGGCCATCGGGTTAAAGAATAAATGCAATAAACAGATGATGAGGTACGGTCATCAAAGGTGAAGGGCGATCACCTAGCAGGGGACGGCTGCTCTGTAAGGGTTAAGATGAGGGACGGTCATCTAAGGTGGAGGACGACCACCTGGCAGGGTACGGCTGCCGAAAATATCGCGACATAGGACGAATGTCGGATAAAAGGTCAACGATGGGGACGACCATCAGATGAGCATGATGGAGGACGACCATCAAGAGGTGAAGGACGATCACCTTGCAGGGGACGGCTGCTCTCAAGGTTTATCATGACATAGGATGAATGTCAGATAACCAAAATCAACAATGGGGACGACCATTGGATAAAATGATTAAGGACGATCATCAAAAAGGTGAAGGACGATCACCTAGCAGGGGACGGCTGCTAAATATATCACGACATAGGACGAATGTCGGATAAAAAGGTCAACGATGGGGACGGCCATCGGACGAGCATGATGAAGGACGATCATCAAGAGGTGGAGGACGACCACCTAGCAGGGTACGGCTGCTCTCAGGGTTTATCATGACATAGGACGAATGTCAGATAAAAAAGAAATTGGCTTTGCGGGCGATCTACTGGGGAATAGTAAACACGGACGAGTGTTTATATCCAAGAAATAAAAGGTATAAGTGTTTAGATGTGTATAGATTAAAGATGCGGACGAGCATCCTTAAGACTATGATACAGACGAGTATCAGGTAGAACAAATACCGACACGTGTTCAGAGATGATGATACGGACGAGTATCAACCGGTTAACAAGGAACACGGACGAGTGTTGAATCTGAGGGGACTCTTCTGGGGAATAGTAGACACAAACAAGTGTCTGTATTCAAGAAGACAAAAGTGTTTGACACAGTGTATGGATTAAAGATGCGGACGAGAATCCTTAAGACTACGATACGGACGAGTATCGGGTAGAAACAAACGCTTGACACATGTTCTGAGATGATGATACGGACGAGTACCAACTGGTTAACAAAGAACAAGGACTAGTGTTGAATCTGTGGGGATATAAATGGTGTATACAAGATACGGACGAGTATCTGTATAAGTATGATTGGTGTATATTTAAGTGTTCCACCTGCTGGGGAGAGTGACACGGACGAGTGTCAAAAGGAGAAGAGTATAGTATAAACAAGTATCTGGTATACAAAGTGTTTCAGGTTACTGTGCTGGGGAAAATGACATGGACGGATGTCAAGGAATTGTACATATAAGTATTTGTGAGTGCAAAGGGGACGTTTTGGCTTTCTGCTGGGGATATGACACGGACGGGTGTCGAGAAGTGTCTGTAATATACAAGTGTTTGTTTGTAAAGAAAAGCTCGGGCGACTTTACTGGGGAATCATGACACGGACGGGTGCCAGGAAATATCTGTATTTGTTAGTGGAAATGCCTTAACTCTCTGTTGGGGAATCTGGGGAGCATTCCGTATACTGTTGATGGGTTGCTAATATTCACAAGTGTTTGATTCAGACCATGACTTATGATTATGCTACATGTTTGATTCTTGCCGTAATGCTCCGTATTAAACGGAATGATACGCTTTGTAGGGTGAATATGATGTGAATGCTATGATTATGCAAAAGATACCGATCCGGGATTCGGATCCCATTGCTGCGAAGACCTTTGGCCGATCTGTTTGAAGTGAACATCCCAGCTGGGGATGAGATCGTTGGTAGATCTGATGAAATGATTCTGCTTGGGGAAATGGGTCAATGATAGACCTATTCCCGTAAATGAAGGACCCAGCTGGGGTTTGTAGAAGCTTTCGTCACTCTGTTGTGATTCCTTCGTGTGTTGCTCTTCTGGATAGAGGATGAGACTCTGTGGAGAAGCGGTTCCCTGGCTTTTTGTACTTGGCTGAGGAAGAATGATTGGCACCTCGGCTGGGAGAAGTGACAAGTGGTAAATCAGCTGGGGAGAAAGCACTTCGGGTGCTAAGACTGAGTGTTGATTTGCCAGTTTGCTGGGACGAAGCTTTCATGCCCCGAGTTGCGCTTCGGATACATGCAATCCTGCAAAGATAGAGAAACGCACAAGTAATCCCGAGGTATCCTTTACTGTATTCCGTCATAGGAGTTAGACACTCTTGAGAGTAAGTATATTCCCTGCAAGTACGTATTTTCAGGAGAAAAACATATGTATTTATGCAATCAGTATTTTAAAGACATCAGACATTCTTTGCAAATAAAATGTACGAGACATCGTGTGACTGGAAAATCTGTTTTTATTAATTCATGTGCCCTGAATTGGCAAGATACATCAACGAAACATATCCCCTGAAATGAGGAGGTTGTTACAAATTGAGAAACAAAATGCTGGCAATGTTGACGACGCTTTAAGGAGCTTCCCTTTGCTATGACTCGTATGACATTTGACGTTCTTCTCGTCTTGCTCTCTGAAGAAGGCTGATTCCAATAGAAGCTTGATCCTTCCGAGGCTTACCAAGTTGTAGGCGATACAGACGAATTCAGAATGCAGTTGTTCGCTTATTCCCTTATTTTGCATGGATCGCCCTTTCGGGTTTTCAATCCATCGGGATACCCATTTTTGCCTGAGTTGTCCAATGCGGCTTTTCAACTCAGCGGGTGTACATTTTTATTTATTTTCCCTTATTTTTGCCCAAGTCTTTTATTCTATTTTTGACTTGCCGGGATACCCTGTTTTTGCCTGGACTTACATTCTGTTTTTATGTCCAGCGGGTCATTTTTATGCGAAGTATTTTTTAACTGCATCTGAATTCACAAGGGACGGGAAGTCTTCACCATCCATGGTGCTGAGCATCAGTGCTCCACCAGAGAAAACTTTCTTGACTACGAATGGTCCTTCATAGTTTGGAGTCCATTTGCCCTTGTGGTCTGTATGAGGAGGGAGGATTCTTTTCAGCACAAGATCTCCTACTTGGTACTCTTGGTGCCTGACTTTCTGATCGAAGGCTTTTTTCATTCTTCTTTGATACAACTGCCCATGACAGATTGCAGCCAATCTTTTCTCTTCAATCAGACTCAGTTGTTCGTATCGGGACCGGACCCATTCTGCTTCGTTCAGCTTAACATCCATCAGTACCCGTAGGGAGGGTAATTCAACTTCAACAGGTAGGACTGCTTCCATACCATACACAAGCTGATACGGTGTTGCTCCAGTGGATGTTCTGATTGATGTGCGGTACCCATGCAAGGCAAATGGTAGCATCTCATGCCAGTCTTTGTACGTAACTACCATCTTCTGCACAATCTTCTTGATATTCTTATTAGCTGCCTCAACAACGCCATTCATCTTTGGCCTGTAAGGAGAAGAATTGTGGTGTTGGATCTTGAAGTCCCGGCATAGCTCAGCCATCATTTTGTTGTTTAAGTTGGAACCATTATTAGTAATGATTCGCTCGGGAACTCCGTATCGACAGATGATATCTCTTTTCAGAAATCTGGCCACCACTTGTCTTGTAACGTTTGCATAGGAAGCTGCTTCAACCCACTTGGTGAAATAGTCAATGGCTACCAGGATGAATCTGTGGCCATTCGAAGCAGTTGGCTCAATCTTGCCAATCATGTAAATGCCCCACATAGCAAAGGGCCAGGGTGAGGACATCACATTCAAAGGATTGGGAGGCACATGCACCTTATCCGCATAAATCTGGCATTTATGTCATTTCCTGGCGTAGGCACAACAGTCGGCATCCATTGTGATCCAATAATAACCTGATCTTAGCAATTTCTTAGCCATGGCATGCCCTCCTTTATGGGTACCAAAGGATCCTTCGTGCACTTCATGCATTAACAAGTCTGCTTCTGTTCTATCAACGGATCTGAGGAGTACCATATCAAAGTTTCTCTTGTACAGGGAACCATCAGCATTTAGGAAGAAACTACCAGCAAGCCTTCTCAAAGTTTTCTTATCATTGGAAGATGCCCCAGGTGGGTATGTTTGATCCTCCAAGAAGCACTTAATATCATGGAACCAAGGCTTATCATCTTTGACAACATCTGCTGCGAACACATATGCTGGTCTGTCAAGTCTGGATACTGAAATTCGAGGCACAAAGTTGGCAGCTTGAACTTTGATCATGGATGAAATGGTAGCCAGAGCATCTGCAAACTGATTCTCATCTCGAGGGATATACTCAAGCTTGACCGTTGTGAAGAAAGTCAATAACCTCCTTGTATAATCCCTGTAAGGTATCATTTGATCCTGGTGGGTGTACCATTTGTCGTTGGTTTGATTAACTACCAGAGCTGAATCTCCGAATATAGTCAATGTCTTGATCCTGAGGTCAATAGCTTCCTCAAGACCCATAATGCAAGCTTCGTATTCAGCTTCGTTGTTGGTGTAGTTAAAGGTGATTTTTGCCGAAAAAGGCATGTGAACTCCTTTAGGTGTAATGAGTACTGCACCAACACCACGACCATTCATATTAACAGCCCCATCAAACATCATAGTCCATTCTTCTTCCGGGTCAGGCCCTTCAGTGTGAACAGGCTCTTCATGATCTTTCGTTTTTATGAACATGATGTCTTCATCAGGGAAGTCAAATCTCGTAGGCTGGTAATCATCAATAGGTTGCTCAGCAAGATATTCAGACAATACAATGCCCTTGATGGCTTTCTGAGATGTGTACTGAATGTCATATTCCGTGAGAATCATTTGCCATCTTGCAACCCGTCCGGTAAGAGCTGGCTTCTCGAAAATGTACTTGACTGGGTCCATTTTGGATATCAATAAAGTAGTGTGGGTCAACATACACTGCCTCAGTCGGCGAGCAGCCCACGCTAAAGCACAACAAGTTTTCTTGAGCAGTGAATAACGTTGTTCACAGTCGGTAAACGTTTTGCTCAGGTAGTATATTGCATACTCTTTTCGACCAGACTCGTCATGCTGGCCCAGCACACACCTCATTGACTCTTCTAATACTGTCAAGTACATTATCAAAGGTCTTCCTTCAACTGGAGGCATAAGGATTGGAGGTTCTTGCAGGTATTCTTTGATCTTGTCAAAAGCCCTCTGGCAGTCTTCATTCCACCTGACCGTCTGTTCTTTTCTTAACAGCTTGAACAAGGGTTCACAGGTTGCTGTAAGGTGAGATATGAACCTTGAGATGTAGTTCAATCTACCTAGAAACCCCTGAACTTCTTTTTCAGACTTCGGTGCAGGCATTTCTTGAATGGCTTTGACTTTATCAGGGTCAACCTCAATCCCTTTCTCGCTTACAATAAAACCCAGCAGCTTACCAGATCGCACCCCGAATGTGCACTTGTTGGGGTTCAGCTTCAGTTGGTACTTCCTCAGACGCTTGAATAACTTCAGCAGATTTACCAGGTGGTCTTCTTCTATAAGGGACTTGGCAATCATGTCATCCACATAACACTCGATTTCTTTATGGATCATATTGTGGAATAATGTTACCATAGCCCGTTGATATGTTGCACCAGCGTTCTTCAATCCGAATGGCATCACCTTGTAATAGAACGTGCCCCAAGGTGTGATGAAGGTTGTCTTCTCCATGTCTTTAGGTGACATCTTGATCTGATTGTACCCTGAAAATCCGTCCATGAAGGAGAATACCGAGAACTGAGCCGTATTATCAACCAATACATCAATGTGAGGTAATGGGAAGTCATCTTTTGGGCTGGCTCTGTTCAGATCCCGGTAGTCAACACACATTCTTACTTTGCCGTCCTTCTTAGGCACAGGTACTATGTTAGCAACCCACGGCGGATAGCTAGTTACAGCAAGGAACCCGGCGTCCCACTGCTTTTGTACCTCTTCTTTGATTTTCATTGCCATATCCGGGCGAGTACGGCGCAGTTTCTGTTTAACCGGCGGGCAATCTTCTCTCAAAGGCAGCTTGTGCATAACAATATCGGTGTCCAACCCTGGCATATCCTGATAAGACCAAGCAAACACATCCACATATTCTTGAAGCAGGTCAATCAGTTGTTTCTTCACTGAGTCTTGTAAGCAGGCCCCGATTTTAACTTCTTTCACATCTTCATCTGTACCAAGATTAATCGTTTCGACCTCCTCCTGATGAGGAGTGATAACCTTCTCCTCTTGTCTCAACAACCTGGCTAGCTCTTCAGGAAGCTCGTAATCTTCTTCAACCCCTTCATCAGCTTGATTGATCGGATTGTCAAAGTCATATGAAGTCATAGCCGTGTTGTTGTCGGTGCGGTCTGGAAGGCACTCTCTGCAAGGGTTCAGTTTGTTCATTTTAGTGATTGATTTTAATCTTGTTTAGAAAAGTGAAATAAAGTTGTCATTTTGAAAACATTGCCATTTATTTTTTGTACAAAAAGAAAAATGGAAAAACAGTGAGCGGAAAAGAAAAAAAAGACTCATTTGCAAAAGATGTCTGATATTTCATTGATTAATCTTGTTGCACAAAATTACAGATGGCCCGATTACAAAATGAGTCTTGTCATCTTGGGCAAGATGCAAGACTTGATGCATGCTTAAAATATACAGGAAATAATAATTACTCTGCAGGAGTAACCCTTATAATTTCCTGGGAAGACCAGTTTGAGATACGGCTCCCCGGGATCCTTGGACGTATCCAGCTCTCCAGGTTGCGCTCATCTTCCGACTCATCTTCCAAGTTGTTGACAGCATCAGGGGTGAGCATCCCCCCACTAACAAAGTTGGGCTTCTTAGCAGCCTCTGCTTGATCTTGTTGAGGTTGTTTGTAACCCAACCCAAATCTATCCTCTTTCTTCTCCACAGGCAACAGTTTGCCCCAGCCTTGAGCATTCCCCTCCTCAACAACCTTCCTGGCTTGCTGGTAGGATGTCATGGAAGTCCCAAGTACAGCAGATGTTTCATTAATATTCAGGGCCTCAAACCCTTGACTCATCGTTTCGTGGATCTCCCCATCCATCTCAATGTATTTGTATGTAGCCAGATGGCTAACAAAAATATCTTCCTCTCCACAAATAGTAACGACTTGGCCCTCCCACTCGAATTTTAACTTCTGGTGAAGGGTAGACGTAACTGCGCCAGCGGCATGAATCCATGGTCTACCCAACAAACAACTGTAGGCCGGCTGAATGTCCATCACGTAGAAGGTCGTTTTGAAAGTTTGTGGGCCAATCGTTATAGGCAACTCAATTTTACCCAGAACTGATCTCTTAGAACCGTCAAAGGCTCTCACTACCAAGTTACTGGGGCGTAATGCCAATCCTTCATACTCCAGCTTCACAAGGGCCTTCTTAGGTAAGACGTTGAGGGATGATCCCGTGTCTACCAGCACATGAGAAAGAACTGCACCCTTACACTCCATGGTAATGTGCAAAGCCTTGTTGTGATTGCGGCCTTCCGTAGTCAAATCAGTGTTGGTAAATCCTAGTCCATGACTAGCGTTAACATTTCCAACTACAGCCTCCAACTGATTGACGGTAATCTCCTCTGGCACATAAGCTGCGTGCAAGACTTTTAATAGTGCGTTCCGATGAGCCTCGGAGCACATAAGCAATGATAGAATGGAGATCTTGGAAGGCGTCTGGTGAAGCTGGTCCACTATCTTGTAATCACTTTTCTTGATGATTCTCATGAATTCATCAACCTCTTGATCATACGGGGTTTTCAAAGCTTCTTTAGCAACTTGATCTTCTTGCACCAAGCTCTTCCCTTTTGCTTTGGCAGTAGCTTCTGCTTCAGCAATGGGTCTTGGAATTTGTGGGGCGAAAAGACGTCCGCTTCGAGTGAAGCCTCCGCCTCCCACCACATTGTCTATTTGTGGTGAAGAAGTTGATGATTCCAAAGTGATTTTCTGTCCTTCGCAGTATAGATCGGAGCCGTAATGCCAAGGGATGGCATTACTGCTTTCATAAGGAACTGGCCCAGGCACTGTGATAGTGACTGGACTGATGGCAGCTACAGAAGGGACCATGATAGTATGTGGATCATAGTATATTGTGACTGGTGCTCTGATAGGAGTGGCATTTTGTGAGTTGTAGGCAGAATCATTTGCAGGATCATAATAAATTGTAACCGTTGAGACATTCTCATTGTTTGCTGTTGATGTTGTAGGAGATACTGTTGACTGGATGGATGTTGCTGTTGTAGGAGTTTCTGAATGAAGGGGTGTTGAAGTTGTAGAAGGGATGTTTGTTGATATTTGGTCCGTTGAAGTAATAGATGAAGCATTTGTTGATGACACTGAAGAATTGTTTGGAATAATGGTTGTTGCAGTTGTAGAAGACTCGGGAATTGTTGTTAAGGAGATTGCTGGATTGGTAGGTATTGATGTTGTGATTTGAAGCAGGCCACTCTGGATGAGACCATCTATGCCATCTCTCAAGTTATCACACCCATTCACTGAAATGTTGCAATAAGCACACCCTAGCTCACATCCCGGGAACATTTGACATTCAAGGAGTTGAGCTTTAATCTCTACCAAGGGTGTCCGAATCTGACCCACACTGGTTATCAAGTAAGACGGCTTATCTTCTTCAATAGCATTGATTCTGGGTCCTCCGTGGTGTGGCATAGGGTTCTTGTTAACATTCGGTGGTGGTGCAAAGTTTAGAGCTTTGGAATCCACTAGATCCTGCACTTTCATGTGCAAAGCTCTGCACTTTTTTGTACTGTGGCCAGGTGCATTTGAGTGAAAAGCACATCTGGCGTTGGCGTCATAATTTCTGGGCAGACTGGTAGGATCTGGAGGTGCCAATGTCCTTAGCTCAACCAGGTTGAGCTTTAGGAGTTGTGGCAATAATGTGGCATAGGGCATAGGGATCGGATCGATCACCCTATTGGCCTGAGAAGGTCTCTGTTGGAACGGTCTTTGCTGATTGTTGTTGCTGGTGTTGTTGTTGTTTTAATTTCTCTGAGGAGGATACTGAGTTTGTTGCTGGTAATGGGATTGCTGCTGCAGTTGATAAGCTGGTTGTGGATGAATTGGAGCGGGAATGGTGACTGCTGCCACAGACCTATGAACATATTGGGGTCTGCCCCTGTTGGTATGGATAGCATTGGTCTCACCAGCTCTTCTTGGACCCACAAAAGGCTTTCTTGTGTTGCTGGATGAGCTCGCACCGTTGTCAGAAATCTTACCCATCTTTAATAGGCTCTCAATTCTTTCCCCGGCTATGACCACGTCAGCAAAGCTAGTGGAAGAAAAGGCAGCTAGCCTGTCAATGTATGTCCCTTGGAGGGTGTTCATAAACATATCAGTCATCTCCCTCTCTGACATGGGTGGCTGGACAGCAGCAACAAGCTGTCTCCACCTCTGAGCGTACTCCCGGAAGCTTTCCCTGGATGATTGAGACATCCCCATCAGGAGGGTCCTGTTGGGAGCCATATCCAAGTTGTACTGGTATTGTCTGATAAAGGCCTCAGCCAGGTCCTTCCAGCACCTGATGGTTGCTCTAGTCAGGTGAGAGTACCATTCCCTTGAAGCTCCTGTTAAGCTATCTTCAAAATAAAACATCCATAGCTTTTCGTCCATGGTATATGCCTTCAGCCTCCCCATAAAGGATTGCAAGTGGGTCCGTGGACAGGAGGTTCCGTTGTACTTCTCAAAGCACGGAGGTTTAAATTTGTGGGGAATCCTGACCCCGTCCACTAAGCCCATGTCCATGACATCAAAACCCAAGGAGTTTTGAGACTCCAAGGATCTTAATTTCTCAGCAATCTCATCTAGCCGTCTGTCATAGGCTTCCTCCCCAGCTCCCATCACTGTAAATTGATCTTCCTGGGGGTCTTCTTGTAACACTCTGCCTGCAGTGGCAGTCCCTTGCACACTAACAGGGATATTGATCTCTGGATGAAGGTGGGGTCCATAGACTGGAGGATTAACATGAGGTTGAACTCTCTCATTATTGCTTGTCCCAGTAGTCCCTAGATGGGGGTCTTCCTGATTCTGCCTCTCTACCAGTGCTCTTAATCTCTCTTAGCTTTGAGCCATATTATTCATCACCTCCATAAACTGAGTCATTTGATTCCTCATTTCTAGTCTCTCATTGGCCATTTGAGTCCTGACCTCTGTAAGGTCTTGCTGTACTTGGTCCATCTGTATACCCGGAAGGTTGTTGCGGGTTGGATATTTGTGTGGACGGTTGAGTGGAAACACCCGACGTCGAGCAATAGTTCCTGAGATCACAACAGAGTTAGTAACAACAAAACAAAAACCTACAAAACAAAACAAAAGTTAGTATGCAATGCAGTATGCCTATTTGTTTCCAAGGTATCCGGCTTGGCGCTTGGTTTTGACCTTTCCAGACCCTTGAGGAAGATGCTTGTGATGTTGCTTGAAAGAAACTCAGATAAAACAAACTAATGAATATATTACAAAAAGTGGATGATACATAGTTTTTTTTTTTTACAATACATGCCCTCTGAGGGGTCAAAAATATAACATAATGAAAAGAAAAGTACAATGAACTGATAGCAACAACAAGCAAAAGTCAGACACTAAGACCAAACTCATCCTCCTGAACTTCCTTTAGAAGTGCTTCAGTCACAGGATCAGCCGGACGCTCCGTGAGGTTTCTGATAAGGAGATTCCTGGTGGCAACAGCTGCAGTTAGCTTCTTGTGTCGACTCTGGTCCTTTGACCTCTTCACACCAGCTCTAATCTTCAACTCTGAGATCTCTCTCTGGGCTGCTAGCAGGGCTTCCTGCTGCTCCTTTGCACTAGCCTCCAGCTGCTCAATCTTGTCCTGAGTCCTCTTATCCTCCTGAGTGCGAGCTTCAGTGATCCTGACCCACCTAGCTTGGCTCTCCTTCAGATAAAGATCAGTCCTAGCTCTCTGGAACTGGGCCTCTTTGCAGGCATTCTTCAAAATCTTTTCTCCAGCCCTTGACTTCTTGATGTAGTCTTCTGACTTTTCAATCCTGGCTAGATGCTCCACCTTTAGCTTTTCTAACCTTTCAATGTCCAGCCGACCATCACTCCTCTCCCAGAGGGTTCTCTTCAAGGCTTCAGACAAATTCTCATTCCTCTCTTTGAGCTTCTCAAACTCTTCCAGGCTGACAGTTGCTGGAGGTGGTGCTGTGGAGGGTCCAGGCACATCTTCAATGGTGAAGGGCATCCTAGAAATTTGAGCCCTGGCATGAGACCACTCATAATACTGAGCCGAGGCCACATTGTTGCATCTCCCAAGAATGGTTACCCCTTTAGTCTGGACATTGTCCCAAGCCCAGGATGCTTGCCTGACAATAGCCAGATTAGGCTTGATCTCACTATAAAGGGTCTCAGCTAGATCTTGTACTCTAGGAGGGTGGACTAATGCATAGCCCAGTTGTCTTTTGAATAGCAGAGGGTTGTAGTTGATGCAACCCTTCACTCCTATCAGAGGTACATTGGGGAACTGCCCACAACTAGTAATGATGTCTCTGCCCTTAGTGCTCTGAGTGCACCACCTGATGTCATCTGAGGTTAGAGCAACAAGCCTCCTAGCCCAATTTTTCTGCTGGTGAGGGTTCAAGAATGCATCAGTCTTTGGAAAATGTTTGAGCAGCCAAGTATGGAACAAAGGAGCACAGCATCTCACCAGTCTTCCCCTTTGCTTTTCATTCCATTGGTGAACAGAGTAGTAGAGATCTCCCAGTAAGGTGGGCACTGGGTTCCTCAGGATGAAAAGATGGATTGCATTCTTGCTAATAAATTTAGGCTCATCTGCAAATAATATAACCCCATATATGCTAAGGGCTAATAATGCACAGACTGCCTTCCACTCTCCCAAGGAGGCTTTCAGAATAGCCTGAGAGGTCAAGAAATCCAAATGTAGACCAGAGATTCCAGCCTTGGTGGTCATATTCTGCCCAATCAGAACTGGTTCTAGATACAAAGCCTTTGCTACTTCTTCATTACTAGGAAAAGCCATCTCAGGGTTGAAGGGGTCTCCACCCCTGATAGGTACACCAACCAATGATGAATACTCTTCCAACAAGGGTCCCAACTGAAAATTCTGGAAGGTGAAGCACCTCAGAGGGGGATCATAGAACTGTAAGCAAGTATGAATCAAGCTCCTCTGTGAAGGGTCCAAATCCATAATCACATCAAGGATTCCTCCATAATGTTCTCTTAATAGTGGTATATGGTCTGGAGTAATCAGGGTCTGGACCTTCCTGATGCTAGCTAGCTCAGGCTCAAAGAAATGATAGGAGATGTTGCTCTTCTTAGGTGCCATGTTGCTGAAGAAAAGCTGAGACAGATGCTGAGAATAACACTGAAGATGGGCCACTGACAGGCTGAGACTGGTGGTGCAGGTGACTGAAGCAGGTAGCTGAAGTAGATACTGATGAAGATAGGTCTATGCTGATGAAGGGGTCAAAACCAAGCCAAAATATAGTATGGATACCCTGAAAAAACAAATAAGCAAATGTCAAATGATGCGATGATGATATATGCAGATGATATGCAAGGGTTTGTGATCAAGCTGGATCTGATCAAGTGCTCTGATATAAGTCCATGTATGTTCAAGAAATCCAGATGGAGGTTCATAAGTCCAGTAACCAAGGTGGGGGACTCAAATAAAGAGTCACATGTCCAGGGTTAAAAATCACAAGAACTGTTCCAAAATGGAGTACTCTTAATCAAAACAAAGTAACAGGGTATGCTGAGGTCAAGGGTACCTACAAACCTGTAAACAGCCCAACCCCCTCACAGGTGATGTTCTAAAACAAGGATCTTCAGACTTGGATCAGTTATGAGAAGTGTAAACACTTCTAACTCGGAGGTACAATGTTTATAATAACCATAAATGTTCCTCCTCTAATTCACCTCAGTTTCTGAAGGTCAATAGTAAAGGTCATCCAGACTTAGCAGGCTTCCCAGATAGCCCTAGCACTACAGGAAATCTGTAGCACAGAGTTCTCAAGAAGAAACCCATATCTGAACCGTGTTTCATATTCCCGCACCAGACCGAAATGGAATGGGAAAGAACATGAACCACTCTAGCCTAGGTGTCACTCAGGTCCCCGGTATAGGACCTTAACTCTCAATAGAACCCCACCCACCAAAGCAACAAAACCAGATCGAGCCAGCACAGTATGACAATATGATATATGTAAAGCTGTAAAGAAAGCAATAAAACAACTGTACATAAAGCAATAAATATACAAACACAATTAGCACATAACACCCCAGTAAACACAAATCAAACAAGCGCTAGGAGGAACCCACAAAAAGAACCAGAAGCCCTGGTTACAGTATAAGGTTCCCCAGCAGAGTCGCCAAGCTGTCGCTCCCGATAAATGGGAATGGCCCAGATAAGGGTACAGACGCGAACGGTTGGCGAAAGGAGGATGTGAGGACACACAGGAGTGAACTCACAGGAAAAGGAAAGAGTCGCCAGCTAGGCATTTTTATCCCGAAGGAAAGGTAATGCTGCATAAACCTAGAAAAAGGATGGATAAGACGGTTGTGAACCAGAGAGACTGAGAAAGGGGGTTGGTTACAACCTGGGAAGGTATTAGCACCCAGATTGTCCGTCGTACCCGACGGGATCCCCGCTTAAAAGATTTGTGTTTTAAAGGGGTAGTGTCAGTGCAATTTGTGTATAAAGAGCTGGAAAAGGATGTACAGGTGTCAGTGTAAAAGAAGTGTAGTGTGTAAATGATGTGTCAGTGTAAGAATAAGAGTGAAATGCTCAAGATCATGAGGCTGAGAAAATAATGCTGGAAAGAGGGGGAATATACAGTGACTTTTGTTCGATAACTGTTAAGTTATGCCTACGTATCCTCTCGTGCAATGAGGAAGTCAGAACACCGTAGTTCGACCCAAAGAGACTGAAAGATAAATTTGACTCGTGAATTGCTTACTTGTCTATGCTCAAGTGTATGACCTGTCTGGCTCAAGTGCAAACTGTCTTGCATTAGACGGAATAAGCAAGTTCTCGTTTATGAGTGAAGATGATGAGAAAAGAATCCCGAAGGAGACGATTATTGTTTGTTTTTGTGTTTTCAGTCTTTTATTGCTTTTGAAAGTGTGTCATAAGTTAATGAGCTTAAGCCTAAACCAATGGGTTAGTAAACTCATCACATCTTCCCTCTGATTAGGGGTAATGAGAATACCTTAAGTGTGAAGTCAGCTTCTCACACTTAATCACCTTTGATGCAGGATTAAGATCATTAACCTACTTGTGATTATTTAGATGTTTTTTGTTGTTTTTGTTTAGTGTTGAGTAATGAGATTAAGCCATAATCAGGGATTAAACAGACTCATTACACCATCCTAATAGAAGGATGATAGATGAGAATGTTTAAGCTGAGGAAAGCTCCTCAACTTAATCCATGATTAGGGATTAAACTCATGACAAAACAAAGCCTTTATTAAGTGGATTTCAGTTAATGGTATGATGATGAAATATTTTTTAGGGTATGTAAGACAACTTGAGGGGGACTTGTCCATTAACACTAGGGTTAGTCCTTCTTAACCAATTAAGGAAGAATTAGAAACCTAATGCAAGGCCCAAGTTACAAGCTTGATGTCTTGATGATTATTAAGTGAATTGATTAAAAGAGTTAAACACATTAAGGGTTTAACACTTAGGATTAAAGTTATACACTCCATCCTAATAGAAGGATGCATGCATAAGCTTAATCACAAAGCCTTAAAGCCTTTAGGGTTTAGTCCCTGATTATGAGATGAGAAGAGAAGACTCAATGAGACACAAAGGTAAAACTAAATGGGGGACTAATCAAAACCCTAATCATTGTCATGCTTGGTTGTTCCTAAGGTTTATGAGGTTTAAGAAAGAAATCTTCAGAGGAACCACCAGGAAGCAGATGAATGGAGCAGAGAGAAGCAAAGCAACTTGCTTCATTTAAGAAGACAAGTCACTTGAAGAAAGAAAGTAAGATGAAGAAGAAAGAGCAAGCTCAATCTCAAACACATAACAAAATGCAGCAAGGATGCATAAGAGAGATGAAAAGAAGTTGTGAGAAGTGAAGGAAAATTCACTTCTCAAAGTGACTTACCACCTGAAAAGTTAGTGAAAGAAATGCAATGCAATGCAAGATGAGATGAAATGACATGATGAAAACAAAAACCAGAAGCATATATGAGATGATAATGATGCTATGAGATGCTGCAAACATGAAACAAAGCATGGGGATGATCATACAAACTTATGGATGCCAAAAGAAGCAAGTTAAGAACCATGATCATACATGAAAAGTTATGAAATGCAAGTGTCATACAAAGTGGAAAATGAAAGATACAATGATCAAACATACTTCTAATATGTCTTAAGATGTATGATGAATCAAATGGATGCACAAAATGCTATGTCAAGTCATGGTATGTGAGCAAATGCAAGATGAATGCAAAAGGAATCCCAAATTAGGGTTTATGATCAATGCAACAAACAAAAATCAAAACCAGAAGCAAACATCAAGATAAAAAATTGAAAATGCATTCCAAGGAACCCTAACCCTACACAAACTCACTGCCCAAAGGAGGGGTTCTAACTCTTAACCTAATTAGGGTTATGAATTTCCTAAAATTTCTAGGGTTTTTGGGTACCTTGTCAAGAAAAATGTCAAACAAATTGAAAATGAAAGATCAAATCATGCCAATTTAATCTTACAAACTTCATGATATGCAAAACACAATGCAAAAAGAATCAAAGTCCAACTCTCAATGGTTAGGCAAAAATGATTTTTTGAAGTTTGGATCAAAATAATGCTTTGAAAATGAATTAATTCCATGGAAAATTGTCAAAATGCATCAAGATCAAAAAAGAAATTTGGTTTGAGGGTTGGACAATGTTTCTAAATGTTTTTAGAGGTTTCATGAATGTTTTGTGATTTTTAAATACCTAAAAGGATTTTTAATTAATTAAAAATAAACTTTTAAATGATTTAAAAATATTTTTTAATGCAAAAAATAAAAATAAAAATGTTTTTCGTTTCTAAAAATTAATAAAAGTTTGTATAAAAATTTTCAGAATTTTTAAAATTGTTTTGCTATTTTAAATAAATTGGAGAAAAGAAATGAAATAAAATGCAAAATAAAATGAATTAATGGGAAAGTCTAACAGATCAATGGCCAGCATTCAAATGATATGCGCGGGAGTTGACTGGCGCGTGTTTGGATGGCTGAGATTCACTCTAAAATTTGAATTTAATTAATCCTGATTAATTACACAAATGACTGGATTAGGGTTTAATGGAAGATCTGGACCCTCCAAACACGCGCCAGTCAAGCAAGGTCAACCAATCCTACGCTCAGAGTTCAAACTCTCATTAATTACAAGGATTATCCCTAATCATTTTCAGGTGGCCGGAGAAGACTTCCGGTCGTCTTCTCCGGTGGGACTCCCACCTGAAAATCTCTAAAATCCTCAAAACTTCACAAAAATGAAAACTAACAGCCCAGAAATCATCCCCACACATCACTGAATCAAAACCCCCATTCAAACATCATTTTTCATTCATCAATCGGCCTAATCGAAGCAAAACGTTTCTAGGGCAAAAAATTTCAGACAGTTCATACATGCTAGTTTCTCAATCATTTTCAAAAGTAAACACATATTCATGATCAGGGGAGTGCATAGAAGCTTTTAAGAACTTAAAAACATGTTTTTGGAAAAAAAATTTGAGATGACTACCTGAACTGAAGCTTTTGATTCAGGAGCTCTCTGGCTGTTTCCTTGGCTCAAATCCACTCCAATGATCCTCCTAAGAAGCTTGCAATGCTTGTTTGAAGTTTAGAATGGATGGTTTGAAAGATGGCAGAAGATCTGTTCAATGGCAAGTGGTGATCGTGTTTTTGATTCAATGGCTTTCAGGCTGTTTTAAGGGTTGGTTTGTGTTCAGGGAAGTGTGTTGAGTTGATTTGTGAAGCTAGTTTTTGTGTTTGTGGCTTGTGCTGAGAGTTTCGAATGCTCTTGCAAGTTGGTGTGAAAATGAGAATGATGAGTTAGAGAGGGATTCAGGCTTGTGTTTTTGTATGCTTTGGCTTGCTTTTGATTTGCATAAACTATAGTGATTGGTCAGAAGAAGTGATGTGTGCTTTATTGATTGGTATGGCTCAAGTTGCCAAAATGTCAAATTTGGTGTAAGAGAAGCATGGGCTACTTTCTAGCCAAGGAAAAAAGGTATGTCCTGCGCAGCATGATGTGGGGAGAACCCTAGGATTGATCAGCAAGTCAGCAAGCAAGTGGATCTTCACTTAAGTGAGTTTTTGCAAGTTGGTTCACTTTTGCTCCTTATGAGATATCTTGCTTCATAAGCCATAAAAATGTGAGATTTCTTGGCCCATTATGAATTTTAGGTCTTGTGTGATCATGTTGTGAAGTTTAGAAGTCCATTTGATGCCTTAATTTGCCTTGAGAAGTGAATTTGCAACTTTGCCTCTTTGGTGGAAACTTTGAAATTTTGTGATTTTAGCCAACTTTGACAAACCATAACTTTTGATCCAAAATGAATTAGGTCATGTTCTTGTACTTTTTGAAAAGTGAATGATCCATTCTACAACTTTCATGACCAAAGTTTTTCCATTTGAAGCATTTTTGAATCAAAAAGTAAAGGTTGAAAAAGTTTCCTAAAATGGCAATTTCATTAAAAGTCAAACTTTCCCAAAAAGTCAACTTTGCAAAAGACTTGGAATTCTTCAATTTTGTGAACTTCCAACTTCTTCTATGATCAAATAAAGATCATATACAATCAAAATGATGAAGAACACCCTTTGGTTGGGTCATTGGGGGCCTCAGATGCCCTGATTTTGCACTGACTTGCTTGAAAAGTCAACTCTTGATCAGATGACTTCCCCAAGGAATTTCTTCATGAAAATTGATATGCATACTCCCTATACCACATAGAGATCAATAGAAACAAGAATGACCAAAAAATTTGGAGTTATGGCCTCTGAAACCAAAACCCTAATTTTAGGTCATCTGTGTAGTCAAACCTGGCTCTGCTTCCATGCCATTTTCAGTTCTTGTGATTTTTTGGCATTCATGACTTTGAGAGGATATAATATGATGTTTGAACACACATAGACCCCTTTGAAGTGATTGATGACCTTTGGAGTGGCTCAAGAAGCTCTTGGATTGCTTAGATCACAAACCCTAGATGCATATGACTTTGAATCTATGCAGTGAATCAAAAAGTAATATGGGATGGTATGATTGAGTTTATGCATATGAAATGATCACAAGCCATGGTGTGAATGGGTGAGGGAAAATTTGGGGTGTTTACAGCTGCCCCTATTCAAACATGAGTTAGCTGTGCAGGATGTAAGCAACGGCTTAACAGGCAAACAAGATAACTTGTGGTTGAATACCAAAGACAGTCCAAAATTTGCACTCACAGAATGAAGAAGAAAAATGGATATAGATTGTAAAGGAAAATAAAGTATATTATAAAGTATGGGCGACGGAGGACGACCGTCGAGCAGAGGACGACTGCTGGGAAAGAGCAATGACGGGGACAGCCGACATGCTGGGAAAGGTGCGGGAAATAAAGCGATGACGGGGACGGCCGACATGCTGGGGATAAAAAGAATTATGATGGGGACGGCCATCAAGTAAAGCTATAAGATTCTCTGGGGATTAATGAAAAATGATGGGGACGACCATCAAGTTCATAAAGCAAAGCAACCAACGATGGGGACGACCATCGGGCTAAAAAGAAAAGGGACCACGACGGGGACGGCCATCGGGTTAAAGAATAAATGAAATAAACAGATGATGAGGTACGGTCATCAAAGGTGAAGGGCGATCACCTAGAAGGGGACGGATGCTCTGTAAGGGTTAAGATGAGGGACGGTCATCTAAGGTGGAGGACGACCACCTGGCAGGGTACGGCTGCCGAAAATATCGCGACATAGGACGAATGTCGGATAAAAGGTCAACGATGGGGACGGCCATCGGATGAGCATGATGGAGGACGACCATCAAGAGGTGAAGGACGATCACCTATCAGGGGACGGCTGCTCTCAAGGTTTATCATGACATAGGACGAATGTCAGATAACCAAAATCAACAATGGGGACGGCCATTGGATAAAATGATGAAGGACGATCATCAAAAAGGTGAAGGACGATCACCTAGCAGGGGACGGCTGCTAAATATATCACGACATAGGACGAATGTCGGATAAAAAGGTCAACGATGGGGACGGCCATCGGACGAGCATGATGAAGGACGATCATCAAGAGGTGGAGGACGACCACCTAGCAGGGTACGACTGCTCTCAGGGTTTATCATGACATAGGACGAATGTCAGATAAAAAAGAAATTGGCTTTGCGGGCGATCTACTGGGGAATAGTAAACACGGACGAGTGTTTATATCCAAGAAATAAAAGGTATAAGTGTTTAGATGTGTATAGATTAAAGATGCGGACGATCATCCTTAAGACTATGATACGGACGAGTATCAGGTAGAACAAATACCGACACGTGTTCAGAGATGATGATACGGACGAGTATCAACCGGTTAACAAGGAACACGGACGAGTGTTGAATCTGAGGGGACTCTTCTGGGGAATAGTAGACACAGACAAGTGTCTATATTCAAGAAGACAAAAGTGTTTGACACGGTGTATGGATTAAAGATGCGGACGATCATCCTTAAGACTACGATACGTATCTTGTATACACCAAGATGCGGACGAGCATCCTTAAGACACGGTGTATGGATTAAGACTAAGTAGTTCAAGCTTAAGAAACAAGCAATCTTTTCCACCCCTAGTTAGGGGTACTACGGCGACTCTGATCCTCATTGTCTAGATGAGGTACGTAGGCAGCGGGGTAGGGCCCGTTCGAGCACACTCTTATATTTTTCCTACATTTTCCCCCTTTCTTAATTTTCTTATGCAGATCCAGTTCCTTTTCTTTTGCAGTAGCTTTCAGTTCTTCACCCTTTGAAATAGTTTATTTACATGCGTGGATCATGTCGGGTACGACGAACGATCTGGGGTGCCAATACCTTCCCAGGTCGTAACCGACTCCCGAACCCAGTCTCTTTGGTTCGCAGGACCTTTGTCCTTCCTTTTCTTTTCTTCTAGTCTGTGCAACATTACCATTCCCGTTCATTTGGGATAAAAATGCCTGGTTGGTGGCTCTACCTTCTTTCCACGCCACTTTCACGTTTGTACCAGGATGGAAATCCAGGGAGCGACATTACCAGAAGTGGGCGACTCTTTGCTCCCCAGACATTGAGAACTAATACTAAGGCTGAAGCTACAATCGTGCAAAGGGTAAGCAGGTGGCGGCCGAGGATG
Organism: Lathyrus aphaca; assembly: GCA_963966055.1. Classification (NCBI taxonomy): domain Eukaryota; kingdom Viridiplantae; phylum Streptophyta; class Magnoliopsida; order Fabales; family Fabaceae; genus Lathyrus; species Lathyrus aphaca. Next base: position 318,905,075 of record OZ014519.1, on the reverse strand, counting down.
TAGTGATTCCCGCTACAGAGCAAAGTATTTTTGAGAAGGAAGTGGAAGATTTCATGCGGATTATAAAGAAAAGTGACTATAAGGTGGTAGAGCAGTTAAACCAGACACCTTCAAAGATCTCGATCTTATCCATGCTAATGTGTTCCCAGGCACATATGGAGGCGCTTCTGAAAGTCATACAAATGGATTATGTACCTCAAGAAATTACTGTCAACCAATTGGAGGCTATGGTTGCTAATGTGAACGCCATTCATGGGTTGAGTTTCACCAACGGGGATTTGACCTCCGAAGGGCGGAACCATAATAAAGCCTTGCATATCACCATGGAATGTAAGGGTGTCGTACTTTCTCATGTGTTGGTGGACACTGAATCTTCCTTGAATGTGTTGTCGAAGAAGGATCTGATGAAACTTGATGTGGACGGGATTGTATTGCGACCAAGTGACTTAGTGGTGAGAGCATTTGATGGCTCTAAGAGGTCAGTCTTCAGGGAGGTTGAGCTTCCCGTAAAGATCGGGTCCCAGGTCTTCAAAAGTACTTTTTATGTCATGGACATACAACCTGCTTATAGTTTTCTTCTTGGTAGGACTTGGATTCATGCAGCTGGCATTGTGACATCCACGCTGCAATAGAAGCTGAAGTATGTCGTCAATGGACAGGTTGTTACCGTGTGTGGGGAGGAAGACATCTTTGTAACTCACTTGTCAACCTTAAAATATGTTGATATGGACAAGGAGATACATGAGACCCTGTGTCAGGCGTTTGAGACTGTCAATATTCATGAAACTGCTGCTAACCCAAAGAACAAGAGCGTTGAACAAGTTGGTACTTCCATATCTTCATACAGACAAGCTTTGGAAGTGGTACAAGCTGGAAATGCCCAGGGCTGAGGAAAAGTCGTTGAAGTTGACAGGAAGGAAGATAAGTTTGGAATAGGTTATCTACCAGGCTAATAAGAGGTTTTGAAGAGCAAATGATCGATAAGCTTCTCAAGTGGGGGTGTCATTGATCCGAATCAAATCTGAGCTGCCACTGAAGAACACGCCGACAGTGACTGTGACCTGGATAACTTGGTGCGCCCGTGTGTCCCCAGTGAAGAGCTGAAGAACTGGTTCGCAGAAGACATTGTCCAAGTTACTTCCCAGCCATGGTAATTTTCTTTGTTTTTCCATATCATATGCATGTCAAGTCTTGCACTCTGCCCAAGGTGCATAGATCCATTTATAGGGCCTCCCTTGCATTGTTTGCAATTTTATTTTATCATGAATAAAAGGACATTTTCATTCAAAATTGTGTTCACTTTCTTTTTAAACTTTTTCACAAAAAAGAAATAAAATGGCAATATTTTTATTTGTTTTTCTTTTTCAAAAAACTGAAATCTGAAATAAGCACATCACTTGTGCATAATTAATCACCCAGATTCCTTTGATAACAATTTTTCTATGATTGAGTATGATTTTGATAATCCTATCTACCAAGTTGAAGAAGGGGTTGAGGTAGACTGTGAAATCCACAAAGAATTGGCCAGGTTATTGAGATAGGATGAAAGGGTTATTCAGCCTCATCAGGAGGATATTAAAGTTATCAACCCGGGGTCCAAGGACGTGAATAAAGAGATCAAGATTGGGGCTAGGATGCAATCCAATGTTAAAGAAGAGTTGATTGTTATGCTACGAGAATATGTGGACATATTTGCTTGGTCATATCAAGATATGCCAGGTTGGATACAGACATTGTGATGCATAGGCTACCATTGAAAGAGGACTGCCCTCCAGTTAAGCAGAAGCTTCGAAGAACTCGTCCTGACATGGCAATGAAAATCAAAGAGGAAGTTCAAAAGCAGTGGGATGTTGGGTTCCTTGCCGTGACTAGTTACCCACCTTGGGTAGCTAACATTGTACCAGTGCCTAAGAAGGACGACAAGGTCCGGATGTGCGTTGACTACCAAGATTTAAACAGAGCGAGCCCAATAAATGATTTCCCATTACCTCACATTGACATATTGATTGAAAACACGACTCAGTTTTCGGTATTTTCTTTCATGGACGGCTTCTCCGGGTATAATCAGATAAAGATGGCATCGGAAGACATGGAGAAAACAACGTTCATTACCCCTTGGGGTACGTTTTGGTACAAAGTGATTCCCTTTGGATTGAAGAATATCGGGGCAACATATCAATAGGCTATGGTGACATTATTCCATGATATGATTCATAAGGAGATAGAATGCTATGTGGATGACATTATTGCCAAGTCCCGAACTGAGGAAGACCATCTGGTTAACCTCAAAAAGCTATTTGAGAGACTAAGGAAGTTTCTTCTGAAGTTAAATTCGAACAAGTGAACTTTCGGAGTGTGTTCCGGTAAACTATTGGGTTTCATAGTGAGTCAAAGAGGGATAGAGGTCGACCCTGCTAAAGTAAAAGCTATCCAAGAGATGCCTGCACCGCGAACAGAAAAAGAAGTACGGGGCATCATGGGTAGATTGATATACATTGCACAATTCATATTTCACCTCATAACCACATGTGAACCAATTTTCAAGCTACTGAGAAAAGAACAGGCGGTCAGGTGGAATGACGATTGCCAGAGGGCTTTCGAGAAAATTAAAGAATATATACAAGAACCTCCTATCTTAATACCTCCGGTTCCAGGGAGGCCGCTTGTCATGTACTTAAAAGTGCTTGAAGGATCTATAGGGTGTGTTTTAGGCCAACATGACGAGTCTGGTCGAAAAGAGCATGCAATATACTACCTTAGCAAAATATTTACCGACTGTGAGTCATGATACTCCCTGCTCGAGAAAATTTGTTGCGCTTTGGCATGGGCTGCTCGCCGACTAAGACAGTGTATGTTGACCCACACAAACCTGCTCATTTCAAAGATGGATCCTGTCAAGTATATCTTTGAGAAACCAACATTGATCGGAAGGGTCGCACGTTGGCAGATGGTACTGACCGAGTACAACATTCAATACACTTCACAGAAAGCCATCAAAGGAAGTGTCATATCAGATTATCTTGCACAACAACCTCTTGAGGATTATCAACCCATGCGTTTTGATTTCCCTGATGAGGACATCATGTACCTCAAAGCTAAAAACTGCGAGGAACCACTCCTGGAGGAGGGGCCAGACCCTGAATCCAAATGGAGTATGATGTTTGATGGGGCTGTCAATATGAATGGGCACGAAGTTGGTGCCGTACTTATTACTCTTGAAGGTGTCCATTTTCCCTTCACTGCCAGAATAACTTTTGGCTACACCAACAATGAAGCGGAATATGAAGCTTGCATCATGGGAATAGAGGAGGCTATTAATCTTAGGATTAAGACCCTCGATATATTTGGAGATTCAAATCTTGTAATTAACCAAATTACTGGCGAGTGGTTTACTCATCAACCTCACTTAATTCCATACCGAGATTATGCGAGAAGATTGTTGACATTCTTCACGACAGTAAAGCTCCAATATGTACCACGAGCCGAGAATTAGTTTGCCGATGCATTGGCCATACTCTCTTCAACTATCAAAGTGTTGTGTTAGAACTATGTTCCCAAGTGTTGCACCCCAAAATTTGCCCTCACAATACAAGACTTTGTGTGCTAAGAAGGTTCACAAGGTTCACAAGATTCACAATGCTTTCAAGACCTTTCATGAGGTTCATGAAGCCTACAAGTCACTTCATGAAGGTTCACAAGGTTCACAAGTTTCCCAATGCTTTCAATACCTTCCATGAGGCTCATGAAGTCTACAAGTCACTTCATGAAGGTTCACAAGGTTCACAAGATTCACAGTGCTCACCAGACTTTTTATGAGGCTCATGAAGTCTACAAGTCACTTCATGAAGGTTCACAAGGTTCACAATACCTCCCATGAGGTCCATAAGACATTTTATGATGGTTCACATGGTTCACAAGGTTCACAAAGTTCACAACTGGTCAGAAGAGTTGACAATTTCCTCAGACAATGCACCTCCTAAGCAGTGCATCCAAAGCTAGGGTTTTGACTTTAATAAGGCTAAATGAACTTCCAAGACTTCAAGTGAGCTTCATAACATCTTATATGTGTGTAAGAACCCCCATGACAAGTTTCAAGACTTTTCTCAGAAGTTTGCTCAGTCAGATGATCAGATAAGTCAAAATCAGTCAAAGTAGTTAAAAAGTCAAACTGAGGTCAACTGTGGTCAAACCAAAGTCAAACTTCATGATTTTTTGCCAACATCAAGTATATGAAGTAAAATTCATCATTTGATCAAGGTTTGATCATGATTCATCAAGGAGATTTTAGATCATCAAGAATCAGGAGTTTCTAAATTAGGGTTTCCTTAGTAAAAGTCAACTAAACTTTGACCAGCCATAACTTTCACATACTTCATCACCAAGTCTCCATCCAAAGCTCATTTGGAAGGAAATTGAATTATCTACAACTTTGTGTCTCACAAGCCAAGCCCAAAAATGCTTCATTTGGAAGGTATGAGCTAAGACATTATAGGTCCTTTTGAAAGTCAACAAAAAGTCAACAACTTCAAAAGGGCATAACTTGAGATTGGTAAATGATATGGACATGAAACCATTGGGGTTGGTTATAGGACTCTTCACGCTTTCCAAAATGTCCAAGAACACCCTCATACCATTAAAATTGAGGGATATGTGCCCTTGCAAAGTTGGGAAATTTTGGGTTGGTTCATGAAGAAAAAGGAGGTCTAAAACCAATTTTTTCCAAATGGGCTTGCCAAATAATGACCCAATCCACTTCATAACATCTAGCACGAAATTAATTTAATTTATTCATAATTTTATTTATTTTGTTTTTATTTATTATGATTTTTATATTAAAAAGTCATTTTAAATTCAAATAAAATATAAAATCATGAAAATTAATTTTAATTTTGCTTCTAGAAAATCTTAAATCACATTTAAGTTTGATTGATACAAGAATTATGAAAATCCTCCCAAAATAGCAAGGGTTTATGCATGAATATTTGATTTTCAAGGCATGATCATTTTGGATCTTTTCATATCAAATTCTCCACACAACCATTCAATCTTATTGACCTAATTCACTCTCCTATAAGTACTAAACACAACCCTAACATGAATTCACGGATTCCACAGTCCCAAGAGTAAGTTCATATTGTTCAAAAACCTTCACAAAACTCACATTCGGTTTTCAATCTCCAAGGCATTTGAAGGTAAAATAAGAACATAGCAATGTTCCTTGGACTTCTCTGATCATGAACCAATACTCATATGCATCAAAACTATGCCATATCACTCAAACCGAATCCTCATTGTGCTTGAAAATAATTTTTTCGATTTCATTAATTTGTTGCTTTTCAATGAATTTTGTTTGGTTAATAATGTTTGTGACATTGTATAGATCGTTTCTGGACCAATTGATTAAAGCTTCACTACCTAGAATGGATTCGGCCATGATTAGGGTTTTGACCTCCAAATTAGGGTTCTTCGATTCACTAAATATAAATAAATTTGAAAAATATAGGGATGTTGTGTGAATCATAAGGATCATAAAACACTGATCAATTTCATGAACTGGTACTGTTTTGTTGGAGTTTCGTTTTCGCAGGTTTGAAAAATGGAAGAACACGCAGCAAATTTCGCAGGAAAAGTGGCATGAATTTTCGCAGGAAATCTGGGGAAGACGAAGCTAGTTGGCGCGTTCAGAAAAATTCAAATTTTATTTAAAATATTTTATGTTATCTTGTTGGTTCATTATCACAACAGGATGTTTGGCCCAGTGGAAAGTCAGGCGTGCGTTTGATGAGAGGGCGAGGGATCGAATCCTGGCTGTGACAAATATTTTTGAGTTTTCTCATTTATACATTGAATATAATATATTATTATTTGTTGATGGTTTGTTAACAGATTAGCTTACCTAGCTGGGATGGTCATGCGTGTATGTGTTTGCTCAAGAGGTCCTGGGTTCAATCCTCCCCCAGGCCTTTTGCTTCCTTTTGTTTTTTCTGGATTTTTCAGGATATGAAACAAAATCAATTCTACCCCTTTGCTTGCTGCCTGCGCATGATGGCTTAGTGGTGGGTTTTGTTGCTGGTAATCAGAGTGACCTGGGTTCAAACCCCAGCCAGGTAAGTTCCAAGTTTTTTTTTCTTTTTTTCATTTTATTTGTTCTAATTGTTTTATTATTAAATTATATGTAGTTTTATTCATATTATATTTCTAAATAATTCAAAAAAATAAAACATGTTTATATGATTATATTTTCCAAATTCTAAAATATGTATTTTCTTAATTCAAAAAAATTATTTCTTTTATTATGTAATTAAATTATAATATATGTATATTAATTTTGTATATTAGATTATAAACCCTAAAAAATATTTTCTAAACAAACCCTAATTTTGAAAACCCTAATTTATTTTTCTCTAAACAATTATTAAGAACCTAATTTTTATTTTCTAATTTTTTGTAAATATAATTATTATGTATATATTTTTTATATTATAATTAATCCCATTATATAAATATTCTATCATTGTTTATAATCAATTATATGTAAATAATTTCTAAAATTGCAAAATTTAATAATTTCTTATAATATGTTCATAATTTAATTAATTTGTTTATAATTTTAAATTTTTATGATTAATTAATATAATTGTTCTTATTTTTCTATTAAGTCATTAAAATTTTATTTTGTTTATTATTATCACTAATCCATTTATTTTTAAATTATGCTTATTATTATTATTTCACTAACCTTATTTATTTTTGATTATTATTACTAACCCCTATTATAATTATTATTGCTTATTTATTTATTTATTTTGCTTATTATTTATATTTTTGCTTATTTATTCTTGCTATTTATAATTAATTGCTGATTATTATTATGTAAATGCTTCTGGATGTAATCTTTGTAAATATTTAAATTATTTAATTTGCTTGCTATGGTTAGTAAAATAGGGAGTGTAAACATGTATTATATTTAAAATTAATTTAGGTCATTTAAATTATAAGATAAATTAAATTAAACACTCACACATGTAAGTCGATTTTTAATCGCCATCTCACTTTCTAGGGTTACCTCTCAATGTTGCCTATATCATAAGGTCAAGTGGGGTGTATAAAGCAAAGTCCCTTAAAAGAAAAGTCATCAAGTCCCTTAATGGTTGCCTTTCATAAAGATCATGTCCCTTTCGAATAATGATGACAGTCCCTCCAAGATTGCTTAATACACCCCACAGTTGCCTTCATTAACAGATGTCCCTCATATGTCCCTCACATCCAAGGTAACGACTACCTATTCCTCAATAATAGGGATAGTCTTACCATTTAAAGGATAAAGAATAGAAAGACTTAAACTTTAGGGTAGGTACCTCATAGTTACTTGCTCACTACTTAAAAATTTCTCAAACACTTCATACTTTCAAACAAATTTTCAAACACAAGTTTTTACGCATCCGTACATGGATCATTATTAACTCTTATGAAAATTTTTATTCACACACTTCACCTTTTCAAAAAATAATTCAAAGTGAGCTAAGTAACTAAGAGCCCATGGATAACCATGGATGTAAAGGGTGCTAACACCTTCCCTTTACATAACCTACCCCCCGGACCCAAAAATCTTTTAAAAAGGTCTTTCCTGTTCTTTTATGCCTTTCCTTTGGATAAAATAAAAGTCGGTGGCGACTCTTGCTATCCGGAACATAACTAAAGTCAGTTCTCCCACCGTGTTACAGAACTGGCGACTCTGCTGGGGATTTAATAAAAGAGGGGTACCCTTAGGAATTAAGATCACTTTAAATTGTTTGCCTTGTTTGCTTTATATTACTTGTTGGGGTGCTCTTATGTGTGAAAGGTCCTAACCCGGATCTAGTGTACCTTAGGTAAATGGCAATAGACCAAGGAAACTGTACGACGTATATCGATACGGTTGATCTGGTGGCCATAGTTAGTGCGACTTCTTGGTTGGTGCTTATGTTCCTTAAGTCAAGTTGAGGATAATATGAGGCTGCCATATGTTGTCAATGCACTAACTAACTTTTAGAACCCTAGTTAACTCATCTTGGCCTTTAGAAGGTAGTGAGGTAACCGGATTTGGTGCAGACTGAAGTTGGTTGACACTCGATACTACGCTCATTGAGATCTTAAACTTGGAGGGTTTTGGTTGGCAAGTAAGTTGCCTACTGAACAACCACCCTTGTGAAGGATCAATGATATTGAGATCCCTTAGAACTTGGTTACTTTTGTAGGACAGGATGAACCAACTAACTTCAGGGGAGGGTACTTACCTTTGAACCTCATGCAAGCCTTTAAACCTAGGGCTATTGTATGACTTGCTTGTGTGTGCCACATGTTTGTGATTGAGCATAACATCATGACATCATCATGCATCATAAGCATAACATTTTCTCTAACCATTTCAAGGACCAAAGGATTTATCTTTGTTCTTTGTTGCAGGTCATGGCTTCTGCTCGTAGAAACACTATCAGGATCAACTTTGTAGGCATACCTCCTAAGCTTAAGGAATTGGTTTCTCAAGTGTCTGAAAACTCTCAGTTCATCAAGAGACACGGTCACCTACTGGATCTAGTCACTTCAGGGTTCAATGAAGACATGATGAGTGTCCTGTTTCAGTTCTTTGATCTTAAACATCATTGTTTCACATTCCCCGATTATCAGTTGGTTCCTACAATGGAGGAGTTCTCTAAACTTCTGGGTATACCTGTTCTTGATCAGAAACCATTCACAGGTTTGGAAAGAGAGCCTAAACCTGAGGTTATTGCTGCAGCTCTACATCTGAAAAAGTCTGATATTATTCTAGAAACGAGAAGTGGAGTCAAGGGTGTTCTAGCTAAGGTGTTGATAGAGAAGGCTCAAATGTTCTTGAAGGCCATGAGTCATGATGCTTTTGAGGAGATCTTAGCCTTTCTGATATACGGCTTAGTATTGTTCCCCAATCCAGATCAGTTCATAGATGTTCATGCCATCAACATTTTTCTGAGTCACAATCCAGTGCCTACATTGCTTGGAGACATCCTGCATTCTCTTCACACCCGTACTACCAGGGCAAGAGGAACTTTGATGTGCTGCATACCTTTGCTATCTAGGTGGTTTATTTCTCACCTTCCTCGCTCAATAATGAAGAATGAGCAAGGGTTCAGGTGGTCCAAGAGAATCATGTCACTCTCGCATTCAGATATCCATTGGTGCTCCAGATCTATGGAGAACGTCACTATCATTGACCGTTGTGGGGAGTTTCCTAATGTGCCACTTCTAGGCATAAGAGGAGGCATCACCTACAACCCCTCTCTAGCTTTACGACAGTTTGGTTATGCTCGGAGTGACGGTCCACATGACATGTTGATTCAGGGCATTGTGTTTGACTACGACAATGATCTTCAGGGTTACCGTCAGAGATTCATAAGAGCATGGGGAAAGGTAAACAGGGTTGACAGCAAGACACTGGAGCCTAAGCACACTATTCCTATGGAAGCTTATCTCAGATGGGTGCGATCTCGTGCTCAGACTCTTATGATGCCATATCCTGCTATCCTACCAGTTACCATGGAACCTGTTGCTGAAGGAGACACAGCTTATACCATCCTTCACCCAGACATGCCCACTGATATGGACGACTTGCAGAGATCTTGGATCCAGTTGAAGGAGCAAAGGGATACTTTCGAGGCTCATTACAAAGCAAGCCAAGAAAGAATCCTGGAACTAACAAAACAACTTCATGAGGAGAGGAATCTCAATTCATACCTCAACACAAAGAGGAAACGTCCATGGGAGACTTAAAACCCCATCTTTTGTATTTATTGCATTTCATTTCCTGTAAGCCCAAGAGGCAAAACAAATTTATTACTAATAAAAGTTTACCTTCTTGATTGTTTAAGCAAATTTAAATCCCGCGGTCCTTGAAAACATTGCATACGCATTAATACATCATATCATTGCATCACAGGTTTATAATTGTACACAGGTTTCTCATCTTCTCGCTGTTTATTTCAGCAATGGCTCTTGAATAATCAGTTAAGGATCTCCAGGCACAGAATGCACAGTTCCAAGAGCTGATTCTTAACCTATCCAAGGGGCAGGATGAATTGAAGACACTGCTGGCCAAGAAGACTAAGAAGACTAGAAGGTCAGGTGGCCTGCTCAACATGGGAAGAAGGTTCAGAGGTCCTGTCAAGACCAGAGAACAGGTTGAAGACTATGAATCTGAGGAATCTGAAAAAGAGGGAGGCAGTCTCCACAACACTATGGGGGACTCTGATTCTGAGGCTAATTATTACCATGATCCTAATGAGGACAAATTCAAGATGCTGGTGGATAGGATGGATGCTATGGAGTTGCAGAAATCTTCTGGGCTAGATTTTGAAGATTTGAGTCTGATATCTGGGGTTGTCATACCCATTGGTTTCAAGGTTCCTACCTTTGTTGTTTATGATAGGGTTTCCTGTCCCAAGCTGCATTTGAGGTCTTATGTCAGAAGGATTCAACCTCACACTGCTGACAAGAAGTTGTGGATCCACTTTTTCCAAGAGAGCTTATCTGGAGCTCAGTTGGAGTGGTATTATCAATTGGAGAGTGTCAACATCAGGGATTGGAATGATCTTGCTGAAGCTTTCTATAAGCAGTATCAATACAATGCTGACTTAGCTCCCACTCGCATGCAGTTGCAAAGCATGTCCATGGGTGCCAAAGAAAGCTTTAAGGAGTATGCTCAGAAATGGAGAGACTTAGCTGGAAGAGTTCAACCCCCTTTGACTGACAGGGAATTGGTTGATATGTTCATGTGTACGCTGAATGGTCCGTTTTACAGTCATCTCATTGGAAGCTCATCATCTGGCTTCACTGAGTTGATCATGACAGGAGAGCGAGTGGAAAATGGTATAAAGAATGGCAAGATCCAGGTGGGTACTTCTTCATCAAGTGCTGCAAAGAAGCCTCCCACTAGGAAGAAAGAATCCAATGCTGTTTATGGACCGCCTGATCGTAACAGAAGGCATCAGTCTGTTAGTGCAGTTCATATTTCAAATCCAACTCCTGCAACAACAGAGCAGCCACAGGGCAACCAACAGAGGGCTAGAAGGCAGTTCACAAAGATCAACATGTCACTGGCTCAGGCATTGCAACATTTGTTGAAAGCTGAACTCATTACTTTGAAGGAGGCTCCTCAGAATCCTAATGTTACCTCACCCAGGTACAATCCCAATGCACGATGTGCATATCATTCAAACTGTCAGGGTCATGATACTAATAACTGCTGGGTCTTGAAGAACAAAATTCAAGATATGATTGAGGCTGGAGAGATTGAATTTGACCCTCCGGGTACTCCAAATGTGATTACTGCTCCAATGCCAAATCACGAGAAGACTGTCAATGCCATTGATGAAGATCTACATGTCTATTCAGTTGCGGAGTTGACCACACCATTGTCTGTTATCAAGAAAAAGTTAGTACAGGCTGGACTCTTTCCAGGTTGTCGTGAAGATTGTTTGTATTGTACCTATAAGCCGGATAGTTGCTGGAGATTGAGAGATGGAATTCAGCGTCTCATGGATAAGTATACCATAGTGTTTGAGAGGACTCCATCTTCTGTAGAAAGTATGGTGGATCATCTTACTCAAGGTAGGATTGAAGAGGTTGATATGGTTGACAAAGTACCGGTAAGAATCACTTCAAAGAGACCTATTAAAATCACCCATCAGGGTCCAATCAAGATTACTGCTGAAGGCCCTGTGAAAGTTGTTGCTGAAGCCAGAGTGGCTCCTCTGATCATTACTACTCCTGGTCCTATTCCATATACATCTGATAAAGCTGTGCCTTGGCACTATGGGTCTGATGTTTACATCCATGGTGTTAAGCAGGAGCCCTTAGCTGATGTGCCTGTTGATATTGATAATATTGCTGGATCTAGTAAGATCACACGTAGTGGAAGAGTTTTCTCACCTCCAGTTACTTCTAAGAATGCAGTTACTCCTGCTGCTACCTCTACCACTGATGCTCGGGGCAAGGGTCCTGTTATTGAGCCTATATCTGCTGATGTGCCAGCTGCTGATGATCTCTCTAAGCAGATGGAAGAAGTATTGAAAATCATTCGCAAGAGTGATTATGACATTGTTGATCAGTTGGGACATACTCCCTCAAAGATTTCTATGTTGTCCTTGTTGTTATGTTCTGAAGCTCATGCAAAAGCTTTGATCAAGTTTCTGAAGACTGCTCATGTGCCCAATGCCATTTCTGTTGACCAGTTTGAGAATTGTGTTGCTATCCTGACTTATGATAATGGATTGGGATTTTCTGATGCTGATTTGACCCCTGCTAAGAGAGATCATAACAGGGCCTTGCATATTTCAATTGAATGCAGGGGCACTACCCTGTCACATGTATTGATAGACAATGGTTCCTCTCTAAATGTGTTGCCCAAGGAAGTCCTGAATAAGCTGAGTCCTGAAGATGCTGTACTGAAGCCCAGTAATATTGTGGTAAAGGCTTTTGATGGTTCTAGAAGAGTAGTACATGGGGAAGTTGATCTGCCAATTAAAGTTGGCTCCCAAGTTTTTACTGCTACATTTTATGTGATGGATATTCGTCCTTCATACTCTTGTCTGCTTGGTCGTCCCTGGATCCATGTGGCAGGTGCTGTAACCTCTACATTACACCAAAAGTTGAGATATCCGGTGGAAGGAAAGGTTGTTACTATCTATGGAGAAGAAGAATACTTTGTCAGCCATGTAAATACCTTCAAGTATCTGGAAATGGAAGGTGAATACATTGAAACTCCGTGTCAGACATTTGAAGTGGTTCCCTGGATTGTTAATGATTATGTAGCTCCTCCGGTAGCGAAGAAAGTTCCTGTGGTCACCAGAAAACCTCCAACAATGGCCATGGCCTCCCTCAATGATGCTAGGGCTGTGGTAGATGAAGGTGGTTGTACTATTTGGGGTCAGCTTCCTGATATCCCATACAAGTATGACAAATTTGGTTTGGGTTTCACTGCAGAGTCCCAGAAGGCTGTTCGTCGTGCTCGTGCTGTTCGTATCACCAATCACGGGGTTATGAAAGATCAGATCAATGCTGTGGGAGACTATGATGAAGACTACAACTTGGATGCTTGGATTTTTCCTACTGTGGGTGTTGGACTCAATAACTGGAAAGCTGAAGATGTTATCCCTATCTCCTTTAGTCAGGAGTAAATACTATTACTGTGTTGTTGCTTTTAAGTTTGTAATTTCTTGAACAATTGAACTCTTAAGCCTTGTGCCTTACCCGGGGCACAATGGTGTGCTTGTTACGGGCTGTCATTTCATTTGCATACTTCATTAAATAAAATCAGTGGACGTTTCGTTTTAGTAAATATTGTGTTCCTTGTCTTTCTTTTTCTTTTACTTTTTATCAGCTATGTGTTCTTACACACACCCACATCACTAAAATGCAGATCCTCATCCACTCTGGATCCTGTTGATAACAGTTCTACTATTGCCAATTATAATTTCGAGAATCCGATCTATCAAACTGAAGACGGAAATGAGGACGATTGTGAAGTACCTGTAGAGCTTGCTAGGTTGTTACAACAAGAAGAGAAAGCCATATATCCACATGAAGAGCTAGTCGAAGTTGTGAATTTGGGAACTGAAGAAAACAGGAAAGAGGTCAAGATAATGGCTGACTTAGAGGACAGTGTTAAGAGCAGGTTGATTCAGATGTTACGTGACTATGTAGAGATCTTTGCTTGGTCTTATGAAGATATGCCAGGGTTGGATACAGACATTGTGGTTCATCGTTTACTAGTAAAAGAAGATTGTCGTCCAAAGAAGCAGAAGGTTCGTCGTATGCGTCCTGAAATGTCAGAAAAGATCAAAGCAGAGGTAATGAAACAGTTCAATGCAGGGTTCTTAGCAGTAACTTCTTATCCTCAGTGGGTTGCAAATGTGGTACCAGTTCCTAAGAAAGATGGTAAGGTACGTATGTGTGTGGACTACAGAGATTTTAACAAGGCTAGCCCCAAAGATGACTTCCCACTTCCTCATATTGATGTCCTGGTAGACAACACTGCTCAGCATAAGGTATTCTCTTTTATGGATGGTTTCTCTGGTTACAATCAAATCAAGATGGCTCCTGAAGACATGGAGAAGACAACCTTTGTTACACAGTGGGGCACTTTTTGTTATAAGGTGATGCCATTTGGTTTGAAGAATGCAGGGGCAACATATCAGCGTGCTATGGTGGCTTTGTTTCATGATATGATTCATCATGAGATAGAAGTATATGTGGATGATATGATAGCCAGATCCCAGAATGAAGAACAACATCTTGATCATCTGTACAAGCTGTTTGAGAGGTTGAAGAAATACAAGTTGAGATTGAACCCAAACAAGTGTACTTTTGGAGTTAGATCTGGTAAGCTCCTGGGTTTCATTGTCAGTGGAAAAGGTATTGAAGTGGATCCTGCAAAAGTGAAAGCTATACGAGAGATGCCAGCTCCCCGTACTGAAAAGGAGGTTAGAGGTTTCTTGGGACGATTGAACTACATTGCAAGATTTATTTCCCAATTAACTGCCATCTGTGAGCCAATCTTCAAGTTGTTGAAAAAAGATCAGGTGATGGAATGGAATGATGAGTGCCAGACTGCCTTTGATGAAATCAAGAGATACCTGCTAGAACCTCCAATTTTGATGCCACCAGTTGATGGAAGACCCTTGATTATGTACTTAACAGTGCTAGACAACTCAATGGGGTGTGTATTGGGGCAACATGACGAGTCTGGTCGAAAAGAGCAGGCAATATACTACCTTAGCAAAAAGTTTACCGACTGTGAAACAAGATACTCACTGCTCGAGAAAACTTGTTGCGCTTTGGCATGGGCTGCTCGCCGACTAAGACAGTATATGTTGACCCATACTACCTTATTGATTTTAAAGATGGATCCAATCAAGTACATATTTGAGAAACCTGCTCTCTCCGGAAGAATTGCGAGATGGCAAATGATCTTGACAGAATATGACATACAATACACTACTCAGAAGGCCATTAAAGGAAGTGTTGTTGCTGATCAGTTGGCTCATCAAGCAGTAGATGATTACCAGTCAATGAATTTTGAGTTCCCTGATGAAGACATTATGATTATTACCAAAGAACCTGGACAATATGACGGACCTGAACAAGGATCCCGATGGACCATGGTTTTTGATGGTGCTTCCAATGCACTTGGTAATGGTGTTGGTGTTGTGATTAGTTCCCCTGAAGGTTGTCATACCCCGATTACTGCAAGATTGTGTTTCTATTGTACCAATAACATGGCTGAGTATGAGGCATGTATCCTGGGTATTAAAGCTGCTATTGATATGGAGATTCAGTTCCTTGATGTGTATGGAGATTCAGCCCTGGTAGTTAGTCAGATTAAAGGAGATTGGGGTACTAAGCATGATAACCTCATTCCTTACAGAGAGCATGTGTTGTCTTTGATCCCACATTTCAAAGAGATTACCTTTGGACATATTCCACGAAGAGAGAATCAGTTGGCAGATGCATTAGCCACCATGGCATCCATGTTTGAGATCAGTTGGGATGATGAAGCTCCCAAGATTACTATTGATAGATTTGAGAAGCCTGCATACTGCAATGAGATTGACACTGAAGGGGCAGAGGAGAAGCCTTGGTTCTATGAAGTGAAAAGATATCTTGAAGCTCAGGAGTTCCCTGAAGGGGCATCTGTCAAAGATAATAAGTTTCTGAGAAGGTTTTCTGCTAAGTTCTTTTTGAGTAATGGGATTTTGTACAAGCGCAATCATGATTCAACTATGCTTCGTTGTGTGGATAAGAAGGAAGCAACTGAGATTATGGAGGATATGCATGACGGAATTTTTGGCACTCATTCTAGTGGACATACTATGGCAAAGAAGATATTGAGAGCAGGTTACTATTGGTCTACCATGGAAGCTGATTGTTATCAACACTCCAGAACATGTCACAAGTGTCAAATTTATGCTGATAAAGTACATATACCTCCATCACCCTTGAATGTGTTGACTGCTCCTTGGCCTTTTGCTATGTAGGGCATTGACATGATTGGTGAGATCAAACCTACTGCTTCTAACGGACATCGTTTCATCTTGGTTGCTATTGATTACTTCACAAAGTGGGTAGAGGCAGCTTCATTTGCATCTGTTACCAAGAATGTTGTGGCTCGATTCATTAAGAATAATCTCATATGTAGGTATGGCATCCCTGAAAGGATTATCACTGACAATGGCTCTAATCTGAACAACACTATGATTACTGATCTCTGCACGCAGTTCAAGATTAAGCATCACAACTTTTCTCCGTACCGTCCAAAGATGAATGGGGCAGTCGAAGCTGCTAATAAGAACATTAAGAAGATTATACAGAAGATGACTGTGACTTATAAAGATTGGCATGAGATGTTACCATTTGCTCTTCATGGTTATCGTACCACAATACGTACTTCAACAGGGGCAACCCCATTCTCCTTAGTCTATGGTATGGACGCAGTTTTGCCCATTGAAGTTCAGATCCCCTCCTTAAGAATTATGAAGGATGCAGGCTTGGATGAAGATGAGTGGATTCAGACTCGACTGGACCAGATAAATTTGATTGATGAGAAGAGGTTAGCAGCAGTTTGTCATGGCCAGATGTACCAGAAACGGATGATCAAAGCTTTTAACAAGAAGGTTAAGCCAAAGGTATATCAGGCTGGTGATTTGGTAATCAAGCGTATCATATTACCACAGGGTGATCCTAGGGGCAAGTGGACTCCTACTTATGAAGGTCCATTTGTAGTCAAGACAGTGTTCTCAGGAGGTGCCATGATACTGACTACAATGGATGGTGAAGACTTCCCACAGCCTGTAAATGCAGACATAGTTAAAAAATACTACGCATAAA
Source organism: Lathyrus aphaca (assembly GCA_963966055.1). Lineage (NCBI taxonomy): Eukaryota > Viridiplantae > Streptophyta > Magnoliopsida > Fabales > Fabaceae > Lathyrus > Lathyrus aphaca. The sequence continues at coordinate 318,888,176 of OZ014519.1, read as the reverse complement.
AAGAGACCCGCTAGGTTGACAGGCCTAGGCAAAAATAAGGGCATCCCGACAAACCAAAAGGGTTTGGGCAAAAATTAGGGATATATATAAAAAGATGTATACCCGGCAAGTCGAAAACCTGAAAAGGAGGCTTGGGCAAAAAAGGGTATCCCGGTGGATTGAAAACCTGAAAGGGCAATCCAGGCAAAAGTTAGGGATTAAAGCGTATGACTATGTCTCGTTTGGATCACCCATGAAACTGCAACCAGCTGTACTACTTACTCAAGTTCGAACAGTTAAAGCTCAATTCAATCGTTTCCGTCTCAACAGCAGAAGATGAGATACTTGAAGATAATGGCGATAGTGGAATTGAAACTCAATAGGATTATTTCCCACATAGCTGATTCTCTTTGTCTTGTAAAAATTTCTTATGACAAAATCCTCTTACTAGGGTTTATGTCTCCTTGTACAAATTTTCCCGTGTATGGGTCACCTTTTGATATAAATAAATTCCATCTTTTGAATTCAGATTTACTTTTACCCTATTTACATAAGCGAAACGTCCATTGTTTTTGAATGTATGTATGCTTTTGAATATGATTGATGTTTACTAGAAATGCATGTATGCTTTTTAATATGATTGATGTTTACCAGAAATGCATAAAAATGCAGTAATAGTATTTACTAAGGACGAACGAGGGAAGGATTTCAACGAAGCTTCGCCGGTTCATCTCTACAAAACAGTTACAAACCCTCAGTAGGACAAATCCGTCTTCATAAAGTCCCATCTCCCCTGGAATTTATATCCATCTCTTTTATCCTCATACGGATATACGGGAATTTAATTTCCAATAAGGGTACGACGAACGAAGACGGGAGGTTATATCTACTCTACCATCAAACAAAGACGAAGGTTATGTATACCTTACTATCCCCAGCAAACGGGAGGTTATATATACCTTGCTATCCCCAGCAGACGGGAGGTTATATATACCTTACTATCCCCAGCAGACGGGAGGTTATATATACCTTGCTATTCCCAGCCTACGGGAGGTTATGTATAATATATTATCAAACAAGACGGGAACGAGTTCCTCATATTCTTCAACAACGAATCGGGATTTATTTTCCCTGGTCAGCAGTTGTTATACGAAGATATCCAGACGCTTCCGGCAGCATCATATCATACATACATCATTTACACCATACCATAACACACATATCTATAGATACATAATACATTACTTAAGTGCATCATATCATACATGCATACATAATGCATAAACTAATATTATTATACAGAATGATACCTTATTTTCAGGTTAATTATCCAGCAAACAGACTTATGATTATCAGGATTGCTTTATCCTCCTGAAAGTTATCATCCCTCAGGATTGCTTTATCCTCCTGAAAGCATATCATCCATCAGGACTGCTTCATCCTCCTGACAGCTATCATCATTACTTCAGGATTTCTCTATCCTCCTGAAAATTCCTATTACATCAGGATTGCTTTATCCTCCTGAAATCACATTACTACATCAGGATTGCTTTATCCTCCTGACAGCTTATTACTACCTCAGGATTGCTTTATCCTCCTGACAGCTTTTTATTACATCAGGACTGCTTCATCCTCCTGAAAGCTTTTTATTACATCAGGACTGCTTCATCCTCCTGGAAGCATATTATCAATACCTCAGGATTGCTTTACCCCCCTGACAGCTTCTTTACTTCAGGATTGCTTCATCCTCCTGAAAGCATACAATTACCCCAGGAATGCTTCATCCTCCTGGAAAATTATTACTACCTCAGGATTGCTTTATCCTCCTGACAACTTATTATTACCTCAGGATTTCTTTATCCTCCTGACAGCTTATTATTACCTCAGGACTGCTTTATCCTCCTGAAAACTTATTATTACCTCAGGATTGCTTTATCCTCCTGACAGCTTATTATTACCTCAGGATTGCTTTATCCTCCTGAAAGCTTATTATTACCTCAGGGCTGCTCCATCCTCCTGATAGCTATTGTCAATATCTCAGGACTGCTTTATCCTCCTGAAAGTTGTCATTATACCTTCATATTCTGGACTGCTTTATCCTCCAAGTGGCATCTTTAAGCCCACTCAAGCATATTCAATTAGCCATCTGTATCACTCTATGCACTGGTGAGGGCAAATTTTTGGGCTTTTGTGTTCAATCCCCTTCAACCTTCCAGGTCACGACTGGAAAACATACCAATCTAACCCCTCAGGTTTCAGAAAATTGAACAGGGGCAGCTGTTGCACCCCAAAATTTGCCCTCACAATACAAGACTTTGTGTGCTAAGAAGGTTCACAAGGTTCACAAGATTCACAATGCTTTCAAGACCTTTCATGAGGTTCATGAAGCCTACAAGTCACTTCATGAAGGTTCACAAGGTTCACAAGTTTCCCAATGCTTTCAATACCTTCCATGAGGCTCATGAAGTCTACAAGTCACTTCATGAAGGTTCACAAGGTTCACAAGATTCACAGTGCTCACCAGACTTTTTATGAGGCTCATGAAGTCTACAAGTCACTTCATGAAGGTTCACAAGGTTCACAATACCTCCCATGAGGTCCATAAGACATTTTATGATGGTTCACATGGTTCACAAGGTTCACAAAGTTCACAACTGGTCAGAAGAGTTGACAATTTCCTCAGACAATGCACCTCCTAAGCAGTGCATCCAAAGCTAGGGTTTTGACTTTAATCAGGCTAAATGAACTTCCAAGACTTCAAGTGAGCTTCATAACATCTTATATGTGTGTAAGAACCCCCATGACAAGTTTCAAGACTTTTCTCAGAAGTTTGCTCAGTCAGATGATCAAATAAGTCAAAATCAGTCAAAGGAGTTAAAAAGTCAAACTGAGGTCAACTGTGGTCAAACCAAAGTCAAACTTCATGATTTTTTGCCAACATCAAGTATATGAAGTAAAATTCATCATTTGATCAAGGGTTGATCATGATTCATCAAGGAGATTTCAGATCATCAAGAATCAGGAGTTTCTAAATTAGGGTTTCCTCAGTAAAAGTCAACTGAACTTTGACCAGCCATAACTTTCACATACTTCATCACCAAGTCTCCATCCAAAGCTCATTTGTAAGGAAATTGAATTATCTACAACTTTGTGTCTCACAAGCCAAGCCCAAAAATGCTTCATTTGGAAGGTATGAGCTAAGACATTATAGGTCCTTTTGAAAGTCAACAAAAAGTCAACAACTTCATAAGGGCATAACTTGAGATTGGTAAATGATATGGATATGAAACCATTGGGGTTGGTTAGAGGACTCTTCAAGCTTTCCAAAATGTCCAAGAACACCCTCATACCATTAAAATTGAGGGATATGTGCCCTTGCAAAGTTGGGAAATTTTGGGTTGGTTCATGAAGAAAAAGGAGGTCTAAAACCAATTTTTTCCAAATGGGCTTGCCAAATAATGACCCAACCCACTTCATAACATCTAGCACGAAATTAATTTAATTTATTCATAATTTTATTTATTTTGTTTTTATTTATTATGATTTTTATATTAAAAAGTCATTTTAAATTCAAATAAAATATAAAATCATGAAAATTAATTTTAATTTTGCTTCTAGAAAATCTTAAATCACATTTAAGTTTGATTGATACAAGAATTATGAAAATCCTCCCAAAATAGCAAGGGTTTATGCATGAATATTTGATTTTCAAGGCATGATCATTTTGGATCTTTTCATATCAAATTCTCCACACAACCATTCAATCTTATTGACCTAATTCACTCTCCTATAAGTACTAAACACAACCCTAACATGAATTCACGGATTCCACAGCCCCAAGAGTAAGTTCATATTGTTCAAAAACCTTCACAAAACTCACATTCGGTTTTCAATCTCCAAGGCATTTGAAGGTAAAATAAGAACATAGCAATGTTCCTTGGACTTCTCTAATCATGAACCAATACTCATATGCATCAAAACTATGCCATATCACTCAAACCGAATCCTCATTGTGCTTGAAAATAATTTTTTCGATTTCATTAATTTGTTGCTTTTCAATGAATTTTGTTTGGTTAATGATGTTTGTGACATTGTATAGATCGTTTCTGGACCAATTGATTAAAGCTTCACTGCCTAGAATGGATTCGGCCATGATTAGGGTTTTGACCTCCAAATTAGGGTTCTTCGATTCACTAAATATAAATAAATTTGAAGAATATAGGGATGTTGTGTGAATCATAAGGATCATAAAACACTGATCAATTTCATGAACTGGTACTGTTTTGTTGGAGTTTCGTTTTCGCAGGTTTGAAAAATGGAAGAACACGCAGCAAATTTCGCAGGAAAAGTGGCATGAATTTTCGCAGGAAATCTGGGGAAGACGAAGCTAGTTGGCGCGTTCAGAAAAATTCAAATTTTATTTAAAATATTTTATGTTATCTTGTTGGTTCATTATCACAACAGGATGTTTGGCCCAGTGGAAAGTCAGGCGTGCGTTTGATGAGAGGGCGAGGGATCGAATCCTGGCTGTGACAAATATTTTTGAGTTTTCTCATTTATACATTGAATATAATATATTATTATTTGTTGATGGTTTGTTAACAGATTAGCTCACCTAGCTGGGATGGTCATGCGTGTATGTGTTTGCTCAAGAGGTCCTGGGTTCAATCCTCCCCCAGGCCTTTTGCTTCCTTTTGTTTTTTCTGGATTTTTCAGGATATGAAACAAAATCAATTCTACCCCTTTGCTTGCTGCCTGCGCATGATGGCTTAGTGGTGGGTGTTGTTGCTGGTAATCAGAGTGACCTGGGTTCAAACCCCAGCCAGGTAAGTTCCAAGTTTTTTTTTCTTTTTTTCATTTTATTTGTTCTAATTGTTTTATTATTAAATTATATGTAGTTTTATTCATATTATATTTCTAAATAATTCAAAAAAATAAAACATGTTTATATGATTATATTTTCCAAATTCTAAAATATGTATTTTCTTAATTCAAAAAAATTATTTCTTTTATTATGTAATTAAATTATAATATATGTATATTAATTTTGTATATTAGATTATAAACCCTAAAAAATATTTTCTAAACAAACCCTAATTTTGAAAACCCTAATTTATTTTTCTCTAAACAATTATTAAAAACCTAATTTTTATTTTCTAATTTTTTGTAAATATAATTATTATGTATATATTTTTTATATTATAATTAATCCCATTATATAAATATTCTATCATTGTTTATAATCAATTATATGTAAATAATTTCTAAAATTGCAAAATTTAATAATTTCTTATAATATGTTCATAATTTAATTAATTTGTTTATAATTTTAAATTTTTATGATTAATTAATATAATTGTTCTTATTTTTCTATTAAGTCATTAAAATTTTATTTTGTTTATTATTATCACTAATCCATTTATTTTTAAATTATGCTTATTATTATTATTTCACTAACCTTATTTATTTTTGATTATTATTACTAACCCCTATTATAATTATTATTGCTTATTTATTTATTTTGCTTATTATTTATATTTTTGCTTATTTATTCTTGCTATTTATAATTAATTGCTGATTATTATTATGTAAATGCTTCTGGATGTAATCTTTGTAAATATTTAAATTATTTAATTTGCTTGCTATGGTTAGTAAAATAGGGAGTGTAAACATGTATTATATTTAAAATTAATTTAGGTCATTTAAATTATAAGATAAATTAAATTAAACACTCACACATGTAAGTCGATTTTTAATCGCCATCTCACTTTCTAGGGTTACCTCTCAATGTTGCCTATATCATAAGGTCAAGTGGGGTGTATAAAGCAAAGTCCCTTAAAAGAAAAGTCATCAAGTCCCTTAATGGTTGCCTTTCATAAAGATCTTGTCCCTTTCGAATAATGATGACAGTCCCTCCAAGATTGCTTAATACACCCCACAGTTGCCTTCATTGACAGATGTCCCTCATATGTCCCTCACATCCAAGGTAACGACTACCTATTCCTCAATAATAGGGATAGTCTTACCATTTAAAGGATAAAGAACAGAAAGACTTAAACTTTAGGGTAGGTACCTCATAGTTACTTGCTCACTACTTAAAAATTTCTCAAACACTTCATACTTTCAAACAAATTTTCAAACACAAGTTTTTACGCATCCGTACATGGATCATTATTAACTCTTATGAAAATTTTTATTCACACACTTCACCTTTTCAAAAAATAATTCAAAGTGAGCTAAGTAACTAAGAGCCCATGGATAACCATGGATGTAAAGGGTGCTAACACCTTCCCTTTACATAACCTACCCCCCGGACCCAAATATCTTTTAAAAAGGTCTTTCCTGTTCTTTTATGCCTTTCCTTTGGATAAAATAAAAGTCGGTGGCGACTCTTGCTATCCGCAACATAACTAAAGTCAGTTCTCCCACCGTGTTACAGAACTGGCGACTCTGCTGGGGATTTAATAAAAGAGGGGTACCCTTAGGAATTAAGATCACTTTAAATTGTTTGCCTTGTTTGCTTTATATTACTTGTTGGGGTGCTCTTATGTGTGAAAGGTCCTAACCCGGATCTAGTGTACCTTAGGTAAATGGCAATAGACCAAGGAAACTGTACGACGTATATCGATACGGTTGATCTGGTGGCCATAGTTAGTGCGACTTCTTGGTTGGTGCTTATGTTCCTTAAGTCAAGTTGAGGATAATATGAGGCTGCCATATGTTGTCAATGCACTAACTAACTTTTAGAACCCTATTTAACTCATCTTGGCCTTTAGAAGGTAGTGAGGTAACCGGATTTGGTGCAGACAGAAGTTGGTTGACACTCGATACTACGCTCATTGAGATCTTAAACTTGGAGGGTTTTGGTTGGCAAGTAAGTTGCCTACTGAACAACCACCCTTGTGAAGGATCAATGATATTGAGATCCCTTAGAACCTGGTTACTTTTGTAGGACAGGATGAACCAACTAACTTCAGGGGAGGGTACTTACCTTTGAACCTCATGCAAGCCTTTAAACCTAGGGCTATTGTATGACTTGCTTGTGTGTGCCACATGTTTGTGATTGAGCATAACATCATGACATCATCATGCATCATAAGCATAGCATTTTCTCTAACCATTTCAAGGACCAAAGGATTTATCTTTGTTCTTTGTTGCAGGTCATGGCTTCTGCTCGTAGAAACACTATCAGGATCAACTTTGTAGGCATACCTCCTAAGCTTAAGGAATTGGTTTCTCAAGTGTCTGAAAACTCTCAGTTCATCAAGAGACACGGTCACCTACTGGATCTAGTCACTTCAGGGTTCAATGAAGACATGATGAATGTCCTGTTTCAGTTCTTTGATCTTAAACATCATTGTTTCACATTCCCCGATTATCAGTTGGTTCCTACAATGGAGGAGTTCTCTAAACTTCTGGGTATACCTGTTCTTGATCAGAAACCATTCACAGGTTTGGAAAGAGAGCCTAAACCTGAGGTTATTGCTGCAGCTCTACATCTGAAAAAGTCTGATATTATTCTAGAAACGAGAAGTGGAGTCAAGGGTGTTCTAGCTAAGGTGTTGATAGAGAAGGCTCAAATGTTCTTGAAGGCCATGAGTCATGATGCTTTTGAGGAGATCTTAGCCTTTCTGATATACGGCTTAGTATTGTTCCCCAATCCAGATCAGTTCATAGATGTTCATGCCATCAACATTTTTCTGAGTCACAATCCAGTGCCTACATTGCTTGGAGACATCCTGCATTCTCTTCACACCCGTACTACCAGGGCAAGAGGAACTTTGATGTGCTGCATACCTTTGCTATCTAGGTGGTTTATTTCTCACCTTCCTCGCTCAATAATGAAGAATGAGCAAGGGTTCAGGTGGTCCAAGAGAATCATGTCACTCTCGCATTCAGATATCCATTGGTGCTCCAGATCTATGGAGAACGTCACTATCATTGACCGTTGTGGGGAGTTTCCTAATGTGCCACTTCTAGGCATAAGAGGAGGCATCACCTACAACCCCTCTCTAGCTTTACGACAGTTTGGTTATGCTCGGAGTGACGGTCCACATGACATGTTGATTCAGGGCATTGTGTTTGACTACGACAATGATCTTCAGGGTTACCGTCAGAGATTCATAAGAGCATGGGGAAAGGTAAACAGGGTTGACAGCAAGACACTGGAGCCTAAGCACACTATTCCTATGGAAGCTTATCTCAGATGGGTGCGATCTCGTGCTCAGACTCTTATGATGCCATATCCTGCTATCCTACCAGTTACCATGGAACCTGTTGCTGAAGGAGACACAGCTTATACCATCCTTCACCCAGACATGCCCACTGATATGGACGACTTACAGAGATCTTGGATCCAGTTGAAGGAGCAAAGGGATACTTTCGAGGCTCATTACAAAGCAAGCCAAGAAAGAATCCTGGAACTAACAAAACAACTTCATGAGGAGCGGAATCTCAATTCATACCTCAACACAAAGAGGAAACGTCCATGGGAGACTTAAAACCCCATCCTTTGTATTTATTGCATTTCATTTCCTGTAAGCCCAAGAGGAAAAACAAATTTATTACTAATAAAAGTTTACCTTCTTGATTGTTTAAGCAAATTTAAATCCCGCGATCCTTGAAAACATTGCATACGCATTAATACATCATATCATTGCATCACAGGTTTATAATTGTACACAGGTTTCTCATCTTCTCGCTGTTTATTTCAGCAATGGCTCTTGAATAATCAGTTAAGGATCTCCAGGCACAGAATGCACAGTTCCAAGAGCTGATTCTGAACCTATCCAAGGGGAAGGATGAATTGAAGACACTGCTGGACAAGAAGACTAAGAAGACTAGAAGGTCAGGTGGCCTGCTCAACATGGGAAGAAGGTTCAGAGGTCCTGTCAAGACCAGAGAACAGGTTGAAGACTATGAATCTGAGGAATCTGAAAAAGAGGGAGGCAGTCTCCACAACACTATGGGGGACTCTGATTCTGATGCTAATTATTACCATGATCCTAATGAGGACAAATTCAAGATGCTGGTGGATAGGATGGATGCTATGGAGTTGCAGAAATCTTCTGGGCTAGATTTTGAAGATTTGAGTCTGATATCTGGGGTTGTCATACCCATTGGTTTCAAGGTTCCTACCTTTGTTGTTTATGATGGGGTTTCCTGTCCCAAGCTGCATTTGAGGTCTTATGTCAGAAGGATTCAACCTCACACTGCTGACAAGAAGTTGTGGATCCACTTTTTCCAAGAGAGCTTATCTGGAGCTCAGTTGGAGTGGTATTATCAATTGGAGAGTGTCAACATCAGGGATTGGAATGATCTTGCTGAAGCTTTCTATAAGCAGTATCAATACAATGCTGACTTAGCTCCCACTCGCATGTAGTTGCAAAGCATGTCCATGGGTGCCAAAGAAAGCTTTAAGGAGTATGCTCAGAAATGGAGAGACTTAGCTGGAAGAGTTCAACCCCCTTTGACTGACAGGGAATTGGTTGATATGTTCATGTGTACGCTGAATGGTCCGTTTTACAGTCATCTCATTGGAAGCTCATCATCTGGCTTCACTGAGTTGATCATGACAGGAGAGCGAGTGGAAAATGGTATAAAGAATGGCAAGATCCAGGTGGGTACTTCTTCATCAAGTGCTGCAAAGAAGCCTCCCACTGGGAAGAAAGAATCCAATGCTGTTTATGGACTGCCTGATCGTAACAGAAGGCATCAGTCTGTTAGTGCAGTTCATATTTCAAATCCAACTCCTGCAACAACAGAGCAGCCACAGGGCAACCAACAGAGGGCTAGAAGGCAGTTCACAAAGATCAACATGTCACTGGCTCAGGCATTGCAACATTTGTTGAAAGCTGAACTCATTACTTTGAAGGAGGCTCCTCAGAATCCTAATGTTACCTCACCCAGGTACAAACCCAATGCATGATGTGCATATCATTCAAACTGTCAGGGTCATGATACTAATAACTGCTGGGTCTTGAAGAACAAAATTCAAGATATGATTGAGGCTGGAGAGATTGAATTTGACCCTCCGGGTACTCCAAATGTGATTACTGCTCCAATGCCAAATCACGAGAAGACTGTCAATGCCATTGATGAAGATCTACATGTCTATTCAGTTGCGGAGTTGACCACACCATTGTCTGTTATCAAGAAAAAGTTAGTACAGGCTGGACTCTTTCCAGGTTGTCGTGAAGATTGTTTGTATTGTACCTATAAGCCGGATAGTTGCTTGAGATTGAGAGATGGAATTCAGCGTCTCATGGATAAGTATACCATAGTGTTTGAGAGGACTCCATCGTCTGTAGAAAGTATGGTGGATCATCTTACTCAAGGTAGGAAGATTGAAGAGGTTGATATGGTTGACAAAGTACGGGTAAGAATCACTTCAAAGAGACCTATTAAAATCACCCATCAGGGTCCAATCAAGATTACTGCTGAAGTCCCTATGAAAGTTGTTGCTGAAGCCAGAGTGGCTCCTCTGATCATTACTACTCCTGGTCCTATTCCATATACATCTGATAAAGCCGTGCCTTGGCACTATGGGTCTGATGTTTACATCCATGGTGTTAAGCAGGAGCCCTTAGCTGATGTGCCTGTTGATATTGATAATATTGCTGGATCTAGTAAGATCACACGTAGTGGAAGAGTTTTCTCACCTCCAGTTACTTCTAAGAATGCAGTTACTCCTATTGCTACCTCTACCACTGATGCTCGGGGCAAGGGTCCTGTTATTGAGCCTATATCTGCTGATGTGCCAACTGCTGATGATCTCTCTAAGCAGATGGAAGAAGTATTGAAAATCATTCGCAAGAGTGATTATGACATTGTTGATCAGTTGGGACATACTCCCTCAAAGATTTCTATGCTGTCCTTGTTGTTATGTTCTGAAGCTCATGCAAAAGCTTTGATCAAGTTTCTGAAGACTGCTCATGTGCCCAATGCCATTTCTGTTGACCAGTTTGAGAATTGTGTTGCTCACCTGACTTATGATAATGGATTGGGATTTTCTGATGCTGATTTGACCCCTGCTAAGAGAGATCATAACAGGGCCTTGCATATTTCAATTGAATGCAGGGGCACTACCCTGTCACATGTATTGATAGACAATGGTTCCTCTCTAAATGGGTTGCCCAAGGAAGTCCTGAATAAGCTGAGTCCTGAAGATGCTGTACTGAAGCCCAGTAATATTGTGGTAAAGGCTTTTGATGGTTCTAGAAGAGTAGTACATGGGGAAGTTGATCTGCCAATTAAAGTTGGCTCCCAAGTTTTTACTGCTACATTTTATGTGATGGATATTCGTCCTTCATACTCTTGTCTGCTTGGTCGTCCCTGGATCCATGGGGCAGGTGCTGTAACCTCTACATTACACCAAAAGTTGAGATATCCGGTGGAAGGAAAGGTTGTTAGTATCTATGGAGAAGAAGAATACTTTGTCAGCCATGTAAATACCTTCAAGTATCTGGAAATGGAAGGTGAATACATTGAAACTCCGTGTCAGACATTTGAAGTGGTTCCCTGGATTATTAATGATTATGTAGCTCCTCCGGTAGCGAAGAAAGTTCCCGTGGTCACCAGAAAACCTCCAACAATGGCCATGGCCTCCCTCAATGATGTTAGGGCTGTGGTAGATGAAGGTGGTTGTACTATTTGGGGTCAGCTTCCTGATATCCCATACAAGTCTGACAAATTTGGTTTGGGTTTCACTGCAGAGTCCCAGACGGCTGTTCGTCGTGCTCGTGCTGTTCGTATCACCAATCACGGGGTTATGAAAGATCAGATCAATGTTGTGGGAGACTATGATGAAGACTACAACTTGGATGCTTGGATTTTTCCTACTGTGGGTGTTGGACTCAATAACTGGAAAGCTGAAGATGTTATCCCTATCTCCTTTAGTCAGGAGTAAATACTATTACTGTGTTGTTGCTTTTAAGTTTGTAATTTCTTGAACAATTGAACTCTTAAGCCTTGTGCCTTACCCGGGGCACAATGGTGTGCTTGTTACGGGCTGTCATTTCATTTGCATACTTCATTCAATAAAATCAGTGGACGTTTCGTTTTAGTAAATATTGTGTTCCTTGTCTTTCTTTTTCTTTTACTTTTTATCAGCTATGTGTTCTTACACACACCCACATCACTAAAATGCAGATCCTCATCCACTCTGGATCCTGTTGATAACAGTTCTACTATTGCCAATTATAATTTCGAGAATCCGATCTATCAAACTGAAGACGGAAATGAGGACGATTGTGAAGTACCTGTAGAGCTTGCTAGGTTGTTACAACAAGAAGAGAAAGCCATACAGCCACATGAAGAGCTAGTCGAAGTTGTGAATTTGGGAACTGAAGAAAACAAGAAAGAGGTCAAGATAGGGGCTGACTTAGAGGACAGTGTTAAAAGCAGATTGATTCAGATGTTACGTGACTATGTAGAGATCTTTGCTTGGTCTTATGAAGATATGCCAGGGTTGGATACAGACATTGTGGTTCATCGTTTACTAGTAAAAGAAGATTGTCGTCCAAAGAAGCAGAAGGTTCGTCGTATGCGTCCTGAAATGTCAGAAAAGATCAAAGCAGAGGTAATGAAACAGTTCAATGCAGGGTTCTTAGCAGTAACTTCTTATCCTCAGTGGGTTGCAAATGTGGTACCAGTTCCTAAGAAAGATGGTAAGGTACGTATGTGTGTGGACTACAGAGATTTGAACAAGGCTAGCCCCAAAGATGACTTCCCACTTCCTCATATTGATGTCCTGGTAGACAACACCACTCAGCATAAGGTATTCTCTTTTATGGATGGTTTCTCTGGTTACAATCAAATCAAGATGGCTCCTGAAGACATGGAGAAGACAACCTTTGTTACACAGTGGGGCACTTTTTGTTATAAGGTGATGCCATTTGGTTTGAAGAATGCAGGGGCAACATATCAGCGTGCTATGGTGGCTTTGTTTCATGATATGATTCATCATGAGATAGAAGTATATGTGGATGGTATGATAGCCAGATCCCAGAATGAAGAACAACATCTTGATCATCTGTACAAGCTGTTTGAGAGGTTGAAGAAATACAAGTTGAGATTGAACCCAAACAAGTGTACTTTTGGAGTTAGATCTGGTAAGCTCCTGGGTTTCATTGTCAGTGGAAAAGGTATTGAAGTGGATCCTGCAAAAGTGAAAGCTATACGAGAGATGCCAGCTCCCCGTACTAAAAAGGAGGTTAGAGGTTTCTTGGGACGATTGAACTACATTGCAAGATTTATTTCCCAATTAACTGCCATCTGTGAGCCAATCTTCAAGTTGTTGAAAAAAGATCAGGTGATGGAATGGAATGATGAGTGCCAGACTGCCTTTGATGAAATCAAGAGATACCTGCTAGAACCTCCAATTTTGATGCCACCAGTTGATGGAAGACCCTTGATTATGTACTTAACAGTGCTAGACAACTCAATGGGGTGTGTATTGGGGCAACATGACGAGTCTGGTCGAAAAGAGCAGGCAATATACTACCTTAGCAAAAAGTTTACCGACTGTGAAACAAGATACTCACTGCTCGAGAAAACTTGTTGCGCTTTGGCATGGGCTGCTCGCCGACTAAGACAGTATATGTTGACCCATACTACCTTATTGATTTTAAAGATGGATCCAATCAAGTACATATTTGAGAAACCTGCTCTCTCCGGAAGAATTGCGAGATGGCAAATGATCTTGACAGAATATGACATACAATACACTACTCAGAAGGCCATTAAAGGAAGTGTTGTTGCTGATCAGTTGGCTCATCAAGCAGTAGATGATTACCAGTCAATGAATTTTGAGTTCCCTGATGAAGACATTATGATTATTACCAAAGAACCTGGACAATATGACGGACCTGAACAAGGATCCCGATGGACCATGGTTTTTGATGGTGCTTCCAATGCACTTGGTAATGGTGTTGGTGTTGTGATTAGTTCCCCTGAAGGTTGTCATACCCCGATTACTGCAAGATTGTGTTTCTATTGTACCAATAACATGGCTGAGTATGAGGCATGTATCCTGGGTATTAAAGCTGCTATTGATATGGAGATTCAGTTCCTTGATGTGTATGGAGATTCAGCCCTGGTAGTTAGTCAGATTAAAGGAGATTGGGGTACTAAGCATGATAACCTCATTCCTTACAGAGAGCATGTGTTGTCTTTGATCCCACATTTCAAAGAGATTACCTTTGGACATATTCCACGAAGAGAGAATCAGTTGGCAGATGCATTAGCCACCATGGCATCCATGTTTGAGATCAGTTGGGATGATGAAGCTCCCAAGATTACTATTGATAGATTTGAGAAGCCTGCATACTACAATGAGATTGACACTGAAGGGGCAGAGGAGAAGCCTTGGTTCTATGAAGTGAAAAGATATCTTGAAGCTCAGGAGTTCCCTGAAGGGGCATCTGTCAAAGATAAGAAGTTTCTGAGAAGGTTTTCTGCTAAGTTCTTTTTGAGTAATGGGATTTTGTACAAGCGCAATCATGATTCAACTATGCTTCGTTGTGTGGATAAGAAGGAAGCAACTGAGATTATGGAGGATATGCATGACGGAATTTTTGGCACTCATTCTAGTGGACATACTATGGCAAAGAAGATATTGAGAGCAGGTTACTATTGGTCTACCATGGAAGCTGATTGTTATCAACACTCCAGAACATGTCACAAGTGTCAAATTTATGCTGATAAAGTACATATACCTCCATCACCCTTGAATGTGTTGACTGCTCCTTGGCCTTTTGCTATGTAGGGCATTGACATGATTGGTGAGATCAAACCTACTGCTTCTAACGGACATCGTTTCATCTTGGTTGCTATTGATTACTTCACAAAGTGGGTAGAGGCAGCTTCATTTGCATCTGTTACCAAGAATGTTGTGGCTCGATTCATTAAGAATAATCTCATATGTAGGTATGGCATCCCTGAAAGGATTATCACTGACAATGGCTCTAATCTGAACAACACTATGATTACTGATCTCTGCACGCAGTTCAAGATTAAGCATCACAACTTTTCTCCGTACCGTCCAAAGATGAATGGGGCAGTCGAAGCTGCTAATAAGAACATTAAGAAGATTATACAGAAGATGACTGTGACTTATAAAGATTGGCATGAGATGTTACCATTTGCTCTTCATGGTTATCGTACCACAATACGTACTTCAACAGGGGCAACCCCATTCTCCTTAGTCTATGGTATGGACGCAGTTTTGCCCATTGAAGTTCAGATCCCCTCCTTAAGAATTATGAAGGATGCAGGCTTGGATGAAGATGAGTGGATTCAGACTCGACTGGACCAGATAAATTTGATTGATGAGAAGAGGTTAGCAGCAGTTTGTCATGGCCAGATGTACCAGAAACGGATGATCAAAGCTTTTAACAAGAAGGTTAAGCCAAAGGTATATCAGGCTGGTGATTTGGTAATCAAGCGTATCATATTACCACAGGGTGATCCTAGGGGCAAGTGGACTCCTACTTATGAAGGTCCATTTGTAGTCAAGACAGTGTTCTCAGGAGGTGCCATGATACTGACTACAATGGATGGTGAAGACTTCCCACAGCCTGTAAATGCAGACATAGTTAAAAAATACTACGCATAAAAAGAGACCCGCTAGGTTGACAGGCCTAGGCAAAAATAAGGGCATCCCGGCAAACCAAAAGGGTTTGGGCAAAAATTAGGGATATATATAAAAAGATGTATACCCGGCAAGTCGAAAACCTGAAAAGGAGGCTTGGGCAAAAAAGGGTATCCCGGTGGATTGAAAACCTGAAAGGGCAATCCAGGCAAAAGTTAGGGATTAAAGCGTATGACTATGTCTCGTTTGGATCACCAATGAAACTGCAACCAGCTGTACTACTTACTCAAGTTCGAACAGTTAAAGCTCAATTCAATCGTTTCCGTCTCAACAGCAGAAGATGAGATACTTGAAGATAATGGCAATAGTGGAATTGAAACTCAATAGGATTATTTCCCACATAGCTGATTCTCTTTGTCTTGTAAAAATTTCTTATGACAAAATCCTCTTACTAGGGTTTATGTCTCCTTGTACAAATTTGCCCGTGTATGGGTCACCTTTTGATATAAATAAATTCCATCTTTTGAATTCAGATTTACTTTTACCCTATTTACATAAGCGAAACGTCCATTGTTTTTGAATGTATGTATGCTTTTGAATATGATTGATGTTTACCAGAAATGCATGTATGCTTTTTAATATGATTGATGTTTACCAGAAATGCATAAAAATGCAGAAATGGTATTTACTAAGGACGAACGAGGGAAGGATTTCAACGAAGCTTCGTCGGTTCATCTCTACAAAACAGTTACAAACCCTCAGTAGGACAAATCCGTCTTCATAAAGTCCCATCTCCCCTGGAATTTATATCCATCTCTTTTATCCTCATACGGATATACGGGAATTTACTTTCCAATAAGGGTACGACGAACGAAGACGGGAGGTTATATCTACTCTACCATCAAACGAAGACGAAGGTTATGTATACCTTACTATCCCCAGCAAACGGGAGGTTATATATACCTTGCTATCCCCAGCAGACGGGAGGTTATATATACCTTACTATCCCCAGCAGACGGGAGGTTATATATACCTTGCTATTCCCAGCCTACGGGAGGTTATGTATAATATATTATCAAACAAGACGGGAACGAGTTCCTCATATTCTTCAACAACGAATCGGGATTTATTTTCCCTGGTCAGCAGTTGTTATACGAAGATATCCAGACGCTTCCGGCAGCATCATATCATACATACATCATTTACACCATACCATAACATACATATCTATAGATACATAATACATTACTTAAGTGCATCATATCATACATGCATACATAATGCATAAACTAATATTATTATACAGAATGATACCTTATTTTCAGGTTAATTATCCAGCAAACAGACTTATGATTATCAGGATTGCTTTATCCTCCTGAAAGTTATCATCCCTCAGGATTGCTTTATCCTCCTGAAAGCATATCATCCATCAGGACTGCTTCATCCTCCTGACAGCTATCATCATTACTTCAGGATTGCTCTATCCTCCTGAAAATTCCTATTACATCAGGATTGCTTTATCCTCCTGAAATCACATTACTACATCAGGATTGCTTTATCCTCTTGACAGCTTATTACTACCTCAGGATTGCTTTATCCTCCTGACAGCTTTTTATTACATCAGGACTGCTTCATCCTCCTGAAAGCTTTTTATTACATCAGGACTGCTTCATCCTCCTGGAAGCATATTATCAATACCTCAGGATTGCTTTACCCCCTGATAGCTTCTTTACTTCAGGATTGCTTCATCCTCCTGAAAGCATACAATTACCCCAGGAATGCTTCATCCTCCTGGAAAATTATTACTACCTCAGGATTGCTTTATCCTCCTGACAACTTATTATTACCTCAGGATTGCTTTATCCTCCTGACAGCTTATTATTACCTCAGGACTGCTTTATCCTCCTGAAAACTTATTATTACCTCAGGATTGCTTTATCCTCCTGACAACTTATTATTACCTCAGGATTGCTTTATCCTCCTGAAAGCTTATTATTACCTCAGGGCTGCTCCATCCTCCTGATAGCTATTGTCAATATCTCAGGACTGTTTTATCCTCCTGAAAGTTGTCATTATACCTTCATATTCTGGACTGCTTTATCCTCCAAGTGGCATCTTTAAGCCCACTCAAGCATATTCAATTAGCCATCTGTATCACTCTATGCACTGGTGAGGGCAAATTTTTGGGCTTTTGTGTTCAATCCCCTTCAACCTTCCAGGTCACGACTGGAAAACATACCAATCTAACCCCTCAGGTTTCAGAAAATTGAACAGGGGCAGCTGTTGCACCCCAAAATTTGCCCTCACAATACAAGACTTTGTGTGCTAAGAAGGTTCACAAGGTTCACAAGATTCACAATGCTTTCAAGACCTTTCATGAGGTTCATGAAGCCTACAAGTCACTTCATGAAGGTTCACAAGGTTCACAAGTTTCCCAATGCTTTCAATACCTTCCATGAGGCTCATGAAGTCTACAAGTCACTTCATGAAGGTTCACAAGGTTCACAAGATTCACAGTGCTCACCAGACTTTTTATGAGGCTCATGAAGTCTACAAGTCACTTCATGAAGGTTCACAAGGTTCACAAGGTTCACAATACCTCCCATGAGGTCCATAAGACATTTTATGATGGTTCACATGGTTCACAAGGTTCACAAAGTTCACAACTGGTCAGAAGAGTTGACAATTTCCTCAGACAATGCACCTCCTAAGCAGTGCATCCAAAGCTAGGGTTTTGACTTTAATCAGGCTAAATGAACTTCCAAGACTTCAAGTGAGCTTCATAACATCTTATATGTGTGTAAGAACCCCCATGACAAGTTTCAAGACTTTTCTCAGAAGTTTGCTCAGTCAGATGATCAAATAAGTCAAAATCAGTCAAAGGAGTTAAAAAGTCAAACTGAGGTCAACTGTGGTCAAACCAAAGTCAAACTTCATGATTTTTTTCCAACATCAAGTATATGAAGTAAAATTCATCATTTGATCAAGGGTTTATCATGATTCATCAAGGAGATTTCAGATCATCAAGAATCAGGAGTTTCTAAATTAGGGTTTCCTCAGTAAAAGTCAACTGAACTTTGACCAGCCATAACTTTCACATACTTCATCACCAAGTCTCCATCCAAAGCTCATTTGTAAGGAAATTGAATTATCTACAACTTTGTGTCTCACAAGCCAAGCCCAAAAATGCTTCATTTGGAAGGTATGAGCTAAGACATTATAGGTCCTTTTGAAAGTCAACAAAAAGTCAACAACTTCAAAAGGGCATAACTTGAGATTGGTAAATGATATGGACATGAAACCATTGGGGTTGGTTAGAGGACTCTTCAAGCTTTCCAAAATGTCCAAGAACACCCTCATACCATTAAAATTGAGGGATATGTGCCCTTGCAAAGTTGGGAAATTTTGGGTTGGTTCATGAAGAAAAAGGAGGTCTAAAACCAATTTTTTCCAAATGGGCTTGCCAAATAATGACCCAACCCACTTCATAACATCTAGCAAGAAATTAATTTAATTTATTCATAATTTTATTTATTTTGTTTTTATTTATTATGATTTTTATATTAAAAAGTCATTTTAAATTCAAATAAAATATAAAATCATGAAAATTAATTTTAATTTTGCTTCTAGAAAATCTTAAATCACATTTAAGTTTGATTGATACAAGAATTATGAAAATCCTCCCAAAATAGCAAGGGTTTATGCATGAATATTTGATTTTCAAGGCATGATCATTTTGGATCTTTTCATATCAAATTCTCCACACAACCATTCAATCTTATTGACCTAATTCACTCTCCTATAAGTACTAAACACAACCCTAACATGAATTCACGGATTCCACAGCCCCAAGAGTAAGTTCATATTGTTCAAAAACCTTCACATAACTCACATTCGGTTTTCAATCTCCAAGGCATTTGAAGGTAAAATAAGAACATAGCAATGTTCCTTGGACTTCTCTGATCATGAACCAATACTCATATGCATCAAAACTATGCCATATCACTCAAACCGAATCCTCATTGTGCTTGAAAATAATTTTTTCGATTTCATTAATTTGTTGCTTTTCAATGAATTTTGTTTGGTTAATGATGTTTGTGACATTGTATAGATCGTTTCTGGACCAATTGATTAAAGCTTCACTGCCTAGAATGGATTCGGCCATGATTAGGGTTTTGACCTCCAAATTAGGGTTCTTCGATTCACTAAATATAAATAAATTTGAAGAATATAGGGATGTTGTGTGAATCATAAGGATCATAAAACACTGATCAATTTCATGAACTGGTACTGTTTTGTTGGAGTTTCGTTTTCGCAGGTTTGAAAAATGGAAGAACACGCAGCAAATTTCGCAGGAAAAGTGGCATGAATTTTCGCAGGAAATCTGGGGAAGACGAAGCTAGTTGGCGCGTTCAGAAAAATTCAAATTTTATTTAAAATATTTTATGTTATCTTGTTGGTTCATTATCACAACGCCCAGTGGAAAGTCAGGCGTGCGTTTGATGAGAGGGCGAGGGATCGAATCCTGGCTGTGACAAATATTTTTGAGTTTTCTCATTTATACATTGAATATAATATATTATTATTTGTTGATGGTTTGTTAACAGAATAGCTCACCTAGCTGGGATGGTCATGCGTGTATGTGTTTGCTCAAGAGGTCCTGGGTTCAATCCTCCCCCAGGCCTTTTGCTTCCTTTTGTTTTTTCTGGATTTTTCAGGATATGAAACAAAATCAATTCTACCCCTTTGCTTGCTGCATGCGCATGATGGCTTAGTGGTGGGTGTTGTTGCTGGTAATCAGAGTGACCTGGGTTCAAACCCCAGCCAGGTAAGTTCCAAGTTTTTTTTTTCTTTTTTTCATTTTATTTGTTCTAATTGTTTTATTATTAAATTATATGTAGTTTTATTCATATTATATTTCTAAATAATTCAAAAAAATAAAACATGTTTATATGATTATATTTTCCAAATTCTAAAATATGTATTTTCTTAATTCAAAAAAATTATTTCTTTTATTATGTAATTAAATTATAATATATGTATATTAATTTTGTATATTAGATTATAAACCCTAAAAAATATTTTCTAAACAAACCCTAATTTTGAAAACCCTAATTTATTTTTCTCTAAACAATTATTAAAAACCTAATTTTTATTTTCTAATTTTTTGTAAATATAATTATTATGTATATATTTTTTATATTATAATTAATCCCATTATATAAATATTCTATCATTGTTTATAATCAATTATATGTAAATAATTTCTAAAATTGCAAAATTTAATAATTTCTTATAATATGTTCATAATTTAATTAATTTGTTTATAATTTTAAATTTTTATGATTAATTAATATAATTGTTCTTATTTTTCTATTAAGTCATTAAAATTTTATTTTGTTTATTATTATCACTAATCCATTTATTTTTAAATTATGCTTATTATTATTATTTCACTAACCTTATTTATTTTTTATTATTATTACTAACCCCTATTATAATTATTATTTCTTATTTATTTATTTTGCTTATTATTTATATTTTTTGCTTATTTATTCTTGCTATTTATAATTAATTGCTGATTATTATTATGTAAATGCTTCTGGATGTAATCTTTGTAAATATTTAAATTATTTAATTTGCTTGCTATGGTTAGTAAAATAGGGAGTGTAAACATGTATTATATTTAAAATTAATTTAGGTCATTTAAATTATAAGATAAATTAAATTAAACACTCACACATGTAAGTCGATTTTTAATCGCCATCTCACTTTCTAGGGTTACCTCTCAATGTTGCCTATATCATAAGGTCAAGTGGGGTGTATAAAGCAAAGTCCCTTAAAAGAAAAGTCATCAAGTCCCTTAATGGTTGCCTTTCATAAAGATCTTGTCCCTTTCGAATAATGATGACAGTCCCTCCAAGATTGCTTAATACACCCCACAGTTGCCTTCATTAACAGATGTCCCTCATATGTCCCTCACATCCAAGGTAACGACTACCTATTCCTCAATAATAGGGATAGTCTTACCATTTAAAGGATAAAGAACAGAAAGACTTAAACTTTAGGGTAGGTACCTCATAGTTACTTGCTCACTACTTAAAAATTTCTCAAACACTTCATACTTTCAAACAAATTTTCAAACACAAGTTTTTACGCATCCGTACATGGATCATTATTAACTCTTATGAAAATTTGTATTCACACACTTCACCTTTTCAAAAAATAATTCAAAGTGAGCTAAGTAACTAAGAGCCCATGGATAACCATGGATGTAAAGGGTGCTAACACCTTCCCTTTACATAACCTACCCCCCGGACCCAAAAATCTTTTAAAAAGGTCTTTCCTGTTCTTTTATGCCTTTCCTTTGGATAAAATAAAAGTCGGTGGCGACTCTTGCTATCCGCAACATAACTAAAGTCAGTTCTCCCACCGTGTTACACCAAGATTGACATATCACGACTTAATATAGCAGCGTATGTGTTTGCTGTTGATGCAATATCTGATGATAAGCCATGGTATCATGACATTAAATGTTTCCTGAAGGACAAGGAATACCCAACTAGGGCATCTTCCAACAACAAGAAGACTTTGAGGTGACTTGCTACAAGTTTCTTCTTAAATGCAGACGGTGTGTTATATAAGAGAAACTTTGACATGGTCCTTCTCAGATGCGTGGATAGACACGAAGCAGGCATGTTGATGCAGGAAGTTCATGAGGGATCATTTGGTACCAATGCCGGAGGACATGCAATGGCAAGAAACTATTGAGATCGGGGTATTACTGGTTAATAATGGATGCAGATTGTTGTGCATACGCCCGAAAGTGTCACAAGTTCCATATTTACACAGACAAAGTGCATGTACCTCCAAGCCCGTTGAACATCATGTCATCTCCTTGGCCCTTTTTTATGTGGGGCATTGACATGATCATGAAGATAGAGCCTACTGCTTCGAACGACCTTCGTTTCATACTGTTTGCAATTGATTACTTCACCAAATGGGTCGAAACAACATCTTATGCCAATGTCACCAAGCAAATGGTGGCCAAATTTCTGAAGAGAGATATTGTAACAGCCTAAGCCTTTTGCACTCCTGTTTTTTATGTAACAGCCTGAGCCTTCCGCGCTCCCGGCACTATTACCTCATGATCTTCTCTACCCCCTCACTAGTTGAGTTTTTGCCTTCCGTGGGAATCGAACCCTGTACCCTAGGGTCCAAGTACATGTTCCTTCCATTCCATTAACACCAGATGGTTGACTTGTACCACTTAATTCCTCGAGGTATACATGTACAAACTTTGTTGTTGCAGGTTTTGCAGGCATGAAGAAAAAGTTGTCACCGGGTGACATTCCCCAAACAGAGTCTTCTCCCCGGCGAGAGATGCCTTACAACTCTCATCTCCAGCAGTGGGTGATCCTCAGCAACCCCAGTAGAGTATAAAAAGAAACCTTCCCCAGTTGAGTCAGAGCAGGATGGCAGATACCTAGCAGAACTTCAAGATCAATTGAACAGTTCTCATCCCCGAGCGAAGTTGTCACAGTGAAGTTTTCCCAACAAGCAGTTGAAAGCCTTACTTCCTCACAAAGTTAGAATTGTCTGAATTCTCTCCTCAGAAATAGTTTGACCAATCATTTCCCCAGCCAAGTCTGAAGATTGTTCATTTCCCACAGAGTTTCATGATTGGGATTCACTCATCATTGAAATATTCCCCAGAGAGGTCGCCAATTTATTTTTGGCCAGTGTAGCAAGTGAATGCAGACAGTTGCTCACATTTCTCAGTCAGATCAAGTATTGTCAAAATATCTTGATAACGTTCCTCAGTAGAATGTTAGTCAGAACGTTCTCATTCCCCAACGGAGTTACAAATGGTATTCTCCCACTGCAGAAGCAGTTTCCTATAAGACTTTACCTTTTCACCTATTTAAGGCCCACATCCCTGTGGCAGGCCAGTAGTCTCCTAGTTCATTATAAAAGACAAACTTCTGAGTCATAAATCCTAAGATCTTATTCTCCCATCTTCCTGGTTATGGATCCTATGATACCATATCATGATTACCTCTTGTGTGGGTTGTAAATCCTATGATAGTACAACACTATTTTCGAGGCCCACATCTTCGTGGCAAGCCAGTAGTCTCCTGGCTCATTACAAAAGGCAGCATTATGAAGGCTCACACCCCCGTGGCAGACCAATTAGTAATGGTTCATACAAAATACTCCTTCAAGGCCCACATCCCTGTGGCAGACCAGTTAGTCCTGGTTCATATCAAAAGACTTCTTCAAGGCCCACATCCCTGTGGCAGGCCAGTGGTCCTCTTGTTCCTTATAAAGGACAATATCCAGTTTTGATGAATTAGACCTTGAAATGCATATCTATTTGATATATAGTTTGCACTTTTCAAGAAGAGGATTTCACAATGCATCCTGATCAACACTTGTTTGTTTTACAGACATCATTGCTAAGGCCCACATCTGTGGTAGGCCAGTAGTCACCTGGTTCATTATAAAAGATAGGTTTCTGAGTCGTAAGTCCTATGATATTAAGTGCTCATAGTTGGTTTCTAGATCCTATGATACTTCAATACCATATCAAGGCCCACGTCTGTGGCAGACTAGTAGTCTTCTGGTTCATTATAAAAGACATTTCTTCTTTGTTACGAGTTACTTTTCACAACACCAAGGTTTTCAGGCAGTGCTTTCTTTGGTTGGGGTTTATTTCCCTTTTCTTCTTCAGCGGAATGCAAATTTCTTGGTCCTTTTGGTATTCAATCACAATTTTATCTCGAACGGCTGACAATTGGCGCTTTCGTCCTTTTCAGATTAAAAGTTGCTTGAATAGGGGCAGCTATAGCACCCCAAAATTTTCCTTCTCATTTTCGTATCATATAGCATAGCATATAACATACATATCCCAACATCTTTGCATAAAAAGATGAGGCATAACATCCATAGTTAGAAGCAT
Source organism: Lathyrus aphaca (assembly GCA_963966055.1). Taxonomy (NCBI): domain Eukaryota; kingdom Viridiplantae; phylum Streptophyta; class Magnoliopsida; order Fabales; family Fabaceae; genus Lathyrus; species Lathyrus aphaca. The sequence continues at coordinate 318,863,643 of OZ014519.1, read as the reverse complement.
ATGGCATGTGATCAGTTATCCATCAAGCTATGATTCTTCAAAGTCAAGATAGGATCCAAGTGGTCTTGCAAGAAGCCTACAAGGGATCCTCATATCTTATAAAGCTCAAACTTATCCTCAAGACCCTAGAAGGGGTGTGGTTCATCAGTGCAACATTCTCCTACACAAGGAAACCCTAATTAGGGTTTTGCCTCAGAGCAAGATATCCTCTTAGATTTGACCAATTCTTGTGGTCAAAGGCTTTCATATGGTATACAAGGCCTAAGGATGAAATTTTGTTCAAAAATTCATCAAGGAAGTCGAGCATTGGTTTAGTTACTTGTTTTTGAAGAAAGAGGTCAACTGTGCAGAAGAAAAGTCAATCATGGATTTTTAGGGTTCCAATCATGATATTCAAGTCTATGGACTTTGATTTGGGCAAGAAATGACATGAATGATCTTAAAAGTCAAGAATCAAGAGTTTGAAGAAAAGTTACTGAATTTGGAAAGTGACCTATAATGAAACTTTCCATTTTTGGCCATTTTTGCCCTAATTTCAATCCATTCTTTCATGATCAAGAAGGCTTCAAATGAATTTTCCTTAAACTTGAAAGTTGTAAGGCTTGTTCTCCGCTTTCAAAAAAGTACTAGAACTCCCTCATAGAATTTGTGGATCAAAAGATATGATTGATGGAAGTTGGATTATTTTTAGGAATTTTCAAATGTTCAAGCTTGGTACCATTTGCAAGAAGGTTCAAAATGACTTCTATTGAGTTCTAATGGTTCATTTCTCATCACAATACCAAAATTCAATGCATAGCAAGGATTTTTTCCCAAAGAAACTCCCATTTTCGTGCACTATTCACCATGAATAATCCATTATGCAAAATTGCACATGTATTCAAAACTTGTAATCCAAAGCATTTTAGGCCATGAGATTGATCCAAGGGTACTTAGTGGAGTAAGTGGAGCATAAAGATGCACATGGGATAGTAGATACACGAGCAAATGAGGGAGTGCACACAAATCTGTGATTTTGCATTTTCATCCAAATCTCTTGCTTTTGAGTCCTTACATCTCTACAACCCTAATACATTTCATTAGCACATCATATAAAAGCTAAACACTAGTTTTTCAGGGCCTCATGCACTCCATATTCACCAATCCAAATTTTTTCTCTTTATGCATTTTGCTTCGAATCTCTTCATCCTTGAACACATTGTTTCATTTCTTTGCACAATCATCATCATTGAGGTGTAAGGATCACAAATCAACCATCATTTCAAGATTTGGTGCAAGGAATCAGAGGATTCGAATTTGAGGAGCTCACACTTGAATCTCAAGATCTAGCCTATTTCAAGCCTCTATTTTCATTTATTTTACAAATAGAACTCGAAGGGAGTCGATGTGCTCTTTTTCAGAGGATTTCTTGGTGTTGTTGACAAGCTTCCATCTCAGGCAAGCTACTAAATTATTTGTCATAAATCTTGATTTAAATGTGTGCATTAGAATCCTTTTGTGGTGCTGATTAACCTGAGCTATTTGGTGTGTGAAATGGACGTGTATTATGTATGATTTGTTGAGTTTCAGTTTTGTATATCCATACTTGTTTGATTCGGTTCATGATATGTGTTAGTTGTTTGCTATTTTTGAACTTGGATTCATGTTCAGTGTAATGAATAGGTTAGATCTAGAGATTTTCACGCATTTATGTGTATGTTTTGTTCTTATGGATGAGTTTTCCGGTGATCGGAGCTAGGGCTCCGTCACCGGACCAATTACAATGGGGGGTGACCTGAGGTAGATGACATAATCCTGACCCTTGGTTTTATTGATCTGACGCATAATATGATGCCAACACATTAAAAATCACGTGCTTCACTTGTGCGTTGTTTTATTTCATTTAATGTGTCTTGTTTGCCAACTTATGATACTTAGCGTGTGTACTTAATCCTAAGCGTTTGATTGTTTGACTTGCCTTGTTAACCTTTGTTCTTGTGCGTTAGATTGTACTACCTTTTGATGACCATTAGGAACCATCAGATTGTCATACTTTTTGGGATGACTCCCTTGTGTACGTTGGATGTTTATACTTTTGTCTTGGTTGACTCCCATAATAGTCTTCAGATGCGATGACTTTGTGAGACTAATTGGGAACCATTGATATAAATTACTTTGACCTCCCTTTGTTGATTGAATATTTGTACACTGGGCTTCCATTGCTTTTCACACTCCCTTTTTGGGCCCAGTTCCATTTTAAACGTATTTGGGTTACTGAATGCACCCATTCCCTCTTATTCTATTTTTATTTTCTTTTATTTCTTTTATTTCTTTTATTTCATTTTAATTTTCTAAAATAGTTTTCCTTATTATAAAAAATACCAAAAAATATCATGAATGATCCTTGACATTTTATAAAAAATTTCGATTTTTTATTTTCCATTTTAATGACCTGAATTAAGTTTTTCATTTATTTTCTTTTATGTTGCTTTATACCATGAACACCCTGGTTTCTTTATTTTCTAAGTTGAGTTCTAAAATAGTTCTGACCATGGTTCTTTTTTCTATGTGTCCATAACATGTTAAGATATTTTAGAAGTTTTGTGTTGATTTTTAGGCTTTGTTTGGCTGACTTTTGTGTTGTTGCTTGTCGCTCCCCGGATTTTCATCCCGGTGCAAACGCAAATCGTCGGCGACGATGTTGGAGGTTGAAGTTGAATAGAGTCGCCAGCTAGGCATTTTTATCCCGAAGAAAAGGTAATGCTGCATAAACCTAGAAAGATATGGATAAGACGGTTGCGAACCAAAGAGACTGAGTAAGGGGGTAGGTTACGACCTGGGAAGGTATTAGCACCCAGATCATCCGTTGTACTCGACGAGATCCACACATACCTGATTGTGTTTTAAAAAGGGGGGAAACATGTATGTGCTAACATTGTATGAAAGAGAATGAGCTTAAGCCTTAATAAAAGGTCGTGAACTCATTATATCACCCCTTATTAGGGATAATGAATCTACTTAAGTATGAGATGAAAATCTCAAATTAATTACCCTAATGATGCAGGATTAAGATCATTAACCTACTTGTGGTTATTAAGTGTTTTTGGATTTTGTTTTGTGTTAAGTAATGAGTTTAATCTCTAATCAAGGATTAGTGGACTCATTACACCATCCTAAGAGAAGGATAATAGATGAGAACACTTATGATGAGGGAGACTACTCAACTTAATCCATGGTTAGGGATTAAAATCATTATATAACAAGCATTTATTAAAGTGGATTTTAATTAGGGATGAGATTAAGAAGTGAATTTTAGGTTTGTAAGACTAAACTTGAGGGGGACTTGTCCATTGAACACTAGGTTTAGTCCCTCTGAACCAATAGGCATAGATGTAACCCTAATATAAGGCCCAAGTTACAAGCTTAAGTCTTAATGATTATTAGGTGTTTTTATTGGGAGATGTAAATAACTTAAAGGTTTAACACTAAGTATTAAAGTTATACACTCCATCCTAATATAAGGATACTAGCATAACCCTAATTCAGAGTCTTAAAACTTTAACTGTTTAGCCTTTGTTATAAGATGAGAAGCAGAGACTCAAGGAGACTCAAAGGTAAAAACTAGGGAAGACTATGTACAACCCTAAAGTTATTATGCTTGGATATTCCTATGTTTTGTGAGGCTTAGAGAAATATCTTCAGATGGCCACCAAGGAAGAAGAAGCAGATGAAAAGAGAAGAGAAAGGAGAATAAGTTACTTACTTCCTAAAGAAGTTAAGTAACCTAAGAGAAAGAAAGGGAGCAAGAGAGAGCACAAGTGAGTCAAACTCACTTCAAAAACAAATAAAGATGCAAATGAAAAGATAAGAAGAGATTGGATGTGGAGGAAAATCCACATCCTAAACAACTTACCTGAAGCCCCTGAAATGGTTAGTATGAATGCATAAGTCATAAAACAAAAGGAAATAAGGCAAATGAAGATGCATGATCATGACCAGAAGTGAAAACACAATGCAAATGTGTTATGAAATGATGCAAATACATGTACAATGTTTATGCATGATCATACAAGAGATGGGATGCAAAGGAAGGCATGTTAGAAGCTTGAAATCACATGAATACACATAAGAAGTAATGAATGCAAAACATACCAAATGGATGCAACAATGATCAACCAATGTTCATACATGTACTAAGGTATCTAAGATGACATACAAATGCATGAGATGTCATGACAAGTTCATATGAGGAAGGTATGCAAAGATGGATGCAAATGAACACGACAAATTAGGGTTTTAAGAAAGTATGAGATATATATGATCAAAACAGAAGCAAAAAACATGATAAAAATTTGAAATTGCAATCAAATGAACCCTAAACACATATAAGATCACTCCCCAAAGATGGAAGTCAGAAGCTATACCAAAGTTAAGTTATGGTTTTTCTAAGTTAGGCTAGGGTTTTGGGTACTTCTTCATGAAAAATGCCAAACAAATAGAAAATGCAATGCAAAAATATGAGTTAAATATCCTAGATAATACATGCAAACTATGAAAGAATGCAAAAAGAACCATGCAAAAAATCATCTTGGTTGATCAGAAATGAATTTTTGAAGTTAGGGTTAGAAAAATAAGGAATTTGGAAACCCTAATTCATGGTTAATTGTCAAAACATGATCAAACCCTAAAATAAATTAGTAATATGAGTTTGTAAATTATTCTAAATGTTCAAGAATGCTTCATGATTTTTTTGGTGATTTTTAAATACCTAAAAGTATTTTTAATTAATTAAAATGTATTTTTAATACAATTAAATGATTTAAAAATAGATTTTTAATGCAAAAATTAAAAATAAAAATGTTTTTGGTTTCTGAAAATTATTTAAAGACAAACTGCAAAAAGATCATAATTTTTAAAAATGATTTGATATTTTAAATAAATAAAGAAAATGAAATGAAATAAAAAGAAAATAAAATGCAAAGTATGCTGAATGGAGGGCTCAGATTGCGCAGGGACTGGATCAAGGGCTAGGATTGCAAGTCACCAAGACCTGAGGTAAGAAGATATAAGGGCCTAGATTCAAATTTGTGACACGCGCGTTATCCAAGGGCTGAGGTTTAAACTGAGTTAATTAATTAGGTTTTAATTTAATTAATTAAGATTAGGGCAAATGAATTATCTGGGTCGTCCAAAACTTAATCTAAACTTAATCCAAGGGTCCTCATTCAATCTGGAAATCTAAACACGTTTAAATCCTAATGACTTTCCGGTGACCGGAGATAAGCTCCGATCGTCTTCTCCGACCAGCCCCTCAACCTAACTTCTTCTACAGGTCACTAAACACCATCAAATCTGCCCAGAAACACTCCCCAAACATCATGGAACATAAATCAACAATCAAAAAAAATTTATAACACCTGAATCAAGAGAATCGAATCAAAAACATTTTCATGGGCAAACTTTCAGAACAACAATACATGCTTGTTTCTACACCATTTTCAATTCTGAACACATCAGGATGATTAGCAAAGCATATAGGTTCATTTTACAACAAGAAATCAAGGTTCTGAGAAAAAGTTCTTGATGGATACCTAAGCTGGTGACCTGTAAATGTGAGCTTTCAGAGCCTCCCCCTTGTGCAAATGGCCTCCTTTGGACCTCCTGAAGCTAGTGGAGTGCTTAGAATGCTTTGAGAGTGGCTGGTTTTTGAGGTCCAATTCTGATGTAGCTGAAATGGAGGTTTTGATATGTGGTGTTTCAGGCCATTTTGATGGTTGATTCTTGTTCTATGCATGATATGTGATTGACTGGTGAAAGAATTTTGGAAGTTTGATGGCTAGTTTGAGAGAATCGAAGAGAGGAAGTTTTTGAGGGATTTTGTGCCATCTGATGCTTGGCCTCTTCTGAGCTCTTGTGTGTTATGTTCTATGCTTCTTAGGGTTTCTATAATCAATTGCCATTGGTCAGAAGAGTTGTTGTGGCACTGTGGGATTGGTATGGCTTGAAATGCAAAAAGTCAAAAGTTTATGTACTTGAGGTATGGCATGGTGCATAAGTAATTTGAGGTCTTAGGTTGCCTCAGCTGGCTTCAAGGAGCACCCTAGGATCAAATGTTGTGAGCTGTATGGCTTGGATCAAGAGTTTGTATGGTTTTTGCAATTTCACAACTTTGTGATTTCTTGAGAAACAAGTCATGAAAACCCTAGAATCTTGGCCCAATTTTGATCTTTAGAAGTTGTTTGATCATGGCATGATGGTTTTGAGTGGATTATAGGTCACATAGAGGCCTGAAATACCATTTTGCACATTTCCCTCTTTGACATGAACTTGAAAATTACAAGATTTTTCCCAACTTTGACTTTCCATATCATGAGTTCTAGGATGATTCAAGAGGAGTTCATGTACTTTTTAAAAATGGGAAGATCCAATCTACAACTTTCATGTTTGAAGTAAATTCATTTGAAACCTTTTTGATCAAGAAAGAGGAGGTTGAAGATCTTTCCTAAAATGGAAAGTTTTCATTACAAGTCATGTCCAAAAATGGTAAGTTTCCAAATGGCTCAAAATTCTCCAATATTGTGAACTTCCAAGCATTCATAAGATCAAATAAAGATCATAGGACCTTAAATTGATGGTGGTGACCCTTTGGGACCCTTGTTGGTGGCCTCAGATGCCCTGATTATGACTTTTCTTACACAACAAGTTACCATATGATCAGATGACTTCCACAAGGAATTTTTGCATCAAATTTCATACACATACTCCTTATACCGTATATAGACCAATAGAATAAAGAGTGGCAAATAATTTTTGGTATAAGGGCCTCAAACCCAAAACCCTATATTCTAGGTCATCTGTGTAGGAGCCCTGAGCCTGCCTGGGTAACTGTGCAATCCTCTGAGATTTTGTGACTTCAAAGCAAACTTAGAGGTACAATATGATTATAGAACACTCATGGACCCTCTTGGCATGCTTCATGGCCTCTGAGATAACTCAAACCATTTGTAAGATTCATCTGATCACAAACCCTAACTATGCAGCTATGTAGTGAAATAACTATGCAGTGTGAGATGGTATGCTTATGCAATGCAACATGAAGGATCACAAGCCAAGGTGTGAGAAAAAAGAGAGGGCAAATTTGGGGTGTTTACATTGCTTCATTCCTAAGTAATGGAAACCCTAGCCTTGCTTTGTTCATTTGTTTGTTTGACTTTGGTTCTGAATCTTGACTTATGACTTTTCCTTGATGTTTGTACATGTTTGAGATGCTTTAAAGTTTAATGCCACAATTTTTTAAGCATGTTTACTATTTTTTTGAGGATTGAACTTTGAATGACCTAATTTGAAGATGTTTTGAGCCATGTTTGCTTGCTTGCTTAGGAAGGCACTTGTGCCATCATATAAGATTTTGTTTGAGGCTTGATAACATGTGGTATGATCTCTAGTTATGATTTATGAACCTCATATTTGCTTGTCCTATGCTTACCTTGTGCACCAAGTCACATCTTTCCACAATCATGAATCATGTCTCACTTCACTTCAAACTTCTTCCTATCTTCTCCCTTTGCTTGAACATGTGCCTATATTCTTTCTTTGATGATTAAATATTCTTTTTAGGAACATGATTAAGATGTATAGGTTCTTACTTTGATCTTACTTGTGACTTTTTGAGTTTTTTGCTTCATTTAATCACTTACTTTCATCTTACTTCTTCCTTAATGCTTTGCTTGTTGTTTGTGAGACTTCTTTCATTCCTTTTTGTATGACTTTGTATGACTAACATTAGAGATCTTTTGAGATCATTAGGTTCTAAATTTGTTGGTTTGGGATGTTTAGATCTTTATTCTTCCATGACTTGAACTTGTTTGAACTTCTGTTGCATTGCGTGAATACTTCTAACCATTTCAGGGGCTATGGTAAGTGTAGAGGTGTGGATGTGCCTCCATATCTCAAACTTCTTCCACTTCTTTTATGTTTTCTTAACTTTTTTTTGTGATATTCTTAGGCCATAAATGTTTAACTTCTTCTTCATTCACCTTTAGGATCAACTTAACTTCTTTTAAGAAGTAAGTTGAATCCTTTTGATCTCTTCTTATTCTTCCTTTCTTTTCTTCTTTCCTTATTCTTAATTAGGACAAATTTCAAGCCACACTAACCTAGGAATCCTATGCATGATAACATCTAAAGTTGTTAGTCCCCCATTTAGTTTTTACCTTTGAGATCCTTTTGGTGCTCTCTCTTCTTGTCTTCAAACTTAACTTCAAGTCATCTAATAAATGACAAGTTTTCTCATGTGCCATGAGACTTTTCCATGGTGTACTTGCACATGTCCCATTTTGGGGAAAGGTATAGGGTGTATATCATGATGAATAGGTATTAGAATGATATCACTTCAAAAATAAAAGCTAAAAAACACTTCTTAATCAAAAACCACAAAAACACTTAATAAAGTCCAGTAAGTCAGTGTGTCTAAGCCTTCCTCTTAGGGACTAGATTTGGGGATTTCCCCCATAGCTAGGTGTGCTTCTTATCCATTCCATTTCGGGATAATGTAAGAAGTACACATCCCATTGAGTAAGACTTAGGTACACCCACCTATGCAAATGTAATACCCATATACAAAAGACATGCATAAAGCATATTTTTCATATATAATATTAAAAATTTGGTACTTGAAATACAAATAAGTTCTTAGCAACACATTGCATAAATATAGCCACTACAACTTAGGGTACTAAACAAGGTTATATAATAATACAAGATGTTCAACTACAAAAAGATCTAAGAACTAGATCTGAAGATCTCAAAAGTTCACAGCGGAAGACTAAGCCAACAGCTAGCAAAGATAATCAAGTCACCTTATCTTTACCCTTAGCGGAACCTGAAGTACCTGAAATAACAATATCAACATGGGGTGAGATAAAACATCTCAGTGGGTTCACTATCTTAGAGTTCTCTCGACTCTAAGGGTTAATTCCAATGAGACTCGCATGCTTCACGAACCAATTTACACAAGGGACAAGGATGTAGGGAAAACTAGGGTCCACACACGATTTCCAAACACAAAAAGGGAAATGCCTACCTCAAGTCCTTACGGATGCTCTAGTGAAACACATAGTAACAACTTAGAGACTTATACAAGACCTTACGGAGGAAAGACATACACGCGCTTCAATCCTTACGGATGCATCCCGTGGGACTCAGGATAACCCACCTCAAGACTTACACAAGATTGACACAGTTAGCATAGCAATTGCCCCAAGTCCTTATGGATGCTCTAATGAAACACATAGTAACAACATAGAGACTTATACAAGACCTTACGGGGGACTTATAGTCTACACTTCTCAAATCAACGCCCACGTATACACAACGGATACCTCAAGTCCTTACGGATGCTCTAGGGAAACACATAGTAACCATATAAAGACTTATACAAGACCTTACGGAGGATCCTAAAAACGAAACATAAAACATAAATCAAACGAGTTTAAGGGGAAACCTAGATACCTCACAAGTCATACCTTTTCTCCATTTCCATTAACTCACAAGTTCCATTTTATCAAGTTTTGGTCATTTGAAATTAGTCGGGTAAAAGTCGGCTCGAATTTAATGTTATTCAATCTTAATAGATAGATTATTCTTTAAGCTTCAAAACAATATGTGGAACGCTCAAAACGGACACCCGAATCATAAGTTACGAATTAAAAGCCGAAGTTTGAAGCTACAGGTCTCGCTGAGCGAGCTCCTTCTCGCTGAGCAAAATTCGCCCTGGAACTTTCGCTGAGCGAGCTACACCAGTTCAGGAAGTTCCAGCCTTATGGGAATTCACTCTCCCCACACCCAATCACTCCCAAACCTTAACCAATGCCACAAGACATGATCAAACGTATCCATTATCATAATGTGAGTGTTTTAGGTAGGTTTTAATCGAGTTTTAACCGTTAAACTTCCGATTTCTCTTAGGTTTCCAACTAAACCCTAACCACAAACATTTCTAAAACTCAACCAAAATCAAAGATAAAATTTTCTAACTAAGAACCCACCTCGAGAGATGAAGATTGGCGGAAAGATTGAGTTGATTCGACGGACGAAAGATCAGGAATGAAGGATTGGAGCTTTAGGGCTTTTTCTCTCTTCTTTTTCTCTTCTCTTCTCCTTTTATTCTTTTCTTCTTTTCTTACTAACTTTTTCTTTCTCTCATAATCCTTCTATATATATATAAAATATAAAAGCTTATATTTTTACCGATAAGTCAAAATTTGAGAGTATCCGAAAATATCTTTTAATCCGATATTTTATAAAACCTCTGAGTCAGCCAATTATCAATTAATAAAATATAATCCCATGAATTACTCTATTTAGTTCCATCAAGATTTCTTAGAGTATTCCGAAATAATATTATTATCAATTAATAATGTCCAGAGCTTTAAATAAAATATGGGGTATTACATCCTCCCCCCCTTAAATAAAATTCGTCCACGAATTTGAAAGATTACCTGAACAGGTGAGGATATGATTCCCGCATTTCTGATTCCAACTCCCACGTAGCATCACCCGGATGCGTCTCGTCCCATTGCACTTTAACAAGTGGTATTTCTTTATTTCTCAGCACCTTGGTTTCTCTCACAACAATACGGCTTGGTTTGGGTTCAAAGGTCAAATTCGTTTCTATCTCAATAGAATCCGGCAGAATAGGCTGAAGAGGATTGGGGATGAACCTACGAAGTTGGGATGCATGGAAGACATCATGCATTTCAGATAGAGATGGCGGCAAGGCTAACCAGTAAGCGACTTCACCAATCCTTTCTAGGATCTAATACAGTCCTACATATCTTGGACTTAACTTACGTGACTTAAACGGTCCCTTCAACCTTAATCTCGGAGTGACTTTTAAATACACATGATCGCCTTCCCCGAATTCCAAGGGTCTCCTTCGATTGTTAGAATAGCTCTTCTGACGGTCTTGGGCTTGCTTAATCTTCTCGGACCATGCGAATCTTTTTTGTAGTCTCTTGAATAATTTCTGGTCCTAGAATTCTATCTTCACCCACTTCTGACCAACACAACGGTGTTCTACACTTTCTTCCGTACAAAGCCTCATACGGAGCCATTCTGATGCTCGCGTGATAACTGTTATTGTATGAAAATTCGATCAACGATAAAAGTTCTTTCCAATTCCCTTTGCTCTCTAAAACAGATGCTCTCAACATATCTTCCATTGTTTGAATCGTACGCTCCATCTGACCATCCGTTTGAGGATGATTAGAAGTACTCAAACGCAAATTCGTACCCATGGCTTGTTGGAACACCTTCCAAAATCTCAAAGTGAACTTCGGATCTCTATCCGATACAATACTGGACGGAACACCATGTGTCTCTCCCGGGATTTTCATCCTAGTACAAACGCGAAAGTGGCGCGGAAAAGGTAGAGTCGCCATCCATGCATTTTTATCCCGAAGGAATGGGAAAGGTAATGTTGCACAAACCTGAGGAAGAAGGAAATGACAAGGTCCTGCGAACCAAAGACTGGGTTCGGGAGTCGGTTACGACCTGGGAAGGTATTAGCACCCCAGATCGTCCGCCGTACCCGACGGGATCCACGCTTGCTTGTTTGTTTCAAAGGGTGAGAAATAAAGTGCAGCTTAACAAAGAAATGCTAGTGGAACTGGAACTGAAATGAGAAAGGAGTTGAAAAAGAACAAAAAGAAAGAATGGGGAAAATGTAGGGAAAATAAAGAATGTGCTTGAACGGGCCCTACCCCACTGCCTACGTACCTCATCGGGATAATGAGGATCAGAGTCGACGTAGTTCGCCTAACTAAGGCAGGAACTATTTGTTTGTGTTTTTTATAGTCGGAACTACGTATGTCTATGATCAGGTGTTGCAGGCTCGTCTGGTACGAGTGTGTTTACCGTCTTGCAAATGAGACAAGTCGTCGCGAGTTCGCGTTGTGAGTGAATGAGATGAGAAGAGAAGTTCCCGCAGGATAGTCGCTTATTATTTGTTTTTGTCTTTTATGAGAAGTGTTTTGAATTTGTTTGTGAACATTACCATACTAAGATCTATCCATCGCGGTGAGTATTTATACCTTGCCCCGAAACAGTACACGTATAAACACTCCGCAACAAAGTCTCGTGTCGTACAAGAACGTTCGGTTTTTATTAAGTGTTTTATTGCTTTTCTTTATAAGATGAGAAAGAATGACTCAAGTTGAAAAAAGGACAAACTAAGGGGACTAAGACACAACCCTAATTTTATTTGTTTATTTACGAAGAGAGGTCCTATGCTTAATGAGGTTTTCTAATCCTAATGAGAAAAAGAAAAGAGAACTTAGAAATCAACTTATTTCCTAAGGAAGGTATGTTGTTTCTAAAGGAAGGGAAAACCTATAAGCAAGCACCAAGTGCTAAGGAAAAAACATTTAGAATGCATAAAATATAGGAATGAAGTGAGGCTTACCTCAATCTTCCCCCTACAAAACAAAGGTTAGCATGACAATGCATATTGAAAGTAAAATCAAAGCATAAAAGCGATTAAGTACCATAAACGTCCTAGAATGGAACTAGGGTTCAAAATAAGACCTAAGTCTAAAGGTGAAGGTACCTAAAGGTTACATTACTTCTAAAGTCAGTAGCTACATGTTATAGGTCCCTAAGGATGCTAGGATACCTCACGAGTTCAAACTATGTCAAACTATGTACAAAACGTTCACCTAAGTTCACATGAATGCAAATTAGGGTTTATGGATGAAGTATGAATGCGTATGGCTTACAAGCATGAATTAATACATGAAATGAGTATCAAAGTAAGTAGTAAATGCTTATGAATGAGGATGAATGAGCATACAATCATGGATACAAAGGCTTAAGCATATGGAGCAACGAGAAGAAGTTGTGAAAAGAAATGGAACAAACATCGCATAAGATCGCAAATGATGCAAACTAAGGAAGAATGACATGTGAATATGCATGAAATGATTATGGGTCAGTAGCATACAAGATATGATATGAAATTAGAATGAATAAATAGGCATTAATGATTTCCACATAATTCATGTTAATATTTAGAGGAGGATAGAAACAAGTTTAAGTTAAATTATGTTCACATAAGTATGCACTTTAAACACAAAAACAAACCAAATGAGTATGGTTCAAAAAGTGGCCTATAACTGGAATTAAGGACCTAAAAGTGACCTATAATTAACTCCTAAAAGTTACCAAAAAGTTCCTCAATCAAATGGCATGAATGCCTTCCTATCATTTAGATTATGGAGCGAATAGACACATGAATCAACCTATGATCTAGGTGACATGGAAAAATAGCCAAAAGGCTTAAAAAATTATGAAATTAAATACCTGGAATTATATAGTCATTATATAACATGGTCTAAAAGGATTCCAAAATATTATGCACCAAAGTGCCAAAACAATGACTTGATTAGCACGATAACAAAGCATGATCACCGAAAAACAACTCCACAAAGTGGATCAAAGAGGGCACTAAAAATTATGAAAAAAATGCCTAAGGAGCATCAAAATGTCATAAATTCCAGTGGTTAATCACACACAAAAAATAGGTTTCACACCTATGGGGAAAAATATTTTTTGGTCCCTTATGTCAAAACATTCCTTTTTGGGACAGCTTATGATCTAAAATCCAAATTAATTATCAAAACCACTCAAATCTGGAAACAAAAAATATGAAAAATTAATTAAGAGGATGAGGATCACTCGTTAATTTTTCCAGAATTTTATCTCACCTAAAACTATTTTTAATAATTGCGACGAAACGGACAAAAAAGTGGATTTTAAGGGGAAGTGAAAGGAGGCGACCCTAATGGTTCGTAACCTAATCCCTAAGCTCTGAAATCGACACAAATCAACATATATCACAAATAAATCCAGTGCCTCAGGTGGGAGGGCTCAATATGCACCTTAGGCTATATGGTCCTAAGCCGCATACAACTATAATGATGCTTAAAAGCGGAGAATCGAGATTACTTACTTGATCGAAGTATCGATTCTTCACATAAAAGAAATCCGAAAAAACATCAAGTAAGGTCTTGTAATCCCCATAAGCAAAATAAATGCTTATCTTCCATAATAACTTTGTGAAGCTTTTCCATAATCGAAATCGATCCCATGTCGATCAAAAACGGCTCATGAATCATTTTAATCCATAATTAGGACTAAACCATAATTAAAATTAGCAACAAAAATTCTAATAAGAAAAATCACAAGAAAAAATGGATTAAGATATAAATCCACAAAAAAATATTAACAAGAAAATTAATTATGATTTTTCTACAAGAAATAAATGGCAATGAGAAAAAACCAAAAATAACAAATAATTGAACCATGGGAGTGCAAAAGAAAGTCAGGAATTGTAAATAGCATCAGAACTGGCCCAAAGCCCATCTTGTCTTCTAACATAGTGCAGGGGGTGTATGCTGGAAAAGGAACGGTCCAAATAGTATTTTCATTGCCTGATGGACCAATTCCTCTAACATATTCCGCTGGGGGGGGGTTTGATGAGTTATAAAGTGGTATAAATAGCAAAACCTTGACCTGAAGGCCCAAATCCACAACAAAATGCAGGAAGGGGGTGCGGGTAGTGAAATTGATGGTGTGAAACACATGTTTATATGAACAAAGTGTGTTTAGCGAACTATGGGGTGTGAACATGGAACCATGGATTCTGAATTTCCTTAAGCCCAAATCACTCATTAGTTTTTGACCTAATAAACTAAATGAAAACTAACAGCCAAAGCACATTCTCCTCTTCACCTTATGACAATGGTCGCCGATGCTCCTTTACCCGCACCGTCACGAGAAGGCGATGTAGCCTTCGTCATCGTCGTAGCCTCCGTCATCGTCGTAGCCTCATCATCTTCACTATACTTCATATTAATATTCAAGACCACCATCTCAACTTGTTCCGATCCGCGACTCAGAACACGACACCTCTCACGAACTCGCAAAAACAACCAAGAAAAACCGAGAAAATCAGAACTGCTCTGATGACCTTTGCAACGAGAAAGACATCGCCGATTTCTCAAGCTCAAGTTTGATTGCTTCGACGCGGTCCTTATCTTCTAAACCCTCGCTTTATTCTTCTTCTATTTCTGATTTGCGACTTCGTGCCATTGTGAAATCTTGCGTGAGTTGATGTGAATCGTGTTGAAGGTTGTGATGATCGATGCCGCTTGTTGAAGATTCTTGGAGTCGAATTGTTGCAGCGTGTAATGTGATGTCGAGGGAGATTGAAGAAGTTAAAAGAATCTTTGTTGATTGTGATTTTCGATTTGAAACCTTGAAGCCGAGATGATGAAGGTGCTGATATTGAGTGAAGAAGATTGCAGAGAGTTTTTCAGAGATTGATGAGAGGTGTTGATGTTGCGTTTGTTGAGTTTGCAGAATAATGATCGGTTTGCAGTGCCGAAATTGAGTTGAAGATGAATCCTGAAGATCAATGAAGGGTTTCCGTTATTGTTTTCAGATTGATGAAGCAGGAGAACATAGAGCCATGGAGGTGATGAAGTCTTAGCAGTGTCGAGGCGACTTCTACAGAATCCAGTGTCTGTTCTTGATTTTCCGAATCCAACTTCGGTTTCCGCTGATTTCTCACCTTGATTCCGATGCATCTTATACAACAATTTAATGCGAGAAAAGCCATCGGTAAGATTCCAATCCTCTTTCTCTGCCATTGTACTGATATTGAACTTCTTCTCATTTCTTGAGATTTCGCATATCCGAAATTGTTGTTGGATGCTTCGATTTCTTGAATCAATTTCTGCAAATATTGAAAGATTGATGGTGAAGATGAATTTGCAGAGTTGATGAAGGCTTGGTGTGAAGTTGTTGAGAGATTCTGAAAACTGGATGAAGTTGAGGAGAAAGATCTCAGATTTGAGGATTTTTTTCTTGATGAGTGAATTGGGAGGGATTCTGAGTTTTTTCTGTTACAGTTTTGCTGGATTTTCTTTCTGTATTTTCCTGTCACTTAGTTTTTCTTTTTTTGATTTCTGTTATCAGTTAGTTAATCACCCATCCCCCAACTGTTTTCTGTTGTCAATTTGTTATATCAGTTGCCTTTTGTAACTGACTCTTTTTCTAGTGTAATCTCAATATTATTTAAATAAATTTTTTTCCTTTTATTTTTTTGTTATTTCCATTATCTTTTTGTAACAGAATTTTTTTGGTTGATAAGAATGTAAAATTCATATTAGAAATTGGTAATGAGATGGGTCCCTAATTTGATTAAGGGAAATTTGGATTTAAAATGGTAATGACTTATTGGTTTTGGATAAAAAAATGAGACCAAGAAAGTGATTTAATTGGGCTTAAAGTGTGGATGGAAATAGAGTTAGAAATGGTTAAAAGAATGGGCATGGCTTAATGAACTAATGGGTTAATAAAAAATGTGATTTGGGATTGGATATTCAAATGGGAATCAAGAAAAAATAAAATAAAATGGATACTTGAAAAAATATGGCTATGAGTTGATATTTGGTCAGGGAAATGGATCAAAAGGTGGATATGCATCGGATGAATAATTGATTCAGATGAAAAAAGAAACTCGAATATGGAAAATGATAATGGGCTTAATGATATGGTCTTATAGTACCAAAAGAAATGGTTAATGATGTTCGAAAGTAAGAAAGTGGAATGGTAAAATGTATTATGAAATGGTTTAGCATGAATTAAGTTGAATCGAAAAATGGACTGGAAATGGATATTGAAGACTTTCGAACGAACTTGTATTTGAATTATAGTCTCTCTTGTGATAATGATGAACCGAGAAACTCGATGAAACTAGCATGTATCTGAATAACATCTCAATCCAAATAATCTTTGAAATCGACCACAACGAAATTTTATGATTCTTGCACGGAGATAATGAGATTGAGCCCACACAAAAATCACATTTGAGACCAAATTGAATCAATCCTTGAGAAATAAGGCAAATCATTAATCAATCTCGAATTATACCAAAACCGAATTCCCACCGTCTTCTAAACTAATTCTTGAAACCAAATTACCATGAATTAATCTAAAACCGCAACACCTTACACAAAGCAAATAATTGAAAGGTGAACTAGATCCTGATGATTATCATCTGTCACTGAATAAGGAATAAGCCTGAACGAGTCTTGGAAAAGGAAAGCCTTGTGGTTGAATGAGCTTCGATGGAAAGATGCTCATGATGCCATTAGCTCAGGGCTTCGTCTTAATTCGATTACCATAGCCAGATAAATCACCTTTAAAATAGATAATTCAAAATGCAAAGAAACGCCTAATCTCATGCCTTAAGAACGATGAAATGTGTGATTATGATGTTATGACTTAATGGGAGAATGCAGACGACTGCGAAGCGTAAAGACGATTAAGGAAGCAAATATGAGGGCAAATTTTGAGGTATTACAGCTGCCCCTATTCGATCATCTGCATACCTGAATGAATAATTGCAACAACTTTTAGACGTTCAAGGTACGGAGTGATTGAATACTCGAATAAACCGGAAAATTTGAACTCAGGATAACAGAAATGCCATCTGCCCATTTATTTTTATTTATTTTTTACCTCTGAATAGGTAGCGGAAATGGAACCAGGTGGAACAGAATCAATACCAAAAACCTGCATTGTGAATGCTGAGCGAAACAAGTGACAACGAGGGTGCCTGTTGGCGAAATAGGACTTAACATGATTGTTAGCGAAACAGAACTCATCAATGCGACTGTTGGGCAGGACCAAGCCACAAAGAAAACACGCGACTGCTGGGCAGGACCAAGCCACGGAAGATGCCTGTTGGCGTAACAGGGCTTAACGAAACCATTAGCGGAATGGATTTCAATAAATATGACTGCTGGGCAGGACCAAGCCATAAAGAAAAACACGCGACTGTTGGGCAGGACCAAGCCACGGAAGGTGCTTGTTGGCAAAACAGGACTTTAACGAGACCATTAGCGGAATGGAACTCAATTCAATATGACTGCTGGGCAGGACTAAGCCACGAAAGAAGGAGCCTGTTGTATAAAACAGGGCTTGGAAAGACAAAAGAGAGAAGCAACATCAGCCGATTTACGACTCAAATAAGATCAACCGATCTAACAGGGAAATGGTATCAACCGATTTATAACCTGAAAAAACGAGAACGTAATATCATCTGATTTACGACTCAAAGAAGATCAACCGATCTAACAGGGAAATGCTATCAACTGATTCATAACCCGAAAAATGAGAATGTAATATCATCTGATTTATGACTCAAAGAAGATCAACCGATCCAACCAGGAAAATGGTATCAACCGATCCATAACCCGAAAAAAACGAGAACGTTATATCATCCGATTTACGACTCAAAGAAGATCAACCGATCCAACCAGGAAATGGTATCAACCGATCCATAACCCCAAAAATGAAGCCATTGTACTGAGACGAGACCAAAAAGAACGGGATCATTGTACTTAAATGTTAACCCGACATGAAACCGTTGTACTGAAACGGGGACGAAAAAAATGAGACTGTTGTACTGAAACAAGACCCAAAGACGAGACTATTGTACTTAAATGGAGACTCGAAAGGAACGGGATCGTTGTACTTAAACGAAATCCCGAGACGCGACCATTGAAAAATGAGATTGTTGTACTGGAACAAGACTCAACTGGGGGTAATAAACAAGACTTGGTAGAAATAACCATACTGGGAAATGAAGTTGCATTTTGTGGGGAATAAAATATGTTGGGAAGAATGCCATCCTCAAATGACAATTCTCAAAAATGTGATTTTCGGATCAAACACAAAACCAACCTCGAATGGAAACGCAATAGTATACCGGCCTCAGGCGATAACCAGAAACACAAAGACTGACCTCAGACAGACTTTGCAAACGAGACAAACTGACCTCAATCAATAAGCTCAAAACGGTGTATCATCCTCGAATGATAGCCACAACAAACAAAACAAGACCAACCTCAGAAGGACTTGAAGAAAAGAATGCCATCCTCGAATGACAATTCTCAAAAGATCCTCGGATATAACACGAAACCATCCTCGAATAGAGAGGCAATGGTATACCGGACTCAGTCGATAACCAGAAACACAAAGACTGACCTCAGACAGACTTTGCAAAAGAGACAAACTGACCTCAATCAATAAGCCCAAAATGGTCTATCATCCTCGAATGATAGCCATAAAAAACAAAACAAGACCAACCTCAGAAGGACTTGAAGAAAAGAATGCCATCCTCGAATGACAATTCTCAAAAGATCCTCAGATCTAACATGAAACCATCCTCGAATGGAGACGCAATGGTATACCGGCCTCAGTCGATAACCAGAAACACAAAGACTGACCTCAGACAGACTTTGCAAAAGAGACAAACTGACCTCAATCAATAAGCTCAAAATGGTATATCATCCTCGAATGATAGCCACAACAAATAGACCAACCTCAGAAGGACTTGAAGAAAATAATGCCATCCCCGAATGACAATTCTCAAAAGATCCTCGGATCTAACACGAAACCATCCTCGAATGGAGACGCAATGGTATACCAGCCTCAGTCGATAACCAGAAACACAAAGACTGACCTCAGACAGACTTTGCAAAAGAGACAAACTGACCTCAATCAATAAGCTCAAAATGGTATATCATCCTAGAATGATAGCCACAACAACAAGACCAACCTCAGAAGGACTTGAAGAAAAGAATGCCATCCTCGAATGAAAATTCTCAAAAGATCCTCGGATCTAACACGAAACCATCCTTGAATGGAGACGCAATGGTATATCGGCCTCAGGAGGTAACCAGAAACAACAACGGAAATAGGACAAGATGGAACGAGATCATTGTACATAAACGAGAGCCCAGACAAACAGGACCGTTGTACAAAACGAGAACCTGCGACGCGACTGTTGTACCAAACAAGATGCGAAAAAATGACGATCATTGACTTGAAAATACAAGGATGTCTGAAAAATGATGTTGGTATCCTCTGTGCGGAGTACTTCAGGTTGAGAAGATGTTCGTAATATACCTCAAAATTGGCCCATGCTGGCATGCATATGTTTGAATTTATGGCTTAATGCTCCATGATGGTGGAAATGCTACGCTTTGGAGGATGCAAATGTAATGATGATTATGCAAATGCAAATGCAAAGGATCTCTCGGAAAGGAGACTACAAGCATCCCAGGTGGCTTGACTGGGGAAATGATGATCACTGAATTGATTTGATTGGTCCTTGTGAGGAGAATACAACTCTGCGGGGAATGCTGTCGATGATACGCTGACTCTAAACAGCCGCCATTGCCAAAAATAAATTGGACTTTGAGATTAGGGAGCCAAGACCCTACTGGAGATGGATCCTTCTTGCGCTCTGGTGGGGAAGTGAAGACCTCATGACTTGGCTGGGGAACCAGATATATGGCACTGTTGATGAAGCATCCTGCTGAGGAGGAAAGACATTCATTGTACTACTGGAGGTTGCCCCTGTATTGAAGGGAAGTCTCTGCTTGGAGAGGACACCAACTTTCTGTTTCCTTGCTGATGGATATTTCAACTTCTACCTCTACTGGGGATGATGGATAATATCAATTGAGAATAACTCCTATTGCAAATAAAAGCTTTGGTCGTCTCTTGTTGAGAATGAGAGGTAAGAAGGGTCTCATGCTGGGGATGAGAGAATACAATCTCATGCTGGGGATGAGATGGTGATGATACCATTCTACTCAGGAAACAACTTTCTCCTTGTCACTCCGGTGGAGAAGAGATGGCCTAACGAGACTTGCTAAGGAATTCTGATCAATGAAGTCTGCTGATGAAACAACTCTTGAAGTATTGTGCTAACAATGGCTTTGCTTCTAGCCTCTGGGTTGATAGATCACCAACTAATCATAAGTGAACAATGGTTCTTTGCAATTTTCAACTCACCTCAGATTAAGGTCCATAGGAAGAAAATGTATCAAGAGGATTTTACAGAAAACATGACATACGGAATGCCTCAGTGTCTTCAAACTCTTGGAGAGATTCGTCGGATCTCGAAATAACTACCCCAGACTACATGGTCTGTACAAGAATTTTCCTCGCGAGGATTCATGAAAAACCTCATATCACTGTGCGATATTGTTTCCTAGTATTTTGAACCTTCTGATAGGTGCTTCTGATTAACCGTCTTTGGGAGAGAGTGACTTCTCATGCTCTTGGGGTGGCCTGCCCCAATACGAGCCTTGAGGTGATCACCTATGACTGACTGTGTTTTGAAGAAAACACCCATACCACTTGTTCTATGAAAGATTGGATCTCGAAGTAACTACCCCAGTTTGGCTGAAATTTGAATGCATGCCTTAGACTAATGGCTCTTTGAGAGATTTGAATCTCGAAGTGATTGCCCTAGCTTGGCTGAATTTTGAAGAGATTGCTCGACATGATTTCCCCAGATTAATTGTCTCTTACTACGACTGTTGGGAAAGTCCCTACTCAATGGAGTTTCTTGGAAAAGTACATCTTCATAGATTGTCCTTTGGAAGTTTCAGACCTCTCAACTTGACAAGATTAAGCTTCTGGACTGAGATTCCATATGTAAACTTTTATGATGCCAAACAAATGTATGCAAGTAGAAAATGTTTATTTTGAGAATGAAAATTCTAATGCAAAACACATTTTAATCTTGAAGTTTTACTATAAAACGATGTCGCAAACCTTTGTGAGTGAATCACTAGTTAAGATACGACATTGATTTTTGATAAACGAAAGCATGCACATGCAACACCAACAAAGAACTTTTAGCACAACTTATAGGAGTCGGGAACGCGGTCTCGTGGTAGTACGCTCTTAAGATAACCCTGCTTCAGTTAGGACTTTTGAGGGTTGTATCGTGGTCTGGTTCACGGTTATAGAAACAAAGGATATAGGCTCGAAGTTTATTTGTGCCCACCCATCTCCGTGATGTTCTCCATTCCTATGTTCAACTAGCTTTCACAAGTGCTCACCTCCCAAAAAGGGTTTTGTGATGGTTAAGGAACCAATTACACTAACGGTTTAAACACCAAGCAGGTTGTTGTTGGGAGTTAGTCACCTCTTTGTCTTTCGTGTCTGTGCCACACGATTTTGTTCTTGTTCAAGGATCTTTCTTGTGTAATCCTTTTCGTCTTTCACTTTTGCATTATTTTTCTTATCCCAAACTTTTTCCTGGACTGATTCTTGTGAATCCTTGATTGTGAAGTCCAGCGGGATGCCCTAATTTTTGCCTAAGTCGCTTGTTTTCAAGTTTCGACTTAGCGGGATTTTTCTTTTTTTTTTTCAATTCTCTTTTTTTTTTAACAAATCGTGTGACACTGGTTGTCTTGATTGCCTTGCGAGGGTCGTGACTGTCTCACTTCTTGGTTGAGGAAGGATAACCTTTGTGGTTTCCGATCTTTGGACCTCTTGTTCAGGATAACCATTGTGGTTTCTGGTCATGGGACCTCTTGATTTGGTACAACAAAAGGTAATGGATCCTCATATTTGCACTCCTTTTTGAAATTTGAATGCTCGATCAAACTAACTGACGCCTACCTTGCCCCTGGGTTAAATGCAAGGGTTTTTTCATGCGAAAAGAAACTCATACTTCAAGACTCAAATGGGTTGGCGAGGGTCTATCTCCCTTATATCTCCGGTGTTTAGGATTTGAAACAATGCCTGTACATCGTCAACAGGGTTTTTCTCAAAAGCACACAATTAGAGTTTTTGCGTTTTCATTTTGTCATCCTCCCTGATAGATTTTAAGCACAACAATTGGTATTTCAATGCACATACACATAATCATGAGTGAATACGAATGGATTACTTCAAGAAAAACATGTTCATTTTATTATGGTTATCATTCAAAAACAAATAAGTTTCATGCATGCATACAAATGCTTAAACAAATAAAGAGAACTATAAATGAAAATTCAGTAAAGAAGCTGAACATTGCCGCCATTGAGGAGACTTGACTCCGTCTGGACTTATTTCTTTTGAAGATGCCCTTGCAAATTGGGAGGTCAATTTGATGAGGAGACTTCAATATCTGGGCAGACTTTATGGCATGATGACCTTTGAGTCGATCAAGCTTGCACCTTGTACTTGAACACCTCATAGTTGTCAACGGTATGCCTAAATGCCCATGAGTGGTACTTGCATCTAGCATTCACATCGTGGTTGCCATTATTGAGGAGGCCTGACTCTGTCTGGACTTATTGCTCTCGGATACTTTCAGCAGTCAGCAATCTGGATATTCATTCCATTACTGTTTTGGTGCCATATTCTCACTTTTACCTAGAGTGAACATAATAATCTTGGAGTCAATCAAATTCGGGACCTTGTCTTCACCTTTGCCCCCGGAAGACTTACAATCTTCAATTAAACGATCATGTGCCCCAGAATGGTAGTCAAACTTGGTGTTCGGCATTGAAACCCCAAAGGAAGCTTTATCGGAGATGATCCTGATGTGACCAGTTCAACTAGCCTGAATCTGAGCAAATGAGGAAACCCGTTGCACGTACGACCTCAGAATATGATCAACTTCTTCTCAAGCTGTTATGGCCTTTATCCTTATGCTCTGCCCTTAGGACTCTCTTGGGAAGCTGGAATTGGATGCCGACAAATGACATCTGAAGGGAAGAGGTTGATAAAGTTAATAAATAAGGTTGCTCGGAAAGATCTCATGTGATCTCCTGCCTACGTATCTCCATTGACCAATGGAGAATCAGAGCAGCATAGTTCCCCTCAATAGGGATGAAAATAGCTTCATTCAGAATTTCCAAAACTAGGATCATCTGAGTCTTCATCTGGTTGACTTCTTGTTTCAACAGTTTCTGGTTCTGAAATAAAGCTTGCACCTCTGCCCTGAATTGCCCCAGCAGGGTCTTCCTTCAATTACCTCCGCCCGGAGTTGCTTCAAATATATACCTTGATGAATGTGATTCAAGTTGGTCATTCTGATGAGAAATCAAGTCAGGAAAAGAATCTATTTCTAAATACCTTTCAAGAATGCAAGGATGTATGTAAATGCCATGTTCAATTATTTCTGAGGAATCTATCTGCTTTAATTCAAGTTTTGATACAGAAAAATCCAACAGCATGATTCAGATATGTGATCCTTGGAAATAACTAAACATGTGTGCAGAAATGCTATGATGTCATGTATGCAGTACGCATGTGATCAATGGTCTGATATTGGTGTCGGTGTTGAGCAATGAGTTAAGTGTCTGAATAGAACCATAATAGCAGCACCATCTTTGTATAGAACCTCATAACTGAGAACCCAATAACTGTAGAACTGGATCACATAATAGCATATTCACTGATGGTGTTGAAGTTGAACAACGAGCCAAGTGTCCGTGGAGAGTCATAATAATAGTCACAATATCAAGGTCGCAATGGTAATCACAGTAACAATTTCTCTGAATAGAAATCCCGAATCTCAGAATCAGAGAACCATAGAACACTGAACAATACTGACAAAGTGTGTATGTTGAAGTTTAGGGTTCCTGCAAACCTGTAAACCCCTCCCAATCTCACGGGTGTGCTACTCGGGTCAACATCACGGACTCTCAAAGCCGAATAGCAATAATACGTTCACCATTTCCGAGAAATGGCTCATGACCAAATCAGGGAATCAGTCTGGCATTATGTACTACTTAGGGAGGCCTCAGCTGAGTCCAAGGAAACAAGCATCCCTCATAACTCCCCAGCTTCAAGCACTGAATCGAGAAACAATATTACATTCATCCCGAAGGGTACAATACTACCATCATACGAATAATTTGCCTTGACTGGATTCCTATGAGAGATCAGGCCATCCTATGCGAGTTCCCAGTGGGCCCTCGGATGCGAGTGGGTTTGCCAACAAATGTGGTCTTCCACTGTCATCACTGGAGAGGGTTGTTTCCACTAAGGTTCTCAATGACCGGTCCCCAGCTGCACATAACCATCAAGGTCGTATCCCGAAGTGGGGCAAAACCCCCACACAAGATAGTTCCAAGAAGGTCGCAACCTGGGTGTTGAACACATCGCCACTCATCATGTTGAGACATCATGCGAGTACAACGTGTCCACGCTAATCCTATGGTGCACTCAAGCCTGGTATTTGGTTTATCTCACAGTAACTCTCATCCCACAGAAAAAATGAAAACCAGCACAGCCAGACAGTCTAGTATAATATGATGCATGGAAAATAAATACTGAAAGCAGTAAATAAATGCTGTAAAGTAAAAAATGTAAATAAAAACAGTAAAGCTAAACTAAAGCACACAACAGCAAACAGATAAACACCCAAAGAAACAAAACCAAACAGGCGCTAGGATTGACTCTACGAGGGAAACCAGGGATTCTGGGTTCGATCCCCAGCAGAGTCGCCAACTGTCGCTCCCAGGATTTTCAGCCTAGTACAAACGCGAAAGTGGCGCGAAAAAGGTAGAGTCGCCAGCCATGCATTTTTATCCCGAAGGAATGGGAAAGGTAATGCTGCACAAACCTGAGGAAGAAGGAAATGACAAGGTCCTGCGAACCAAAGATCTGGGTTCGGGAGTCGGTTACGACCTGGGAAGGTATTAGCACCCCAGATCGTCCGCCGTACCCGACGGGATCCACGCTTGCTTGTTTGTTTCAAAGGGTGAGAAATAAAGTGTTGCTTAACAAAGAAATGCTACTGGAACTGGAACTGAAATGAGAAAGGAGTTGAAAAAGAACAAAAATAAAGAATGGGGAAAATGTAGGGAAAATAAAGAATGTGCTCGAACGGGCCCTACCCCGCTGCCTACGTACCTCATCGGGATAATGACGATCAGAGTCGACGTAGTTCGCCTAACTAAGGCGGGAACTATTTGTTTGTGTTTTTTATAGTCGGAACTACGTATGACTATGCTCAGGTGTTGCACGCTCGTCTGGTACGAGTGCATTTACCGTCTTGCAAATGAGACAAGTCGTCGCGAGTTCGCGTTGTGAGTGACTGAGATAAGAAGAGAAGTTCTCGCATGATAGTCGCTTATTATTTGTTTTTGTCTTTTATGAGAAGTGTTTTGAATTTTTTTGTGAACATTCCCATACTAAGACCTATCCATCGCGGTGAGTATTTATACCTCGCCCCAAAACAGGACGCGTATAAACACTCTGCAACAAAGTCTCGTGTCGTACAAGAACGTTCGGTTTTTATTAAGTGTTTTATTGCTTTTCTTTATAAGATGAGAAAGAATGACTCAAGTTGCGAAAAGGACAAACTAAGGGGACTAAGACACAACCCTAATTTTATTTGTTTATTTACAAGAGAGGTCCTATGGTTAATGAGGTTTTCTAATCCTAATGAGAAAAAGAAAAGAAGAAAAGAGAACTTAGAAATCAACTTACTTCCTAAGGAAGATAAGTTGTTTCTAAGGAAAGGGAAAACCTATAAGTAAGCACCAAGTGCTAAGGCAAACACATTTAGAATGCATAAAAGATAGGAATGAAGTGAGGCTTACCTCAATCTTCCCCCCTACAAAACAAAGGTTAGCATGACAATGTATATTGAAAGTAAAATCAAAGCATAAAAGCGATTAAGTACCATAAACGTCCTAGAATGGAACTAGGGTTCAAAATAAGACCTAAGTCTAAAGGTGAAGGTACCTAAAGGTTACATGATGTCTAAAGTCAGTAGCTACATGCTATAGGTCCCTAAGGATGCTAGGATACCTCACGAGTTCAAACTATGTCAAACTATGTACAAAAAGTTCACCTAAGTTCACATGAATGCAAATTAGAGTTTATGGATGAAGTATGAATGCGCATGGCTTACAAGCATGAATTAATACATGAAATGAGTATCAAAGTCAGTAGTGAATGCTTATGAATGAGGATGAATGAGCATACAATCATGGATGCAAAGGCTTAAGCATATGGAGCAAGGAGAAGAAGATGTGAAAAGAAATGGAACAAACATCGCATAAGATCGCAAATGATGCAAACTAAGGAAGAATGGCATGTGAATATGCATGAAATGATTATGGGTCAGTAGCATACAAGATATGAGATGCAATTAGAGGAGGATAGAAACATGTTTAAGTTGAATTATGTTCACATAAGTATGCACTTTAAACACAAAAACAAACCAAATGAGTATGGTTCAAAAAGTGACCTATAATTGGAATTAAGGACCTAAAAGTGACCTATAATTAACTCCTAAAAGTTACCAAAAAGTTCCTCAATCAAATGGCATGAATGTCTTCCTATCATTTAGATTATGGAGCGAATAGACACATGAATCAACCTATGATCTAGGTGACATGGAGAAATAGCAAAAAGGCTTAAAAATTATGAAATTAAATCCTTGGAATGATATAGTCATTATCTCACATGGCATAAAAGTATTCCACAAAATTATTCACCAAAGTGCCAAAACAATTCCTTGATTAGCAAGGTAACAAAGCATGATCACCGAAAAACAACTCCACAAAAAATTATGAAAAAAATGACTAAGGAGTATCAAAATGTCACATATTCCAGTGGTTAATCACACACAAAAAATAGGTTTCACACCTATGGGGAAATTTTTTTTTCGGTCCCTTATGTCAAAACACTCCTTTTTGGGACAGTTTATGATCTAAAATCCAAATTAATTATTAAAACCGCCCAAATATGGAAAAAATAAATATGAAAAATTAATTAAGAGGATGAGGATCACTCATGAATTTTTCCAGAATTTTATCTCACCTAAAACTATTTTTAATAATTGCGACGAAACGGGCAAAAAAGTGGATTTTAAGGGGAAGTGAAAGGAGGCGATCCTAATGGTTTGTAACCTAATCCCTAAGCTCCGAAATCGACACAAATCAACATATATCACAAATAAATCCAGTTCCTCAGGTGGGAGGGATCAATATGCACCTTAATCTATATGGTCCTAAGCCACATACAACTATAATGATGCTTAAAAGCGGAGAATCGAGATTACTTACTTGATCGAAGTACCGATTCTTCACATAAAAGAAATTCGAAAAAACCTCAAGCAAGGTCATGTAATCCCCATAAGCAAGATAAATGCTTATCTTCCATAATAACTTTGTGAAGCTTTGCCATAATTGAAATCGATCCCATGTCGATAAAAAACGGCTCATGAACCATTTTAATCCATAATTAGGACTAAACCATAATTAAAATTAGCAACAAAAATTCTAATAAGAAAAATCACAAGAAAAAATGGATTAAGATATAAATCCACAAAAAAATATTAACAAGAAAATTAATTATGATTTTTCTACAAGAAATAAATGGCAATGAGAAAAAACCAAAAATAACAAATAATTGAACCATGGGAGTGCAAAAGAAAGTCAGGAATTGTAAATAGCATTAGAACTGGCCCAAAGCCCATCTTGTCTTCTAACATAGTGCAGGGGGTGTATGCTGGAAAAGGAATAGTCCAAATAGTATTTTCATGGCCTGATGGCCCAATTCCTCTAACATATTCCGCTGGGAGGGGTTTGATGAGTTATAAAGTGGTATAAATAGCAAAACATTGACCTGAAGGCCCAAATCCACAACAAAATGCAGGAAGGGGGTGCGGGTAGTGAAATTGATGGTGTGAAACGCATGTTTATGGGATTGAGGCTCAATTCTCATGAAGCCCGCATGAACAGAGTGTGTTTAGCGAACTATGGGGTGTGAACATGGAATCATGGATTCTGAATTTCCTTAAGCCCAAATCTCTCATCAGTTTTTGACCTAATAAACTAAATGAAAACTAACAGCCAAAGCACATTCTCCTCTTCAACTTATGACAACGGCCGTCGATGCTCCTTTCCCTGCACCGTCACGAGAAGGCGATGTAGCCTCCGTCATCGTCGTAGCCTCCGTCATCGTCGTAGCCTCATCATCTTCACTATACTTCATATTAATATTCAAGACCACCATCTCAACTTGTTCCGATCCGCGACTCAGAACACAACACCTCTCACGAACTCACAAAAACAACCAAGAAAAACCAAGCAAAACAGAACTGCTCCGATGACCTTTGCAACGAGAAAGACATCGCCGATTTCTCAAGCTCAAGTTTGATTGCTTCCACGCGGTCCTTATCTTTTAAACCCTTGCTTTATTCTTCTTCTATTTCTGATTTGTGACTTCGTGCCATTGTGAAATATTGCATGAGTTGATGTGAATCGTGTTGAAGGTTGTGATGATCGATGCCGCTTGTTGAAGATTCTTGGAGTCGAATTGTTGCAGCGTGTAGTGTTATGTCGAGGGAGATTGAAGAAGTTAGAAGAATCTTTGTTGATTGTGATTTTCGATTTGCAACCTTGAAGCCAAGATGATGAAGGTGTTGATATTGAGTGAAAAAGATTGCAGAGAGTTTTTCAGAGATTGATGAGAGGTGTTGATGTTGTGTTTGTTGAGTTGCAGAATAATGATCGGTTTGCAGTGCTGAAATTGAGTTGAAGATGAATCCTGAAAATCAATAAAGGGTTTCTGTTATTGTGTTCATATTGATGAAGTTGGAGAACACAGAGCCGTGGAGGTGATGAAGTCTTTGCAGTGTCGACGCGACTTCTACAGAATCCAGTTTCTGTTCTTGATTTTCCGAATCCAACTTCGGTTTCCGTTGATTTCTCACCTTGATTCTGATGCATCTTATACGACGATTTAATGCAAGAAAAGCCATCGGTAAGATTCCAATCCTCTTTCTCTGCCATTGTACTGATATTGAACTTCTTCTCATTTTTTGCGATTTCGCATATCCGAAATTGTTGTTGGATGCTTCGATTTCTTGAATCAATTTCTGCAGATATTGAAAGATTGATGGTGAAGATGAATTTGCAGTGTTGATGAAGGCTTGGTGTGAAGTTGTTGAGAGATTCTGAAAACTGGATGAAGTTGAGGAGAAAGATCTCAGATTTGAGGATTTTTTTCTTGATGAGTGAATTGAGAGGGATTCTGAGTTTTTTCTGTTACAGTTTTGCTGGATTTTCTTTCTGTATTTTCCTGTCACTTAGTTTTTCTTTTTTCGATTTCTGTTATTAGTTAGTTAATCACCCATCCCTCAACTGTTTTCTATTGTCAATCTGTTATATCAGTTACCTTTTGTAACTGACTCTTTTTCTGGTGTAATCTCAATATTATTTACATCAATTTTTTTCCTTTTATTTTTTTGTTATTTCCATTATCTTTTTGTAACAGAATTTTTGTGGTTGATAAGAATGTAAAAATCATATTAGAAATTGGTAATGAGATAGGTCCCTAATTTTATTAAGGGCAATTTGGATTTAAAATGGTAATGACTTATTGGTTTTGGATAAAAAAATGAGACCAAGAAAATGATTTAATTGGGCTTAAAGTGTGGATGGAAATAGAGTTAGAAATGGTTAAAAGAATGGGCATGGCTTAATGAACTAATGGGTTAACAAAAAATGTGATTTGGGATTGGATATTCAAATGGGAATCAAGAAAAAATAAAATAAAATGGATACTTGAAAAAATATGGCTATGAGTTGATATTTGGTCAGCGAAATGGACCAAAAGGTTGATATGCATCGAATGAATAATTGATTCAGATGAAAAAAGAAACTCGAATATGGAAAATGATCATGGGCTTAATGATGTTCTAAAGTAAGAAAGTTGAATTGTAAAATGTATTATGAAATGGTTTAGCATGAATTAAGTTGAATCGAAAAATGGAATGGAAATGGATATTGAAGACTTTCGAACGAACTTGAATTTGAATTACAGTCTCCCTTGTGATAATGATGAACCGACAAACTCGATGAAACTAGCTCGTATCTGAATAACATCTCAATCCAAATAATCTTTGAAATCGACCACAACGAAATCTTATGATTCTTGCACGGATATAATGAGATCGAGCCCACAAAAAAATCACATTTGAGACCAAATTGAATCAATCCTTGAGAAATAAGGCAAATCATTAATCAATCTTGAATTATACCAAAACCAAATTCCCACCGTCTTCTGAACTAATTCTTGAAACCAAATTACCATGACTTAATCTACGAACTGCAACACCTTACACAAAACAAATAATTGAAAGGTGAACTAGATCCTGATGATTATCATCTGTCACCGAATAAGGAATAAGCCTGAACGAGTCTTGGAAAAGGAAAGCTTTGTGGTTGAATGAGCTTCGATGGAAAGATGCTCATGATGCCATTAGCTCAGGCCTTCGTCTTAATTCGAGTACCATAGCCAGATAAATCACCTTTAAAATAGATAATTCAAAATGCAATGAAATGCCTGATCTCATGCCTTAAGAACGATGAAATGCGTGATTATGATGTTATGACCTAATGGGAGAATGCAGACGACTGCGAAGCGTAAAGCCGATTAAGGAAAAAAATATGAGGGAAAATTTTGAGGTATTACACCATGCAATCTCACAATTTCAGCAATAAACAACCTTGCAAGCTGACTTACCTTATATGTAGTCTTCACGGCTAAGAAATGCGCAGATTTCGTTAGTCGGTCCACAATCACCCAAACAGAGTCATAGCCACCCTGAGTACTCGGTAAACCTACTGTGAAGTCCATAGAGATACTATCCCATTTCCAAATTGGAATGTCCAAAGGTTGTAACAATCCACCTAGCCTTTGGTGCTCAATTTTCACTTGCTGACACACTGCACATTCTGACACAAATACCGCAATGTCCTTTTTCATTCCGGACCACCAATACTCTCTCTTCAAGTCTTGATACATCTTCGAAGAACCCGGATGTATCGTAAAAGAACCTTTATGTGCTTCTTCCAGAATCCTTCTCTTTAACACATCGTCATTCGGAACACAAATTCTTTGATTAAATAGGATGATCCCATCTAATGCCCTCACGAAACCCGGTTGGAGTAACAACCCTTGCAGCTTCTCATCCAAAACTTGCGCTTGTTGAATATCATTCCTCAACGTAGAACTAATATTCAAGTTTCCCATGATTATGCCATTTGGAGTCCAAACAAACTGAAGGTTAAGATATCGAAACTTTTCTAACAATGCATACTCTAATACCATCAATTCGGCACTATAAATCACTTTCTACTCAAGGCATCTGCCACTTTGTTTGCCTTTCCGGGGTGATACTTCAACTCAAGATCATAATCCTTCAAATACTCAATCCATCTTCTCTGTCTCATATTCAGCTCCTTCTGATCAAAGAGATACTTCAAACTCTTATGATCACTAAACATCTCAAAACGCAAACCATACAAATATTGTCGCCACACCTTCAAAGTAAACACCACGGCCGCTAATTCCAAATCATGCGTAGGATAATTCTTCTCATGAACTCTCAACTGTCTGGAAGCATACGCCACCACCTGTCCCTCTTGCATGAGGACACCTCCTAAACCCATCTTTGAAGCATCGCAGAACACTTCATAAGATTTGTTAGGACCGGGAATAATCAGGACAGGAGCAGTTGTCAATCTCTCTTTCAACCACACAAAACTTTGTTCACAATCAGAATCCCATTCAAAATTGAAGTCCTTCCTAGTGAGTTTAGTTAACGGTAACACCATATGGGAAAAACCTTTAATAAATCTTCTGTAGTAACCTGCCAAAACTTGGAAGCTTCTCACTTCGGTAACATCCTTCGGCCTCTCCCAATTAATTACGACTTCTATCTTTGACGGGTCTACAGCTACACCTCCTTGTGATATAACATGTCCAAGGAACTTGACTTCTGACATCCATAATTCACACTTACTAAACTTAGCAAAAAGTTTCTTTTCCTGCAGTATAGATAGGACAATCCTTAGATGTTCTTCGTGCTCTTGCGGAGTACAAGAATGGATAAGAATATCATCGAAAAATATCACCACAAATTTATCCAAATAATTCTGGAATATCCGATTCATGTAGTCCATAAAAACAGCTGGAGCATTCGTCACACCG
The DNA here is from genome assembly GCA_963966055.1 of Lathyrus aphaca. Taxonomy (NCBI): domain Eukaryota; kingdom Viridiplantae; phylum Streptophyta; class Magnoliopsida; order Fabales; family Fabaceae; genus Lathyrus; species Lathyrus aphaca. The sequence goes on along the minus strand of OZ014519.1, from coordinate 318,830,775 downwards.
AAAGGCATCACTAAGAATTTGTAATGACCGTAACGGGTTCTGAACGCAGTCTTCGGAACATCGGAACTTTTCACACGAATCTGGTGATAGCCCGATCTCAGATCAATCTTCGAGAACACACAGGCTCCTTTCAATTGATCTAGAAGATTGTCTATCCTTGGTAAGGGGTATTTATTCTTGATTCTAACCTTGTTCAACTTCCGATAATCGATGCACAGCCTCATACCACCATCCTTTTTCTTTACAAATAACACCCGAGCTCCCCACGGCGAGACACTAGGTCTTACAAAATGTCTTGCCATCAAATCTTCTAGTTAATCCTTCAACTCTTTCAACTCGAGCGGAGACATCCGATAAGGGGAAACAGATACAGGAGCCGTTCCCGGTATCAAGTCGACTGAGAATTCAACTTCCCTCACCGGAGGTAAGGAAGTGACATCTTCAGGAAAAACGTCGGAAAATTCACAAACTATCGGAATGTTCAAAACTTGCTGGTCAATACTCTCCTCTTTAGTAAGGACAAGCAAAACAGATTTCTCTTACTCAAACAGAAAATTTACCATTCCAATCGTACCTTCTAAGATCGTTGCCAAAACATATTTCGGAGGCACTTCAACAGAGGGAATGAGGATCAACTTCTCTTCACACCCAATAAACACAGAATTAGCAGACAACCAGTCCATTCCTATGATAACATCAATTTTCTTAAGGGGCAAACAAATGAGGTCAATCTGAAAGATTCTGCCATCCATGGACAACGTACAGTTCTCACACTTAAGCAACGTCTCGACAGTTTCATCCATAGCGGTAGTAACCACCATTGGAGGGGACAAGGGAAAAAGTCGCAACCCAAGTCGCTTCACACAAATAGAATATATCAAAGAATGCGTAGCTCCACAATCAAATAAAACAAGACAAGGATGGTTGTTAATAAGACAATTACCCGCAATCAAGGAATTGTCGCCTTTCGTATTCCTGGCGTCCATAGTATAAACTCTCCCTTGAATCATATCCTTCCTTTGAGGGCAATACCTAGAAATATGTCCTTCCTTTTGGCAATGATAGCAAAATACACCGCTCTGTTCACATCTTCCAAAGTGACTCTTGCGACAACGGGGGAAAGAAGGAGGAGCACTGGATCTAGGACTTGACACATGTTTCCCCTTGAAGGGTTGAGGCCTCGGCCTAAACAATTGACTATCCCTCCCCTATCTCCTTGAACCACTCTTCCGGTACTAGTTTCTGCTTGAACTTTCTTCAAACTATGTTCCACAACATAGCATTGCCTCAACATCTCGGAGTAAGTAGTGAACTCCCTCTGAGAGACACTATGCGAGATCTCGGCCCTTATCCCAAACAAGAACTGGTCAATTTTCCACCTTTCATCAGGGGCATACATAGCCTGCCTAGAGTAGGCCGCCATGTCCTCAAACTTCTCAGCATAACATGCCACAGTCATGCTCCCTTGCCTAAGTTGTTGAAATTCAAACTCTTTTTGCATCCTCAAGGAACTCGGAAAATACTTGTACATAAAAACTGTCTTAAGTTGTTGCCACACTCTTGGAATTTCTTGCACCATCATCAAGTTGGAGGCACTTTCCCACCACCTAGAAGCAGGACCCTTTAGCAAATGTGACGCGAAGGTCACCTTGTCTTCTTCACTACAAATCACAATTTGGAATATCCTCTCCATTCCAGTTACCCATTCATGAGCCTTAACCAGATCCAACCCGCCATGAAACTCCTGAGGGTTCATGTGGAAGAAGTCTCTAAATGTTCCACCCGCAGCTCCAGGAGCAACCACGTGAGGGTGAAGGCCTCCACTTATTTGATGCATCATTTCTTGCATGAATTGGTGCTGCTGTTGTTGCATCTGCTGCATAAATTGGAACATAGGAGCATTCCCTTCGCTACCTGCTTGATCGCTACCGGGAGGAGTGACACTGGGTTGAGCACGAGTTCCACGTCTACCAGCCATATTTCCTAAATGTCATCAAAACAGGATTAAGTTGATCAGGCTCAATACCATAAACATAACATTTAGTCCTACTGCCAGTCAACGTGCATGAACGGAAAGGAAACACTTATAATATTTCAAGGCTAGGTCGAGGATACGACTTGCTCTGATACCAACTATAATACCCATATACAAAAGACATGCATAAAGCATATTTTTCATATATAATATTAAAAATTTGGTACTTGAAATACAAATAAGTTCTTAGCAACACATTGCATAAATATAGCCACTACAACTTAGGGTACTAAACAAGGCTATATAATAATACAAGATGTTCAACTACAAAAAGATCTAAGAACTAGATCCGAAGATCTCAAAAGTCCACAACGGAAGACTAAGCCAATAACTAGCAAAGATAATCAAGTCGCCTTATCTTTACCCTTAGCGGAACCTGAAGTACCTGAAATAACAATATCAACATGGGGTGAGATAAAACATCTCAGTGGGTTCACTATCTTAGAGTTCTCTCGGCTCTAAGGGTTAATTTCAACGAGATTCGCATGCTTCACGAACCAATTTACAAAAGGGACAAGGATGTAGGGAAAACTAGGGTCCACACACGATTTCCAAACACAAAAAGGGAAATTCCTACCTCAAGTCCTTACGGATGCTCTAGTGAAACACACAGTAACAACTTAGGGACTTATACAAGACCTTACGAAGGAAAGACATACACGCGCTTCAATCCATACGGATGCTTCCCGTGGGACTCAGGACAACCCACCTCAAGACTTACTCAAGATTGACACAGTGAGCATAGCACTTTCCCCAAGTCCTTAAGGATGCTCTAATGACACACATAGTAACAACATAGAGACTTATACAAGACCTTACGGGGGACTTATAGTCTACACTTCTCAAATCAACGCCCACGTATACACAACGGATACCTCAAGTCCTTACGGATGCTCTAGGGAAACACATAGTGACCATATAGAGACTTACACAAGACCTTACGGAGGATCCTAAAAACGAAACATAAAACTTAAATCAGACGAGTTTAAGGGGAAACCTAGATACCTCACAAGTCGTACCTTTTCTCCATTTCCATTAACACACAAGTTCCATTTTATCAAGTTTTGGTCATTTGAAATTAGTCGGGTAAAAGCCGACTCAAATTTAATGTTATTCAATCTTAATAGATGGATTATTCTTTAAGCTTCAAAATGATATGTGGAACGCTAAAAACGGACACCCGAATCATAAGTTACGAATTAAAAGCCGAAGTTTGAAGCTACAGGTCTCGCTGAGCGAGCTCCTTCTCGCTGAGCGACATTCACCCTGGAACTTTCGCTGAGCGAGCTACACCAGTTCAGGAAGTTCCAGCCTTACGGGAATTCACTCTCCCCACACCCACTCACTCCCAAACCTTAACCAATGCCACAAGACATGATCAAACGTATCCATTATCATAATGTGAGTTTTTCAGGTAGGTTTTAATCGAGTGTTAACCGTTAAACTTCTGATTTTTCTTTGGTTTCCAACTAAAACCTAACCACAAACATTTCTAAAACTCAACCAAAATCAAATATAAAAGTTTCTAACTAAGAACCCACCTCGAGAGATGAAGATTGGCGGAAAGATTGAGTTGATTCGATGGACGGAAGATCGGGAATGAAGGATTGGAGCTTTAGGACTTTTTCTCTCTTCTTCTTCACTTCTCCTTTTCTTCTTTTCTTACTAACTTTTTATTTCTCTCATTATCCTTCTATATATATATAGTATAAAAGCTTATATTTTTACCGATAAGTCAAAATTTGAGAGTATCCGAAAATGTCTTTTAATCCGATATTTTTTAAAACATCTGAGTCAGCCAATTATCAATTAATAAAATATAATCCCATGAATTACTCTATTTAGTTCCATCAAGATTTCTTAGGGTATTCCGAAATAATATTATTATCAATTAATAATGTCCAGAGCTTTAAATAAAATACGGGGTATTACAGCAAACCTCAAAGCAAAAAACTCCTGAAAAACACTGAACAAAGAATAAATGTCTCTCCTTCGGGACATATTTTCTCATCACCTTCACTCTTAACATAAGAACTTTCTCCTACTTGTCTCCTTAGAAGACGGTAATGCACTCGTGCCAGACGAGCCTGTAACACCTGAGCATTAACATAAGCAGTTCAAGCTCTTAAAACACAAGCCATTTTCCTCCCTAGTTAGGGGAACTACGACGACTCTGATCCTCACGTCCAGATGAGGTATGTAGGTAGCGGGGTAGGGCCCGTTCGAGCACTCTTTTATTTTCCCTACATTTTCCCACCTTTCTTTTCTTTTCTTATCCAGTTTCAGTCTTTCTTTTTGTAACAACTTTCATTTCTTTTACCCTTTGAAATCGATTTCTTTGCAAGCGTGGATCTCGTCGGGTACAACAGACGATCTTGGATGCTAATACCTTCCCAGGTCGTAACCGACACCCGAAACCAGTTTCTTTGGTTCGCAGGACCTTTGTCATTCCTTTTCTTTTCTTTGATTGTGCAACATTACCTTTTGAACAGTGATCTTTAATCGTATATTTCAAGCTGTTTGATTCGTTCGTTTCTTATGCTTTCGTGTGTTTTTGAGTCTTTTAATCTTGTTTGCGTCATTGTTTTCGTATTTTGTCAAGCAAGTCATGTTTCTATGTTTTTATCATTTTTACCGTTGGTGTGTATGATTTAGTTGTTTTGTATATGTGTTTTCAGGCTTGCAGCAAGCTGGTGATCAGATGCCATTGCGAACACGCTCCGAGCATAGAGGAATGTGGAGAAAAAGAGATATCAAAATCCTAACACGGGTGCCCGTGTCACCTGACACGGCCCGTGTCAGGAGGCCCTTTGGAGAGAAGACTTTGTATCAAGGTTGAGGCTAGTGAGAAGCATGATGCCCCAGAACTTCATGCTAGAGGTCGAATTGTTTGATGTGTGGGGAATTGATTTCATAGGTCCGTTTCCACCGTCTTTTGGGAAGAATTACATCTTAGTTATTGTGGAATATGTCTCGAAATGGGTCGAAGCGGTGGCTTTACCAACCAACGATGTGAAGGTGGTAGTTAAGTTCTTGAAGGAAAATATATCGCAAGGTTTGGGGTTCCGAGAGCATTGATAAGTGATGAAGGAACTCACTTCTTGAATCACCTCATGGAGAAGCTTCTTCATAAGTACAATGTGAAGCATCGAATATCCACTTCTTATCACCCTCAAACGAATGGCCAAGTAAAGGTATCAAATAGACAACTCAAGCAGATTTTGGAAAAGACAGTGAATTCATCCCGGAAGGATTGGTCAACAAAGTTAGATGATGCATTATGGGCTTATCGAACTGTGTTCAAAACACCCATCGAGATGACACCATATCAGCTGGTCTATGGAAAAGCATGTAATTTACCTGTAGAGTTTGAACATAAGGCATTTTGGGCAACTAAATTCTTGAATATGGATTTGTCCCTAGCAGGAAATTCAAGAATCCTCCAGCTGCATGAACTGGAAGAGTTTCAGAATAATGCGTATGAAAATGCCAAGGTATACAAGGAACAAACCAAGAAGTGGCATGATAGGAAGATCAAGAGAAAATAGTTTTGGGAAGGGCAATTGGTCCTGCTGTACAACTCCCGTTTGAAGTTATTTCCAGATAAATTGCGGTCCAAATGGTCGAGACCTTTCGTGGTTCATAAGGTGTTTCTGCACAGAACGGTAGAGATTAAAAATGAAACGAATGGATAAATATTCAAAGTCAATGGGCAGAGATTAAAACCTTATTTCCAATGTCAACCAACTGGAAAGATTGATATCATTCGTCTCACTCAATAGGACGAAGGACCGTCGAGCCATGCGATGTTAAACGCAGCGCTGCGTGGGAGGCAACCCACGATGTTTTCGCTAACAGTTATTTGTTCATGTTGTAGGTTTATTGTTTGTGTTTCTCACAGATCGAGTTGAAGAAAGAAATTTGGAAAGAGTGGTTGAAAATTCCACAGGATGCAGAGATGTAACACGGGTGCCCGTATCATAGGACACAACCCGTGTTGTGAATGCTGATGTTTGTGAATTCTGAAAGCGCATCCAGGGGCTTGACACAGGTGCCCGTGTCATAGGACACAGACCGTGTCATGAATGATGATGGTTTTGGTTTTTTTTTGTTATTTGTGGAAGAAGTTTCAGGGGCCTAACACAGGTACCCGTGTCACAGGACACGGTCTGTGCCAGGGAGCGCGTATTCTAATCTTTGAGTTTTGAATTTATTTTCAAAATTTTCATGTTTTTAATGAGTGGGCCCCCATATTTAATCCTCTTAACTACTCTTTAAACCACAATTATCACTTTTTATCCTTTTCTTTACCACACTTCTTTCTTCTCCAACTCTTCATCTCTCAATAATCCTTAACCTCCATTGTCTTTCTCCTCAAAAAGCTTCATCTACTTCATTACCCATTCACCAAAACACATCACCCGCTTCATAAAAATTAATCACCTTCCCATTCCGGTCACTTCTACAGTAACAGTTTCCTCTAACCCCAAAATTCGTTTTTGGCTCTTTGTTATTGTGTGCAGGAACATTATGCCGCCAAGAATAGACACAGGAAAAACGGTTGCAGAGCCCTCCCATCCTTGAAAACGAGCTCATCGAATGGCTAATGCTCATGATATTCTGTTCGAGGACGATACCCACCAAAGAAAATATTTGATGTTAGTAAAGCGTAAGATGAGCCCCACCAGGTACATCTGTATTGAAACATTGGATAACTTAGGGTTAAAAATTGAAGTTCATAGAATGTTTCATGTACTGGGTATGTTGAAATTCATGCAGTTTGAAGCGCCAATATATGAGCGTCTAACTCTTGAGTTTTTAAGTACTTTAGATTTTCAGCTGAAACACAGGTGAACATGTTCTGATGAAGAGTACTTTGGTACGATGAAATTCCGCATGTTTAACACGGACCATACACTGTTAGTTGCTGAGTTGGGAGCGGTTTTGAGAGTTCCTAGTTTCGGACCTGGAGACCCCCAACAAATTTTATTGCAGGAGACTTTTGGAGAGCTATCACGATAAAATATGACTATGTTGTAAAGGCAGCAAAAGCGTCGGGGATTCACAACCCGTGCTTTAGGTACGCCCAAAAGGGTTTGGCTTACACCCTTTTCGGCAGAGGAGACAGTACTGGGGTAGCCACACAGAAGGAGTTGTTTTTCCTCTATGGAATGGCGCACAAAAAGCTCATTAATGTAGCTGCTTTCGCTACTGATCACCTGAAGCGCGTTGCAAACGCATCTTCTGGTGAAATTTTTGTTGGGGGAATGATTACGCAGATTGCTGATCATTTCGGGTACGGTTCGCTGTTAATGGAAGACACTATTGTATCAGGTAAAACAAAGATTGACCTGGCAACCCTTACAACTCAATTTATGATTAATGTTTATAACGATTAGTACTCTTTGGTAAGTAGAAACAATCATTTGTTAGATTTACCTACTCCGGATTTTATTAGTATTGAAAAAGAGGCTAACTGGTTGTATGAGAGTCCTATGCAGGACGACGAAGAGCAGTTTGATGATTTTGTAGGTTCGGATGGTGAAGAAAGGTATCAATCTGGTGAGATTCCTATGCCAAATGCTGGTAACTCGACAAATCAGGAGACTGGTTCATGGAGTATGAGTAAAGATGAATGGGAATGGATGCAGAATGAGATGTGCTACCTCAGGAGTAAGAAGAAAAATCAAATAGACGAACAAACCCGACAAGGGAAGGAACAAATTCAACAAGGAAGGTTAATCAGTGAGATGCATGAATGGTTGCAGCAGATGAGGTTGCAAGATCCTCCTCCTCCTCCTCCTCAGTGAGGGCACTGTGAATTACCTTTTGCACTAGTTCTTCAACAGTGAGGACACTGTTGAGTTCAGTGTGGGGGTATTTATTTAGATGTCCTGTTTTGTTTGTTTTAATTTTTGTTTGTCTGTTTTTGATCATTTATGTTAAGTGTTTGTGGTTAATTGTTTGAAATTGCAATTGAAGTCGTTGTGAAAACACCCTCGACCTGAACTGAGAAAAGTAATGTTGGTAGTACGGTTTGTTTTGTTTTTGTGAGTGAGGTGAGGTGAAAGTATATAGAGTCGAGTGAAAAGGAACCAATTGAGGAAACTAGAAAAATCTTGATGTTGAGGTATAACACAAACACACTGAGTCTTCGGAGTAAGGAACGAGTCTGACATGTAGATTTGTGCCATGTTACTTTGATCTGAGAAGTACTCCCTAAAGTAGTTTATACTGACAGTCATGCTCAATCCATACTAATTGTTTGTGCAAGGTTGATCAAAACAAAAAGGTTTTGTGATATAAGTCACCGAATAAAAAGAAGGGAGAAACAATTAAACAACGATCCTTCTAAGTTGGGTAACCCTCACCCGGTTATTCATCCTAACGGCGGTTGAACCTAAAAGTGTCCCTAAAAGAAAAAAAAAAGAAGAAATAACGGTACCCAAAAAAAAGAGAAATTATTTTCTTGTGATCAATCTTGTGCATGCAATGAAAATTCATAAAAGCCTTAAAGTGATTGTCCGAATGAAAAGGGTGGAAAATCGAAAGATAAAACCTAAGCCCAAAGCATAGTCGGATAGGTTACTAAAAAGAAGATTGAGGTCTGTGGTGTTACCGCGGTTCAGTGTTTGTGTGATATCTTTATTGAGAGACATGTACCTGGAAGTACGCGTCCGGTGACTCGGAACGAAAACTCACGTATGAGTATCATCATTTCATCTCGTAAGTTTTGAGCCAGGGATTGGTTGATTAATATGTTTGTGCAAGATTTTTGCTTGAGGTCAAGCAAAATTTTAGTTCGGGGGAGTTTGATTAGTGATCTTTAGTCGTATATTTCAAGTTGTTTGAGTCGTTCGTTTCTTATGCTTTCGTGTGTTTTTGAGTCTTTTAATCTTTTTTGCGTCATTGTTTTCGTATTTTTTCAAGCAAGTCATCTTTCTACGGTTTTATCATTTTTACCGTTGGTGCGTATGATTTGGTTGTTTTTCCTATGTGTTTTCAGGCTTGCAGCAAGCTGGTGATCAGATACCATTGCGAACACGCTCCGAGCGCAGAGGAATGTGGAAAAAATGAGATATCAGAAGCCTAACACGGGGGCCCATGTCACCTAACACGGCCCGTGTCAGGAGGCCCTTTGGAGAGAAGACTTTGTATCAAGGTTGAGGTTAGTCAGAAGCATGACACGGCCCGTGTCATCGCCCCTGAAGAAGAGGCGCATGCATGATGGATCAATAACCTGACATGGTCACCCGTGTCTCATGACACGACCCGTGTCAGGGCTCCTGGAAGTGAACAATTTATTTATTCTATTTCCTGGATTTGTTTTATTTCGGAGGGCAGTTCAGACATTTCGCTTTGTAATTGAAAATATGATACATTAGGCACAATGTGGTTTGAAAAACTTCTTACGTTTTTACTTTGTAATTTTACGCTTGGGAAAGAACGAGAGATTATAGGGAGAAGAAGGATCGATCATAAGCGGAAGCAATTGACGATCCAACGAATCCTTAGAATATTGTAATGTTTCTTTTCCTTGTCTATGTGATTTTCATTGTTTTGAACATGAGTGGCTAAACCCCCCAATGCTAGGGGGTGTCCCTGATTTTCTTATAATGACATTGATCCTTATTATATGAATTTCACTGCATTCTAATTTTCATTGTGTTGATTGATCCATTCTTTATGTAAAAACCTAAATTGGAAAATAAGGTTTTTAATCTTAGGTTAATCATAGGTAGGAATGCCATTGTTAACGTTTTTCAATCAAAACTTTTTTATCGGATATTACCAAAGAATTAGGATACCATATTTTAACCGTAAAACTTTTGATATTCCAAAGCTTGGTATTCTTTCTATACAACCAAGGAATCAGGGTGTAGAAGGAATACCAAAGGGTTTTTCTCAGAGAAATCTCTAAAAACTAAACACGAAAGGCGGTAATGATTTAGTTGCAGGGTTGTTTTAACGAATAAGATTATTTGTTATTATAAGGATTTTCATACACCTCCCCTAGTGTGATTCTCATATTTGTTATACGTGTTATTTTTCCTATAATTTCTTGTTCGTAGTTTATTTTACAGTAATTAGAGTTTTTAAAACCAACCCCGTAGAACTTTTGTTAAATTGAAACAGTTAGAAAACTTAATCCACTATGCAGTCCTCAAGATCGATATTTGGGAAATTTCCCTATTATTACTACAGTGGGCAAAAATAGTACACTTACTATTTTCCCATCACCTTTCCCTTTCCTTTGGGATAAAAATGCCTGGTTGGCGACTATACCCCTTTTCTGCACCAGTTTCGTGTTTGTACCAGGATGAAAATCCATGGAGCGATACATTTTCTTGAGCGCGTCAGGGGGTGCTAGGTGCATCTCCATGTGACGTTGGCATTTGTCGCATTCCTTTACGTGTTCTTTGGCGTCGTTCTTTATGATCGGCCAGTAGTACCATGCCCTTAAAGCCTTTCGGCCTAAGGACCTACCTACTAGGTGTTGCGCGTGTATACCTTCATGTATTTCGTGCAAGATGTCTGACACACTTTCTTCCTCGACGCATTAGAGAAGTGGGATGGAAAATCCTCGGTGATATAGCTTGTTGTCTACTAGGACGTAAGAGGATGTGCGACGTCTGGTGGTGCTGGCCTCCTTGCTGTCTGATCACTGCATTTTAATGCACATTCTACCATGTTTGCACTTAAGCATTTCTTTGGTTTTCTTTGTTTATTTTTATATTTTAATTTATTTTTCTATTTTATTTTATTTTTGGCTTAATTTGATTTTCGTACTTAATTTTCAGCTTTAACAGCTTTTACGGAAATGATCATAACCGGAGTTCCAGGAATCTAATTGAGGCGTTCTACCAGTCGACGGAAAACTAAGAGAGAGAGCTACAACTTTTGTGTTGGAGCCGAAGTCAGATTCGGAGTCATATTTTCCAGAATTTCGCTTGAAGCTGCTGCATTAGTTTTATTTAGTTTCAGGTCATTTAGAATTAGGCTTGGGTTATGTATTCGACCCAGTTGGGTTAGAACCCGGGATTTGATGTTTCTCCTTTAACCTATAAGTCGTGTGACTGTTGGGAGAACCTTTTTTCACTCTTTTTTTCACAAATTTTATTTTTGCTTTACGATTCATAGAGAACTAATTCCAAGGAAAAATTTTGCTGTTACGGATTCCATACTTTGAGGTTTTTTAATCTTTAATCCAATTTCTTTTCCCTTTTTAATATTAATCTATATGCCTTGTTTACTTAATTCGAGTTATATAGAATACTATTGATTTATATCGATTGATTGATGTTCCATTAGTTTTAGCGTAGTTTACCGTTGCTTAATCGTTAGACCGCGTATGCCAGAATCACGTTTGCTTAATTCGTGATTATGTTTATCCGTTTTCTTTATTCGGAATATAGGAATGCAATCTTATATTCCAATTTCGCTTGTTAATTGGTGTTGTAATCGGTAGGGGAATAGAAACCGTTTAGGGGATTGAAGTTTATTGAACCAATGATAAGTCGGTACCCGAATTAGTAGAATTGTCTTTTCAGCTTATTTGTTACTCACTTATTTTAATCCATTTTTATAATTCAACCTTAAAATCAACCCCCCATTAATCGTTACTATCGTTAGTTAATAAGATCAAGATCCTTGTGAGACAATTCGAGTCATTGTCGTTATACTACGTTTTCAAAAATTACTCGTTTTTGATCAGTGCGCGACACACGAATCAAATTGACGCCGTTGCTAGGGATTCTTGTTGTTATTAACCGATTTTATAGTCATAGGTATAGTTTTCTTACTAGGTTTTTTCTTTTCTTTTTTTGTTGTGTTTGTTGATTTTCAGGGTTGCAATACCGGTTGTATTATAGTTATAAGTTTTCCAACCTTTCAGGTAAGTTGGAAGCTACTATTTCGATTTACTTCGATTTTTTTCCCAGAAAATCAGAAATAAATTGAAGAACAATACTCTTTTAAAATAAAATTCTAAAAGATTTCGTCCCTTAACATCGCAAATTTTGTGTTTTTCTATTTTATTTGATTTATTTTTACTTTTCATATTTTCAAAATAATCTGAAATTTTTTGTGAGTCTTATTTGATTTAATTAGATTTTTAGCGTTATTTTTATATTTTTTATATTTTATTCTAATCGCTTTTCTTTTTTTTCCATTCTTTTTAAATTTGTAGTTATTTTATTTGATTATGTGTTGAAATTCATAATCATATCATGGTTGATCAAAGAACTCAGAGAGAACTGGTTGCACTTGTGAATTATAATGCTTTATGTATTGAATATCATATTGTTGATGCAACTTTCGAATTGAAATTTGATTTAACACAGTTGTTGCCAAGTTGTAATGGTTTTTCAGGTGAGGATCCACATAAGCATATGAATGAATTTCAGGTTGTGTGCTTTGCACCTTCTGAACCTTCACTAGAGGACCTTGTCAAGGAAATTGTTGCAAATAATATCCAGTTTCAGCAAAAAACATATTATAGTCTTCAGGCTTTGCAAACACAGCTTGATCAACTTACCATTTCGATGAATGTTATGCAACAAGCTCAAAGATCAAACCAACAACCTTTGGAAGAACATTATATTTTTCAAATAGAGTTGTCTTATGATATTTTTGATGATACTTTTATTAATTTTTTTGCCACTGATTTTCCATCATTGTCTTATTTTGATGATGTTTACTCTTGTGATGTTTGTACTGACACTAAAATTTGCTCTGTTTGTGCTGAAATTGAGGTTGCCTTGCAAGTGGATATTCTTACTGCATATGAGGTTGAAAATGAAGTTGTTCATGTCAATGAAGCTCTCGACACCCCGGCTATCTGGAACAAACTATCCATCGAGAAATCACCCTCTTTAGGGCTGAAACCATTTCCTAGTAGTTTATTTGAATTTGTGTAGGAAGAGAAATCATTATAGGAACATAAGAAGGGAATTGGATAGACTTTGTTTGACACTTTTGATATTAGCCGATCCATGAGTATGCATAGGATCTCAATTGAAGATTGAACAAAAGTATCGAGACAACCCCTTAATCCTTTGATTCTTAAAGTTGTAGAAAATGAGATCACTATCACGTGCATATTCAACACTTTTACTTATTGAAGATTCTTCTTTGATCCTTGAATAAAAGGTGAAGACACTAATAAAAACTTCAAGATTAATGAATACTACCCAAAGCTACTCTATGAGATCCCCACTTTGGAAGAAGAGACTATAAAAGAGCTCTCTTTAAGAAATGCTGCTTATGTGATCACATATCCACCTTGACTACTCGGGTGTGTTCTTTCCTTTCTCTCCCGCTTATTTTATAGTTATTTCCTTTCATTGAGGACAATGCTTGTTTTAAGTGTGGGGGACGGAGTACTTTATTTTCTTTGTTTTTATTTTATTTTTGTATGTTTTGTTTTGTTTTAGAAACACGAGACTTTTTTTTTAAAGTTTTAGGCTATAAATTGTTTTGAGGTTAGTTGCGGAGACTTGGGAAAAATTCATAAGATCGATATCGTTTTAACATCTTAAGTCTTTTGAATATGGAAATTATTTTGAATACTTCTTATTCCATAGCCTTGAGTTCTCATCCTTTAATATCTCTTAAGTAGTTTATCTAGCTGTCAACACCATCTAGAAATCACACACTAAGTAATTAAGCTGATGCAAATCAGTGAATGATTTTACGCTTAAAAAGAAATTTGAATAGGAATCCGCCTTTTAACTTAGGTGGCCCTCATCCGGTCATTTAGCCTAACAAATGTGAAACCTTATAAAAAAATTTTTTGTTACTAAATAACTTTAAAATATTGTCAATTATGGATCATAATCACTAACAGGCTTATTTACCATGTGTATGAATAGATAACTTGCTTAATGTAATGTCGCTAGAATGAAAGAGAGAAAAAAAGGTGGATGAGTAAGTTAGGATCAAACATAATAACATGATTCAGATTGGTTTGTGTAGGAGGGAGGCTTATGACCGCACAATTGTGAAATTATGTTCTTACGATATCCTTAGTGTGTAAGATTAGTACCTATCGTTGCTATCTTAATCGAAGAAAAGTTTGTTCCCTAGAATGAGTATCTAAATGATGTTGTTTTTCTTGAGTCTTGAGTTTATTTTTGCTCGGAGTGCAAAAGTTCAAGTGTGGGGGAATTTGATCAGTGCATTTTAATGCACATTCTACCATATTTGCACTTATGCATTTCTTTGGTTTTATTTATTTATTTTTATATTTTAATTTGTTTATTTTATTTTATTTTATTTTTGGCTTAATTTGATTTTCGTACTTAATTTGCAGCTTTAACAGTTTTTACGGAAATGATCGTAACCGGAGTTCCAAGAATCTGATTGAGGCGTTCTACTAGTCCTCGGAAAGCTAAGAGAGAGCGCTACAACCTTTGTGTTGGAGCCAAAGTCAGATTTGGAGTCATATTTTCCAGAATTTCGCTTGAAGCTGCTGCATTAGTTTTATTTAGTTTCGGGTCATTTAGAATTGGGCTTGGGTTATGTATTCGACCCAGTTGGGTTAGAACCCGGGATTTGATGTTTCTCTTTAACTTAGCAGCCGTGTGACTGTTGGGAGAACTTTTTTTCACTCTTTTTTTTCACGAATTTTATTTTTGGTTTACGATTCATGGAGAACTAATTCCAAGGCAAAATTCTGCTGTTACGAATTCCATACTTTGAGGTTTGTTAATCTTTAATCCAATTTTTTCCCCTTTTTAATATTAATCTATTTGTCTTGTTTACTTAATTCGAGTTATATAGAATACTATTGATTTATATCGATTGATTGATGTTCCTTGAATTTTAGAGTAGTTTACCGTTGCTTAATCGTTAGACCGCATATATTAGAATCACGTTTGCTTAAGTCGTGGTTGTGTTTATCCGTTTTCTTTATTCGGAAAATAGGAAAGCAATCTTATAATTCCAATTTCGCTTGTTAATTAGTGTTGTAATCGGTAGGGGAATAGAAA
This sequence comes from Lathyrus aphaca, assembly GCA_963966055.1. NCBI lineage: Eukaryota > Viridiplantae > Streptophyta > Magnoliopsida > Fabales > Fabaceae > Lathyrus > Lathyrus aphaca. The sequence goes on along the minus strand of OZ014519.1, from coordinate 318,815,748 downwards.
CCGTTTATGGGATTGAAGTTTATTGAACCAATGATAAGTCGGTACCCGAATTAGTAGAATTGTCGTTTCAGCTTATTTGTTACTCACTTATTTTAATCCATTTTTATAATTCGACCTTAAAATTAACCCCCCGTTAATCATTACTATCGTTAGTTAATAAGATCAAGAATCCTTGTGAAACGATTCTAGTCATTGTCGCTATACTATGTTTTAAAAAATTACTCGTTTTTTATCCGTGTGCGACACACGAATCAAATTGGCGTCGTTGCAGGGGATTCTTATTGTTATTAACCAATTTTATAGTCATTGGTATAGTTTTCTTGCTAGATTTTTTCTTTTCTTTTTTTTGTTCTGTTTGTTGATTTTCAGGGTTGCAATACCGGTTGCAGTATAGTGATAAGTTTTCCAGCCTTTCAAGTAAGTTGGAAGCTACTGTTTCGATTTACTTCGATTTTTTCCAGAAAATCTGAAATAAATTGAAGAACAATACTCTTTTAGAATAAAGTTATAAAAGATTTCGACCCTCAAAATTGCAAAAGTTTGCGTTTTTCTATTTTATTTGATTTATTTTCACTTTTCATATTTTCAAAATAATCTGAAATTTTTTGTGCGAGCTTTATTTGATTTAATTAGATTTATAGCGTTCTTTTTATATTTTTTAGATTTTATTTTAATCGCTTTTCTTTTTTTCCATTCTTTTTAAATCTGTATTGATTTTATTTGATTATGTGTTGAAATTCATAATCATATCATGGTTGATCAAAGAACTCTGAGAGAACTGGTTGCACTTGTGAATTATAATGCTTTATGTATTGAATATCCTACTGTTGATGCACATTTCGAATTGAATTTTGGTTTAACACACTTGTTGCCAAGGTTTAATGGTTTTGCAGGTGAGGATCCACATAAACATATGAATGAATTTCAGGTTGTGTTTTCTGCACCTTCTAAACCTTCACTAGAGGACCTTGTCAAGCAAATTGCTGCAAATAATCTCCAGTTTCAGCAACAAACAAATTATAGTCTTCATGCTTTGCAAACACAGCTTGATCAACTTACCACTTCGATGAATGTTATGAAACAAGGTCAAGGATCAAACCAACAACCTTTGGAAGAACATTATATTTTTCAAATAGAGTTGTCTTCTGACATTGTTGATGATACTTGTATTAATTTGTTTGCCGCTGATTTTCCATCATTGTCTGATTTTGATGATGTTTACTCTTGTGATGTTTGTACTGACATTAAAATTTGCTCTGTTTGTGCTGAAATTGAAGGTGTCTTGCAAGTGGATATTCTTACTGCGTATGAGGTTGAAAATGAAGTTGTTCAGGTCAATGAAGCTCTCGACACCCCGGCTGTCCGGAACAAACCATCCATCGACAAATCACCCTCTTTAGTGTTGAAGCCATTTCCTAATAATTTATTTGAATTTGTGCAGGAAGAGAAATCATTACAGGAACATAAGAAGGGAATTGGATGGACTTTGGTTGACACTTGTGATATTATCCAATCCATGAGTATGCATAGGATCTCAATTGAAGATGAAACAAAAGTAGTGAGACAACCCCTTAATCCTTTGATTCTTAAAGTTGTAGAAAAGGAGATCACTATCACGTGCATATTCAACACTTTTACTTATTGAAGATTCTTCTTTGATCCTGGAATAAAAGGCGAAGGCACTAATAAAAACTTCAAGATTAATGGATACTACCCAAAGCTACTCTATGAGATCCCCATTTTGGAAGAAGAGACTATATAAGAGCTCTCTTTAGGAAATACTGCTTTTGTGATCACCTATCCACCTTGACTACTCGGGTGTGTTCTTTCCTTTCACTCCCTCTTATTTATAGTTATGTCCTTTCATTGAGGACAATGCTTGTTTTATGTGTGGCGGAGGGAATAATTTATTTTCTTTGTTTTTATTTTCTTTTTGTTTGTTTGTTTTTTTTTGAGAAACACTACACATTTGTTTTTGAAAGTTTTAGGCTATAGATTGTTTTGAGATTAGTTGTGGAGACTTAAAAAAATTCATAAGACCGATATCGTTTTAACATCTTAAGTCTTTTGAATATGGAAATTATTTTGAATACTTGTTATGCCATAGCCTTGAGTTGTCATCCTTTAATATCTTTTAAGTAGTTTATCTAGCAATCAACACCATCTAGAAATCACACACTAAGTAATTAAGTTGATGCAAATAAGTGAATGATCTTGCGCTTAAAAAGATATTTGAATAGGAATCCTCCTTTTAAGTTAGGTGGCCCTCACCCGGTCATTTATCCTAATGGATGTTAAACCATAACAAAAAAATTTGTTGTTACTAAAGTAACTTAATATTGTCAAGTATGGATCATAATCACTAACAGACTTATTTACCATGTGTATGAATAGATAACAGACTTAATGTGATTGCACTAGAATGGAAGAGAGAGAAAAAGAGGATGAGTAAGTTAGAATTAGACATAATAACATGATTTAGATTGGTTTGTATAGGAGGGAGGCTTATGAGCGCACAATTGCGAAATTATGTTCTTACGATATCCTTAGTGTGTAAGATTAATATCTATCGATGCTATCTTAATCGAAGAAAAGTTTGTACCCTAGAATGAGTATATGAATGATGTTGTGTTTCTTGAGTCTTGAGTTTATTTTTGCTTGGAGTTCAAAAGTTCAAGTGTGGAGAATTTGATTAGTGCATTTTAATGCACATTCTACCTTGTTTGCACTTAAGCATTTATTTGGTTTTCTTTGTTTATTTTTATATTTTAATTTTTTTTTCTATTTTATTTTATTTTTGGCTTAATTTGATTTTCGTACTTAATTTTCATCTTTAACAACTTTTATGGAAATGATCATAATCGGAGTTCCAAAAATTTGATTGAGGCTTTCTACCAGTCGACGGAAAGCTAAGAGAGAGAGCTACAACTTTTGTGTTGGAGCTGAAGTCAGATTCAGAGTCATATTTTCCAGAATTTCGCTTGAAGCTGCTGCATTAATTTTATTTAGTTTCGGGTCATTTAGAATTGGGCTTGAGTTATGTATTCGATCCAGTTGGGTTAGAACCCGGGATTTGATGTTTCTCCTTCAACCTAGCAGCCATGTGACTGTTGGGAGAAATTATTTTTAATCTTTATTTTCACGAATTTTATTTTTGCTTTACGATTCATGGAGAACTAATTCCAAGGCAAAATTCTGCTGTTAGGGATTCCATACTTTGAGGTTTTTTAATCTTTAATCCAATTTCTTTTCCCTTTTTAATATTAATCTATATGCCTTGTTTACTTAGTTCGAGTTATATAGAATACTATTGATTTATATCAATTGATTGATGTTCCTTGAGTTTTAGCGTAGTTTACCGTTGCTTAATCGTTAGACCGCATATGTTAGAATCACATTTGCTTAATTCGTGATTGTGTTTATCCGTTTGCTTTATTCGGAAAATAGGAATGCAATCTTATAATTCCAATTTCGCTTGTTAATTGGTGTTGTAATCGGTAGGGGAATATAAACCGTTTAGGGGATTGAAGTTTATTGAACCAATGATAAGTCGGTACCCGAATTAATAGAATTGTCGTTTCAGCTTATTTGTTACTCACTTATTTTAATCTATTTTTTTATAATTCTACCTTAAAATCAACCCCCCATAAATTGTTACTATCATTAGTTAATAAGATCAAGAATCCTTTTTAGACGATTCGAGTCATTGTCGCTATACTACGTTTTCAAAAATTACTCGTTTTTTATCCGTGCGTGACACGCGGATCAAATTGGCGCAGTTGCCGGGGATTCTTGTTGTTATTAACTGATTTTATAGTCATAGGTATAGTTTTCTTGCTAGCTTTTTTCTTTTTTTGTTTTGTTGTGTTTGTTGATTTTCAGTGTTGCAATACCGGTTGCAGTATAGTGATAAGTTTTCCAGCCTTTCAGGTAAGTTGGAAGCTACTATTTCGATTTACTCCAATTTTTTCTCCGAAAAGCAGAAATAAATCGAAGAATAATACTCTTTTATAATAGAATTCTAAAAGATTTCGACCCTCAAAATCGCAAATTTTGCGTTTTTATATTTTATTTGAATTTTTTTCACTTTTCATATTTTCAAAAAAATCTGAAATTTTATGTGCGAGCTTTATTTGATTTGATTAGATTTTTAGCGTTATTTTTATATTTTATTTTAATCGTTTTTATTTTTTTCCATTCTTATTAAATCTATATTTATTTTATTTGATTATGTGTTGAAATTCCTAATCATATCATGGTTGATCAAAGAACTCTGAGAGAACTGGCTGCACTTATGAATTATAATGTTTTACGTATTGAATATCCTATTATTGATGCACCTTTCAAATTGAAATTTGGTTTAACACACTTGTTGCCAAGTTTTAATGGTTTTACAAGTGAGGATCCACATAAGCATATGAATGAAATTCAGGTTGTGTGCTTTGCACCTTCTAAACCTTCACTAGAGGACCTTGTCACGAAAATTGCTGCAAATAATCTCCAATTTCAGCAACAAACATATTATAGTCTTCAGGCTTTGCAAACACAACTTGATGAACTTACCACTTCGATGAATGCTATGCAACAAGCTCATGGATCAAACCACCAACCTTTGGAAGAACATTCTATTTTACAAATAGAGTTGCCTTCTGACATTGTTGATGATACTTGTATTAATTTGTTTGTCACTGATTTTCCATCATTGTCTGATTTTGATGATGTTTACTCTTGTGATGTTTGTACTGACACTAAAATTTGCTCTGTTTGTGCTGAAATTGAGGTTGCCTTGCAAGTGGATATTCTTACTGTAGATTAGGTTGAAAATTAAGTTGTTCATGTCAATGAAGCTCTCGACACTTCGGCTGTCCGGAATAAACTATCCATCGAGAAATCACCCTCTATAGAGCTGAAGCCATTTCCTAATAATTTATTCGAATTTGTGCAGGAAGATAAATCATTACATGAATATAAGAAGGGAATTGGATGGACTTTGGTTGACACTTATGATATTATCCCATCCATGAGTATGCATAGGATCTCAATTGAAGATGGAACAAAAGTAGTGAGACAACCCTTTAATCCATTGATTCTTAAAGTTGTAGAAAAGGAGATCACTATCACGTGCATATTCAACACTTTTACTTATCGAAGATTCTTCTTTGATCCTGGAATAAAAGGCGAAGGCACTAATAAAAACTTCAAGATTAATGGATACTACCCAAAGCTACTCTATGAGATCCCCACTTTGGAAGAAGAGATTATAGAAGAGCTCTATTTAGGAAATGCTGCTTATGTGATCATGTGTTCTTTCCTTTCTCTCCCTCTTATTTTATAGTTATGTCCTTTCATTGAGGGCAATGCTTGTTTTAAGTGTGAGGGAGGGAATAATTTATTTTATTTGTTTTTATTTTATTTTTGTTTGTTTTGCTTTGTTTTAGAAAACACTAGACATTGTTTTTGAAAGTTTTAGGCTATATATTGTTTTGAGGTTAGTTGTGGAGACTTGAAAAAAATTCATAAGACCAATATCGTTTTAACATCTTAAGTCTTTTGAATATGGAAATTATTTTGAATACTTGTTATGCCATAGCCTTGAGTTCTCATCCTTTAATATCTCTTAAGTAGTTTATCTAGCTGTCAACACCATCTAAAAATCACACACTAAGTAATTAAGCTGATGCAAATAAGTGAATGATCTTGCGCTTAAAAAGAAATTTGAATAGAAATCCGCCTTATAAGTTAGGTGGCCCTCACCCAGTCATTTAGCCTAACAGATGTGAAACCTTAAAAAAAATTGTTGTTACTAAAGTAACTTTAAAATATTGTCAAGTATGGATCATAATCTCTAACAGGCTTATTTACCATGTGTATGAATAGATAACAAGCCTAATGTGATTGCGCTAGAATTAAAGAGAGAAAAAAAGGAGGATGAGTAAGTTAGGATTAAACATAATAACATGATTCAGATTGGTTTGTATAGGAGGAAGGCTTATGACCTCATAATTACGAAATTATGTTCTTAAGATATCCTTAGTGTGTAAGATTAGTACCTATCGATGCTATCTTAATCGAAGAAAAGTTTGTACCCTAGAATGAGTATCTGAATGATGTTGTGTTTCTTGAGTCTTGAGTTTATTTTTGCTCGGAGTGCAAAAGTTCAAGTGTGGGGGAATTTGATCAATGCATTTTAATGCACATTCTATCATGTTTGAACTTAAGCATTTATTTGGTTTTCTTTGTTTATTTTTATATTTTAATTTGTTTTTCTATTTTATTTTATTTTTGGCTTAATTTGCTTTTCGTACTTAATTTTCATCTTTAACAACTTTTACAGAAATGATCATAACCGGAGTTCCAGGTATCTGATTGAGGCGTTCTACCACCTGACGAAAAGCTAAGAGAGCGAGCTACAACTTTTGTGTTGGAGCCGAAGTCAGATTCGGAGTTATATTTTCTAGAATTTCGCTTGAAGTTGCGGCATTAGTTTTATTTAGTTTCGGGTCATTTAGAATTGGGCTTGGGTTATGTATTCGACCCAGTTGGGTTAGAACCCGGGATTTGATGTTTCTCCTTTAACCTAGATGTCGTGTGACTGTTGGGAGAACTTGTTTTCACTCTTTTTTTCACGAATTTTATTTTTGCTTTACGATTCATGGAGAACTAATTCCAAGGCAAAATTCTGCTGTTACGGATTCCATACTTTGAGGTTTTTTAATCTTTAATCCAATTTCTTTTCCCTTTTTAATATTAATCTATATGCCTTGTTTACTTAATTCGAGATATATAGAATACTATTGATTTATATCGATTGATTGATGTTCCTTGAGTTTTAGCGTAGTTTACCATTGCTTAATCGTTAGACCGCGTATGTTAGAATCACGTTTGCTTAATTCCTGATTCTGTTTATCCGTTTGCTTTATTCGGAAAATAGGAATGCAATCTTATAATTCCAATTTCGCTTGTTTATTGGTGGTGTAATCGGTAGGGGAATAGAAACCGTTTAGGGGATTGAAGTTAATTGAACCAATGATAAGTCGGTACCTGAATTAGTAAAATTGTCGTTTCAGCTTATTTGTTACTTACTTATTTTAATCCATTTTTATAATTCGACCTTATCAACCCCCCATTAATCGTTACTTTCGTTAGTTAATAAGATTAAGATTCCTTGTGAGACGATTCGAGTCATTGTCTCTATACCACGTTTTCAAAAATTACTCATTTTTGATTCGTGCACGATACGCGGATCGCTGTCTTCGGGCAACTCGCCTGTTGTTAGATAGTTGTATACTGGAGGTATCCATCAATTATTGTTACCTATGATGTTGACGTCGATGACCTCTGAGGACTTTTCAATGCTAGGGTCGGGAAGCGTTTCCTTTATGACAAATTTGTTCCCCCCTTTTCTTCGCGTGCTTGCCAATTTTGACAAGACACCTGCCTATGAATTGCTTTCATGGGGAATGTGCTGGACTTCCCAAGACCTGAATTATGCCAACTTCTGATGTACTAATGCCAGATAATCGACCAGATGATCATTTTTGCTTGGTACTCTCCTTTGACATGTGATGCTACAAGGTGGGAATTAGTGTAAATCTTAATCTCTTGTGCACCCATGTCTTTGGTCAAGCGGAGTCACGCCAGGAAAGCTTCATATTCAACCTAGTTATTAGACGTGTTGGGATTTTAGAGGGGGTTTTTCAAAATTTTAATCTCTTAGCGGAATAACCCTGATGAACGGATCTTGATTAAATCATTAATAAAAAATGAAACACATCATAAGGATTTCGAATTACCTCTTGAAACGTGCTTTAACTTTGATCACGAACGTGGAAAATACCATCGTCTCTACGAAGTCCACACGAGTATAAAGTGGAATGCGGTGCTAGCCATCTCTTGTTATGAGAAAATTGACAATTAGGATTGGCAAGAGAAATAACTCATCTATTTATAGAGAGCTATTAAAACCCTAATGCTCTTATTTTGGACATTTTCAAAATAAGCCCGATCTTATTTAATTAAACTATTTTAATTAAATAAAATACTATTACATTTAACTAAAATCTTTTAATTAAATATTAATTAAATTAAATCATATTTAATTTAATTAATTATCAATTCTCATTTATTTAATTAAATCATATTTAATCAAATAAATTATATTTTTGTTAAAATATTCAGTAATACAATTAACACATAATTAAATTAAATCTTATTTAATTTAATCATTCGTTCTACTATAAATACTATATGTGTGTGACCCTGTAGGTTCTCGTAACGTCGACAATAATATTAAATCACCTGTTTAATATTATAAACATTGAGCGGTATCTAGCAACACATCACTGCTACCCAAGTAACGAGAATGTCGTGTGATTTGACATAAGCTTTTTGTGATAATGATCATGTGTACAATTACGCTTTTGACCTTATATCTATATTGAACACAAAGCATAGAATGTGTCACCCTCGTATGTGTCACCCTCGTATAGTCCAATATTTTATATCTCATATTGACTTATTTGAGCACGACCATGCAATTTATAGTCATACTCTATCAAAGGGCCCATAGATATTACTCCAGTATATGTAGGATAGGAAAATCTCATCTAGGTGACTCATGTCCCTCAACATGACTTGTAAAGTACCCATCAACCATATTTATGATCATACTATTACGGATAACGTTTGATTGACAATAAAGTACTCGACTCCAGATCTAGGGTCCATAGTGCTTTCAGGTCGAAGGGTGGTATACACCATTATCACTATGAGGATAACTTATGACACTTACATAAAAAACTATGTAGTATTCTCATGGTGGGTCAATCCAGTATAAATATTACTCCTAATATTTATACCTACGTGAAGACTTGATATCTCATATCCATGACTTGTGAGATACAGTCATCAGTGTACTCACGTAATAGTCTTTATGCATTACTGTTGTCCTATTTGACAGTAAAGCTTTACTATATATACTTTAAGAATAACATCTTTATGTTTAATGAGGTCTCACGATAAAGTCACACTTAATAGGTCATTAATAGACTAATTATTCTAAGGACTTGATTATGTCATATACATATAACATAATAAATACAATGCTTAATAAGTATATAGTAATTGTCGCGGCCGGCTTAAAATCTAAGAGTCGCCACCCTATTTTTTTAAGGAAAATAAAGGATAAACCTAAATTCTAAGGTCCGAAAGTCTGTTAAATGGGAGGAAAGTATTAGGCACCTCTCACTTCTATTATATCTAATAGGACCCCTCCTAAGATTTCTAAGGCATGTCTTGTTTGTGTAAAATAAATAAAATAAGTGAAATAATAAAAAACGTAATAAAACCCTATTGCACTTGCTAGGGTTTACACAACCCTATTCCTACGTACCTTCAAAAGAAGGATCAGAGTACCGTAGTTTGATTCCCTAATCCCCTACCCTTACTAAGTGATAAAACCCTTATTTTTAACCCCATTTGCAAAATATTAAAAAAAAACCTAATTTTCTTAAATAAAATCTCATTAAGCAATAATAAAACCCCAAAATAATTATGAAATCCCCAAAAACCCTGGTTATGAAACTCCTTCATTTTAATCCCTTGAAATTTTCAAAATCCCAAAACATAATTCAATCCTAAAAAATATTATTTTTTAAATAATAAAAATTATCCCAAATACCTTAATTCCCAGCAAAAAATATTTTATTATTTTTTATTAAAAGAAAATCCATACATATATATTTTTTATATTAGAAGTTTATAATATAGTCATGAAAACAACTAATAAAAGAAAAGTTATAAAAAAAATAACTATTAAAACTCTAAATTCCCAAAATACCCATTTTAATATTTATTCCTAAATTCCTCATAAAAACCTTATTAATAATTTAAATTAATAAAATACACAAGATATTTATTAATTGATTGATAAACCCGAAAGAAAAATATTAATTAAATTTTTTATTCCTTAAACCCAGAAATCATGTTAGAAAATAAGTCCCTAAAAAACTAAGGATTAATTAATTAATTAAGTCATTAATTAATTAAATTAATCAAAACTATACAGGGAGGTGCGAATTATTTATAAATAGTAAATGGGCCTAAAAAATGGGGTGTGAAAAGAAAAAAGGCGCAAGGCCCATTATACAAAACCCAGGTTCGGACGAAAAGGTCCATGGTGGAGAGAGTCTGACTTTGACTCTCTCAGGAGACGTACGATGATGATCAGAAGAATATCCCGCCATTCGATCACACTCCTTGATCTCTTAGTATGCTAAAGGGACAATTGAGATTGAAAGTTTTTGTGTACCCATCGTGAAGACGCGCATATCATATTCCTTGGTTGACTAGATAGTCAACCAATCTAACACCAACCAAGATGACACTTGGCGCAGATCCGTGCCAGCCGAAAAGAATTATAAAACTCCATTTTTTCTTCAACCTATCTCATTTTTCATCCTTCATTCTCTCTCTATTCTTCCCTTTCTCTCGACTCTCTCCAATTCTCCCTCCGTAACCTTTAAACCCATCGGCGGTTTGGCCTCCGGCCACCGCTCGACACCACACCCCACCGTGAATCCCCCTTAATTTCCAGATTTCGGTTGAGTATTCAACCAGAAAATTCAATTATTCATACCTCCTTCAGCAAACCAACCCAGAAACCTCAACTTGGGTTCAAACATGAACCCTAGCCTTCAACCCAACATGAACCCTAACTTAGGGTTCTTTAATCAAACCCAGAAGCTTAAAAGTGGCTTAGGGTTCGTAAGAACCCTAAGAAGCCTAACCTCACCACCAACCTAGAAACCCTTTCTGCAAAAACCCTAGGGTTCTTATGAAGAACCCTAATGAAACCCTAACCCTAACTTTATAAACCTAACCCTAAAAATCCAAAAAAAAACAAACACAAAACATTAACCGATTCGTATGTGTAACCACAAATATTCAACCCTAAAGCTAAGTGATTTTACGAGTTTTCCTCCCTTGTCGTGATTCTTTATGTTTCCGGTTCCTTTTTCTCTTCTGATTCTTTGCTTGATTTCAATTTTTCTCTCCCTCTCTAGTCCTTCTCTTCTTTTGCAGGTACAAATGCGTGACTAAAGCTCAAAGAAGATTAGGGTTTCAATGTAAAATCCTAATTTCTTGAAGATTGAGAGCTATGAGTGAGGGTTTGGTTGCGACTTCCAGATTCATCCTCCTTAGGGTTTTTTTGTCCCTAATTCTTAGAATTTTTTAGGTATTTATAGTTGGATTTTAGGTTTAAACTTTTAATAGGTTAGATTAGATTTGATCTGATTAGGAATTTTGGTATCTAATTTGAAATTTGATTGTTGTATAATTTGTATGATTTGGTTTGATTGAAAAAAGTTTAAATTTTGATTTAATTTTGTTTTTAAGTTTGATTGGATTTTGATTTAAGTTTTATTTATTTTAGTTTTAGGTTTTTAGATCATATTTTTGATACGTTTTGATCTTCCAAACCTCTTCAATCTTTGCGCACATCTATTTATGAAAGTCAACCAAAGTTGACTAATAATAAAAATAATATTATTGATAATAATAATTAATAATAACAAGATTATCATATAATTAATTAAAAAATAAAAATCTTTCCCCACTACTTATCAAATACGCCCTCCCCTTTTTAAATTAATAATTGACTAATACTAATTAATAATTATAAGGATAAGATTCCTTATTATTTCAAATTTTGATTAAAAATTGAAATAGTTATTCTTTTATCTTTATTTTTAACACCAATAATAATATTAGTAAAAATATTACTATTTTATAAACAAATCCTTGCTAAATATTAGTAATGAAAAATACTATTAATAAAATAATTCCCCAATTGATAAACCCCATATTTAATAATTTGACAAAATTATTTATTAATATTAACAATAATGATATTATTAATAAATATTTATATTCTTTTTAATGATAAAATAAAACCCCTTTATAAAATTAAAATGACTAGTTATAGAAATACGAAAGTCAGTCTAAAAAGTCAAAAGAGTCTCTCTTTGACTTTTTAGACAGACGAAAGAATCGGGTCGAAATTTAGGGTACGACAGCTGCCCCTATTTAATCAGTTCTGACTCGGGTGGATGATGTCCACAATCATTCTTCCTTCCAAGGAGGAGACGATTAAATATAAGAGGACCCCGAATTTTGATAGCTCCTGCTTCCAAAGCGGATCAAGCCTTGATGCATAAATTACGCATTTGTCCAGTTTTAGATAAAACCCTGGTAAAACCCCTCGTGACAATCCCCGATCGAACTCATTTGTTAAAACCCAATGGAACCCCTGATAATAAGTCCTGACCGAATGGTTTAATAAAACCCAAATGGACCCCTTGATTTCAATTTACAATTAAATATATCCCGATGGAACCCCTTATCAATCCCTTAATATAATCCATTATAAATTCTTAGTAAAACCCTTTATCAATCCCTGATGGAACCCCTTAACCCTTTTACACCTTGGTGAATGTTGCATACGACTCTTATGATCCTCTGATCAATTTGGATATAAACTCTTGAATATAACTCCTTAACTCCTGTTTAGAATCCCATGTATAACCCCTCTGACAAATATTAGATGGAACCCCTTTTTGTAGAACCCCGTAAATCCTTTTCATGTAACCCCTTTGGATGAACATCCAGTAGGACCCCCATATAACCCTTCAGATGATAAATCTGATAAAAATCTTCTTGAACCTTTGATACAACCCCTGCTATAACCCCCTTTTGAGTAATGTATATTAGAACTCTTTTTGACGAACAAGTCCCTTTGCATAAACCCCTTAATAACATCCCTGTTGATATACCATTGGTAAATCCAATGGTGGAATGCAATCCCCTGTCAAAATTTTCATTTAACCCTTGGTAGATACTCCTTTAGATTTTGATATAAACCCGATGTAACACCCCGTAATTTATTTAATACTCTGAATAATATTAATTGATATTAATATTGATCCGAATTACTAAGAAATTTTAACGGAAATAAATAGAGCAATCAGAGGGATTTTATTTTACTAATTAATATTAACTGAATCAGAGGTTTTATAAAATATTGGATTAAGAGACATTTTTGGATACTCTCTATTTGGACTCGTCGGTAGGAAAACTTATGTTTTCCTTTAAGACAAAAAGTCTTATTTCTTTTGTTTTTACAAAAAATAGAAATAGAGAAAGAAGGAGAAGAGAGAAAGGAAGATAAGAAATAAGAAGAAAAAGTCTTGAAGAAGAAGAGGAGAGCTCTTGATCTTGTTTACTTCCACCATCCATTCATCATCTAATCTTCTCCAATCTTCTTGCTAGAGGTGGGTTCATAGTTAGAAACTTTTCTTTTGAGTTTGGTTGAGTTTATAGTTTTTAGGGTTTTGTAGAAAATCTTAGAAATTGATAGATTAACGATTAAAACTCGATAATATCAAAGTATGTTAGTTAATAAATGAGTATAATCATGTTTGGTAGTTTATTCCTCTGTTGGGTGAGGTTTTGGGTGAGTTTTGGACCCTTGGAGAAGTCCTTTTCGCGACTGGTTTTCTGCAATTTTCGTAGAGCTCGCTTAGCGAGCAGGTCAATTCCTGGGAAGGTCAGAATGCAAGGAGTTGCTTGCTTAGCGAGCATACCCCCTCGCTTCGAGAGACCTGGAAGTTGATGTTTTGTGTTTTAATTCATAACTTTTTATTCTGTTATCCGATTTAAATGTTCTTTATATCGTTGGAAAGCTAGAATAATGTACTTTCACATGATGCTGAAAAAGATTATTTTTACCCGACTTTTGCCTGACTTTTCGATTACACGGTAAAAATGTTAATTTAGGGAATTGTGAGCCAACGGTAATAAAAAAAGGTACAACTTGTGAGGTATCTAAGATTCCCTTAGGCTAGTGTGAATTGAGAAGTGCACTGCTTTAGGTCCTCCATATTGTTTTGATTAAGTCTTTACGTGGATACTTTGCGTTCCGTTAGAACATCCGTAAAGACTAGATGAATAGTTATTAAGAAGAATAGTGAGGCTTGTGGTGGATATTACATTGAGTCCCACGAGAAGCATATTGAGGCTTGTGGTGGGTATTACATTGAGTCCCACGTGAAGTGTTAATAACTTATCGAATATCCCTTTCCGTTTTCGGTTACTTATAGAGAAGTGACTCCGGTACCTCATAGAATGTTGGAAATTGAACCCTTAGAGCCGAGAGAACTCTAAGATAGGGAACTCACTGAGATGTTTTATCTCACCCATGTTGATGTTGTTATTTCAGGTACTTTAGGTTCCACAAAGGGTAAGGATAAGGAGATTTGATTATTTTTACTTGTTTGATGATTTCTTCCGCTGTGGACTTTTGAGATCTTCGGATCTTGTTCTTAGACTTTGTATTTTTTTGAACATCTTGTATTATTTATAGGATGTTTTCTTAGTACCTTATGTTGTAGTGGCTATATTTATGCAATGTGTGACTAAGAACTTGTTTGTATTTCAATACCAAACTTAAATTTATATATGAAAAATATGCTTTGATGTATGTCTTTTATATATGGGTATTACAATTAGTATCAGATCAGGTCGTATCCTCGACCTAGCCTTGGAATATTATAAGTTTTTCCTTCTATTCCTATACGTTAACTTGCAGTAGAACTAAATGTTATGTTAATGGTATTGAGCCTGATCAACTTAATCTGTTTTGATGAAATTTTGGAATATGGCTGGTAGCGTGGAACTCGTGGTTGACCCAGTGTCACTCCTCATGTTAATGATCAACCAGGTGGTGAAGGGAATGCTCTTATGTTCCAATTCATGCAACAGATAGCAGCAACATCAATTCATGCAGGAGATGATGCGCCAGATGAATGGAGGTCTACATCCTCAAGTGGTTACTCTTGAAGCTGGAGGTGGAACAATCCGAGACTTCTTCCGCATGAATCCTCAGGAGTTTCAAGGTGGATTGGATCTAGTTAAGGCACATTAATGGGTAACCAGAATGGAGAGAGTTTTCTAGATTGTGATTTGTGGTAAAGAAGACAAGGTGACTTTTGCGTCACATTTACTAAAAGGTCATGCTGCTAGGTGGTGGGAGAATACTTCAAACCTTATAGAGGTGCAAGGAGTTCCAAGAGTGTTGCAACAATTTAAGAAAATCTTTATGGAGAATTACTTTCCGAGTTCCTTGAGAACCCAAAAAGAATTTGAATTCCAACAGCTTAGACAAGGGAGCATGACTGTGGCCAGTTATGCCGAGAAGTTCGAAGACATGGAAACTTACTCTAGGCAAGCCATGTATGCTCTAGATGAAAGATGGAAGATTTAATAGTTCTGGTTTAGTTTGAAGGCTGAAATATCTCATAGTGTCTCTCAAAGGGATTTGACCATCTATTCCGAGTTGTTAAGGCAGTGTTATGTCGCCGAACATAGTTTGAAGAAAGTACAAACCAAAGCTAGTGTTGGAAGAGCGGTTCAAAGTGATCGAAGAAGAGCCAATCAATCTTTTAGGCCGAGGCCTCAACCCTTTTAAGGGAAGCAGGTGCCGAGTCCTAGATCTAATGCTCCTCCTATGTGTTCCAGGTTCCATAAAGGTCATTTTGGAAGTTGCAATCCGGGCGGTCCAACATGTTTTAATTGTCAGAAAGTGGGTCACTATGCTAGAGATTACCCACATAAGAATGATCAAGTTCAAGCGAGAGTTTATACTATGGATGCTAGAAAGCCCAAAGCCGACAACTTTCTCATTGCGGATACATGTCTTGTTAACAATCATCCTTGTCTTGTTTTATTTGATTGTGGGGCTACGCATTCTTTTGTATCTACTAGTTGTGTGAAGCGACTTGGGTTGCGAGTATTTCCTTTGTCTCCTCCAATGGTGGTTACTACCGCTATGGATGAAACTATTGAGACACCCCTTAGGTGTGAGAATCGTACCTTATCCGTGGATGGTAGAGTTTTTCAAATTGATCTCATTTGTCTCTATCTTAAGAAAGTTGATGTGATCTTGGGAATGGACTGGTTTTCTGCCAATTCTGTGTTTCTTGGATGTGAGGAGAAGTTGATCCTTATTCCATTCGTTGAAGCGCCTCCGAAAGATGTTTTGACAATGATCTTAGAAGGTACGGTTGGAATGGTAAATTTTATGTTTTACCAAGAGAAGTATGTTTTGCTTGTCCTTACTAAAGAGGAGAGTAATGGCCAACAAGTTTTGAATATTCCAATTGTTTGTGAATTTCCTGATGTCTTCCCCGAGGATGTCACTTCCTTACCTCCGGTGAGGGAAGTTGAATTCTCAGTTGACCTGATACCGGTAACGGCTCCTATATTCGTTTCCCCTTATCGGATGGCACCACTCGAGTTAAGATAATTGAAAGACCAATTAGAGGATTTGATGGCAAAGCATTTTGTAAGACCAAGTGTTTCAACGTGGGGAGCTCCTGTTTTGTTAGTAAAGAAGAAAGATGGTAGTATGCGGTTGTGCATTGATTATTGTAAGTTGAACAAGGTTACTATCAAGAATAAGTATCCCTTGCCAAGGATAGACGATCTTTTAGATCAATTGAAAGGAGCTTGCATGTTCTCGAAGATTGATATGAGATCGAGCAATCACCAGATTCGTGTGAAAAGTTCTGATGTTCCGAAGACTGCGTTCAGAACCCGTTATGGTCATTACGAATTCTTAGTGATGTCGTTCGGTGTGACGAATGCTCCAGTTGTATTTATGGATTACATGAATAAGATATTTCAAGATTATATGGATCAGTTTGTGGTGATCTTTATCGATGACATTCTTATCTATTCTCGTACTCCACAAGAGCACGGGGAACATTTGAGAATTGTCCTATCGGAACTGCAAGAGAAGCAACTTTTTTCCAAGTTTAGCCAGTGTGAGTTTTGGATGTCAGAAGTCAAGTTTCTTGGGAAGATTATATCTCAGGGAGGTGTAGCAATGGATCCATCAAAGATTGAAGCCGTGATTAATTGGGAGAGACCGAAGAATATTTCCGAAGTGAGAAGTTTCTTAGGTTTGGCAGGTTACTATAGAAGGTTTATTAAAGGTTTTTCTCAATTGGCGTTACCATTAACTAAGCTTACTAGAAAGGACTTCGCTTACAAATGGGATTCTAGTTGTGAGCAAAGTTTCGTGTGGTTGAAGGAGAAATTGACGACTGCTCTAGTCTTGATCATTCCCGATCCTAACAAATCTTATGAAGTGTTTTGCGATGCTTCAAAGACGGGATTAGGAGGTGCTCTCATGCAATAAGGCCAAGTTGTAGCTTATGCTTCTAGACAGTTGAGAGTTCATGAGAAGAATTACCTAACTCATGACTTGGAACTGGCGACCGTGGTGTTTACCTTGAAAGTATGGAGGCAATATCTATATGGTGTGCGTTTTGTGATGTTCAGTGATCATAAGAGTTTAAAGTACCTCTTTGATTAGAAGGAATTGAATATGAGACAGAGAAGATGGATGGAGTATCTGAAGGATTATGACCTTGAGTTGAAGTACCATCTAGGAAAAGCAAATAAAGTGGCATATGCTTTGAGTAGAAAAGTGATTCATAGTGCCGAGTTGATGGTTTTAGAAAATACACCGTTGGAAAAGTTTCGAGACCTTAATCTTCAGTTTGTTTAGACTCCAAATGGTGTAATTATGGGAAATTTGAATATCAATTCTACCTTGAGTAATGAGATTCAACAAGCACAAGTTCTAGATGAGAAGTTGCAGGATTTGTTGTTTTATCTGAGTTTTGTAAGAGTGTTGGATGGGATTATCCTATTCAACCAAAGAATTTGCATTCCGAATGATGATGTGTTGAAGAGAAAGATTTTGGAAGAATCTCATAAAGGTTATTTTACGATACATCTAGGTTCTTCAAAGATGTATCAAGACTTAAAGAAAGAATATTGGTGGTCTGAAATGAAAAGGGACATTGCGGTATTTGTGTCTGAATGTGCGGTGTGTCAACAAGTGAAGATTGAGCACTAGAGACCGGGCAGTTTATTGCAACCTTTGGACATCCCAATTTGGAAGTGGGATAGTATTTATATGGACTTTGTGGTAGGTTTACCGAGTACTCAGGGTGCTTATGATTCTGTTTGGGTGATTGTGGACCAACTAACGAAATCTACGCATTTCTTAGCCGTTAAGACTATGTACAAGGCAAGTAATCTTGCGAGGTTGTTTATTGTTGAGATTGTGAGATTGCATGGTGTCCCGTCTAGTATTTTATCAAATAGAGATTCGAAGTTCACTTCGAGGTTTTAGAAGGTGTTCTAATAAGCCATGGGTACGGATTTGCGTTTGAGTACTTCTAATCATCTTCAAACGGATGGTCAGACGGAACGTACAATTCAAACAATGGAAGATATGTTATGGGCATGCGTTTTGGAAAGTAAAGGAAATTGGAAGGAACTTTTACCATTGATAGAATTCTATTACAATAATAGTTACCATGCCAGCATCGAAATGGCTTCGTATGAGGATTTATATGGAAGGAAGTGTAGAACACCGTTGAGTTGGTCGGAAGGGGGTGAAGATAGGATTTTGGGACCCGAAGTTATTCAAGAGACTACGGAAAAGATTCGGATGATTCAAGAAAATATTAAACAAGCCTAAGATCATCAAAAGAGTTATGCTGACAATCAAAGGAGACCTTTGGAATTTGATGAAGGTGATCATGTGTATTTGAAAATCACTCTGAGATTGAGATTGAAAGGGCCGTTTAAGTCGCACAAGTTAAGTCTGAGATACGTATGACCGTATCAAATCTTAGAAAGGATCGGTGAAGTTGCTTACACATTGGCCTTACCACCCCCTCTATCTGAAATGCATGATGTTTTCCATGTATCTCAAATTTGTAGGTTTGTTCCTGATCCTCTTCAGCCTATTTTTCCGGATTCTATCGAGATAGAAGAGGATTTGACTTTTGAACCCCAACCGAGCCGTATTGTTGGAAGAGAAACCAAGGTGTTAAGGAACAAAGAGATACCACTTGTTAAAGTGCAATGGGATGAGACGCATCCGGGAGATGCTACGTGGGAATTGGAATCGGAGATGCGGGAATCATATCCTCACATGTTCAGGTAATCTTTTAAATTTGAGGACGAATTTCTATTTAGGGGGGGGGGGGTTAGGATGTAACACCCCGTAATTTATTTAATACTCTGAATAATATTAATTGATATTAATATTGTTCCAGATTACTCTAAGAAATTTTAACGGAAATAAATAGAGTGATCAGTGGGATTTTATTTTACTAATTAATATTAACTGACTCAGAGGTTTTATAAAATATTGGATTAAGAGAAATTTTTGGAAACTCTCTATTTGGACCCATCGGTAGGAAAATTTATGTTTTCCTTTAAGACATAAATTCTTATTTCTTTTGTTTTTACAAAAATAGAAATAAAGAAAGAAGGAGAAGAGAGAAAGGAAGAGAAGAAAGAAGAAGAAAAAGTCTTGAAGAAGAAGAGGAGAGCTCTTGATATTGTTTGCTTCCACCATCCATTCATCATCCAATCTTCTTGCTAGAGGTGGGTTCATAGTTAGAAACTTTTCTTTTGAGTTTGGTTGAGTTTATAGTTTTTAGGGTTTTGTAGAAAATCTTAGAAATTGATAGATTAACGGTTAAAACTCGATAAAATCAAAGTATGTTAGTTAATAAACGAGTATAATCATGTTTGGTAGTTTATTCCTCTATTGGGTGAGGTTTTTGGTGAGTTTTGGACCCTTGGAGAAGTCCCTTTCGTGACTGGTTTTCTGCAGTTTACGCAGAGCTCGCTTAGCGAACAGGTCAATTCCTGGGAAGGTCAGAATGCAGGAAGTTGCTCGCTTAGCGAGCATACCCCCTCGCTTAGCGAGACCTGGAAGTTGATATTTTGTGTTTTAATTCATAACTTTCTACTCGGTTATCTGATTTAAATGTTCTTTATATCGTTGGAAAGCTAGAATTATGTACTTTCACATTATGTTGAAAAAGATTATTTTAACCCGTCTTTTGCCCAACTTTTCTATTATACAGTAAAAATGTTAAGTTAGTGAATTGTGAGCCAAAGGTGATAAAAAAGGTACAACTTATGAGGTATCTAAGACTCCCTTAGGCTAGTGTGAATTGAGAAGTGCATTTCTTTAGGTCCTACGTATAATCTTAATTAAGTCTTGACGTGGATACTCTGCGTTCCATTAGAAAATCCATAAAGACTAAAGGAGTCGTTATTAAGAAGCATAGTGAGGCTTGTGGTGGGTATTACATTGAGTCCGACAGGAAGCATAGTGAGGCTTGTGGTGGGTATTACATTGAGTCCCACGGGAAGCATAGTGAGGCTTATAGTGTGTATTACATTGAGTCCCATGAGAAGTATAGTGTGGCTTGTGGTGGGTATTACATTGAGTCCCAAGTGGAGCGTTAATAACTTATCGAATGCCCTTTTTCGTTTTCGGTTACTTATAGAGAAGTGACTCTAGTACCTTATAGAATGTTGGAAATTGAACCCTTAGAGCCGAAAGAACTCTAAGATAACAAACTCACTGAGATCTCACCCCATGTTGATGTTGTTATTTCAGGTACTTCAGGTTCCGCAAAGGGTAAGGATAAGGCTATTTGATTATCTTTGCTTGTTTGATGACTTCTTCTGCTGTGGACTTTTGAGATCTTCGGATCTAATTCTTAGACTTTGTATTTTGTGAACATCTTGTATTATTTATAGCCTGTTGTCTTAGTACCTTATGTTGTAGTGGCTATATTTATGCAATGTGTAACTAAGAACTTGTTGTATTTAAATACCCAACTTAAATTTATATATGAAAAATATGCTTTGATCACTACAACAAACAAGACCTTAGACAGCGCTTTTTTTAGCCTTAGACAGCGTTTTAAAGCGATGTCTAAATCTCCGCTGCTAAAGGTTTAGACAGCGCTTTTTAAAATGTGAAAAGCGCTGTCTAATCCCCCACCCTTAGACAGCGCTTTGGCCAAAAGCGCTTTAAAAGACCCTCTTAATTTAAATTTTTTAGGTACACCTTAGACAGCGCTTTTCAAAAGCGCTGTCTAAGCCCCCTACCTTAGACAGCGCTTTGGCCAAAAGCGCTGTCTAAGCCACTCCTATTTTAATTTTTTTAGGTATACCTTAGACAGCGCTTTTCACAAAGCGTTGTCTAAGCCCCCCCCCTTAGACAGCGCTTTTGCCTAAAGCGCTTTCTAATCCCCCCCTTAGACAGCGCTTTTGGCAAAAGCGCTGTCTAAGGTATACGAAATTTTTTGTAGGATTTGTTTGTAACCACATTTTTTCCAGGTTTATAAACCAGAATTGGTACCTGTTTTCAACCAGATTTTTGCAGACAATTATCACATTTTATATATGCCATTTTGGCCTTTTTTTATCAATTTTTGGCTAACCAATTCAAACCAATTCAAACCAAATTTTCCATAAATGTATCAAAATATATACAAATTTATGTTTACATTTATAAGTCATTACATATACTACTACAAATGTACACATTAATTACACACTTTGAGCTCTATCATGTATTGACACCACTCCTCTTTGATTTCGTCCACTTGATCCTTTGTATAAGATGCACACTTGAATTCATCAAAGTACTACATAATAATATAACATATTTTGAATTAATTGCAACTATTTAATTATATGAGATATGTGTAAATATAAAAATAACTCATAAGTTAGAAATACATACATCGGTGGGAATCTCTAATCGGCCCAACATGAGAGTATCTCGCATAAACCTCAACATGAAATACCCGCAATCTATTTCATTACGTTGAATAGGACACTACATATGAAAAAAAAATATGGATTATAAATCCTAAGTTTTATCAAGTGTAGTCATCACTAATATAATAAAAAACGCGGTAATTAAAAATATACCGCCACTTTAATCCATGCAATGGAGTTGGCGCCCCTCCTTGAGGTTTGGATAACTCGTTGGGCCCGAAAAGCTTGTAGGACGCTAATAAAATAAAAATGAAGCAATTAGAACAATTCACATAAACTAAGAAAAATTTTGAACATTCTCACTTACGTGTCAATTAGGACTTTCATATCCGGGTATGTTGTCCAATCATTTCCTAACGAGTCAAGATAATACACAATTTCTCGGATAGGATTGATTGCGAGCAACAACCAATGTCCACTGTAATGATTAGGCAAATGTTAGATGGTAACTTGGAAAATAATTATAATAGATGAATTTAGAATGAAATGCTAACCCGGTATTAAACGGTACAAAAAACAACTTCTCCGCATCTTTATTCTCCACGAGGATCCGAAGAACGTACTCCGTCACGGTATCCAGTCTACTTATCATTAAACTATAGTTGACGGTCGCGGGTGCTAAGAATTTGAATGACACGTCCAAACCATTGGGCGCATCAATTTGTCATACAAAAACCTAATATAAAAACATCATTAACATAAAGTAAACATCATTAAAATAAGTTGTTTAATTAATAAAACAAAGTAGTCCGGATTTACCTAACATATGTATTGACAACGTTGACGCCGATTTCTTCACGACCAAAAACTTGCATGAAGTCCTCATTACCAATCATTTGTTCGTAATCAAAGCCGAAAATCCCTACCTCCATAGGTATAGTCCG
This sequence comes from Lathyrus aphaca, assembly GCA_963966055.1. Classification (NCBI taxonomy): domain Eukaryota; kingdom Viridiplantae; phylum Streptophyta; class Magnoliopsida; order Fabales; family Fabaceae; genus Lathyrus; species Lathyrus aphaca. The sequence continues at coordinate 318,793,126 of OZ014519.1, read as the reverse complement.
AACACCTCCGGTCGGTATATCGGTCATCTCTAGAAATGTCCTGAGGCACGACCTATACTTGGTGGTAGGTTTTTTCCTAGCTACGGACTTCTTAGCACCAGAACTTTGTACCCGTGCGGAGGCGTTGCTAACCTCCTTTTTTTGTTGTGCGGAGGCATTGCTAGCCTCATTTTCTCGAACCTGCATGTCATATAAATAGTTAGATCAAATTAAGAATGTAACAACTTCCATGAATATATGTCATATAATTGTATATTACCTCTTTTCTTGAAACCGTGGACTCGGTATGCCGTGGAATCGCACTATCTTTTGATTTGGATTGTGTGGGAGTCTATTTAACATAGGAAAATATGTAAGTAAAATTTTAAGCATAAATTTTAAACTTTAAATATACCAAGGAAGTTAACATAAGTTTTAATCATACCTCATATCCTACGCATATGAGGTTTGTCGGCCATGCAACAAACGAACCTACTGCTTCGTGCACCGTTGTTGCATTCGAATCATCGCTAGGATATGGTAATGCTGCATTCGGCTCAACTGCAATATCAACTGATACCTTCAAACATCCAGCAGGGAGCTCTCTAGTGTGGAGTAATACTCCGCTAACGTTATGCACTTTTCCCTTGCCAACCATCCGATAGTATGGTGACGACAAATACAGCTGACAATGGGAAATGCCCTAAAACCAATAATAACAAGAAATCGTTAATGTGTATATATGTCAAATACATAATTTTAGCAAATAGTTCAATTTAAGACAATTATATGTAATTACCTCTGGAATGTTCGGCTGAAAGGTACAGTTGATACTGTCTTTGTCCGAAGCATCTCTGTATACTGTTGAGGCGCTAGCCTCTCTTTCTCTCCTCAATGCATCAAGCTCAGCTTGCATGGCTTCCATTCTTGCATGAAGCTCCCGATTACTAGGAGCCTTTCCTTTTTTAATACTCAGGGAGGTCGGAGTGACTCCAAATCCCTTACCCCTCACCCGACCAGAATACTCAGGGACATCTAATGCCCGACCAAGTATGCTCCTAATATCATCGGGAGATAAAGACTGAGATAGCTCCTCCTGAAAAATCAGATGAATATCGTACACTTGTCAAATATTTGTGTATAAAAATGTTATTCAATTAATGAAAAAATGTTATACTTACACATTTCTGGTATACTTGTAAAACTTCTTCTTGAGGAACTCCAGATTTGCCCACACGGGCTTCCTTCCACAAAACATGTGCAGGAAGAGATGATTCTGAACTTTCCTCCTTCTGCAGCTACACATTAAGTCATACAATTTGATCAGATAAAACTAATATATGATGAACAAATTTGTTATCGCAATTTATAAATACTTACCATGGATTGTTCTAACCGTCCATATCCGACACGTCCTTTTCGGTACGGATATGCGGGACTTGATGCTCTTTCCCGATTTGTAGCACTTATTCTTTGAAAAACCGGGTCTTGTCTTTTGGATTTGAAAGCTTCCCATTCTTCAGCCGATATCAAACTTTCATATTTTTTGGGAAGCTCCGCATCCACAAAATTACCATCCGCATCCTTAAGGAACTTGGATGATAAAAATGTCCGAAACCCTCTTAGAAGCTTTCCGGCCAATTTCATACAAAAGCCTCTTCTTTCTTCTTCGATGTTAAAACATCGCTAAGAAAAACATACAGATTGATAGTTAGTATCGGTAATTGAAAAAACATAATTGATACCGTATAATTAAGGGCCAAATGATTGTACCTTTATCTCACTCCAAATTTTATCTTTGGACTCTTTCAGCTCTTTGTTTCTCCAATCATCACATGTAATGGGAATTTCATTCCTTACTAGTGCACCGATAAAACTAGTTAAGGTATGCCCATTAGGTTCTATAAGCTGTCCCTGGGTGCTCCAATAGACATCTAGTATGATGCCTCGAGATCTTCCTTGGACCACCCTTCTCATTACTGTGATGCCTCTTCGAATTTCTTCTTCCGCGGATACTTTTTTAGGAACTTCCTCAGGTTGGTCATCAGCCATGTCTAACCTGTAATAAACCAAGGAAACCATCAAATATCAAATATAACTTATAATCAAAGCAACTGAAAACAAAAAAATAAAGAAATCATGCATTATCATATATAACTTATAATCAAAGCAATTGAAAACAAAAAAATAAAGAAATCATGCATTATCACATATAACTTATAATCAAAACAATCGAAAAAATAAAATAAAGAAACCATGGATAATTTACCTAAGTCACTAACATCTCTTTCTTTTCTTTGTTGGAATATTAATCACTTGTTTCTTAGCAATGCGTACGGATGAATTGATCCAAATTCCCTCATTATGATCGTTTCTTATATATGACTCATCCGGTATAAGATCCTCAACTTCATCATTTCTATTCAACTCATTCCGTCTAATGCATGACTCATTCTCAACATCAATATCACATTGATCGACACCGCTATCATCAGTCACTTTGTTAGAGAAAAGCACTATAGACCATTTTGTACTCTCCGGGTCATTCACATAGAACACTTGTTTAGCCTGAGATGCTAGAATAAAAGGTTCATCTTTGTACCCCACCCTAGTAAGATCAACTTGCAAAAATCCAGACTTATCCATTCGTATGCCACTACTATTCACCCACTTGCAACCAAAGATGGGAATCTGAAACTTCTCGTAATCAAACACCCAAATGTGCTCAATAACTCCAAAATATGACAGATTTGCATATTTGGGGTTTAAGTCCTTCATACTTGATATATGCATTGCTTCAGCTAGCACGGTGACACCACTATTTTGCATAGTACTCTTATCATCTTGTTCTTTGGTATAAAATGTGTATCCATTAATTGAATATGCGCTATGAGAAAACACATGCAAACTTGGACCATATGCCAAACATCTCAACCTTTCTGTTACCGAAGAAGGATCTGAAGAGCGCTTCAAATAAATATGATCCTTCAACCATTGTATGAAACTTTGATTGTGCTCTATAACTATCCAATTTTCATTTCTGTTCGGATTTAACCTTCGGAGTACATCCTTGTGCATTTCAACATATGGCTCAACCTCATTATTATTGTGCAGAACATACAAATGAACTTGATCCCGTTCATCCCTTAATATTGTCACAATTTTATTCCCAATTAATTTTTTACCTTCCATTTTGTCGAAAATCTGAGCTCTGGGGAGTCCAATCGATTGAACGTTAGACAAATATTCAGTACAAAACTCAACAGCTTCTTCAACAATGTATCGTTCAACAATACAACCCTCTGGTCGACTTCGGGATTTCACGTACCCTTTTAATATTTTCATATACCGTTCAGCAGGGTACATCCATCTCATATAAGCTGGTCCACACAACTGTGTCTCTTTCACAAGATGAACAACTAAATGAACCATTATGTCAAAAAAAGACGGAGGAAAATACATTTCAAGCTCACACAAGGTAATTACAATCTCTTTTTGTAGTGTTGGTAAGATCTCGGGATCGATCACCTTACTACAAATTGAACTAAAGAAAAAACACAATTTAGTTATGGAACTTCTTACTTTTTCTGGCAAAATAGAACGTATACCGATCGGTAGAAAATGTTCCATTATAACATGACTATCATGTGTCTTCAAATTCTTCAACTTGAGGTCTTTCATAGAAACAAGTCTTCTGATATCAGATGAGTATCCTTCTGGAACCTTAACTTCACTCAGAGACTTACACAAATTTTTTTTCTCCTTTCTAGATAAAGTAAAAGCAGCAGGTGGTAGATATGTTCGTCTTCCTTTCTTCACGGGTGCTAATTCAGTTCTCATTCCCATTTTTAACATGTCCTCCCTTGCTTTAAGGCCATCCTTAGACTTGCCTTTTATATTGAGTAATGTACCGTTAACACTTTCAAATACGTTTTTTTCAATATGCATAACATCGAGAAAATGTCTCACGTACAAAGACTTCCAATATGGCAATTCAAAAAATATCGACCTTTTCTTCCACCCACCTTTCACAATCTTATGTGCAAAAGGCTTGCCAAACTCAGTACGCACATCTTTCACCTTTTCAAAAACTTGTTCACCTGACAATGCGGGTGGAGCTCTACAATGTTCGGTGTCTCCATTGAATGCTTTTCTCCACCCACGGTAGTGATGTTTAGAATGTAAGAATCTACGATGACCGAGAAACACATTCTTCTGGCAAAGTTCCAATCGAATCGTATCGGTTCCGTCTTCACAAACAGGACACGCACGTTGACCTTTAATGCTATACCCAGATAGATTCCCGTATGCTGGAAAATCATTAATTGTGCCAAACAACATCGCCCTCAAATTGAAACTTTATTTCCTATATCCATCATAAACCTCCACACCGTTCTCCCACAAAATCTTTAAATCTTCGATCAGAGGTGTCAAGTATACGTCTATGTCATTACCTGGTTGTTTAGGCCCAAAGATTAACATAGATAACATCATGTACTTACGCTTCATACATAGCCACGGAGGTAGGTTATAAATCATAAGAATCACAGGCCATGTGGTATGTGAGATACTTTGAAGACCATGTGGGTTCATTCCATCAGTAGATAATGCCAATCGAAGGTTTCTTGCTTCTGATCCAAACTCAGGATAATCATTATCAATCTTCGACCACTGTGGTGAATCAGCCGGATGCCGATACTTTCCATCAGTAATTCTTTCATCTGCATGCCAAGTAAGATGTCTTGCATCGGTTTCACTACGAAACATGCGCCTAAATCTCGGAATTATCGGAAAATACCATAAGACTTTTGCGGGAGATAATCTTTTCTTATATCGAGACAAACCGCATTTGGGGCACTCAGTTAACGTTGCATATTCGTTACGAAACAAATTGCAATCGTTAGGACAAGCATGTATCTTATCATAGCTCATGCCAATAGAGCACAACATTTTTTTTGCCTCATAGGTTCGATTAGGAAGAACATTATCATCCGGTAGCATTTCTCTCATAAGGGCCAACAACTCTGTGAAACTTTTATCCGACCATCCATTGCCCGCCTTTAAGTTGTACAACTTTAATACCGCAGAAAGTCTTGAGAATTTAGTGCAACCTTTGTACAACGGTTTCTCTGCATCGCTTACCATCCTCTCAAACATTTCAGGACAATCATGAAGATCTTCTTCCAGTGCTTCTACAATCTCTTCAACTCGATCACAATCATATGTTTCCGTGTCTTTGTCGTATGAAGCATAGGTCGTATTACTTTTTCCACTCGATTCAACATTCCCGTTAATTTTCTCACCATGAAATATCCAACACTGATAAATTTGATCAATTCCATGCCTCAGCAAATGCGATTTCAATCCATGTGCGTCAACCTTACCAATATAACAACAACGCAAGCAAGGACAATGCATTCGTCTGGGGTTTTCAGCGTGTTGAACAGCATACTTAACGAATTCCGCAACCCCACTCTCGTACTCTTTGGTCATTCGATCGGCACAGATCCATGTTTTATCCATGGTTTTCCTACTTAAAAAACGTATACATAACCAATGTTAATATAAACTTCAATAACGTATCCGATACGCCAATATACCAACTTTAATTACCTCATCACTTTCATTTTTTATATTACAAGAATCAAACTTTTTCTATTACAATATACCTATAACTGTACCTATAACTATATAAGAGTTCGTTCAATCATTTTATGGGAGAAATCTTTTGGCTAGATTTGCAGCCAGAAAGCAAATTGTTGTTGCTTTAGAATGAAATGTTAGTGGACCTATCAAGGTGTATTAGCAGTTGGATCTATTTGTGGAATTCAAGATTTGAAGTTCCTTTGAAGAAAAAGAGAGAGTTATTCTCTATTGAAGTGAAGTTTCTTACACCTATCAACCATTAGACGAAAAGATTCAAGTCTTCAAAGAAGGATTAAGTGAAGATCGATCCACTATAATGATTGATTAAATTGTCAAATTGTGATTCTAAATTGTTTAATGATTGATTAGTCCAAAAATAAATTAAATTGCTTGTTTGATCTATTAAAGGTTAATTAGCATATTACTTCTCATTATGTCCTCATCATTGGTGTGTGTGACATTTGATCAAATCTTTGAATTGTTGTAGAATTGTTTTCAAAACAATTTTCACCATGAAAGCTTTCGCAAGTTACTCTGATTTTTTAAAATATTATAAGGGATATTTTTTCTATTCAACATCCTTTGATACAATCAACACCATATTCAAACAAATAAAACTAAGTTGTTAGAAGTGTAGTTATATCAAAATGGAAGTTCTAAACTAATAAATGGAAGAGACAAAAATCAGAACTGATCAGAACTATATCAGAACTATATCAGAACTGATATTCAACAAAAATCAGAACTCAGAACTATATCAAACAAACAAAAATCAGAACTCAGAACTATATCAGAACTGATATTCAACAAAAATCAGAACTGTTAACAAACAAAAATCAGAACTGATATCATAGCAGAAGAAAAATCATAACTGATATCATAGCAGAAGAAAATTCATAAATCAGAACCGTAGAAACAGAAGAAATGAAAAAAGGAAAAAATGAACATACCTCAACAATGTAATGAATTTCGCGGAAGAAATGAAGAACAGTAGAAACGAATGATTCTTTAAACACTTTCTAAGACTGAAACGGATGAAAGAAAACAATGTAATGAATTTCTAAGACTGCCGTAGGGTTTCTTCGAAGAAATGTAACAGAACAAATGAAAAAATGAAAAAATGAAAATACCTCAATGAAGAACAGTAGAAACTGGCGATTCTTTAAACTCTTTCAATGACTGAAACGAATGAAGGAAAACAATCTACTGAAGATCGATGTAATGGCGTTCGTCGCTGGTAGGGTTCGTTCGCTGGGAGGGAAAACAGAAAGAAGGAAGAACGAAAATAGAAGTCTGAATTTTAATTTTAATAAGACCTTAGACAGCGCTTTTGGGAAAAGCGCTTTCTAAGGTATGCCTTAGACAGCGCTTTCCAAAAGCGCTCTCTAAACCCCCCCTTAGACAGCGCTTTTGGTTTTAATTTTTTTTTTAATTTAAAGACTTTAAACAGCGCTTTATCAAAAGCGCTGACTAAGGTATATATTTAAAAGCGCTTTCTAAAAGCGCTGTCTAAGGGGGGGTCTTAGACAACGCTTTTAGAAAGCGTTGTCTAAGACCCCCCCTTAGACAGCGCTTTCATTATTTTTTTGGACCATTTTCCGTGTTTTATTTTATTTTTAACCTTAGACAGCGCTTTCTTTTAAAAGCGCTGTCTAAGATGCGCTGTTAAAAAACGTTTTTGGCGTAGTGGATGTATGTCTTTTATATATGGGTATTACACCCAAACCTTTATACATGAGTGCATGTTCGTATTTATGAATGCATGTATGCATGTATGATGCATTAATTATGTATGATGCAATGTTTCAGGCTATGCCATGTATATCCCAGTTTATTTTTATTTTTATGACTTCCCTTACTTCCTTAACCTCGAACCCTCTGTATTGGTTCCTGATATCCAAAATTCTTGTGATGTGATTATCCACAATTCCTTAATCCTTGATTTAGAATAATCTTTGATCCCTGAGAAATCCCGTGTTGGTTATTGTCATGACTTCTTATTTTGTAAACCTTTCCTTTTTTGGAAAACATACGATCCCTTTTAACGATTTCGAAACCAAAGTAAACTCCATTTTCTTTTAAAAGATTTTGGTTTTAAACCCAATGTTTCAATGCCTTATTTCACAATTAATTGACACTTTGTAAGTGGAAACTTATTAAGGAATAACGAACAATATTTGGAAAAAAAGTAAAATTTTATTGATAATAGGCCCGACAGTGTACACGAGTACATTGGAAGGAAATTCCCTTAAGGAGCGATTACCACAAAATCTAAAAGATGTACAAATAGAAATAAAATGCAAATTTATTAATATCCCTATTAAATTAAACACCAGTTTTGATCCCTAAGCCTTCAAGATCCCTATACCTCGCTTTTGAATACGATAACTGGAATGATCACTCTCTTCTGAATTCCTGTTCTGGGTGACTTGAGTGTTTTCAGTCATATGCCTTTGGATATCCCTAATTTTTTGCTAGACCGCTCTTTTAGAGTCTTAGTCCACCAGGATTATATACCATTTTTCGCATAAGCCGCCCTTTCAGGTTTTCGACTTACTGGGTATTATTTTTTCAATCCACCGGGACACCCTAATTTTTTCCTAAGTCTCCCTTTAGGGTTTTCGACTTAACGGGCTTTTAATCCTCTTTTTTCTAGGCATAGTATTTTTTGACTGAATCAAAATTCACCAGTCGTCGTAAATCTACTCCATCCATAGTTGTTTACATTAGTGCTCCGCTAGAGAAGGCATTATTCACGACATACAGCTCTTCATAGTTTGGGGCCTATTTTCCTCGTGGATCTTATGGATGGGTAGTATTTTTCTTAACACCAAGTCTCCCTCTTCGAATAGGAATGGACAAACTTTCTTGTCCAATTCTCTTTTGATCCTCCTCTGATATAGTTGACCATGACATAAAACAGCCATACGTTTTTCTTCTATGAGATTCAGCTGATCATATCGGATTTTGATGGGCTAAAGACGTGATCTAATATGTGTCTAGCGGTATCTTAACTGCAAGCGCACATCCTATCGAAGTAATATTTAAGATTATCGATCCCACAGGGACTTTATGATTACTTAGTGCTAGAGGGTTTACTAGTTTAGCTAAGGTGAATGGTTGTCACGATTTTTGGTTGTTTTTAAGGATTAAAGATAGGAATTAAATTTTAGTTTAATAAAATAATAATAAGGCGGTCGGTATGTAATTATGTTAACTTAGGCGGGTCAATCTTACCTAGGCTTATAAGGATGGTTCACTTAATTTATTCTGTAGAGGTTATCAGTTTAAATATCTTTAACTCACACTCTCGTGGTCTTATCTCAGATCTTACTCCTAAAGCCATATGTCTGCTCTCGCTAGCCCATAAGTGTTTAGAAATAATTTTTGGAAACATAATAAGTCTAATTCATTTTAAAGTTCTCTCGCTGTGTTTAAATTAAATGCCTAACTTTAGCTATCTGGTTAAAATCTCACACTCTCGTGGTCTCGACCTAACCTATTACACTTTCCTTACTCTCGTAACAAAAAGATTGATTTTATAATAAAAAGTCACAGCCAGAATTTTAAGTTCTTAATTATTTTAAGCCTAGAATTTATTTTACCGATTTAGTGTATTTTAATTACATACCGCCCTAAAGTGTTTAGCTACTCATAATTGTTGTACCAGACAGATGCAGAAATAGAGGAATACAAAATAAAATATGCATTATAAAATAAATTTTAACATTAATATAAATGCGAATTTAATTAAAAACATGAATAACAAATATAATGTCAAACTCCTTCTTCCAAAATCTGGCAAGCTCGGAGTGCGGACCGGAATCGGAAATAAATTACAAAAAACGAAATGCTGAAGGCTTGAAAGAAATTAAATAATAACAATTTCCTAATGTTGGAAATTGTTATTTGATTTGGTTGGGATATAAAAAATTAATACAAGAACAGAAACAATTGCTGGAAAAATAAACGAAATAGGGTGCAATGGAAATACGGCAGAGCTTCCGCAAAAAAAATTAAAATAAAAACTCTGTAGTTTGTTCTTTGAAACTAAGCTATTTATAGAGATTCTAATTTGGGCTTGGCAGTTGAAATAATGCCTTGGGCTTCGTAGTTGCTGAGAGAATCCAGGGAGAAGTTGAGTTACTGGGTCTGCGGAAGAATAGGAAAATATTGACTTCACGTAGCACGTACATGACCAATTCTTACCAAGTTAACCTATTTTCCCTTGTCACGTTCGTGACAAGGGTGTCACGTTCGTTAGCCTTGTATTTAGCGTGTCACGGTCGTGAGGGACTGGTGACGATCGTGACTGCTCCTTTTAGGGTGTCACGGTATATGACAATTGCAAATTATGCAGATTATGCAGAATTCCTCTCTTCTTCTTCTTTTCATGCTTCTTTTTGCTCATTTCACTTTTGACTTATGATTTGGCTCTATAATTGTTATACCTGCAAAATGACAAAGAAAACTCGAAGAATCGGGTGTTAAAACAATAAAAGTGCGATAAAATGGAATTGAAACATAGTAATAAAACAATACTTTTTCTCGTTATCAAACTTCCCCAAACTTAAACCTTTGTTTGTCCTCAAGCAAATAGTCGGTTGAAAAATGATCGGACAGGTTTCCATCGACACACACACATAACAAACCATACGAGGAATCATTTTGCTAGATAAACCGGTACTAGAATAAAACACTAACGATACACTAATGACACAAGCAACAAGTTAAGTCGTCGACTTCCCGTTAAACGAAACATTCGGTAATTGCGTTACAATTCCACCTAGAGACTTTCGATCTTATTTCACCCGGTTTCATTCTAGCGCAATCACATTAAGCCCTTTGCCTTAGCACGCACATAGTGGAGTAGCCGGTTAGTGACTTTGATCCTTTATAAGCACGGGGTCTGGTACACGAATGTGGCGACCCTACATATATTATCCGATTTGGAGGTTGTGGGGGATCGAGCCATAGCACGCCCTACCAAGTTCAGAACCAGGTACCTCTGAACCAACCCACAATGGACTCCTTCTCATATTTCTCGTTTCTTATATGCGACCGTGTACTTTGGTGCAATTTCTTTTTATTGGCATCGAGATATGAAGTATCATTATAGATTTAGGCATCAAACACTTATGTTCATCGGCTCCCCACGTGGTTTGTGTTCAGGCGGTGCTGACTGCTAGTATAAACTACTAAGGGTTAATTTTGAACTGAAACTTAAGGTGTAGTCGTAACAATTATCGGAACGGAATGCATAAGTAGGAAGTCTAAGGTGTCAAGACTGTATTGATCTTGTTGAATCGTTCTCAGCTTCCTAACTATGATTTCGTAGGTAAGTCGGGTAACGCGAAGATAAAGACAAAAAATTTCGGTATGGCTAAATAAACGGGGAAAATTCGAAACTAAAGAAATAGCACAAATATTACTTTGTTTCATTAAAATACGAAAGGGAAATACAACGGAATGGAAAGTGCGAAAAGGGAAATGCGGAAAAAGGAAAGGTATCTCTCCCACACTATATCAGACATTGTCCTCAATGTTGTGATATAATAGCGGGTAAAATACAATACAAACAACGGAAATGGGAAAACAAAAACAAAAACAAAAACTAAGGCTGCTGACGACCACGACCTCGACTTCTGGTGCGGGAGCGTCTGGTCGGAGTCGCTTCAGGATCAGAACCGGTGCCGGTGAGAGCAGTGATATCAATACGCAAAGCCTCTAGCTCGCTAAAAATCTCTCCAAGCTTCTCATCAGTCGTCCTCTGGTTGGTGGCAACAGCAGAAAGTAGTGCATCATGTTGCTCTTTTTGCCTTCGCTCTAGTGCGGTGTTCATCTGATTTTGCTGATGAATCGCACGGAGGACGTCTTCAAGTGTGAATTCTTGCGCAGGTGGCTGTCTGGTGGAGGACTCAGGAATGTCTTGTGCTGGCTCAGCTGCATCTATGGTATCCTGCATCTCGTCCACTGGTGTATCGGCCTGCTCATCAATAATGGGGACGTGGCCGGCACCATCCGGTAAAGCAAATAGCCAGTTGGCTCGGTTGGACGGATCGATGCGTTCACGGCACGACAAGGTGATGTGGTGATAAACGGTGCCTTGGATAACAGGGCTGAACCTGCCATCCTCTCTCTGAGATATCAAGTGGGCGGACCTGCAGTAGTTCTTTGTAAGAAAATCTGCGGCTCTGCGAGGCAAATGGATAATCAGGTCACCAAGCTCCAGCTGAATGGCGAGGGTGGTGACAATCCCGCCTATGTAGAAGGGGGTCGCGCCTCGTTGCGCTACAGACTGGATATGGGACAACAGGAATGGGGCAGCATTGATGCGCTCGTCATTTAAGGCGCAGTGCAAGAATAGGAGCTCCTTGGAGTTCAGCTTGTGATGGCTCTCGCTTGCAAAAATAGTGTTGCAGATGATGCGATGGAAGTATCGGATCGCCGGGTTATGGATGTGGGTAGCATTGAGGCTCTGAAAGGCAGTAGCACGGGTGTTAGTGATGTCGTGCCATAAGGTGAAAGCGGTTTCGCAGAAGTTGTCCGGCACGCGGAGATGAGCATCGTCGTCGTGATCGATACCTAACAGTTCGGCGACCCTTGTTTGTGTAATTTCGAATTCTCGGCCGAGCATTCTGAACTTAGCAATGCCGGTGAGTTAACTTGATGAACCGGGACGTGTAACATATTGAAACGAACTCAGAAATTCCAATGTGAGGAGTTCGAATGTCGGCTGTGGTTGACTGCACAAGTGCCACAAACCAACATGCCTAAGCAGGAGCTTCACACCGTTGAGCAATCCCAACTCCCTCAAACAGTCAATGTCGACATACCGAGTGGGTTGGACGCCACGGTTCTGAAACCTGATGAACTTTTGTCTTTGAGTTTCTCCATGTTCACCATCTCTAAATTGAATTTCTTCCATTGCATGCAAGTACGGGAATGAGAGATGAGAGGTTTTTGAGTTTTGTGAGAAAAATGAAAAATGTGAAGAAATTGGTTCTGATTATAGTGAAAGAAGTGAATGTGAGAGGTTTGGAATAAATGGAGAGGTTAATGGAATTTATTTAGGGTAATGGGAGGTTACGGGATAGTGAGGAGATAATTGGGGGTTTCTAATTTTTGTGGAAGTGGAAAAGTGGTTTCTGCGAAGAAGAACGGTTCTGTTTCTCAAAATTCGTATAACAGGGGTCGTCACGGTCGTGAGGGTTTGATGACGGTCGTGACACGCTAATAAGCTTGTCACGATCGTGAGAGAATGATGACAACTGTGAGGGATTAAAATTTATAATATTTTCTTCACAGAATGCATTATCTCACACGTTCAATGCAATTTTTTTTCTTCTTATTATCACTTCTCATTTAGTTCCAACACAAACAATATAAATTATTTGATCAACATAAATTAGAGCAAATTTCATCACACGAGAAATCATAAAATATTAATCAATTTAAATATAACAGTAACTAATGGAAATCATAGAAATTGATTAAATTGGAAAATGGTAAAACTAGAAGTGCTTTGCTTTTGATATAATTGAAGGAAAATTACATTAATGAAAATAAGGTACGAAAATGTTTGCAAAATGTGAAAACTAACTCGAAACAAAAGCAAGAAGTAAAATAAGTTAAATCACTACAGTATTTTTTCAAAAGTGCTTCTTCAAATCTTCAATTGCGGAGTTTAGGTGGTAGAATTGCTCACACGTTATGTCAGTTAAACCTATAATGTCAAATCACATGCTTTTAATCTCATCCTTAACAACATTGATATCTGCTTGGTAAACTTCAAGAGTATTCATAATTTTCTTCAAGTTGTCAGCATATTCTACTTGATTTACTTCAGGGGTTTCAATCACTTCATCAGTGTGGTCAATGTCATGGTAACCAGGAGGTGTCTCAGGGTCACTTTCTACATCGGTCATTATATCATCCCTTATCTTGTAAGATTGTGGTGTTTCGGGAGTGGATGGATAGTCAGGAGGGGTAAGCTCATAAAGCCAATTATCTTTATTATGAACACTGACTCTAGCATGGTTTGGTAATGTGAACAGGGTTACTACTTCATTCCTGATTAGGTACTCATAAGGTGGTTGTCCTAAATTTCTTATGATATGGCGGTTAAAGAAAAAGTTTAGATTCATAGGACGGATGGTACCTAAACGGTTACACCTGTGTAATTGGTATCTAAGTCCTAAGGCATCAGCAATCATGGTGACAAAACCTCCTACCAATATGGGTAGATCAGGTTCTTCTTGGATTCGGGTGAAGGTTTTCATCATGAAAGGTACACCATTAACTGGTTGTCCATTAGTCAGACATGACATAATGAATATCTCATCTTTAGATACTCAAGTAAGGTTCTCTTCTTTTCCAAAGAAGGTGTGGGCAAGGATCTTATGGAAATAGTGGATAGCAGGGTTATGTATCTCATCATTGTTCATGTTATTTGGCTCAGGATGGTAATTTCCGGTTAAGGTTCCCCAAAAGAAGTCCAGCTCAATGTCCATCAATTCTACCTATGTGGTAGTAAAAGCAAAGGGTCCACTAGGGAATCCTAATAAGTCAGTTAGTTCTTTATGGTTAAAGTCATATTCTATTCCGAATAGTCGGAAACTGATAAATCCTTTCCTGAATCCAAAACCGCGCTCGGGTAAGTAAATTAAGGAGCTTAGGAACTCAAGGGTGTGCTCGCGGTAAGTCACAAACTTTTGTTTTATCAGTGCATTCTCCCATCCAAGTTGGTTAAACAAGTATAGGATGCTATCATGTATTCCTAAAGTTTCCATAGTCAGATCATCCGGGTACAAAGTCAAATTCATTGGTCTCTGTGATAAATCTTCAAATTTCATTCTTTGGTTCCTACCTCTAAATTTGGTTTCCATAATGTTCTTTGGTTGGTTAGCCATAGTTAGTGTAAATATGGAGAAAACAAATCAGGGGGAGAAGGAAAGTGGAAAAGACTTTAGAAAATCTATAAAAGCGATTTAGAAAATAAAAATAAAAATAAATAAAATAAATGCATAAATAAAAGTAATAATGATAATAATGAAATAAAACAATAAAATGACAAAGCAATAAAACGATTAAACAATAATATGGTAAAAATGGGTTGCCTCCCACCAAGCGCTGTTTTTATCGTCATAAGCCTGACGTAATGCTTAGGGGTAGATTAATCAGGGAAATTAGTGGACAACTCTAAAAGCCTTAGACTATTTGCATAATCTCTATTTTCAACTTTATGGTAATGTTTTAAACGTTGTCCGTTTACTGTGAACGGTTCACTATACCTACCCTTAATTTCTATTGCTCCGCTCGGGAACACTCTAGTTATTTCAAAGGGTCCTGACCATCTAGATTTTAGTTTTCCAGGAAAGAGCCTAAGTCTTGAATTAAAGAGGAGTACAACGTCTCCCACACTAAATTCTTTCCTAGATAGGCGTTTATCGTGCCATCGCTTAGTTCTTTCTTTATATATCTTAGCATTCTCATAAGCATCTAACCTTAACTCTTCTAATTCGTTAATATCTAGGATTCGCTTTTCTCCTGCGGCATTATAGTTTATATTGAGAGTTTTGATCGCCCAATATGCTTTGTGTTCTAGTTCTACCGGGAGATGACAAGATTTTCCATATACTAATTTGAAAGGTGTAGTTCCTATGGGTGTCTTGTAAGTTGTCCTATAAGCCCATAAAGCTTCATTAAGTTTAGATGACCAATCTTTCCGAGATATGGCGACAGTCTTTTCTAAGATTTGTTTAATTTCTCTGTTTGAGACTTCGACCTGTCCACTTGTTTGTGGGTGATATGGTGTTGCTACACGGTGTCTGACTCCATACTTAGATAGTAATTTGTCAAAGATTTTTGAAATGAAGTGCGAGCCACCGTCACTTATGACGAGTCTAGGCACACCAAATCTGGGAAAGATTATATTTTTGAAAAGCTTTATTACTACTCGTGTGTCATTTGTAGGAGAAGCTATAACCTCAATCCATTTTGAAACGTAATCGACAACTACGAGTATGTAATTATTACCGAAAGATGATGGGAATGGTCCCATGAAATCTATTCCCTAGACATCAAAGACTTCTACTTCTAATATTCCTTTTTGAGGCATTTCATCTCTTCTTGAAATATTACCGGTGCGTTGACACCGATCGCAATTTATAACAGTGATGTGGACATCTTTCCATAAATTAGGCCAGAATAGGTCGGCTTGTAAGATTTTTGCACAAGTCTTGGAAGTGCTTGCATGTCCACCATAAGGAGATGAATGGCAATGAGCAATGACATCTTCTATTTCTTCTTCGGGAATACATCGACGAAAGATTCCGTCGGGTCCTCTTTTGAACAATAATGGTTCATCCCAATAGTAATGTTTGAGATTGTGAAAGAATTTATTTTTCTGCTGATAGGTTAAGTCAGGTGGAAGAGCTCCTGCAGCTAGGTAGTTGACAACGTCAGTGTACCATGGCAGTCCTACGGTTGTTTGGATTATTTCCACGGGTTCTGGTTCATCTATGTCTAACTGAACTGGGTCGCTTCCTATTTGTGCTATCAGCTGTTCATACGGAAAATCATCGTTAATCGGTACTTGTTCGGGTTTAATACCTTCTATTCTAGATAAATGGTCCGCTACGACGTTTTCAGTACCTTTCTTATCTTTTATTTCAAGATCAAACTCTTGTAAGAGTAAAATCCATCTCAAGAGTCTTGGTTTAGCATCTTTCTTAGTTAATAGATATCTGATAGCAGCGTGGTCTGTGTAGACGATTATTTTCGCTCCCACTAGGTAGGAACGGAATTTGTCAAGCGCAAAGACAACTGCTAACAATTCTTTTTCAGTAGTGGCGTAGTTCATCTGAGCAGAATCTAAGGTTCTACTGGCATAGTAAATTGCGTGAAGTTTCTTGTTCTTCCTCTGTCCTAGAACTGCGCCTACAGCATAGTCACTCACATCGCACATGATTTCGAAAGGTAATCTCCAGTCAGGGGGTTGCATGATTGGTGCGGTGATGAGGGATGTTTTTAGAGTTTTGAATGCTTTAAGACAATCTTCATTGAATATGAACTCAGTGTCTTTCATTAATAAACCGGTAAGAGGTTTAGTGATTTTCGAGAAATCTTTGATGAATCGTCGGTAGAAACCGGCGTGTCCTAAAAAACTTCATATTTCTCGAACGGTCTTAGGGGGTTGAAGGTCTTTTATGACTTCTATCTTAACTTTATCAACTTCAATTCCCTTGTCAGATATAACGTGTCCTAGTACGATTCCTTCTCTGACCATAAAATGACATTTCTCCTAGTTAAGCACGAGGTTTACTTTTACACATCTTTCTAACACCATTTCTAAATTTGATAGACATCCTTCAAAACTTTTCCCGCATACAGAGAAGTCGTCCATGAACACTTCCATGATTTTGTCTATGAAATCTGCGAAGATTGACATCATACATCTTTGAAAGGCTGCAGGAGCGTTGCATAATCCAAAGGCCATTCGTCTATAAGCGAACGTTCCATAAGGGCATGTGAATGTAGTCTTCTCTTGATCATTTGGGTGGATAAAGATTTGGAAAAATCCTGAGTAACCATAAAGATAACAGAAATATGAATGCTTGACTAATCGTTCTAACATTTGATCTATAAAAGGTAGTGGGAAATGATCTTTTCGATTGGCTTTGTTTAGTTTACGATAATCGATGCACACTCTATGTCCCGTCACTATTCTTTGTGATATCGATTCGCCTTTAGCGTTTTTCACAACAGTGATACCTCCTTTCTTTGGTACTACATGTACTGGACTAACCCATTTACTATCAGAGATTAGATATATTATTCTAGCATCTAGTAGTTTTTTAACTTCTTCCTTTACTACAGTGCTAAGGATTGGGTTAATTCTTCTTTGAGATTCTCTGGAGGTTTTGCAATCTTCTTCTAGCAGAATACGATGCATACAGATTGAAGGGCATATTCCTTTGAGATCAGATATGTTATATCCTAATGCAGTTGGATATTTCTTTAAGACATCTAAAAGTTTATTTGTTTCAATTATTCCCAAACTGGAATTGATTATAACTGGTCTTGTACATTCAGTGTCTAAGAATTCGTATCTTAGGTTCTTAGGTAAAGTTTTTAACCCTAATGTAGGTTTATTCTTACTTGGCATGGGATCCGGTGTAAGCGCTAAACTTTCGCTTAGACTATCATCCTGATATGGTTCACGCCAATTATCATCTTCGAAAATCGGAGGGATTTGAATTTTCATAATTTCAGAATAGGTAGTTTCTTTCATTTCCATTTCTCTTACACATTCGTCAATTACGTCCAATAGATAGCATGTATCCTCTATAGCTGGTGATTGTAAGAATTGTGTTAAAATAAATTCAACTTTCTCTTCACCTACTTCAAAGGTTAGCTTTCCTTTCTTTACGTCTATTATAGCTCCGGTAGTAGCTAAGAATGGTCTTCCTAGTATGATAGGTGTAGTGGAGTCTTCAGAGATGTCCATGATTATGAAATCAGTAGGAATATAGAATTGTCCTATACGTACTGGGAAGTTTTCTAGTATGCCTACAAGATATTTAATAGAGCGATCGGCTAGTTGAACAAACATTTTAGTTGGTCTTAGGTCTCCCATGTCGAGCCTTTTGCAAATCGTTAAGGGCATAACACTGATACTGGCTCCTAAATCGCATAGAGCTTTGTCAATGACGAATTTTCCTATTACACGAGGTATAGAGAAACTTCCTGGATCTTTTAGCTTAGGAGGCATATTATTCTGAATTATTGCGCTACACTCAGCAGTAAGTGTAACGGTTCCGTTATCCTCTATCTTTTTCTTATTGGATAAGATTTCTCTTAAAAACTTAGCATACGAGGGCATTTGAGTGAAAGCTTCTGTAAATGGAATAGTAATATTCAACTGTTTCAGAAGCTCAACAAATTTCTTAAACTGGCCCATCGTCTTAGAATTGGTTAATCTCTGAGGGTACGGAATTGGTGGTTTATAAGGTGGTGGAGGCACATAAGGCTTTTCTTTCTCCACTGCTTCTTGATTATTATCTTCCTTCTCTTCCGGTTCATTCACAATTTCAGTCGGTTTATCCGGTTTTTGGTACATGGCTGGATTGTCAAGTCTTAGATCGGTAGGTCCGTCAAGTTCCTTGCCACTTCTTAATATCACAGCATTGTCCTGTCCTTTCGGATTAGGTTAAGGTTGTCCAGGAAATACTCCAGCTGGTGCAGCGGTAGGTGCTTGTTGTTGAGCTACTTGTGAAATCTGAGTTTCAAGCATTTTGTTATGTGTAGCTAATGCATCTACCTTGCTCATTAATTGCTTAATCTGCTCACTAGTGTGTATGTTTTGGTTTAAGAAGTCCTTGTTTGTTTGAGATTGGTTAGCTATGAAGTTCTCCATCATCAACTCAAGGTTCGATTTTCTAGGGACATTAGGAGCAGTCTTTTGATATCCTGGTGGTGTAGCTGGTGCTTGACCTGGTGCGTATAAAGCATTGTTGTTCTTATAGGAGAAGTTCAGATGATTCTTCCAACCTGGGTTGTATGTGTTTGAGTACGGGTTTCCTTGAGCATAATTCACTTGATCTGTGGGAATTCCTGCTAATAGTTGACAATCAGGGACAGCATGTCCTGGAACTCCACATAACTCACAGTTAGGTGTTACTGCAGCCATGGTGGTTGTTGGTGTTATGGCCAAGTTGTCGATCTTTTGGTTTAGTTGGTCAAACTTTGCATTGACTTGGTCCATACTACTTACTTCGTACATACCTCCTTTTGTTGGTTTCTCAGTTGCGAATCTCTCGCTTCCCCATTAGTAATGGTTTTGAGCCATACTCTCGATAAGTGCATAAGCATCTTTATATTCTTTGTCCATTAGTGCGCCGCCTGCGGCAGCGTCAATCGTCATTCTCGTATTGTACAAGAGTCCATTGTAGAAGGTATGGATGACCATCCATTCTACTAATTCGTGATGTGGACAAAGTCTCAACATATCTTTATAGCGTTCCCAAGCTTCGAAAAGTGATTTGTTTTCCTTTTGCTTAAATCCATTGATCTGAGTTCTTAGCATAGCTGTCTTGCTAGGTGGGAAATATCTTGTCAAGAAGACTCTCTTTAGTTCCTCCCACGTAGTTACTGAATTCGAGGGTAGAGATTGAAGTCAGACTCTCGCTCTGTCTCGAAGTGAAAAAGGAAAGAGACGTAGTCTAATAGCTTCTTGGGTAACTCCATTGGCTTTTACGGTATCTGCGTACTGCACAAATATCGAAAGATGAAGGTTTGGATCCTCGGTAGGATTTCCAGAAAATTGATTTTGTTGCACGGATGATATCAGTGAAGGTTTCAGATCGAAATCGTTTCGGTTGATAGCCGGTGCGGCAATGCTGGAATGCGGTTCAGCTTGCGAAGGACTAGCGTAATATTTGAGTGGATGATTCGGTTCTTCAGCCATCTCTGCGTACTTTGATGTTCCGACTGGTTTAGGTGGATCTATTTGAAGATCTGGAATGTTGTAATTTCGTTCGTAATCGAATATCCGTCTTCTTACGTGTAAGAAGCGTTCCGATTCTGGGATTAGAGGTTGTAAATCTTCGCCTTGAGAGCGAGTACTTGGCATACACTCGGAAAATTAGATTAAGAAAATAAGTAGTTGTTACCTTAGTCTAGACAATGCTACTCTAAAGTGCACTAGTAACTAAATTAAGGTCCCCGACAACGGCGCCAAAAACTTGATGGGCTAAAGACGTGATCTAATATGTGTCTAGCGGTATCTTTACTGCAAGCGCATAGCCTATCGAAGTAATATTTAAGATTATCGATCCCACAGGGACTTTATGATTACTTAGTGCTAGAGGGTTTACTAGTTTAGCTAAGGTGAATGGTTGTCACGATTTTTGGTTGTTTTTAAGGATTAAAGACAGGAATTAAATTTTAGTTTAATAAAATAATAATAAGGTGGTCGGTATGTAATTATGTTAACTTAGGCGGGTCAATCTAACCTAGGCTTATAAGGATGGTTCACTTAATTTATTCTGTAGAGGTTATCAGTTTAAATATCTTTAACTCACACTCTCGTGGTCTTATCTCAGATCTTACTCCTAAAGCCCTATGTCTGCTCTCGCTAGCCCATAAGTGTTTAGAAATAATTTTTGGAAACTTAATAAGTCTAATTCATTTTAAAGTGCTCTCGCTGTGTTTAAATTAAATGCCTAACTTTAGCTATCTGGTTAAAATCTCACACTCTCGTGGTCTCGACCTAACCTATTACACTTTCCTTACTCTCGTAACAAAAAGATTGATTTTATAATAAAAAGTCACAGCCAGAATTTTAAGTTCTTAATTATTTTAAGCCTAGAATTGATTTTACCGATTTAGTGTATTTTAATTACATACCGCCCTAAAGTGTTTAGCTACTCATAATTGTTGTACCAGACAGATGCAGAAACAGAGGAATACAAAATAAAATATGCATTATAAAATAAATTCTTAACATTAATATAAATGCGAATTTAATTAAAAACCTGAATAACAAATATAATGTCAAACTCCTTCTTCCACAATCTGGCAAGCTCGGAGTGCGGACCGGAATCAGAAATAAAATTACAAAAAACGAAATGCTGAAGGCTTGAAAGAAATTAAATAATAACAATTTACTAATGTTGGAAATTGTTATTTGATTTGGTTGGGATATAAAAAATTAAAACAAGAACAGAGACAATTGCTGGAAAAATAAACGAAATAGGGTGCAATGGAAATACGGCAGAGCTTCTGCAAGAAAAATTAAAATAAAAACTCTGTAGTTTGTTCTTTGAAACTAAGCTATTTATAGAGATTGTAATTTGGGCTTGGCAGTTGAAATAATGCCTTGGGCTTCATAGTTGCTGAGAGAATCCAGGGAGAAGTTGAGTTACTGGGTCTGCGGAAGAATAGGAAAATATTGACTTCACGTAGCACGTACATGACCAATTCTTACCAAGTTAACCTATTTTCCCTTGTCTCACGTTCGTGACAAGGGTGTCACGTTCGTGACAAGGGTGTCACGTTCGCTAGCCTTGTATTTAGCGCGTCACGGTCGTGAGGGACTGGTGACGACCGTGACTGCTCCTTTTAGCGTGTCACGGTCGTGACTATATGGTGACGGTCGTGACAATTGCAAATTATGCAGATTATGCAGAATTCCTCTCTTCTTCTTCTTTTCATTCTTCTTTTTGCTCATTTCACTTTTGAATTATGATTTGGCTCTATAATTGTTATACCTACAAAATGACAAAG
The DNA here is from genome assembly GCA_963966055.1 of Lathyrus aphaca. Taxonomy (NCBI): domain Eukaryota; kingdom Viridiplantae; phylum Streptophyta; class Magnoliopsida; order Fabales; family Fabaceae; genus Lathyrus; species Lathyrus aphaca. The sequence continues at coordinate 318,771,211 of OZ014519.1, read as the reverse complement.
AAAACTCGAAGAATCGGGTGTTAAAACAATAAAAGTGCGATAAAACGGCATTGAAACATAGTAATAAAACAATACTTTTTCTCGTTACCAGGTTTAAACCCATTCTGCTTCATCCAACTTTGCTTCCATTATAAACCTTAGTTGGTCCAAAATTGATTTCATTGCTTTCTACATGATACTAAGTACCTAAGGTTTATCATCCATGGAATTGTTTTGGAAGGTCTTCAATTGTTCAATTGACTGAAAATCAGAGAATTGGGGAAAAGTCAACCAGGATGAGCAAAAAGTCAACTCCTGACTTTTTGAGGTCAAATTCATGAAATTAGGGTTACAAGGATTCTATGGACAAAATTTGATCAAGAGATGATGGAGGAATCATGAAAAATCAAGAAAACCAAAACTTACCATTTTTGGAAAATTAGGGTTTCCAAAAATGGCAAGTTTTGGCCATTTTTGCAGCCACTTCAAGAGAGGCCTTCTCCCTAATTAAAAGTCAAATGAAAATTCCACTTGGTGTTTGAAAGAGGGCATCTTAAGCTTCAAATCCATAGGTGGAACACATTCATATCATTAAAATTGAGAGAGTTATGATCCTTCAAAGATTGGACAAATCAAGGCAAAAACTAAGGCACGGTCCAGACAAGGTAGGCCAAATGCGCGCGCCCTGCCAGATATTGTATCAAACAGGTGATGTGAAAGAAGTATGGCTTAATTACTCTATGAAGATAACCTCAAATGAAATTTTTTCCAACATAAAACTTGTTCATTATTTCATTATCTACAACTTTCATGTTGGAGGATTTTTCATATGATCAATTGTTTGTGAGTTAAGAAGGGTCAAAGTCATTTCCCAAACCTGATCAAGTCACAAGGAATTTGGTGCAAGGCAAGGAAAATCATAAAGGCCCATTATGAAGTCTCATGATGTGAGTTTCAATGATCAATTTGAATGGCTTACAAGCTTCATCTTCACTTGACATAAACATTAAATATGTGGTATGAAGATTGATCTTCAATTTGAGTACAAGAAGTACAAGGTTTGATGGCTTGAGCTTGAAGAAATCATCCATGGAAGATAAATGTATCACAATTGGTTTTCTTGCTGCATAAGTTATTGAATCAAGGGGGTTTCAAATTTAGTTCAATGTACACTACATTTTATCATGCTATGAATCACCAAAGCTCATCACATGTAGAGTGCAATCTCATGTATGCATGATCATACCAAGTGCCATGCACTCTCTGAAAATCAATGACAACTTCAAACATAACAAACATGTTGCTTTGCCTTGATCAATTAAGTCACCTTGCAATCCCTTAATCCTCGTCATAAGCAACATTAACATCACTACATTGAATCCAGCTCGAGCAAAACAAATTCAGCTGCACCACTTAATTCAACTCACTCCAATACATCATAACAAACTTGACTCAGCCATAACAAACTTAACTCAGTTAACTAGGGTTCTAACCCTGGTTCTAGCTGTTAACTATGAGGGTTAAGCTCCTTATAAAGGCATGAGATCCAACTGAATGCAGGTTTGGCTTCATTTTACTCGAAATTCATCACAAAGTTAACAATCTTACTCTGGTTTCTCTCTGCAATTTCAGTGCACTTTAAGTGAATCCAACTTCATCTCTCACCATCATTCTTCATCTTCTTCATTGAGTATCATCATCATCATTGCAGAGCTCTATTTCCATAGCTGCATTCAAGTGAATTTCTCAAATTGCACCATTGAAGATTGCTGCATAACATCAGGATTTGCACTGCATTTCATCCATAGTGTGGAAATTATCCTCAAGTCATCATCAACACAGTGATCTACACCATTTCCATGGATCAAGAGCATTGAATACATCAAGCTTTGAGTTCTGTAACTTCTCTGCATTTTCAAAGCCACATCAAGTTTCATCTCTGCTTGAGTGTTTATTTCACTCAATTGAGGTTCAAGGTCACTTTGCACAAGAAATTGAATCAACACCTCTGGATTTCTTCAACTCTTGCTCCTCTGTATTTCCAGGTTTGTTCTTGAAAATCAGTTGCACGCTTTTGACATTTCTTGGTTGATTTTTGTGAATTGAAGCTTATTAGAAGCTATGTGATATCTGGCTAGTTGATAGGCTTCTTAAAGGCATATATCCAGTTTTTAGGTTGGATATTGTTGCCTTTGATTTGGATTATTCTTGCATAAAAAATGAAACCTAAAGATAGAGTAGTGATGTATGAAGCATGAGGAATGGAATGATGCCATTGATTTTCGTTTTCATGATGTTTTGAGTAAGCCCTAACTTGGATGTTGCCGGAGAAGATGACCGGAGACTAGCTCCGGCCACCTGAATAGTGCCCTAGCATTTAATCTTCAGGTTAAGTCGCAGCCATTAGATCAGTTTCATCCAACGCCCCTAGTTGTGCCATCAAATTAATGAGAATGTGAGTTTCACGTGCCATATGAGGGGAGGCCTGAGTGATCATGTGTGTGTGCGCCTAGGGATATTGCCATGTGTCCATTCTCTTAATTGTTGGTTCATTTTTGTGATAATAAATGAGAAGCGTGTGATCAATCTAAGATTCTTAGAGGGAGTCAAAGTTTGACCTGAGGTATACCATAATTGTGTGTTCAGCATAGCCCTGGGTCTGGGCCTTATTGGCTATGCGCACCCCCCCTTCAGTCCAACCCAATATATTTCTGTTCTTTTCTTTTCTTAATGCACCCCTGCGCAATATTTCCATTTATTTTTATTTTTGTTATTTTCATTTTAATTCCAATTTCATTTTGATTTTATAAAAATATCAAACTCCTTCTAAAACTTCCAATTAAATTCATATATTATCTTTGACTTATTTTTCTAATTTTCCATATTTTTTAATTCCCTTTTTATTTTATTTTGGAGTCACAATTAATTTCTCAATTAATTTCTTCTCATTTCTCTTCTTTTTAAACACATTCTTTTGTTCATTTTTGTTCTCCCAAACCAAAATTGATATGAAACCCATTCTTGTTTTCTTATCCAGAGGACACATTGAAGATACCAATAATATTTTTTGCTTATTTTTTAGGTAATGTTTGGCCCCTTTTTGAGTCCATCCTTTTTCCTTAATCACCATAAACCCTAATCCACTTTGAACCCTTGTTTCAATAGGTAAAATAGTAATTTTTAAGAGACCTTTTAGAGATATATCACCTTCTGGATTTTGTATTTGAATGTTCATTTTCATAATTTTTCAAGGTAATTTGATATTTTTCTAAGTATCTTGTACTAAAAGTCATATTTTGGTTCTTTTTCTCACTTCTTCTTGTTCAAATTTGGTAAGGCATTTATGTCATTCATTTAAGGTCATAAATTTGAGTCTCCTAGGGTCCATTAGAGGTCATTAAATGTTGTGTATCCATTTTAGGTTATTTTATTTTGATTTGTGTTGATTACTTGAGCCATAAGTCACATATGCCTTCCTTTGCCCTAATTATTCTTCTTCTTCCATCTTAACCCTTCAAAACCAATTTTGTGACCATGCTAACTTTGCTACCTTATTGTGGTACACCTCATTAGTGTTTAATACTAATTTTTATGTACTCACTTCAATTATTTGGTCTTTGTGCTTCATTTAATATCATATGCCTTCTTAAGACTTCAAAACTTAACTTTTGGTTCCTTAACCCTAATTCCATTCACTCCATGTCTTTTGTGACCAATATTTGTGTCTAAAACACATCTTAACTTTCCATCAAGCCCCTGGTTTTTGTATGGGGAATTCAAATCATTTTGATCATGTTTGAATTTATTCAAAGTCTTTTTCTTCCTTTGAAGTTCTATGTCCATTTCTTTTTATTCTTACTTCACTCTTATGTTTGAGTTTTTTTCACTTGAATATCTTTGCTCCCACTTTGTTTTACATCTTAGGATACTTTCATTAGGTTTTAGCTCCTGGATTTTTCATTCACCTTTGACTTCATAAAAGTTTAGCATGCTTAATCACTTAAGTTCCTCAAGTAACTTCACCTTAACTCCTAATAGGGTTTAGCTTCCTTTTAGGGCATAGTTTGAAGTTGTTCATTCTTATAACCATAGGATACTTTGGTATAAGTTAGTGTAAACACCTCACCCAAATTTTCCCTCACTCTTTTCACCATGGTTTGTGATCTTTTCATGTGCATAAGTTCAAACATAGCATCTCATATTGCATTTTTGCTTCACTGCATTGATTCTAAGTCATCTGCATCTAGGGTTTGTGATCTGAGCCATCCCTGAGCCATTGGAGCCACTCCAAAGGCGTTCAATATCTCAAGAGGTTCCATGTATGCTCAAGCACCATATTATATCCTCACAAGGTCAAGAAAGTCAAAGAATCACAAGAACTTGGAAAGGCGTGGAAGCAGAGCCAGGTTTAACTGCACAGATGACCTAGAATTAGGGTTTTGGTTTCAGAGGCCATAACTTCAATTTTTTTTGGTCATTTTTGATTCTATTGGTCTCTATATGTTATGAGGGTCATGCATACCAATTTTCATGAGGAAATTCAATGGGGAAGGCATCTGATCAAGAGGTGACTTCTTGAGCAAGTCAATGCAAAATCAGGGCATCTGAGGCCCCCAATGACTCAACCAAAGGGTGTTCTCCATCATTTTGAATGTGTATGATCTTTATTTGATCATATAAGATGTTAGAAGTTCACAAAATTGAAGAATTTCAAGCCATTTGCAAAGTTTCCTTTTTGGGAAAGTGACTTATAATGTAAACTTGCCATTTTGGGAAAGTTTTTCAACCTCCTCTTTTTGATTAAAAAATGCTTCAAATGAGAAAACTTTGGTCATGAAAGTTTTAGAATGGATCCTCCCATTTTCAAAAAGTACAAGAACTCCTTCTAATTCATTTTGGATCAAAAGTTATGGCCTTGCAAAGTTGGGAAAAATCATGAAATTTCACTTATGCACCAAAGGAGGAAAGTTGCAAAACTTCATGCCAAGGCCAATTATGACTTCAAATCAACTTCTAAGCATTACACAAACACAATGCAATGCCTAAAATTCAGAATGCACCAAGGAATCTCCAAGTTTCATGACTTATGCTTTAAGAAATCTCAAAAGGGCCAAACTTCATGAAAATTGCAAAAAACCCCATAAGCTTCAATCCACTTGCTGGTTTGCCTCAATCTCACTTCCATGGTTCTCCTTGATCACAGCTGCACAAGACATGCTCTTGTCCTTGGCCTGCCATGACCTATACCTCAAAGGACACCTAACATTGACTTTTGGCAAAATGGACCATACCAATCAAGCTGAGCCACACCAACTACTCTGACCAATCACAACTTCACATACATGCCTCATGGATCATTTCTCACACAATCTTGGAAGCTGAAACCTCCCATAACACAGCATTCTCCAAAATCCCTCTTTGTGCATTTTTCTTCGAATCTCAATACACAAGCCTCAAACCTCAAAACAAACTCCACAAAATCACTCACCATGATCCTATGATCATTTCCCAACCATCATTTGATCCTGAAACCACCCCAAATAGAAATACGATTTTCCACTCCCTTTGGACAGAACTTCATCAATCTCATAAACCAGCCATAAGAAATTCCAAACAAACATTGCAAATTTCTCAGGAAGTTCATTAAAGGCATCTTGGGCCAAAGAAACAGCCAGAAAGCTCCAAAAGCAAAAGCTTCATCTCAGGTATACTCTTGAAACTTATTTTCCAGAACTTGTTTCTTTGGTTATAGAATGGTAGAGCATGTTCCACTGGTCACAATGAACTTTGAATGATGAAAAATGGTTGAGTTTTGAGGATGTATGCGTGTTCTGAAAATTTGTTCAGTTTTAGGTTTTTTGTTCGAATCATGTTGTTGATGAAAAATAAATGAAGTTTGATGTTTGATTCTTGTTCCTTAATGTTTGTTGAGTGATTCTGGAGCTTTAGGGGGCTTGGGGTGAGGTTTTGAGAGAGTTAGCATTTTTCAGGGGAGAGTGTGGTCGGAGAAGATGACCAGAGGTCATTTCCGGCCACCTGAAAGTCATTAATGGCTTAATCCTGATTAGGGTTTGGTTTGAATGTGAGCAATAGATCATGTTGACCCGCGCGCGAATGAACGAACCAGATGCATCATTAAACCCTAATTCTGATTATTTAATTTAATTAATTGGGATTAAATTTAAATTTGGCCAGAATCAATCCTAGCCACTGAATAGCGCGCGGGTCAGCTCCCTCCAAATCCATTTGAATCTCAGCCTCAGGATGCGCATACTTTCATTATTTTTAATTTTTATTTCATTTCATTTGTATTTTACTTCCACGAATTTTTAAAAATAGCAAAACACATTAAACAATTCTGAAATTTTTTGTCAAACCTTTTATTAATTTTCAGAACCCAAAAATATTTTTATTTTTATTTTTTGCATTAAAAATTATTTTTAAATCATTTTCAGGTATATTTTTAATTAGTTAATGAAAATTAATTAATTAAAAATGCATTTAGGTATTTAAAAATCACCAAAAAATTCACATTACATTATTTAATATTTAGAAGCATTATCAAACTCTCAAAACAAATTTCTTTTTGGTCCTTGATGTATTTTGACAAATTTCATTGGAATTAAAGTTGTTTAAAGGCAATATTTTGGTCCTAACTTAAAAAAATTCATTCTGCCTAACCATGAAGAGTTTGATGATGGTTCTTCTTGCATTGCATCCTTCATATCATTTAGTTTTTAGGGTAAAATTGGTTTGAATTTATCTTGCATTTTCAATTTAATGAGCATTTTCCCTTTTGAAGTGCCTTGAAACCCTAGTTGACTTGAGAAAATTATAACTTCCATTAGGTTAAGAGTTAGGTCCCCTCCTTTAGGCAGTGAACTTGTGTAGGGTTAGGGTTCCTTTTCTCCCATTTTCAATTTTTTATCATGTCATTTGCTTCTGATTTTGAATTTTTGCATTGCATATTGTATGTAAACCCTAATTCTTGCCTTCCTTTGCATCCATTTCTCATTTGCTTTCATACATGAACTTTCCATGACATTTTGTGCATCCTTATGACATATAATACATCTTAGGACATATTAGAATCATGTTTGATCATTTCATCTTTCATTTGCCATGTTATGCATTCATAACATTTCATAAACTTTCATGAATCTTTATGGTTCAAAGCATGTTTCATTTGCATCCACATCCTTGTATGATCATCCACAACTCTTGACATGTGTTTGCATCATATCTTAGCATCATTAGCATCATGTCCATGCTTCTGACTTTGGTTTGCATCATTGCATTTCATCTCATTTTCATTTCATTTCACTTTCTTTCACTAACTTTTCAGGTGGTAAGTTACTTTGAGAAGTGAATTTGCCTTCACTTCTCATAATCTCTTCTCATCTCTCTTATGCATCATTGCTGCATTTTATCTTTGTATTTGAGTGAGCTTGCTCATTCTTGCTCCTTCTTTTCTATCTTTCTCTAAGCAACTTATCTTCTTAAGTGAAGTAAGTTGACTTGTTTCTCTTGTTCCTTCTCCTTTCATCCTGTTCCTCCTTGGTGGCTCTTTGAAGATCTTCCTCTCTTAAGCCTCATAAAACCTAGGAACAACCAAGCATGATCATGATTAGGGTTTGATTAGTCCCCCCACTAGTTTTACCTTTGTGTCATCTTTGAGTCTTCTCTTCTCATCTCATAATCAAGGACTAAACCCTAAAGGTTTTAAGGCTTTGTGATTAAGCTTATGCCTGCATCCTTCTATTAGGATGGAGTGTTGTCGCTCCCAAAGATTTGCATCCAGGTACAAGCGCGAACGGTCGGCGAGAGGGACAATGAGAACACACAGCCGTGAACTCACTGGAGATGAATAGAGTCGCCAGCTAGGCATTTTTATCCCGGAGGAAAGGCAATGCTGCATAGACCTAGGAAAAGATACGGACAAGACGGTTTGCGAACCAGAGAGACTGAGAAAGGGGGTTGGTTACAACCTGGGAAGGTATTAGCACCCAGATTGTCCGTCGTACTCGACGGGATCCACGCTTAAAAGATTTGTGTTTTAAAGGGGTAGTGTCAGTGCAATCTGTGTATAAAGAGCTGGAAAAGGATGTACAGGTGTCAGTGTAAGAAGAATGTGGTGAAATATGTTAGTGTCAGTGTAAGGACAAAGATGAAATGCTCATGATAATGAGGCTAAAAGAATAAGGCTAGAAAGAGGGGGAATGTACAGAGACTTTTGTTCGATAACTGTTAAGTTATGCCTACGTATCCTCTCGTGCAATGAGGAAGTCAGAACACCGTAGTTCGACCCAAAGAGACTGAAAGGATGAATTGACTTGTGAACTGCTTACTTGCCTATGCTCAAGTGTATGATCTGTCTGGCACAGATGCAAACTGTCTTGCATTAGACGGAATAAGCAAGTTCTCGTTTGTGAATGAAGGTGATGAGAAAAGAATCCCGGAGGAGACGATTATTGTTTGTTTTTTGTGTTTTCAGTTCTTTTATTGCTTTTTGAAGTTTGTCATAAGTTAATGAGCTTAAGCCTAAACCAATGGATTTAGTAAACTCATCACATCTTCCCTCTGATTAGGGGTAATGAGAATACCTTAAGTGTGAAGTCATATTCTCACACTTAATCACCTTTGATGCAGGATTAAGATCATTAACCTATTTGTGATTATTTAGATGTTTTGTTGTTTTTGTTTAGTGTTGAGTAATGAGGTTAAGCCATAATCAAGGATTAAACAGACTCATTACACCATCCTAATAGAAGGATAATAGATGAGAATGTTTAAGCTGAGGAAAGCTCCTCAACTTAATCCATGATTAGGGATTAAACTCATGACAAAACAAAGCCTTTATTAGATGGATTTTAGTTAATGGTATGATGATGAAGTGATTTTTAGGGTTTGTAAGACAACTTGAGGGGGACTTGTCCATTAACACTAGGGTTAGTCCTTCTTAACCATTTAAGGAAGAATTAGAACCCTAATGCAAGGCCCAAGTTACAAGTGTGATGTCTTGATGATTATTATGTGAATTGACTAAGAGATTTAAACACATTAAGGGTTTAACACTTAGGATTAAAGTTATACACTCCATCCTAATAGAAGGATGCAGGCATAAGCTTAATCTCAAAGCCTTAAAACCTTTAGGGTTTAGTCCCTGATTATGAGGTGAGAAGAGAAGACTCAAAGAGAGATACAAAGGTAAAACTAAGAGGGGAGACTAATCAAAACCCTAATTCATTATCATTCTTGGTTAATCCTAAGGTTTGTGAGGTTTGCAAGAACAATCTTCAAAGGAGCCACCAGGAAGCAGATGAAAGGATCAAGAGAAGCAAAGTGACTTGCTTCATTCAAGAAGTCAAGTCACTTGAAGAAAGAAAGTGGGAAGAAGAAGAATGAGCAAGCTCAAACTCAAACACATGTAAGAATGCAGCAATGGATGCAAGAGAGATGAAAAGAAAAGTTATGAGAAGTGAAGGCAAATTCACTTCTCAAGTTCACTTACCACCTGAAATGTCAGAAAGAAAAGCAATGCAATGCTAAATGTGATGAGATGACATGATGATAAACAAAACCAGGAGCATGTTGATGATGATAATGATGCTATGAGATGCTACAAGTATGAATCAAGGCATGGAGGTGATCATACAAGTTCATGAATGCATATGAAGCAAGTTTAGAAGCATGGATGAACATGAAAAGTTATGAAGCATACAAGGCAAACAACATGGTAAATGCAAGATGCAATGATCACACATGCTTTCTATATGTCTTATGATGTCAAATGAATCACATGGATGCTTGAAATGTCATGGCAAGTCATGTTATGCAAGAGAATGCAAGAAGGATGCAAATGAAAGCCCAAATTAGGGTTAATGGATCATACATCAAACAAAAACCCAAAACAGAAGCAAACCCTAAGATAAAAAATGGAAAATGCCACACAAAGAAACCCTAATCCTTTACTAAACCAATTTCCAAAGGGGAGGTCTCAACTCTTAACCAATCCTAAGTTATGATTTTTCTAAGTTATTAGGGTTTTTAAGGCTCCTAAACAAAAGAAATGCCAAACAAAAAGAAAATGCAAGATCAAATCATGGCCATTTTATCCTAGAAACTACATGTCAAATAGAATGCAATGCAAGAAGAATCAATGTCCAACTCTTCATAGATAGGCAGAAATGAATTTTTGAACTTATGATCAAAATAATGCACAAAAATGATTTTAATTCAATGAAAAATTCTCAAAATGCATCAAGATCAAAAAAGAAATTTGGTTTGAAGGTTGGACAATGTTTCTAAATGTCTTAGAACAATTCATGAATTTTTTGGTGATTTTTAAATACCTAAAAGTATTTTTAATAAATTAATTTTCATTAATCAATTAAAAATAATCTTTTAAATATTTAAAAATACTTTTTTAATGATAAAAAATAAAATGAAAATATTTTTGTGTCATGAAAATTAATAAAACTTAAGAGAAAAAGTTTCATAATTTTTATGCATTTTTTGCTATTTTAAATAAATTATGCAAGTCAAATGAAAAAGAAAAAGAAAATAATTTAAATAAAATGAAGAGTCAAACAGATGGAAGGCTGGGATGGATCCAGGATTTGAATGCGTTGACTGGCGCGTGAATGGAGGGTCTAGATTCACTCTGGCCAAATTAATTTAATTACGAATTAATTAAAACTAATTAAGTGGATTAGGGTTAATGAATGAATCTGGGCCATCCAAGCTAGCGGGAAGTCAACAAGTCAAAGGGGATCTACGCTCCACATTCAAACGCCCTTAATGACCTGAGTTTAGGGCTAATCACACTCAGGTGACCGGAGAGAAGCTCCGGTCATCTTCTCCGGCACCCCAAAAACCCTAGAACATGATTCAGACCACCCCAAGCAAAATTAAACTCCCAGAAACAATCCTCACACTTCTAGCAACTCAAATCAACATTCAATCATCATTTATGCATCATAAATCAAGCGAATCGAAAGAAATGAAAATCACGGGCAAAATTTCAGAGGGACTATACAAGCTCAATTTTCACTCATTTTTGATTCTGAAACCAACCCCATGACCAGCAAGACATGAATAATCAATTTGTAACTCAAAAATCAGGCTTTGAGAGAAAAGTTTCCATGATCATACCTGAGCTGGAAAACTTCAAAACTGAGCTTCCAGAGCTTTCCTTGCGTGCAAATGGACTCCCTTGTATCCCCTGATGCTAATGGAAGGCTTCAAAGCTCTTGTGGATGACTGATTTGTGAGAACCAGTTCTGGTGTAGCAGGAAATGAGCTTGGTGTACAGGCTGCTTCAGATCAAAGTAAAGGGTGGTTTTGACTCCTTTGAATGTTTCTGATTTGTTGGTGAAGAGAAATGATGTGTTTGTTGGCTGGATAGTGAGATTCGAAGAGAACTGTAGGCTGAGGTGAAGAATGGTGAAACTCAGTTCAGGCTGGTTTCAGGCTTGAGCTTTGGTGGTTTCTACTCAATGAAACATGGCAAGATGATTGGTGAAGATGGTTTTTGTGTTTGTATGCTGTGGGGACAGATTCTAAGGAATATGCAAAATGAGGTGTTTTTGTGAATGTGTTGGATGAGAGAGTTTCAGCCTTGCTAGATGTATGGAATGGCTTGCTCTTTGTCCACATAAACCTCTCTCATTGGTCAGATGACAAGACATGTGCTTTTTTGATTGGTGAGTCTACTTTTGCAAAAAGTCAAATTTTGTGTAAGGAAAGCATGGCTTGGTTCTAGGCTAGTACAAGGCATGGTTCTGGTGCAGCATGATGTGTGTGTGATACTAGGCAGGTCCAGCAGCCAAGGCAACTAGTTGGTGAAATGTGATCATGAGTTTTGCAAGTTGTTACTTTTGGGAACTTCATGGAAAAAGTCTTGCTACACAAACCATAAACATGTAAACTTTGATCCAATTCTGATCTTTAGGTTACATAGAATGTTTATGTCATGGTTTGAAGTGAAATAGAAGTTACAAATGGCCTTGGTTCAATGTTTTGCAAAATTCTCATTTGAGGCATGCCTTGAAAATCAATGATTTTTGCCAACTTTGTCACACCATAACTTTTGATCCAAGAAGAGTTTGATCATGTTCTTGTACTTTTTGAAAAGGGAAAGATGAGATCTACAACTTTCATGACCAAAGTTTTTCCATTTGAAGCATTTTTGGATCAAGAATCATGGCTTGAAAAATGACCCAAAATGAAGCATTCTTGAAAAGTCAACTATGCCCAAAAAGTCAACATTTGCAAAAACCCTAAATTCTTGATTTTTGTGAGTTTCAACCTTCTTCCATGATCAAATAAAGATCATATACACTCAAAATGATGAAGATCACCCATTGGTTGGGTCATTGGGGGCCTCAGATGCCCTGATTTTGCACTGACTTGTCCAGAAAGTCAACCTTTGATCAGATGACTTCCCCATGGAATCTCTTCATGAAAATTGATATGAATACTCCCTATACCATATAGAGACCAATGGAAACAATAATGACCAAAAAATTTGGGGTTATGGCCTCTGAAACCAAAACCCTAATTTTCAGTCAACTGTGCAGTCAAACATGGCTCTGCATCCATCCAAACCCTAGTTCTTGTGATTCTTTTGAAATCTTGACTTTGAGTGGATGTAATATGATATAAGAACACATATGGATCCCTTTGAAGTGATTGGTGGCCTTTGGAGTGGCTCAAAAAGCTTTGAGATTGCTCAGATCACAAACCCTAGATGCAGATGCCTTAGAAACTATGCAGTGAATCAAAAATGAGATGTGAGATGATATGATTGTGTTTATGCATATGAGAAGATCACAAGCCATGGTGTGAATGGGTGAGGGCAAATTTGGGGTGTTTACAAGTGTATAACTTTAATCCTAAGTGTTAAACCCTTAATGTGTTTAAATCTTTTAATCAATCCATCTAATAATCACTAATACATCAAGCTTGTAACTTGGGCCTTGCATTAGGGTTCTAATTCTTCCTTAATTGGTTAAGAAGGGCTAACCCTAGTGTTAATGGACAAGTCCCCCTCAAGTTGTCTTACAAACCATAAAATCCATTTCTTAACCTTATCATTAACTAAAATCCATTTAATAAAGGCTTTGTTTTGTCATGAGGTTAATCCCTAATCATGGATTAAGTTGAGGAGCCTTCCTCAGCTTAAATGTTCTCATCTATTATCCTTCTATTAGGATGGTGTAATGAGTCCATTAAATCCCTGATTATGGCTTAAACTCATTACTTAACACTAAACAAAAACAACAAAAACATCTAAATAATTACAAGTAGGTTAATGATCTTAATCCCACACCATGGTGATTAAGTGTGAGGTGCTTACTTCATACTTGAGGTATTCTCATTACCCTGATTAGAGGGAAGATGTGGTGAGTTTACTAACCCTTGGTTTAGGCTTAAGCTCATTTTCTTATGACAAACACCAAAAGCAATAAAAGACTGAAAACACAAAAACAAACAATAATCGTCTCCTTCGGGATTCTTTTCTCACCTCGTTCATTCATAAACGAGAACTCGCTTCTTCCGTCTAATGCAAGACAGTTAGCACCTGAGCCAGACAGGTCATACACTTGAGCATAGACAAGTAAGCAGTTCACAAGTCAATTTATCTTTCAGTCTCTTTGAGTCGAACTACGGTGTTCTGACTTCCTCATTGCACGAGAGGATACGTAGGCATAACTTAACAGTTATCGAACAAAAAGTCTCTGTATATTCCCCCTCCTTCCAGCATTATTCCTTAAGCCACATAATCTTGAGCATTTCATTCGTGTTCTTACACTGACACTTCACTTATACACTTCACATTTCTCTTACACTGACACTTGCATTTTTTCCAGCTTTGATACACAAATTGCACTGACACTACCCCTTTAAAACACAAATCTTTCGAGCGTGGATCCCGTCGAGTACGACGGACAATCTGGGTGCTAATTCCTTCCCAGGTTGTAACCAACCCCCTTTCTCATTGTCTCTGTTTTGCAACCGTCTTATCCATATTTTCCTAGGTTTATGCAGCATTACCTTTCCTTCGGGATAAAAATGCCTAGCTGGCGACTCTATTCATTTCCTTCTCCTTTCGCCGACCGTTCGCGTCTGTACCCCTCTTGACTTAGCCTCATTTGGTGGGAGCGACAGTTAGCTACTGACTTTAGAAGCTTGTTATCATGTAAGATCCCTTAGCTTTAGATCTTAGCCCTAGAAGTTTAATAATGCTTTCTCTTAGCTAGTGTGAGCTTTGTTGAAGTTTTGCCATGCTTTACATGTTTAAATTGCTTCATCATGCTAATTCTTGTCTTGTAGGGGGAAGATTGAGGTAAACATCACTTCATTCTTATCTCTTATGCATTTTAAATTTGTTATCTTAGCACCTCGTGCTTGGCTCTTAGGTTTCCCTTTTGTTCTTTAGAACCAACTTAACTTCCTTACGAAGTAAGTTGAGTTCTAACTCTATTTTCTTCTTAGGATTAGAAAGCCTCACAATCCTTTAGGGAATCCTTTGTATACAATAGATAACTTAGGGTTATGTATTAGTCCCCCTTAGTTTTATCCTTTCTCCATTTGAGCCTTCTTCTCTCATATTCAAACCAAAATCCAAAAGACACTTAATAAATGCTTGAAATAGTCTCTTGTGTATAGCCTTATTCCATGGGACACTCATATTCATTCCATCTTGGAATAATGTGGGATTTTCCAGCATAATGTACAAGTCTGATCATGAGACTATCTTCATAAAGAGAAACATAAAATACATTTCTTCACAAACTACAAAAACATGTAATAAGTTCAACAAGCTAGTGAACTTAAACTCTAATCCTTGGAAGCAAGTCTTGGATAAATTCTCGTTATTTGGTGTGCTTGTTCTTCTATTCCATCTTGGAATGTGGTAGCAAGTACAAATTCCATGGAAAAGAGTTTGAATTCACTTCCTTGTGCCAAATTCATAAAAAATCTTAAAAAGAAAACAAAAAAAATAAACGTCTCTCCTTCAGGAATTCTTTTCTCATCACCTTCACTCACAACGCGAACTCGCTTCGACATGTCTCATTTTTAATACGGTAAACACACTTGTTCAAGGCGAGCCTGCAACACCTGAGCAAAGACATAAGCAGTTCCAGCGCATAAAAAACACAAAGTTCCCACCTTAGTTAGGCGAACCACGTCGACTCTGATCCTCATTTTCCCGATGAGTTACGTAGGCAGTGGGGTAGGGCCCGTTCGAACACATTCTTTATTTTCCCTACATTTCTCCATTTCTTTCCATTATTTATTTTCTAGTCCCCTTTCTCATTTCAGTTCAAGTTCCAGTTAGCAATTCTTTTGTTCAGCAGCATCTTATTTCTCACCCTTTGAAACAAAATAAACAAGCGTGGATCCCATCGGGTATGGCGGACGGTCTGGGGTACTAATACCTTCCCAGTTCGTAACCGACTCCCGAATCCAGATCTTTGGTTCGTAGGACCTCGTCCTTTCCTTTTCTCTTCGGTTTGTGCAGCATTACCTTTCCTGTTCCTTCAGGATAAAATGCTAGGCTGGTGACTCTACCTTTTTCGCACCACTTTCGCTTTGTACTAGGATGAAAATCCCGGGAGCGACAATCTGAACAATACTATGATTACTGACCTCTACAGGCAGTTCAAGATTAATCATCACAATTCTTCTCCATATCGACCAAAGATTAATGGCGTAGTGGAAGCCGCCAATAAGAATATTAAGAAGATCTTGTAGAAGATGAAAGTTACGTATAAAGATTGGCATGAGATGTTACTAATTTCCCTTCATGGTTATTGTACCACAATACGTACTTCAACTGGGGCAACCCCATTTTCTCTTGTCTATGGTATTGAAGCAGTTCTACCCATTGAAGTTCACATTCCCTCCCTAAGAATTATGATGGATGCAGACTTAGATGAAGATGAATGGATTCAGACCTGACTCGATCAGATAAACTTGATTGATGAAAAAAGGCTTGCAGCTGCTTATCATGGTCAAATGTATCAAAAGCGTATGATCAAAGCCTTTAATAAGAAAGTCAAGCAATACGTATATTGGGCTGGAGATTTAGTAATCAAGTATATCATATTACCACAGGGTGATCCTAGGGGCAAATAGACTCCCACATATGAAGGACCATTTGTAGTCAAGAGGGTATTTTCTGGAGGTGCCATGATGCTTACTATTATGGATGGTAAAGATTTCCCGCAACCTGTGAACACAGACATAGTCAAAAAATACTATGCATAAGAAGAGACCCGCTAGGTTGGCTGGCCTAGGCAAAACTAAGGGCATCCCAGCGAACCAAAAGGGTACGGGCAAAAATTAGGGATATATATATATATATATATATATATATATATATATATAATTTTGTACACCCGACAAGTCGAAAACCCGAAAGGGAGGCTTGAGCAAAAAAGGGTATCCCGGTGGATTGAATACCTGAAAGGGCAATCCAGACAAAAGTTAGGGATTAAAGCATATGACTATGTCTCGTTGGATCACCCATTTAACCTCAACTAGTTATACTACCTATATCAAGTTCAAACAGGTGCAGATCAATCCAATCGTTTCTCTTATGACAGCAAGGGATGAGATACTTGAAGATAATGGCAATAGCAGAGTTGAAACTCAATAGGATCATTTACACATAGGTATTTTTCCTTGTTTTTGTACTCTTTTACAAGTTCTACGATGAATTCCTCTTACTAGGATTTCCGTCTCCTTGTTCAAACTTGTCGATTTATAGGCCACTTTCTAAATAAATAAAATCCTATTTTCGAATTCAGGTTTACTTTTCCCCTTTTACTTAAGCGAAAACGCCCATTGATTATGTTTGAATGTATATATGCTTTTGAATATGATTGATGTTTACTAGAAATGCATAAAATACAATAATAGTATTTACTAAGGATGATCGAAGGTAGGAATCCAATGAATCTTCGCCGGTTCATCCCCGTAGAGTAATCTTTACGGATATTCTAACGAAATACTCCAAGTAGCTTCTTGTACCTCTAACTCTACGAAATCTTCAAGTAGATTTCTTTCAAATCTAAGATATCCTCCGAAGAATTGAAATTTGGATAGATAAGTCTCCCAGGGGAATGTCCATCTCTTTTATCCTCAGTCAGGATATTCAGGAAAACAGGAGGTTCTAAGTACGATATTCCCAAAACAAGATGGGAACGAAGTCTTTATATTCCTCTACAACGAATCGAGATTTATTTTCCCCAACTAGCAGCTATTACATGGAGCCACTAATGAGCTACAACTACATAGTTCATACATACATCATTCACATCATATCATACGCATACAACATTCTCATAAGAATATCATCTTGCAAAGTGTTATATACATCATGACATTGCATAGAACTAACCTTGTTTTCAGGTTAATTCCCCAGCAAATGAATGTCATTAACAATTTATTCTTGGGCCACTATATCCCCCCAAAGGTTACTTCAAAAAGTATCTTGGACTGCTATATCCTCCAGGAGTACATATAACAAAATCTTGGAATGCTCTATATTCTAGGAATACATATACCAATATCTTGGGCTACTACAACCCTCAAGATTACATCCAGTAACATTTTGGGATGCTATATCCCCCAGGGCCACGAAAACCAATATCTTAGGCTGCTACATCTCCTGAGATTACATCTATATCCATCTTGGGCTACTATATCCCCCAAGCGCTATCTCAAACAATATATCGGGCTGCTATAAACCCCCATGATAATATCTTGGACTTCTCTATCCTCCATTATTACATATAACAACATCTTGGATTGCTCTATCCTCCATGATAACACATAACAACATCTTGGACTGCTCTATCCTCCAGGACCACACCAAACAACCTCTTGGGCGGCTACATCCCCCAAGATTACATTAATCTGCATTTTGGATTGCTTCATCCTCCAAGAGGTGTATCTGAAGAACATTTTTATTCCGAATGAAATCTTTAAGCCCATTCAAGCAATACAACCAACCAACAACATTATTTTGCGCACCGGCGAGTGCAAATTTTTGGGCTTTAGTGTTCAATCCCCTTCAACCTTCAAGTCACGAATAACGTACATGCCAATCTAACTCCTCATGTTTCAGAAAATTGAACAGGGGCAGTAGTTGTATCCCAGAATTTTCCCTCCCACATTCAAGACCATGGGTCTCAAGAGGTTTCTTAATAGTTGCAAGATTCTCAATTGGTCAAAAGGATTGAAGGTTTCACCAGACAAAACCTCCACCTGAACAATGGATCTTAGTACTAGGGTTTTGAGTTTCTCCAAGAAAAGTGGATTTCCAAAGCCTCTAGTGGACTTCATGACATCCTATATACCTTAAAGAATCCTCGTGTCAAGTTTCAAAGCTTTCCCAACAAGTTTGGTCAGTCAGATGCTCAGATACCTAAAAATCAGTTAACTTGGTCAAAAAGTCATCTAAGGTCAATTGTGGTCATCTCAAAGTCAAAATTAAATATTTTTGGTCAACATTAATATTATGAGGTGAAATTCATAATTTGATCTAGGGTTGATCATGATTCATCAAGGAAACCTCAGAATCATCAAGAATTAGAAGTTGTTAAATTAGGGTTTTCATAGGAAAAGTCAAATGAACTTTGACCATCCATAACTTTCACATACTTCATCAAAAATTTCCCATCCAAAGCTAATTTTGAAGGAAATTCAATTCTCTACAACTTTGTGTCTCACAAGCTAAGTCCGAAAAATGCTTCATTTGGAAGGTATGAGCCAAAACATTATAGGTCCTTTTGAAAGTCAACAGAAAGTCAACTTTTTTCCAAAACTCATAATATGAAAATGGTAAATGATATGGACATGGGACCAAAAGGGTTGAGAAAAAGACACTCTAAGCTTTCTAAAAATTCCTAGAACCTCCATGGCATTAAAATTGAGGAAGTTATGCATTGTCAAAGTTGAGAAATTTTCAAGGGGTATATGAAGCAAAAAGGGTCTAAATTCACGATTTTGTCAAATGGGCCCATAATATTGCAACCCAAACTTGAAGATGAGGTCATGCACGACCCAATGGTCAATTATTCTGATTTTTATCATTTATTTTATATTATTTTGGATTTTAATTATTAAAATTCAATTTTAATAGAAATCAAATATTTGATCTAATACTTATTTTGGGATCAAATATATGGTATTAAAAGTGATTGAAATCATCCAAATTCGTGAAAAACCATTATGGTATAAATATATTTGATTTTTTTGACAAAATTAGTAAGGATATTTCTTCAACTTCAAGAAACACAAATCCATAAAACAAAGGCCCAAGATTTGACCTAAAATCATTCACCTATAAACATACAATGAGATCATATGCCAAGACACGAAAAATTCAGAGGAGAGGCCACCATCAAACTTCAAAATTTTCAAAGAAAACCAACTTCCGGTTTTGGCAATTAAGGGCGTTTCAAAGCATTCTAAAGGTCTCAATGCATTCCTTGATGTTCCCTGAACTCATCCCCATCATTACCATCATCAAAAACACTCACAATCGCATAAATCGAATTCACATTCTCATCCATATTTGAAATTTTCGATTTTTATTATATATGCATTATACATTGAATTTGATCTTATATTATTGTTTATGATGATGTTTAGAAACTTTCTGGGTGATTTGATTTGATTTTAGATGCAAGAATGAAGATTCACCATAACTAAGGTTTTGAGCTTCGAATTGGGGTCTCCTTCCTTAGACCATTTAAATACCCTTTAAGACCGTGTTTGGATTGTATGAGCAATGGGCAATTGTTTTATGTCATGAATTTGATCTAATTTTGCGTGTTTCAAAGGTTTCAAAAAATGCAGGTTAATTAGCTACAAACTTTTTCGTAGCTAATTGGTGGCTATTTCGTAGCAAAATGCATAAGCTAGAGGAAGAAGATGAAGTTCGTGCGCTCATTAGGATTTCAAATTTGGATTTATTTTATAATTTATTCGTTTTACATTATTATCATATGCGTGCATGTGGTGTAGCGGATGAAGGTCAGGTCTGGTAATCTTGAGGGCGTGGGTTCGTACCCAGCCTCAAGCATATTTTTTTCATAACCTATTCTTGTTCTTGTTTTATTTTATAATTTATTTGTTTCAAGTTTATTCACACCAGGCGCGCATGACCCAGTGGATATGCTTGAAGACTTTGAGGCAGAGGGCGTGGGTTCAACACCATCCCCCAACAATGTTTTACAAAACCAAGTTTTTCTCTTATTTTTAAGTTTTTTTAATTAACTTGTTTTTTCTAATTAATTAATTAGCTTATAACCCTAATTAACTCCAATTAAACTAATCACTTTATTTTCTTATATATATATATATATATATATATATATATATATATATATATATATATATATATATATATATATATATATATATATATATATATATATATATTATATCACCAATATTTTATTTCCTCACATAATCAATTATTTTATCAATAATTTAATTCATTATTTTTTTTATTTTTTTCAATTAATTAGATTAAAATTAATTAAATTAACCCTAATTTTCTTGTTAACTCTAACCCTAATTTTCAAAATTGATTTTTCAAACCTAATTTTCTAAAATACTTAAACCCAATTTATTAAAACCTAATTTCTTTTTTTTAATTACTTTATTTATGTTTACTTAGAAATTTGTATAGGTTGCCTTTGTTTATGTAATTTATTTTTCTCGATTATTATGTAACTGCCCCGAAGCCGTGTAATAGCTAGGATTTTATTTCTTTATTATTATTATTATTATTATTATTATTATTATTATTATTATTATTAATTGCGTGGTTATTAATATAGGGTGTGAAAAGAAATAATTGAATATAATTGAACTTAGAAAATTAAATTCAAGATAAGTATTGGAAAACAACACTCACACACGTAAGTCGATCATTCTACGATCGCCATCTACACCTCCTAGGGTTCCCCTCTCAGTTGCCTTAAAATATGGTCAAGTCCCTCGAAAGTGGGGGTGTGTTAAGCAATGTCTCTATAGATTAAGAATCATCATAGTCCCTTCTAGATAAAAGATCATAGTCTCTTCGAGGTTGCCTACGGAATAAATGATCTTGTCCCTTAATGACCCTACAGAAAAAATGATGATGGTCCCTATGAATTGCTAAGGACACCCCTATAAGTTGCCTTCATTGACCATACGATGACCCTACGCCCATCCCTTAAACATACAAGGTAATGACTACTTACTCATTAATAGTAAGGACAATCTTACCCTTGAAAGGAAAGAAAGAAACATGAAAGACCATTCTAGGGTAGGTAGCACTTAATTAATTGCTCACATCTTTCAAAAACTCTTATTCACACCTCACTTTCAAAATATTTTCAAACTTAAGACTTTGTATACATCCATACGAGGATAATTACAAAGAACTTCTGAAAATCTTTTCTAAACACACACTACACATTTTTTCAAACAAGTTAAAATGAGCTAAGTAACTAAGAGCTCATGGATAACCATGGATATAAAGGGTGCTAACACCTTCCATTTATATAACCTACCCCCCGAACTCAAAATTTTAAAAAAGGTCTTTCCTGTTCATTTATGCCCTTTCCTATTGGATAAAATAAAAGTCGGTGGCGACTCTTGCTATCCGCAACATAAATAAAAAGTCAGTTCTACCACCGTGTTACAGGAGGCATTCCTAAAGTTTCTCATAAAAAAAGAAGAAAAATATCCACGTTTTATGTCCGTTAACCGGTTAACCCAGGGCGTTAACCGGCTAACGCATGCGAAAATTGAATAAAAATTTAAAAAGAAAAAGTGGTTGGTTTTCACATTTCCTTCCACCTTTTTCCCACATTTTGGCTACTTTGTTTCACACTCTACTTTCACATTCCATTTATCCTTGGAATTTCCACCACATTCTAGATCTTTCCACACTCTTCCAAGGAACATTTCAAGGAATATCCAAGGAATATTCTAGAAACCCTAACCAACTTTCATTAACTCCAAGCCTAATTCCAAACATCATTTCTCCAAACGTAATGCCCAAGCTAACTTCATGCCCAAGACTCATGCCAAACCTAACCTCTATATAATCTCAACTCACTCCAAAGAAAAGGGTTCACCTTCATTTTCCAATTTTCACTTCACCTCTCAACTTTTTCTCTCCATTTCCTCCATTTTCAACCTTCATCAAAGCTTCATCCAAAAGCTCTTCAAGTTTTGCATTGAAACATGAAGAACTTGAAGTATAACCTTCATCCAACCTTGATTTCTTGTCTTATTGGAGAAATTTCTATTGTTTTTTGGATTTATTTTGACTTCTTGGAAGTGATTGTGCAAGTGTTCATCAAGATCGACATCGAATCACATTTATTTTGCACATTTGCGAAAGCATATCGGATATTTGATTTTCTTCTTCATTCGCGTTTCGATCGACACCGCAAAAATCACCAAAGCAATCCTCCACTTTGTAGGTTGGTAATTCAGAACCGTTTCGCATTTAATTTATTCTCTTCATCTCGTCGTGTGGCATTCTTTGGCTGTTGCGTTATTTTGATTGATTTACGATTTGCTTGCGGTTTGATTATTTCAATCGTTAGAAGCTAGAATTGTAGCTTATTCATGATGCTAATAGGTGTTAGGAATCTATGTTTGAGTAGATAATTCGTGCTAGCATGTTCATGGATGTAATAGGAGTCTTTAGAATTAGGTTAGTGACCAAAAGTTCTTATTTCTTGACTTTTTTTGGCATTTTGTTCAGTGTTAACCAATTAACCCTTGGGGTTAACCAATTAACACATGATTTTTCAAAACTAGTTATTGTTGTTTCAGGACCGTTAACCGGTTAACCTCCAGCGTTAACCGGTTAACGATGTGCAGTTTGGTGGTTCTTGTTTGTTTCATTGCATGCTTGTGTTTTATTGTCCCTTTTATGTTCATGGATGAATAGATCATGATTTTAGGGAATTTTTAGGATCATTTTAGGTGCATAACCCCATCGTTCCTAGTCGTTTCGACATACGTATCCGTTACTTTTGCATATTTTGTGTTTATTTGCTAATGGTGCATGAAATGATTTGTGAATGTTGTTTCCATTTTCAAACTCATTGATTAGCATGTAAATAAATGGTTCACATTATGTTTTGCATCATCTTTGTGATACATGCATAGTTTGAATGCTTTAACACCATGTCACGATTCACTTGAAAACAGATGATCACAAGTATGCACATTCTTGCATTTTGTTTGCATCTTTGATTACACTTCTATGTGATACCAATTCTATTTTTGTATACATGTCCCCAATCCATGTTTTTACTTATTTGTTCAAGTCTTGAAATTGCATGATTGTTGTTCTTGTTACTTTATGTGCATTGTTTCATGAACAAGCTATTACAAATAATCATGTTCATATTCATGTTATGCCATGCATTTTGATTCCATTTTATCATGTCATGTGATGTTTGTGCATTATTTGTCATTCATTTTGTGCATATTGGAAAATCATTCAAATCTGCCTTGTTTCCATAGCTACACTTTGAAAAAGGTGATGTAAAAACATGTTGCTTTCATGATGTTTTGGCTTTTTACACCTATTTTGCATGCTTCCTGTTAGCTGTAATAAGTTTTCTGTGCATTGCATTGCATTTAAGTAGTTGTTTGTGCTTTAGGAGTTGTAGTAGCTGCTGGATTTTTGCTTTGCATAGCTTTTAGGTCCCTTAGACTTAGGATTGAGTCTAGATTAGGTCCTAGTTGTATTAGGTTTTGTTTGGTACTTTTTTACCTCATTCCTTTTATCATGTTTATTCTACTAACCTTTGTTTTGTAGGGAGGTAAAGGTAAGTTCACACAACTTCATCCTTTTAATTCCTTTATGCTTTCAAAGTGTCTTTGCTTTAGCATTTTTGCTTTTAGTTTGTAGAACTTCATGCTAATCCCCTTTAGAAACAACTTAGCTTCCTTAGGAAGTAAGTTGATTTCTAATCCCTTTTATTTTCCTTTTCCTCATTAGGATTATAAAATCGCACTAACCTAGGTTCATCCATTTATGAAAAAACTAGGAGTAGTCTTCCCCTTAGACCTATTGCCTTTGGTTCACTTTGCTTTCTTTCTCATCTGAAAAGAAAAGTAAAAAACACCTAATAAAGGTCGAGCTTTCTCGTACACCACGAGACTTTGTTGTGGATTACTTATACACGTCCCATTTCGGGGCGAGGTGTAAGGCATCTACCACGATGAACAAATCTTAGTATGAGAAGGTTCAGAAACAACAATCTCAGAAAACACTTATTTAAAAGACAATAAACAAACAACACTCGTCTTTTCCTTCAGGAATTCTTTACTCACCTCATTCACTCTCAACGCGAACTTGCGAGGACTTGTCTCATTTGCAAGACGGTAACACACTCGTACCAGACGAGCATGAAATACCTGAGCATTGACATACGCAGTTCAACTCTAAAAAACACATAAATAGTTTCCACCTTAGTTAGGCGAACTACGTCGACTCTGATCCTTATTTTCCCGATGAGGTATGTAGGCAGCCGGGTAGGGCCCCTTCGAGCACACTCTTTATTTTCCCTTTTTGTTCACTTTTCTATTTCCATTTCTGATTCTAGTTCTAGTTCCAGTTTGCAATTATTTCGTTCAACAACATCTTATTTCTCCCCCTTTGAAACCGACTCCCGAACCCAGATCTTTGGTACGTAGGACCTTGTCTTTTACTTCTCTCTTCGGTTTGTGCAGCATTACATTTCCCATTCATTTGGGATAAAAATGTCTGGCTGGCGACTCTGACTTTTCCGCGCCACTTTCGCGTTTGTACCAGGATAGAAATCTCGGGAGCGATAGCTGGCGACTCTGCTAGGGATCGAATCCAGAATCTCTGGTTTCCCCTTTGAGAGTCAGTCCTAGCCTATTTGCCTTTGTTTCTTTGGGTGTTTATTTGCATGCTACTGTGTATTTATTTTACTGTATTTTATTTACAGTTTTATTTACAGTTTTATTTAAAGTTTTCAGTATTTATTTTCATGCATCATATATTACTGGACTGTCTGGACTATGTTGGTTTACATTTTTTCTATGGGAGGGGGTTACTGTGAGATAAGCTAAATACCCGGCTTAAGTGCACCCTAGGATTAGCGTGGACACATTGTACTCGCATGTGGCATGATGAGTGGCGATGTGTTCCACACCCAGACTGCGACCGTCTTAGAAATATCTTGTGTGGGGATTTACTCCACTTCGAGATATGACCTTGATAGTTATGTGCATATGGGGACCGATCATTGAAAACCTTAGTGGAAACAACCATCTCCAGTGATGACACTGGCAGACCATATTTGTTGGCAAACTCACTCGCATCCGAGGGCCCACTAGGAACTCGTATAGGATGGCCTGGTTCTCTCATAGGAACTCAGTTAAAGAAAACTGTTCGTATGACGATAGTACTATTTCCTAAGGGTTGTATGTATTATTGTCTCTCGATTGAGTGTTGGAAGTTGGGGACTTATGAGGGATGCTTATTTTCCCGGACTCTAGCTGAGACCTCCCTGAGTAGTATATAATGCCTAACCAATTCCTTGATCTAGTCATAAGCCATTTCTCGGAAATGGTGAATGTATTATTGTTATTCGGCTTTGAAAGTCCGTGATGCTAGACCCGGACCACACCCGTAAGTTTGGGAGGGGTTCACAGGTTTGCAGGAACCCTTGACATCTACATAACATCATTACCAGTGTAGTCTTATGTGTTGATCCGATCACTTTTGATTCAGGAGTTCTTGAGTTTATCTGGTCCTTGATCTGGATTTATCTGTGACTACCTGAGTTTTCTATGGGATGTTATCCAGAGGATTTTGGTGTTTCTGATCACTTGGCTCTGATATTCAGCTTCTAGACAGTTCCAGTTTGATCATATGTCCTTGCATTTGCATTGCATCATCCCATCATTAATCATGTTTTGTTTTCGTTCTCAGGTTTAGTTTATTGTCTTTGGTTCCGTATACTGTTCAGAGATGGAAGACCCTCGCAAGCAGAACAATCACTTCAAGTTCTTCGACAATAAGGTTGGCTTGTTAAAGAGAATGATAGATATGATTATGCCCAACCATGTGGGAGAGTTCAGGAAAGCTTACGGGAATATTCTAGATGTGGTGGTAGAGTTAGATCCCTCTGAGAGAAGTGACATTCACACTCTGCTCCATTACTATGATCCTCAGCTTTGATGCTTCACATTTCTCGATTTTTAGTTAGGTCCTTTGCTAGAGGAGTATGCTTTGATCTTGGGAGTTCCGGTTCAAGAACAGATTCCATTCAATGCTAAAATGGTTAGACCTGCACCTAAAGCAATTTCCAAGGCTCTTTATTTGAGCCCTTCTGTGCTGAATTCTCTGACTATTACAAAAGAGGGTGTACCAGGTTTCTCTTTGGAAGTCTTAGTGAAGAAGGACGAGGCATAGTGGAATTCTTTGTATGCCATTCTGGCTCTCTCTATTTATGGCATCATTCTGTTTGCAAATATGGAGAAATTCATAGACATGAATGCCATACATATGTTTGTGCTGGAGAATCTTGTGCCTACACTGCTAGGAGATTTGTATTACTCAGTGCATTATAAGTCTGAAAGGAAACTAGGAGGTTTAGTTCGATGTTGTGCTCCTCTGTTCATAGACATGAATGGCATACATATGTTCATGCTGAAGAACCTTGTGCCTACACTCCAGGGTGTTCAGTGATCATACTTTGGTTTGGGCTCAGAAGCTGGAGAAGTTGTTTGCTGGATATGTTAGATGGATTACTCAGAGGCTTCAGGGTACACGTTTTATCACCAGTTGGGGGAGTTACCTCAGTGTACCTTTGTTAGGAGTTCCTGGGGGAATCAATTACAACCCAATCTTATTGAGAAGACAATTGGGGTATGCTTTAAGAGGTGTCCCAAAAGAATTAAAATTGGCTCCTTCACTTTACTTCCTGGTGAAAGACAATATGCCCTTGGTGAGGAAATCTGTTGGAGTTTGGAAGTACATCAAAAGAGAAGGGGTGGCTAGCTTTGGCAAGTGTAACAATCAAACTTTCCCGGAGTATGAGATATGGCTGAAGAATAGAGCTCGAGCAGTATTATTGTCTTTATCCCCTCCAGTTCCTCCATTGATTGAGCCTAAGACCACTGTTCCCTTAGAAGACTACAAGAAGTTGGAAGCCCAACTGCAAAAGTCAAGGGTGGAAAATGTATAGATGACTGGTCTGTCTCATCAAATGGCTCATTCCAAGAAAATCCTAGAAGAGAAGCTGCATAAAATGCAGATAACTCAGGAGATTGAGGAGAAAGAGTTCACGGAAAAAGAAGCTTACTTTCAAAGAAGGGGTCTGATGGATACTAAAAGAGAGGAAGAGTTCATAAAGACTTAGAAGACTCTCAGGGAAGCCAAATAATCCATCACCTGGTTGCAAGATCAGAGGATTCAAGATCAGAAGAAGCACAAGGAAATAGAAGAATTCTATGAATTGCAGATGATCTCCAAGAAGGAAGAGCTGAAGCAGAGTCAGAAGGAACTTTAAGTGGCACTCCAGGAGATAGAAGATCTCAAGTTGATGACTGGAATTAAGAGGGCTAGGTCTGAGCTGGGAGGGATCTGAGTCTTCAGGAGTAGCCTCGTTTTCTAGTTTGTTTCCTCTGTATTTAGATTACCTACAGAGATGTTGTAGGAATCTTGGCGTTGTTTCTCCTTTCCCTTATGTAAGACTCATACCAAGTGAGGGATTTTGATCTTCTTGCCTTATGGGCTGATCTATGTTACACAACTATTATCCAATTTTCTATTTCCTGTGTGCGCTGACACTTAGGCCGCTACGATTATCTGAATCTAATTTCTATGAGAAGGTCTTTTCAAAGTCGAGGGTCGAAAGCTATCTGGATTTCTTTATTAAATACCGGAACTGAGGCATAAATGACCTTGAGATTGAAAGCATAAACAATTTCATTACATGCATATCACCCTATTTCTCTATTTTGCAGGAACATTCCCGGATTTCTAACATATCTTCTGTTTCAAGCATTATTGCTACGAAGAAGGTTCACAGGTATCCAACTAAACGGAACAGGGTCAGTATCATGGATCAGATGCAAGCTGAATTGACGGAGCTGCGCAATCGAATGGACCAATTCATGAATTTGGTAACTGGCATCAATCAGAACCAAGAGCGTCTACGAGAGATGCTTGATAGGAATCAGGATGGCAACGCAACAATAGGGGAGGTCCTAGAGGTACGAGTACTCTGGGCGGCAACGATGGCCCTCAACCTCAATCTGAGGTTATTGTCAATGCTGGTGGTGGCCCCGAACACGTTCGTATTCCTCAAGTAGATAATCAAGATGATTAGTTCACTACAATGGAGGATATGGAAGGGAAGGGTGCTGAGGTCAATCGTCGTTTCGAGGAAATGGCAGAGCAAATTCGTTCTATTCAATCCCAGAACTCTCTGGGATTCGATATCACCGACCTGGGCCTTGTTCCAGAGGTGAGAATTCCCCATAAGTTTAAATCCCCTACCTTCGACAAATACAATGGTACTTCTTTCCCAAGGACCCATCTCCAGTCTTTTGTCGGTAGAATTGCCGCTCATACCGGTGATGAAAAGTTGTGGATGTACTATTTCCAGGATAGTCTCGTCGGGGCATCCCAAGAATGGTACATGAAGCTAAGTAGGGCCTCTATCAGGAGCTGGAAGGACTTGGCTGAAGCCTTTGTCAAGAATTATCAGTATAATCTGGACACCGCTCCAAATCGTACACAACTTTAGAGGATACGTAGAATGCTAAAGAAAGTTTCAAAGAGTACGCCAAGAGGTGGCGCCAATTAGCTGCAAGAGTGCAACCTCCATTGCTAGAGAATGAAATGGCAGATATGTTCATGAGTACTCTACAAGGGGTGTTTATCAACCGTCTGGCTTCATGTTCGGCCACCAAATTTACTGATCTTGTCATTGCTGGTGAAAGAGTGAAATATTTGTTAAAGATGGGAAAGATACAAGATACCGGTGCCAGTAGCTCATCTAGAGCGAGAAAACCCTTTGTCGGTTCCCAGAGGAAGAAGGAAGGCGACACTAATGATGTTTACAGTAGAGGCCGTGGCCGAAGTCTTCATAATTACCATGGTCAGGTGGCTGCAGTTACCATCCCATCAGGTCATACTCAACAACGACCACATCAACAAAATCAACGTCAACAAAGGCTTTACCAATAGCGTTCACGCCAATCTGATCGTGTCATTGAGCCCATTCTGATGACGTATACTGCACTGCTTTAGAGATGACTAGATATGAACATGATTCAGTTAAGGACACTGCAACCTATCACTGGGGATTCTCTACCATCAGGCTACGATGCCAATGCCAGATGTGCTTTTCATTCAGGTGCCCCGGGGCACACAACTGAGAAGTGTAGGGCTTTACAGTTGAGAGTCCAGGATTTAATTAACACAAAGACCATCAATTGTGCACCACCGCCAAATGTTAATACCAATCCTCTGCCCTATCATGGAAGGGAAAGGATCAATGCTATTTAAGAAGGAAGAACCTTGAATTTGATCTTGAATGTTAATGAAGTACAGACTCCTTTGTGTGTTGTCGAGGATAAATTGTCGAAAGGCCAGATGTTCCCTGAATGTAGCACAAATTATGAAGATTGTAAGACTTCCGAGAACGGGTGTAATAAACTGAAAAAGGTTATCCAAGCATTAATCGCTGAAGTCTCATTGCAGTTTGATAAGGTAAAAAATCAAAGCGACGATGTGTCTACTGTCACTATAGATTTTACTCCATAAGAAATGCCTTCTCACCCAGCACCAGTTATTATCTGCGTACCATAGGAGGCAAGGTTTGTTACAACAAGCCCTGTAACCATCACGGTTCCTGGACCGGTCCCCTACGAGAGTGAAAGAGTAGTTCCTTGGCACTATGGATCAGATGTATATGTTCAGGGGCAAAAGGTTGAAGACAAGTCTCTGGTTGTTATTGATCCAAGTGTTGTAAATGTCGGTGGGATAGGTGGATTCACCAGAAGTGGACGACTCTTTGCTCCACAAACTCTCCGAGAAAACAACAGAGCCGAAGCAGCAGCCCGGGCTAAAGGGAAACAGGTAGCTACAAAGGAAGTGGTGATTCCATCGAAAGAGTAAAGTACCTTTGAGAAAGAGGTCGAAGAATTTATGCGGATCATCAAGAAGAGCGACTACAAAGTGGTTGATCAGTTGAACCAAACACCCTCAAAGATTTCGATATTGTCTCTACTTTTGTGCTCTCTAGCACACTGTGAGGAATTATTGAAGGTCCTACAGATGGCTTATGTACCGCAGGAGATAACTGTGAAACAACTTGAAACTGTGATCGCAAATGTTAATGTCAGTCATGGACTAGGTTATATAGAAAAAGACTTGACATCGGAAGGGAGAAATCATAACAAGGCCTTGCACATCACCATGGAGTGCAAGGGTTCTATGTTATCTCATGTTCTAGTTGACACTGGCTCTTCTTTGAACGTACTTCCGAAGAAGGCGTTGATGAAGTTGGAAATAGATGGAATAATTTTGAAACCAAGTGACCTAGTGGTGAGAGCCTTTGATGATTCTAGAAGATCGGTCTTTGGTGAGGATGAGTTACCAGTGAAGATAGGATCGCAGGTCTTCAAAAGCATATTTTATGTCATGGATATTCAGCCAGCTTACAACTGCCTTCTGGTGTAACACCCTTCTAAACCCCGCGGAAAATATATAAATAATCAGAGTAATTATCATGCATATCAAACAAGGATGTCACACATAATTCAAAACATCACACATACACCTGTCATGCTTAATAACAATTGAAATAAATTCATGCTTTCATATACTTTCACATTAGCATGT
This sequence comes from Lathyrus aphaca, assembly GCA_963966055.1. NCBI lineage: Eukaryota > Viridiplantae > Streptophyta > Magnoliopsida > Fabales > Fabaceae > Lathyrus > Lathyrus aphaca. The sequence continues at coordinate 318,740,298 of OZ014519.1, read as the reverse complement.
AGCAGCGGATCACTTTCATTAAGAATCTCGTGACATTCAAGTCTCAAATAAACTTCATTCATTAAATCAACTTGGGCATAAAAGCCACTTCACCATAAAATTCAAATTCAATTAACAAAATAGATAGAGTATACAATTGTATCTCTTAAGACATGAATCAAACATTCCTTATGTTACATGATCAGAGCACGACTCGACCCAAAATAAATATGAAACTAAAATAGGTTACTCCATCAGCTACACTCTTGCTAGAAGCAACTCTAATCTTCAGTACCTGAGCGATGTCGTATAAAGCATCATTCCAACAGAAGGGTGAGAATTCACATAATTGCTGAAATCATAAGATAATATATAATTTAAGGTGTACAAGCATAATCACAATTATTCTCACACTTCAAAAGTTTCAACATAATATCACTCAAGTAGTCATACTATTAACAAGTACATACTCACAAATCCATAATTCACCAATTCAACAGTTCACATAACACATATAATCTCACATTGTAACCATAGACACAATGAGACTCAATACAAGACTCAAATACAACTCATGCATGTGGTACCAATCACTTATTATCATTTTTCGGTTTTTACATTTAAATCGGGTCCATCCTCTAGACTGATAACACATCAAAAGCCCGTCCTCTAAGCTCTCAAAACCGTCCTCTAGGTTTGGGACAAGTCACTAGCTCCCACGAAACTAGCAAACATTTCCTCTTGACAAAATGATGCATGTGCAAGTTCAACAACCATATGCAATTAAGACCGTCCTCTAATCTTAATATTCTTGCATATCTTCAATAATTCATCACATTTTTATTACCATACAATTACACATACTTGCACAAACTTATGCATCATCCACACAAATCATTTTCAATTCACAATATTCATTATTACTCCAATATTGTCACCACACTTAGCAAATAATACGCAAGATTTCAACACAATTCAATCTCAATTCGCAAACTACACAATACCAATTAAATTTAGAATAATTGATCTATCAAAATAATTACCAAATTAATCACCAAAATAACAATCAAATTAATCACCAATTTAATCATCAAATTAATAACCAAATAAATTATAGGATAATTAATTTATCATCAAATTAGATTTAATATTCGATTAATAATTAAAATGATTATCACTAATTAAATTTAGATATATTAATTATCATTGATAATTATTAATAATTAAAATGAGTATCAATAATACATAATTTCATTTTAAATTAAATTGGACATTCAACATATGATTTCCCAAAAATTACAAGTATATAACTCACAAGCATTCTCTTATCAATTTATATATGAAATAAATCTAAATATACTATTTTTCTTTTTCACTACAGCATAAAGAAAAAGTGAATGTATCACTTAATCGCCTTGTTTTACGACAACATCAATATATATATTTTCTCACTTAATCCACTACTAAAATAAGTATGCCACTTTATTTTGTCCAATAAAGCAAAAACATAGTATTATTTGAAATTAAACAGAGGGTCTTAGTAGAAGCTACATTGGAAACTACATTAGAAACATTAACTGATAATATCATCTCCTATTAATTTATTATCACTTTCTTTGGACTACACTCAAAAGTTCTCACATCTATTCAAATATACATGACCAATTCTTTGTGTCATTTCAAGCATTAAGTCTTAATTACCCACCACAATCTTGCTTCCTGCGGCTTGCTTTATGGGAAAGTGACTCATATACTACATTTCATTCTATTTATTTCCAGGAACTGTACTCACTACATTGCCTAGTATTTTCAATTAATATTATTTCATTTCTTACTAATTTACTACTACAAATTTACTATTATGGTGACTGTGGATTAAATACAATCAATTTTTCTCTGTCAAATAAAATGGGCACTGGTTATGCCCTACTGTTGGAAATTTCCTAATAAATATCACAATGAGTTTTCCTCAAATTAGAAATGGGTCTCCATAATATACCACAACATTAATTCCAATATAATCAAATAACACAAATTAAATTCAAGATTTTTAGTAAAACCTAAGAATTCTAAATATCATGAAAATTGAAGTTTTATCCTAACCACATTTCTACTCATTATATATCATCCAACAATCTCAAATAATTTAATGAAATCTCACCCTTACCTTGATTTTCTTGGATTTCTAGAACTCTTGAACTTGATTTTCTCCTCTTCCCTCTTATCCTCTTCTAGCCTCTTTTTCCCTCTTCCAACTTCTAACCCTATTCTATCTCATTCTCTTCTTTTATCAATCTCACAATTTTTTTTATTGGGCTCATTGGCCCACTCTCACATTTCTATTCACACTCCTAATCTAGACCTAATTATTTTAATCTTACTAAATATCTATTTTATTCCAACAAATAAAATAAATTAAATAATTCAATTAAATCAAATAATTAAATTATTTCAAATAAACCAAATAAATCAATTAATACAATTAATTCAATTATTTCAAATAAATTGAATAATTCAATTAAATTAAATAATTTCAATAAATCAATTAAATCAATTAGGCACAAAATCACACAATTAATCAATTAATATAATAAATAAATAATTACTAAAATCAGGATGTTACATCTGGGACGTCCGTGGATCCACGCTGCAGGTGCAGTGACTTTAACCTTGCATCAAAAGTTGAAATATGTCGTTGAAGGTCAAGTGGTCACTGTATGAAGAGAAGAGGATATCTTCGCCAGCCATTTGTCTACATTCAAGTACGTTGAAATGGATGGGGAGATCCATGAAACGCTATGCCATGCGTTTGAAGCCGTAAATGTTACTGCAGTTGCTCCTAACTATGGAACCAAGTGTAATGAGAGTAGGAACTTCTATATCTTCCTACAAACAAGCCAAAGAGGTGGTTGAAGCTAGAAATGCCAAAGGATGGGGCAAGCTGGTCCAGGTTGATAAAAAAGAAGATAAGTTTGGGATAAGCTATATCCCGGGGCAGGCAACGGGACCCCAAAGCAAAGTAGACAACTTCTCAAGCGGGGGGAGGGGGGGTAATTGACCCAAATCAGGTCTGTGCCATTGAAGATGTTGTTGATAGTGATTGTGATCTCGACAACTAGGTACGCCGGTGTGTCCCAAGGGAAGAGCTAACAAATTGGTTCGCGAAAGACTTCATCCAAGTCACTGGCCTGCCAAAGTAATTTTCTTTGTTTCCTCATTATCATACGCTTGTCAAATCATGCACTATGCCCAAGGTTTATGGATTCATTGTAGGGCCACCTTGCATGTTATGTAATTTATTTTTTCATAAATAAAGGACATTTTTCATTCAAATTGTGTTCCCTTTCTTTCTTTTTGAAATTTTTTCATAAAAACAAATAAAATGGCAATGTTTTTTTGTTGTTTTGTCTTGTGGTTTTCATAAAAAAAAACGGATTCTGAAATAAGCACATCACTTGTGCATAACCAATTCTTTGGATTCCCTTGATAACTCTTCTGCTATGACCAAGTAAGATTTCGATAATCCAATCCACCAAGATGATGAAGAGGTCGAGGAAGATCATGAATTACCCGATGAATTAGCTTGAATGCTCAAGCAAGAGAAGGGGGTGATTCAGCCACATGTAGAAGCCATTGAGGTGATAAACCTGGGTACAAAAGAGAATAAAAAAGAGGTCAAGATCGGGGCCACATTGGAAGGAGCTTTCACGAGCCATTTGATTTTCATGCTTCGAGAGTATGTTGACATCTTTTCCTGGTCTTACCAGGACATGCCAGGGTTGGATACCGATATTATAGTGCACAAGCTACCTCTCAGGGAAGATTGCCCGCCGGTAAAGCAGAAATTGAGAAGGACTCGACCCGACATGGCTATCAAAATTAAAGAAGAGGTTCAAAAGAAATTTGATACCGAATTCTTGGTTGTGACAAGTTATCCTCCGTGGGTTGCGAACATTGTGCCAGCCCCAAAGATGACTTCCCACTGCCACATATCGACGAGCTAGTTGATAATAATGCCCAATTCTCTGTGTTTTCCTTCATGGATGGTTTTTTAGGCTATAATCAAATCAAGATGTCGCCAAATGACATGGAGAAAACTACTTTCATTACCCCATAGGGAACCTTCTGTTACAAAGTAATGTTGTTTGGTTTGAAAAATTTTGGGGCAACATTCCAACGTGCAATGGTGACTCTATTCCACGACATGATTCATCACGAGATTGAGGTCTACATTGATGACATGATTGTGAAGTCACGAATATAAGAGGAACATTTGGTCAACCTAGCCAAGCTATTTGATATGCTTCAGAAGTTCAAACTAAGACTAAACCCGAACAAATGCACATTCGGGGTGCGTTCCGGAAAGCTGTTGGGCTTTATTGTCAATGAAAGGGGGATTGAGCTCGACCCTGTGAAAGTAAAAGAAATCCAAGAGATGCCTGCGCCAAAAACCGAGAAAGAGGTACGCACTTCTTAGGGAGGTTGAACTACATTGCATGGTTCATATCTCATCTAACAACCACATAAGAACCTATCTTCAAACTTCTAAGGAAGAATCAGGCCATCGCATGGAATTATGACTGCCAACAAGCTATCGATCGAATCAAGGAGTACCTGCAAGAACCTCTAATTCTCATGCCTCCAATGCCAGGGAGACCTTTAATTATGTACCTCATAGTGCTCGAGAGGTCAATAGGTTGTGTGATGGGTCAGCAGGACGAGTCTGGTCGAAAAGAGCACGCAATATATTAACTTAGTAAAAAGTTTACTGAATGTGAGACATGCTACTCACTGCTCGAGAAAAATTGTTGCACTTTGGCATGGGCTGCTCGTCGACTAAGACATTACATGCTGACTCATACCACCTTATTGATTTCCAAGATGGACCCCGTAAAATACATATTTGAAAGGCCAGCTCTAACCGGAAGAGTAGCTCGAGGGCAAATGATTCTGAAAAAATATGATATCCAGTACACTTCACAAAAAACTATCAAGGGAAGCATATTGTCGTATTATCTGGCCCAGCAGCCACTTGAGGATTACCAGCTAATGAGGTTCGAGTTTCCGGATGAGGAAATCATGTTCCTCGAGTCGAAAGACTGTGAAGAACCACTCCCAGAGGAGGGGCCAGACCCCGAATCCAAATGGAGTCTGATGTTTGACGGAGCCGTCAACATGAATGAAAGAGGAGTTGATGCCGTTATTATCTCGCCGGAAGGGATTCATATGCCCTTCACCATCCGGCTGAGATTCAAATGCACTAACAATGAAGCAGAGTATGAAGCCTGCATAATGGGGATCAAGAAAGCAATTGGTTTGAGAATCAAGAACCTCGAAATCTTTGGTGATTCAGCTTTGGTTATCAACCAAGTTAACGGAAAATGGCTAATCCATCAATCTCATCTAATTCCTTACAGGGAATACACCAAGAGGTTGTTGACTTTATTCATGAAGCTCAAGCTATATTACATACCTCGGGACGAGAATAAATTTAATGACTCTTTGGCAACCTTATCTTCCATGATCAAGGTTCACCAAGAGAATTATGTGCCTAGAGTTGACGTGTCTTGTCTCGAAAGGTCGGGTTCTTCTTAAACCAAGATGATGTGCTCTACAAAAGAAACTTCGACATGATCTTGCTCAGATGCATGGATAGACACGAAGCAGACTTGTTGATGCAAGAAGTTCACGAAGGCTCCTTCGGTACCCATGCTGGAGGACATGCTATGGCGAAGAAACTACTGAGGTCGGGATATTATTAGATCACTATGGAATCCGATTGCTGTCAATATTCCCGCAGGTGCCACAAATTCCAAATTTATGCTGACAAGGTTCATGTACCTCCAAATCCCTTAAGTGTCATGTCTTCACCCTGGCCCTTTTCCATTTGGGGCATTAATATGATTAGAGAGATCAAGCCAACCGCTTCTAACGGTCACCGCTTCATTCTGGTTTCTATATACTACTTCACAAAGTGGGTCAAAGCGGCGTCCTAGGACAACGTCACGAGACAAGTGGTAGTCCATTTCATCAAGAGGGATATCATATGCCGGTATGGAATTCCAGAAATAATCATTACTGACAATGGTTCTAATATCAACAATAAAATGATGGTAGACTTGTGTCAGGATTTCAAGATTGAGCATCACAATTCTTCGCCGTATCGCCCAAAGATGAATGGCACCGTCGAGGCGGCCAACAAGAACATTAAGAAGATCATGCAAAAGATGGTGGTGACGTACAAAGACTGGCACTAAGTTCTACCATTTGCACTACATAGGTATCAGACATCTTTGCGCACTTCAACGGGGGAAACCCCATTCTCCCTTGTGTACGGTATGGAGGCAGCCCTACCGGTTGAGGTCGAGATCCCCTTGTTAAGATTAATGATGGATGTCAAACTTGATGAAGCTAAGTGACTACTATCCAGGTACAATCAACTGAGCCTTATTGAAGAGAAACACCTAGCAGTTGTGTGCCATGGGCAGTTGTATCAGAGACAAATGAAGCAGGCTTTCGACCAGAAGGTACGAATTCAACGCTACATACCCGACAACTTAGTAATGAAAAGGATTCTTCCTCCTCTAACAGATCACAGGGGCAAGTGGACATGTAACGCCTTAATTTTATATTTATTTTTATGGAATAAATATTAATATTTTGATGGCATATTTGGATAAATTGGAGAGAAATGTTTTATGAGAATAATAATAATATAATAATGTATACTATTATAATATCGTTATTATTTAAATAAAATGTAATAAAAAGGGTTAGTTAGAGGTTTAAGGGGCAAAGGTGGAATTATTGCTTTATGTAAGTGGAATAAGGGATTCAGTTTTCATTCATCGTGTTTTTGACGAAGAACAGTGAGGTCTGGAGAAAGAGGAGAAGAAAGGCAAGGTCAAGGATCATAGATCATCAAGACCAAGATTTCGAAGAACTCATCTCTATTTCGAGGTAAGGGGGGAGAATGGGTTTTATAATTGGTGAATTAACACAATAAGGGTAATTGGGAGATCCTTCCTCCCTTAGGGTTCATATATGTGAAGATTTGGAATTGATGAAATTGTGATATGTATATGATAGATTATCAATCCTTGAAGTGTGTTTATAATTTGATGATGATTATTATGAGAATAGTTGTTATGAGGTAATCTTGGATGAACCGTTCTTGAATGTGTGCGATGTGAATTGAGGAATAGTTGTTATGTAGAAGAGGAATAATTGATGTTATTAGTGTGTAGTGGTATAAAGTATTGAAATTTGAATTTTAGGGATGCTAATATCAAGTTAAAATGAACTGGTTTGGTTTGGAGTGAGAGGGGAAAGAAAAGGAAGATTTTTGGAAAAAGTTGGAGAATTCACGTAGCCACCTGACACGGGCCGTGTCACAGGACACGGGTGGCCGTGTCAGGCCACTGGAAGAGGATGAGGGGAAGAATTTTAGAGAATGGGCAACAGTAAGTGTGACACGGGCCGTGTCACACGACACGGGCACCCGTGTCAGCCCCATGGTCTTAGTTGATTTTGTTGTTTGAGAGGTGCGTGTTCAGTGCACCTGACACGGGCCGTGTCACAGGACACGGGTGGCCGTGTCAGGCCCCTGTATCTTGGAATTTTGTGAAATCTTGACATGTTTTACTATCCATTATTTTAGTATAAGTTCCTGAGAGTATTCTAAGACAATAACTTGAGGTTTAGTGCTAATTATAGGACTTGATAACCAAACTTTAATGAATGTAATAGTGAGGGTTGTATAAGTAGAATAAAATTGTTAATAATGTAATGAATTATTGAATTATGCGATTATGGTATATGCTTAACATGAATGATATAATGATGTGATTAATACTGGTGGGATCATGTGGATCGTGAAGGCATGAATGTTTTCATGCGTAATTGTATTATGGTGTATGTGTTTGAGTCTGCATATGCATACACATTTGGTGGAATGATCATGTCTCGGTGGAGCGTAAGTGATCATTCGGATTCATTGCGAATCGTTGGTGCAGGGATGATCGTGTCTTGGTGGAGAGTAAGCGATACATCCGGGTTCGAATTAATGAACCATTGTTGAAAGTCGGTACCGCATTATTTCATCGTGTCAATGAGTCACATTGCATCTGTTTGTTGGATTGATTGTGTTAATTGATGTGTATGGATTTATAATTATCCTTTGAGGTGTTATTTGCACCGCTATGTTATGAAACTATTTCTCACCCCTTTTGTTTGTTTTGTTGCGTCTGTGCTTCTTCGGAAGTACAGATAATTCAGGTACTTGAGGAGTGCTTGATGTTGATGTCAGTGTCCTAGGAGCTCTGATATGTAACGGGAACGGGGATTCTTATCGCATTTCTTTTGATTTTTAGCAAACTTCCTTATGATTAAGTATTGAGTTAATAAACCGTATTTTGATTGAACTGTAATGCCTTTGGGCAATTTGATGTTAAAACAATTATTTCCGCTGCTTGTTTTAGAATAAATGAAAAGATATTTGGTTGTTGATGTAGCAGCTCACTTTAGTTGATTAAACTCTGATTTTATGAATAGTTTATATAATTTTGAAATGATAAAAAGTGTGTGTTACAATTGGTATCAGAGCAGGTCGGTCCAACCGGCCAGATTGAGTCAGTCCTTAGAATAGGAGTCGTTGAGAGTCCTAACCTGTATTTGTTGTTGTATCAGAATGGCTGGAAGGAATGATGCTGCTCTTGGTGCGGCTTTGCAAGCCATGGCGGAGACTGTTGAGAACGTCATTCAGGTCATTCAGGGAGGAGGTAATGCTCAGTCTCGTGCATTGGATCAGTTCAGGAGTAACAAGCCGCCTAAGTATGAAGGTGGAATTCTAGATCCAGAGGCTGCGCATAAATGGTTGAAGGTTGTGGAGAATATTTTCAGAACAATGGGATGCTCTGATGATCAGAATGTGAGGTTTGGTACTCATATGCTGGAAGGCGAAGCTGAGGTCTGGTGGGACAACAGTCACCAACGGTTAGAAGCTGCGGATATTGCAATCACCTGGGCAGTATTTCGCAGAGAATTTTTGGAGAAGTACTTCCCGGAAGATGTCTGTAGTGCTAAGGAAGTGGAGCTCTTGGAACTCAAGCAAGGTAATATGACGGTGGCGGAGTATGCTTCTAAGTTTGTAGAATTGGTGTAATATTGTGCACACTATAATACTGAAGAGGCTATGACTTCCAAATGCCTGAAGTATGAGAATGGACTGCGTCCTGAAATTAAGTTGGGTATTGCTTGCCAAAAGATCAGGAACTATCCAGAATTGGTAAGCAGAAGTCGGATTTATGATAATGACAACAGGACTCGAATTGCACACTATAAGGGGGTGAATGAAAAGAAAGGAAAGCAGAGATTTGGTGGTACTCCTTATAGTATTCCAGCTGACAAAGGAAAGCAAAGGGCTAATGCTAAGAAGAAGCCAAGTGGGGGAGGAGGTACTCCCGGCGTGCTTAAATGCTACAGATGCCACGGTACGGGTCATCATGCCAATGATTGTCCTAATGAAGAGAAGAAATGCTTCAAGTGTGGGAAGTCGGGTCACCTAGCGGCTAATTGTAAGGTGAATGCTCCTACTTGCTATAATTGTGGAGAGCAGGGCCATATCAGCACCAATTTCCAGAAACCCAAGAAGCAACAATCCGGTGGAAAAGTGTTTGCATTAGTGGGAACTCAACCTACTGGTGAAGACCGATTGGTCAAAGGTACTTGCTATATCGATATTACTTCTTTATTTGTGATTATTGATACGGGTGCAACACACTCGTTTATTTCCTTGGAATGTGTGAAAAGGATAGGATTGGAGCCTTCTCAATTGAGCTGAGGGATGGTAATTGATACTCCATCTATAGGTTCCGTGACTACTACCTTAGTATGTCGTGATTGTGTTTTGACAATATCTGATAAAAAGTTTAGAGTGGATCTTATATGCCTGCCACTCAGTAATCTTGATGTGATTTTGGGTATGAACTGGTTGGAGTCCAACCGAGTTTATATCGATTTCTTTAGGAAAAGATTGTTATTCCTAGCTCCCGAGGAAGAAAGTTTGGCCAGTTCAGTTTCGGCTAAAGAACTGAGAACCTTGTTGGAAGACGAAGCAAAGATGTTTGTTGTGTTTGCTTCATTATCGATTGAGGAGAAAGTTGTTGTTGAGGAACTGCCAGTGGTGAATGAATTTCTTGAAGTATTCCCTGGTGATATTTCAGAACTGCCTCCGACGCGTGAGGTGGAGTTTACTATTGATTTAATTCCTGGTACTAAGCCTATTTCTATGGCACCGTACAGGATGTCTGCTGCGGAGTTAGCTGAATTGAAATCGCAGATTGGTAAATTGCTTCACAAGAAGTTCATTTGACCCAGTGTATCACCGTGGGGTGCACCAGTATTATTAGTCAAGAAGAAGGATGGTAGTATGCGTCTGTGTATTGACTACCGACAACTGAATAAAGTTACAATTAAGAACAAGTATCCACTCCCAAGGATTGATGACTTGATGGATCAACTTGTGGGAGCTTGTGTTTTTAGTAAAATTGACTTGAGGTCGGGATATCATCAAATAAGAGTGAAGGAGGAAGATATCCAGAAGATGACTTTTAGAACTCGATACGGCCATTACGAATATGCAGTGATGCCTTTCGGAGTGTCTAACGCGCCAGGAGTTTTCATGGAGTATATGAACCGAATATTTCATTCTTATTTGGATCAGTTTATCGTAGTATTTATTGATGATATACTGATATATTCGAAGTCTGAAGAAGACCATGCGAAACATTTGAGAATTGCATTGCAGGTACTAAAGGATAACAAATTATTTGCCAAGTTCTCCAAATGTGAATTTTGGTTGAAGACGGTAAGCTTTTTGGGACATGTGATATCTGGTGATGGTATAGCAGTGGACCCTTCTAAAGTCAGTGTTGTGCTTGATTAGGAGCCTCCGAAGACGGTAACGGAAGTTAGAAGTTTTCTTGGCCTAGCTGGTTATTACCGAAGGTTCATTGAAAGATTTTCTAGTTTGGCGTTACCTTTGACTCAATTGACCCGGAAGAATCAAGCTTTTATTTGGGATGCCTCTTGTGAGAGAAGTTTTGAGGAATTAAAGAATAAGCTAACTTCGACACCATTACTAGTTTTGTCGGACCCGAGTGAAGCTTTTGTTGTTTATTGCGACGCGTCTAAAATGGGTTTAGGTGGTGTGCTAATGCAAGTGGGTAAAGTTGTAGCTTATGCTTCGAGGTAATTGAAGGTACATGAGAGGAATTATCCTACTCATGATTTGGAATTGGCCGCAGTGGTATTCGTGTTGAAAATTTGGAGGCATTATTTGTATGGTTCACAGTTTGAAGTTTTTAGTGATCATAAGAGTTTAAAGTACTTGTTTGATCAAAAAGAGCTTAATATGAGACAAAGAAGATGGTTAAAGTTTTTGAAGGATTATAATTTTAATCTGAATTACCACCCGGGAAAAGCGAATGTAGTAGCAGATGTGTTGACCCGGAAGACAATTCATATGTCGGCTATGATGGTGAAGGAAATGGTTTTAATTGAGCAATTTAGAGACTTGAGTATGGTATGTGAAATAATGTCGGTAAGTGTTAAGCGGGGTATGTTGAGAATTAATAATGAATTTCTGGATGTGATAAGAGAAAATCAAAGACAAGATGTAAAATTGGTAGATTTGATGCCTAATGAAGGAAATGACCAAGGAGGCGATTATGTTTTAAATAATGATGGTGTTTTGAGATTCAGAGGTAGAATTTGCGTACTTGACAACGTTGAATTAAAGAAAGCAATTTTGGAAGAAAGTCATCGAAGTGGATTAAGTATCCACCCAAGAGCTACAAAGATGTACCATGATTTGAAGAAATTGTTTTGGTGGCACGATATGAAGAGGGATATCGCGCAATTTGTTTATGCTTGCTTGGTGTGTCAGAAATCTAAGGTGGAACATCAGAAGCCTTCGGGGCTGATGCAACTGTTAGAGATTCCGGAATGGAAATGGGACAACATTGCTATGGATTTTGTGACAGGTTTACCGAATACGGTGAAAGGCTTTGATGCTATTTGGGTGATTGTAGATCGGTTAACTAAGTCGGCACATTTTATTCCAATTAACATCAGTTTTCCGTTAACTAAATTGGAAGATATTTATATACGGATTGTGGTGAAATTGCATGGTGTACCGTCGAGTATAGTATCGGATAGAGATTCGCGGTTTACTTTGGAATTTTGGAAGAGTTTGCATGAGGCTTTGGGTTCTAAGTTGAAATTGAGTTCCGCTTACCACCCACATCAATCGGAGAGGACTATTCAGTCACTGGAAGATTTATTGAGAACTTGTGTGTTAGAAAAAGGAGGTGCATGGGATACTCATTTGCCACTAATTGAATTCACTTATAATAACAGTTACCATTCAAGAATTGGAATGGCACCGTTTGAATCCCTTTATGGTAGGAGATGTAGAACACCTCTATGTTGGTATGAGACGAGTGAAAATGTTATGCTTGGACCGGAGATTATCCAACAGACTACTGAGACTATCAAGATGATTAAAGAGAAAATGAAATCATCTCAGAGTCGACATAAAAGTTACCATGATAACCGGAGAAAAGACTTGGAGTTCAGTGAGGGTGACCATGTGTTTTTGAGAGTCAACCCGATGACCGGTGTTGGTCGTGCTTTGAAATCCAAGAAGTTGGATCCTAAGTTTATCGGACCTTATCAGATTATGCAGAGAGTAGGCAAGGTTGCTTACAGAGTGGCATTGCCGCCAGAACATTCGAATTTGCACGAAGTGTTTCATGTGTCGCAAATCAGGAAGTATGTATCTGATCTGTCGCATGTCATACAGAGGGATGAGGTACAAGTTCGTGATAACCTCACAGTGGAGGCCTTACCTTTGAGAATTGAGGATCGTAAGATGAAGCAGCTAAGAGGCAAAGAAATACCTCTTGTGAGAGTAGCTTGGGGAGGAGCTGCTGGTGGAAGTGTTACATGGGAACTGGAGAGCAAGATGCGAGAATCATATCCAGAGTTATTCCATTCAGGTACATTTTCGAGGACGAAAATAATTAAGTGGGGGAGAGTTGTAACGCCTTAATTTTATATTTATTTTTATGGAATAAATATTAATATTTTGATGGCATATTTGGATAAATTGGAGAGAAATGTTTTATGAGAATAATAATAATATAATAATGTATACTATTATAATATCGTTATTATTTAAATAAAATAAAATAAAAAGGGTTAGTTAGAGGTTTAAGGGGAAAAGTTGGAATTATTGCTTTATGTAAGTGGAATAAGGGATTCGGTTTTCATTCATCGTGTTTTTGACGAAGAACAGTGAGGTCTGGAGAAAGAGGAGAAGAAAGGCAAGGTCAAGGATCATAGATCATCAAGACAAAGATTTCAAAGAACTCATCTCTATTTCGAGGTAAGGGGGAGAATGGGTTTTATAATTGGTGAATTAACACAATAAGGGTAATTGGGAGATCCTTCCTCCCTTAGGGTTCATATATGTGAAGATTTGGAATTGATGAAATTGTGATATGTATATGATAGATTATCAATCCTTGAAGTGTGTTTATAATTTGATGATGATTATTATGAGAATAGTTGTTATGAGGTAATCTTGGATGAACCGTTCTTGAATGTGTGCGATGTGAATTGAGGAATAGTTGTTATGTAGAAGAGGAATAATTGATGTTATGAGTGTGTGGTGGTATAAAGTATTGAAATTTGACTTTTAGGGATGCTAATATCAAGTTAAAATGAACTGGTTTGGTTTGGAGTGAGAGGGGAAAGAAAAGGAAGATTTTTGGAAAAAGTTGGAGAATTCACGTAGCCACCTGACACGGGCCGTGTCACAGGACACGGGTGGCCGTGTCAGGCCACTGGAAGAGGATGAGGGGAAGAATTTTAGAGAATGGGCAACAGTAAGTGTGACACAGGCCGTGTCACACGACACAGGCACCCGTGTCAGCCCCCTGGTCTTAGTTGATTTTGTTGTTTGAGAGGTGCGTGTTCAAGGCACCTGACACGGGCCGTGTCACAGGACACGGGTGGCCGTGTCAGGCCCCTGTATCTTGGAATTTTGTGAAATCTTGACATGTTTTACTATCCATTCTTTTATTATAAGTTCCTGAGAGTATTCCAAGACAATAACTTGAGGTTTAGTGCTAATTATAGGACTTGATAACCAATCTTTAATGAATGTAATAGTGAGGGTTGTATAAGTAGCATAAGTTTGTTAATAATGTAATGAATTATTGAATTATGTGATTATGGTATATGCTTAACATGAATGATATAATGATGTGATTAATACTGGTGGGATCATATGGATCGTGAAGGCATGAATGTTTTCATGCGTAATTGTATTATGGTGTATGTGTTTGAGTCTGCATATGCATACACATTTGGTGGAATGATCATGTCTCGGTGGAGCGTAAGTGATCATTCGGATTCATTGCGAATCGTTGGTGCGGGGATGATCGTGTCTCGGTGGAGTGTAAGTGATACATCTGAGTTCGAATTAATGAACCATTATTGAAAGTCGGTACCGCATTGTTGCATTGTGTCAGTGAGTCACATTGCATATGTTTGTTGGATTGATTATGTTAATTGATGTGTATGGAATTATAATTATCCTTTGAGGTGTTATTTGCACCACTATGTTATGAAACTATTTCTCACCCCTTTTTGTTTTTTTTGTTGTGTCTGTGCTTCTTCGGAAGTACAGATAATTCAGGTACTTGAGGAGTGCTTGATGTTGATGACAGTGTCCTAAGAGCTCTGATATGTAACGGGAACGGGGATTCTTATCGCATTTCTTTTGATTTTTAGCAAACTTCCTTATGATTAAGTATTGAGTTAATAAACCGTATTTTGATTGAACTGTAATGCCTTTGGGCAATTTGATGTTAAAATAATTATTTCTGCTGCTTGTTTTAGAATAAATGAAAAGATATTTGGTTGTTGATGTAGCAGCTCACTTTAGTTGATTAAACTCTGATTTTATGAATAGTTTATATAATTTTGAAATGGGAAAAAGTGGGTGTTACAGGACACCCAACTATGAAGGTCCATTCGTGGTTAAAAAGGTCTCCTCGGGCGGAGCGTTGATGTTAACAACCACTGATGGCGAACACTTCCAGTCCCCTGTCAACTCAGACGTAGTTAAAAAATATTTTGCATAAAAAGACCCGCTGGACAAAAACAAAATAGAGTATAGTTAAAAAGGGGGCATCCCGGCGAGCTAGAAACAGAATAAAAAGCTCGGGAAACAGTTAGGGATACCTTAAACAAATGTACACCCGGTGAGCTGAAAATCCACATTGGACAACTCAGCCAAAAAAGGGTAACCCGGTGGATTGAAAACCCGCAAGGGAGATCCATGCAAAATAAGGGAATAAGCGAATGACTACGATTTGGGTAATCTGTGCCACGTCATCGTTTCATTTAACCTAGAAATCTTAGAAGGATAAGAATCAGTCAAATCGTCTTATTCGAAAAAGCGAAGGCGGGAACGGAAAATCCTGAAGACATACTGGTCATAGCAGAACTGAAACTCATCGGAATGTTGCGTACATTGTGTAAACACCCAAAATTTTCCCTCTCTTTTTCTCACACCTTGGCTTGTGATCTTTCATGTTGCATTGCATAAGCATACCATCTCACACTGCATAGTTGTTTCACTACATAAGCTGCATAGCTAGGGTTTGTGATCAAATGAATCTTAGAAGTGGTTTGAGCTATCTCAGAGGCCATGAAGTATTCCAAGAGGATCCATGAGTGTCCTATGATTATTTTATACCCCCAAGGTTTCTTTAAAGTTAAAAGATCACCAGAGATTGCAGAGCCACCCAGGCAAGCTCAGAGCTCCTACACAGATGACCTAAAATTAGGTTTTTGGGTTTGAGGCCCTTACACTCAAAAATTTTGGCCATTCTTGATTCTATTGGTCTATATATGTTATAATAAGCATCTGTATCAAATTTGAAGCAAAAATTCCTTGTGGAAGTCATCTGATCAAATGGTGACTTGTTGTGCAAGAGAAGTTAGAATCAGGGCATCTGAGACCACCAACAAGGGTTCCAAAAGGGTCATCTTCATCAATTTGAGGTCCTATGATCTTTATTTGATCTTAGGAATGCTTGGAAGTTCACAAAATTGAAGAATTATGAGCCACTGCAAAAGTTTCTATTTTTGGGCATGACTTGTAATGAAAACTTTCCATTTTGGTAAAGATCTTCAACCTCCTCTTTCTTGATCAAAAAGGTTTCAAATGAATTTTCTTCAAACATGAAAGTTGTAGATTTGATCTTCCCATTTTCAAAAAGTACAAGAACTCATTCTAATTCATCCTAGAACTCAAGTTATGGCCTTGCAAAGTTGGCAAAAATCATATAATTTCCAAGTTCATGTCAAAGAGGATTTTTTGCATATTGGCATTTCAAGCTTCTACAAGACCTCTAATGTGCTCAAATGTGACATAACATGTTAGTGCAACTTGACTAGGCCAGAATTATGCCTTGTACCAAAGCATTTCATGGCTTGATTTCACAAACTTCACAAAATTACCATTATGCATAAACATTGGAAACTCTTCATCCAAGTATTGCAGCTGTATTCTATCAATCCAAGGGTCATCAATGATCCAAGCTGAGGAAATCCATGCTCATAAATAACCTCTGTCCCAACCCATGTTGCAAGTACACATAAACTTGACTTTTTGCATTTTCCTCCAATACCAATCACACAGTGCCACACCAACTATCTTGACCAATGGTATGGCTCATACAAACCCTAATGGCTATAAATAAACAAGCATGAAGGCCTGAAACAAGACACAAGTTCAAAATCAAGAAAATCCTCAAAAACATCATGATATTGAATCTCTCAATCTAGCCAGCAAAAACCACAAATTCTTTCACCAATCAACTCCATATAACCTCAGGAACAATTCCCATCCATCACCATAGCCAAAAACACACCACACAAGAAACACAATTTCTGCAACTTCAGTTTCAAAACTCACAAAATAGTCACTTCAAACTCATTTCAAGCATCCCAATAGGCTCAGGAGGTCAAAGGAGGTTGAATTGCATAAGAGGAGGGCCCCGAAAGCTGCATTTTGAAGCTCTTCATCTCAGGTAACTTTCATGAACTTTTTTCCATAAGCTTGATTTTATGTTATAGAATGATTCTACATGCTTCCCTGATCATGCTGATGTGATTAGAATTAAAAATAGGCTAGAAATGACCATTTCATGGTGTTCTGAAATTTTTGACCTAGAACTTGTTTGATTCGATTCAGCTTTATGATGCATGATAAATGTGTTTTGTTTGGTGATTCTTGATGTATGTGGTTAGGAGAGTAATTCTGGGCAGAAAAATTGAGGTTTAGAAGCTTGTATAGGAAGTTGGCAATTTTGGCTGCTGGAGAAGATGACCGGAGCTTCCCTCCGGTCACCTGAAAGTGTTTAGGCTTATTTAGGGTTTAGCTGTCCAGATTGAATCTCCACCCTAGGATCCTGATTAGGATTAGGCACAGACGGCTTAGATGAGCGTGATTTATTTAATTCTGTTTAATTAAATTATAAAAACAATTAATTACCAGATTGAATCCCAGCCCTTGGATCTTGCGCGCTTGTTTTCATTTAAACCTAGGCCATAGATCTTGCGTACGTCAAAGTCACGCTGACTTGGCTTCTGGGCCTTTGATCCCTTCAACTTTTGATCCCAGCCTTCCATTTGAATTACTTTTCAGATTTCTTTTATTTATTTTCTTTTTATTTTGTTTTCTTTTCTAAAAATTACAAAAGATACCAAAAATGATTTTAAAAATCTGAATATTTTTGTCAACACTTCAATTAATTTTCCAGAGCAAAAAATATTTTTATTTTTATTTTTCTCACAAAAAATGCATTTTAAAATAATTTAATTGTATATTTTAATTAATTAAATCCTTTTAATTAATTAAAAATACTCTTAAGTATTTAAAAATCACCAAAAAAATCAGAGAGGTTCTTTTAACATTTAGAACAATTTACAAACTCATCTCACAAATTTATTTTAGGGTTTGATCAAACTTTAACAATTTTCCATGAATTAGGGTTTCCAAATTTCCTATTTTTCAACCCTAACTTCAAAAATTCATTTCTCTCAAACCAAGATGAGTTTGCATTTGGTTCTTTTTACATCTTTTCAAAAATTGCCTCTAGTTTCTAAATATAATTTTGTCATATTTTTATCTTGCATTTTCAAATTGGTTTGCCTTTTTCTTTGAAAAGTGTCCAAAACTCTAGTCAATCTTAGGTAAACCATAACTTGAATTTGGTAAACCTTTAGACCTCCCCCTTTGGATGGTATTCTCATGAGTGCTTAGGGTACCTTTGGATGCAATTTAAATTTTTTATCATGTGATTTTCTTGTGCTTTTGAGTTTGTACATATCTTGTTATTAAACTAACCATTTCAAGTGCATTTCGTAAGTTGTTTAGGATGTGGATGTGCATCCACATCCAACCTCTCCTTATCTCTTTATTATTATGCATCTTACTTGTGCTTGAAGTGAATCTCATTTACTTATGTTCTCTCTTGTTCCTAAGTTACTTAACTTCTTCATGAAGTAAGTAACCTAATCCTTCACTCTTTCTCTCTCCCTCTCTCTCTCTTTTCATCTGCTTCTCTTCCTTGGTGGCCATCTGAAGACTTCTCTTGATGCTTCACAAACCATAGGAACATCCAAGTATGATAACTTAAGGGTTGTACATAGTCCCCCCTAGTTTTTACCTTTTGAGTCTCCTTGAGTCTCTCTCTCTCTCTCATCTCATAATCAAGGCTAAACCATTAAAGTTTTGGGACTCTGAATTAGGGTTATGCATGTATCCTTATCTTAGGATGGAGTGTATAACTTTGATCCTTAGTGATAAACCTTTAAGTTGTTTTCACCTTCAATCAAAAACACCTAATAATCATTAAAGACTTAAGCATGTAACTTGGGCCTTATATTAGGGTTACATCTCTGCCTGGTGGTTCAGAGGGACTAACCCTAGTGTTTAATGGACAAGTCCCCCTCATGCTAAAGTCTTGCAAACATAAAAAACACTTCTTCATCCAACCTTTAATTAAAATCCACTTAATAAAGACTTGTTATATAATGAATTTAGTCCCTAACCCTGGATTAAGTTGAGGTATCTTCCTCATCTTAAGTGTCCTCATCTATCATCCTTCTCTTAGGATGGTGTAATGAGTTCACTAATCCCTGATTATAGATTAAACTCATTACTTAATACAAAATAAAAATCCAAAGACACTTAATAATCACAAGTAGGTTAATGATCTTAATCATGCATCATTAGGTTAATTAAGTTGAGATTTTTCATCTCATACTTAAGTGGACTCATTATCCCTAATCAGGGATGATATAATGAGTTTGCAAACCCTTAATTAAGGCTTAAGCTCATTATCTTATGCAAAACATCAAAAACAATAAAAAATTGAAAACACAAAAACAAACAATAAACGTCTCCTCCGGGATTCTTTTCTCATCACACTCTCTCTGAAAACGAGAACTCGCTTCTTCCGTCTAATACAAGACAATTAGCACTCGAGCAAGACGAGTCACACACTTGAGCATAGACAAGCAAGCAGTTCATAACAAAAACACTAAGTCCCTTTGAGTCGAACTATGGTGTTCTAACTTCCTCATTGCACGAGAGGATACGTAGGCATAACTTAAGAATTATCGAACAAAAGTCTCTTTGTCTTCCCCCCTCTGTAACACCCTCTACCCCAAAACATAATATTTAAATAATATCAGAGTAATCAACATAAAGGGTATTACATATCATCATAAATCAACACAACTATGTCATGTCCCGTAACACGGGTTAATCAACATCATAATATCATAAACATTTTACAGCGGAATTTTACTTCATAATTCAAAAACTTCATAATATTAATTTTCACCATCCTTAATTTAACATCATATAAATAGGAAATCATTTATCCAAAATATGCAATTCTAACATCCTAATATGCCATATACATGTGGTACCATTTTCACCATAAGATGGATACATGACCATCAACCCTCCACAAGGGAGCACACCATAAGATGGATACATGACCATCAACCCTCCACAAGGGAGCACACCATAATCATAAAGACACTTCAATCCACACCATGGTATTGAAGCAAATAAATAGGCCAAAGCCCCATCGTGAATGTCATGAAATGCAATGATGCGTTACACCGTAAAATTCATCAAGAAATCAATTGTGCATCATTCATTTCATATCAACACCTCAACATCAATTAATCATATATTTCTATCGTAATAACACGTCAAAAACCTCATTTCATTAGCTACCTCAACTCATCAAGACATAACCAATCATTTCATGTTCAACAAATAATCATCATAAAATCATGCCTTTCATCCCGACAACATATCAACAATACTTCTTTATCAATCATACAACAAAACAACTTATTTGATTCAATGAGACAACCAAACGACTCCCCTCATCAACAACAACAAAACTTTAATTCACAATAACATCATGTTTATAATCATAAAACCATTTTTTAACAACAAATCAAACAACTTCCTTCATCAATAACAACCAATCGTCAACTTACAATAAAATTCTATTTATAATCATAAGACCAACTCAACTTTTTCTAAATATTCATCATTTAAAAATGTATCATTTCACTCATTTTATTTCATTAAATTAAAGTTCATCTCGTTAGCTTTCCGACGCTTCGAACGGGGACCAAAACAGACTTACGGTTCAAAAGATACGGGTTTTTAAACATTTTTCCAAAACTGACTTAGTGTTAACCGGTTAACCATTTCGTTAACCGGTTAACCAGTCTAAATTTCACGTAAAACACTATTTTTCATTGGTTAATCGGTTAACCATTTGGTTAACCGGTTAACCATTTGGTTAACCGGTTAACCATGTTGCAGAAGCTCAAAAACCCCAAAATTCCACTACGGGTTCCATATCAAATCACCCCAAAACCATTCCAAAGCATTAATCAAACACACTAACATCAAGACAACAATTTACATAATAAATTATATGATCCTAACATGTTTTAATCACTCCAATTCATCATAATTTTACTCATGAACTCAACCTAAATCAAAATCTCCAAACTTCACAAAACTCATACAAATCTAATCTACTCATACACCAATTCCTATATAATTACAATAGATTATGAAAACTCCCCATACCTTAGAGAATTTCGCCGCTTTACACTCTTCTCTGGGGTTCTCCATAGCCTCTTGACTCTGAGCTTCTCCTTTCTCTCCCTTTTTCCTTCAGAGCACCTCTTTTCCCAAAACACGATAATGTTAGGAAACTAATCGTATTCTCCTCTTAGGATATATTATCCCAGTTTAGCCTTTTCCCACCTTACCCTCATAATTTCACAAACGAACCATCTTACCCTTTTCTTTAATATATTTTTAATAATAATAATGAAATAGTATAATAAAACACTATTTATCCTTATTATATAAAAATACTCTTATATTCCAAAATAACCAACATAGCATTCATACTTCCACTCATATTATTTTAAATAATAACCAATAATCCGAATAATACTACATGATTATTCTTATTATTAATATTACTAAAATAATTTCACCACCATGCATCGGGTCACATAACCACCAATTGTCAATTCATTCATATATCCTCAAATAAGCAACAAATACTCATAATCAAATTTGGGGTGATACAACTCTCCCCCACTTAAAGAATTTTCGTCCTCGAAAATTTATCCGATTCAACTATTTCAACTACTTAATCCATCCAACTAATCAATTCTCAACTCAGAAAGGCAGTCCCACATATCATACAAACCATAACTCATAGCATCAACGACAATAACAATATGAACATTACACAAGTTATACTCTTGACAATTAGCATCGCAACACAAGATAGTACACAACTCAAGAATTCAATGATTGACACGTTAGAATATCACAACATAGGAACACACAATTCCAACATCAAAATAATCGATTATCGACATCGTCGTCATTTGCAGACAAAGACTACACTGCATCACGCGTTCGTTGCGCACTCTGATTACTCTGCAAAGTTCCAGGACTACCAAGTTTATTTCCAACTTCTTCAATCACCAAACCAACACATCAATAACACCTCTGACTTAACTCTTCTGAATTTCGTTCCAATAGGTATTCTACGCTTGTAGTTACCGAATACTTCCAACTTAGATCCCTAAGATCACAACTTCGAACGTTCAACATAATTACAATCGTGACTACTCCCAAATCTTGGACAATTATTCATATACTTCCATGAATTACCAATTATCATCATCATGACTACAAGTTTACCATCTTATAATAACATGCCTTGCAAAAATCATCTTAACTACACAACATCATTGCACCAACATAAGATACAAGGGCCTAACGAATCTCCATTAGATAACTCATACCCTTTGCTTCCAACTAATTCAACTTACCGAATACTCGATTCTTACTCATACCGACACAACCTTTTATAGATTCTTATCCAAATAGACACAACCAACCAACTATTATCCAACCAAAAATCGCACCTTAATAAACCAACTTATAATTTCACTTCTTATACTTACAACTTAACTATGTCCTACATTCTTGTCAAATCATAGTTTTACATTTCCACCTACTTTCCCTTCTAATCATCCCAAGGAAGCTTCAGGTCTCCAGCTACTTAATTCATCACCAAAACAACATTCAAATCCTTCAGAGTTCAACTATGAATTTTCTTATTACAATTCAATCCAAGCGCAACTTCATACTTCCCTCTTAAATTTCAACTAATACTCTCATATAATAACTTGCGTCAACAAAACAAACAATACTCAAGCACTCGACTTGACTTCAACCAATTCGACATACATACTATATTAGTTGGCATGGCACATCTATCCATCAATTATGATTACGTCTTCTATCAACAATAGATTAAGGGTGATCAGTTCCTCAATTTGTCAATAGTCATTCGGCAATCATAACGGTGACATAAATCATCATTACTCAACACAATAGCGTACTTCAACTTGTGCCCAGAGTCCGTAAGCATAATGCCCCGTCAACTCTCTAAGGCTTACCAATATCTCCTTAGTCTCCTTAATTCCAACTTCATCAACGACATAAAACATCCAAAAATCCAGTACCGATTCCCTTATGTACATTCATAGTACCACACGACTATTGATATTCCACTAACACTTTATTCACTACAACCAGTACCATCCAAGTCGGTTTGCTCCATATACAACGTTCAACCAAGTTAAAATTCTTAACAACATTGATCAAACATCCATCTTCTTCTCAATATTACCATCATCTAACATCAACACTTTAATCGTCCTTATTCGACATAATTCGAATTTCCATGCATTCCCCGATACCCTCATTTCATTATTTAATAACAGTTTCATCTTTACAACTTTTCAGCAATAGACGTTCAACTTCAAACACAATTATCTCATCCGAACATGACTTCATCCAAATTATAATCTTTAACAGCACAATTCAAACACCCTTCTTCCTCTCGACATTACTACAATAGGACATTAGCACTTTTAATCATTCTCATTACATATTTATTCACTCCCGAATACTTATGCCTTCCTTCTAATACCAACATCTTATTATTTTTCCAACATTTTCATCTTTCTAAAATTTCCAGCAACACACGCTCCACTTCGAATGCAATTATCTTCTCCAATACAGACCTCCAAATCACAAAATTATATTCTATCATGAATATAAATTTGTGCAGATTCCAGAACTTCAAGAATCGCTCGAATCCAACTTACGAGTAAAAAGTTATCCTCCTTGCAATGAGGCTGGTCGACCATTCCCGTATGCAGAATTTTCCAAAAATCAGTAGTAGACCCAACTATTAAAATGCACTTATCTCCCTCATTATAAACCTCCTGAATGCAAATCTTATATTCAAACTGTAGGGAATTTTGTAAGCTTTCCAAAAAGTCTAGAACCGCTTCAATCCGAATCACGGTTAAAACGTTATGCCACTTCTCGTGACAGCTGCTCCAAGATTGCAAAAACCAGAATTTTTTTGAGATTAATGAATGTAATTTCCACCTCTCTCCATCTTACTTCCAAGTTCTACCAAAAAAATCTTGCTCTACATCCAACTTCGAAAATTGCTCGACTTTAATCCAACTACACTCAAGGCATATCAATCTACCGACTTGATCCTTCAACTTAATTCATCAACTTGTCCTTTTATTTTGAATAAATCCTTCTTTCATAAACAATCTCCATCCATAAATCCACGCACTTCTCAACCCAACCGATACAAATTCATGAATCCATGCTCTCGCTGGTCCACAACAACATCTCTTGAACAACCTTGCACTCTTATAATCAACATCAACTTTGAACTAACTTCGACATTTCAACAACAGTCTGGGAGTCAAGCTTCTCCCCCACTTAATTCCAACTAACACCTGCAACAATGACTAGAAACTAATAACAAGTACCGACAGTGTTTCACACACATGCCGCGTACTAAGGAATTAACAACACCAGACAACATTGGCCGGACGGACCGACCTGCTCTGATACCACTAATGTAACACCCTCTACCCCAAAACATAATATTTAAATAATATCAGAGTAATCAACATAAAGGGTATTACATATCATCATAAATCAATACAACTATGTCCTGTCCCGTAACACAGGTTAATCAACATCATAATATCATAAACATTTTACAGCGGAATTTTACTTCATAATTCAAAAACTTCATAATATTAATTTTCACCATCCTGGATTTAAAATCATATAAATAGGAAATCATTTATCCAAAATATGCAATTCTAACATCCTGATATGCCATATGCATGTGGTACCATTTTCACCATAAGATGGATACATGACCATCAACCCTCCACAAGGGAGCACACCATAAGATGGATACATGACCATCAACCCTCCACAAGGGAGCACACCATAATCATCGAGACACTTCAATCCACACCATGGGATTGAAGCAAATAAATAGGCCGAAGCCCCATCGTGAATGTCATGAAATGCAATGATGCGTTACACCGTAAAATTCATCAAGAAATCAATTGCACATCATTCATTTCATATCAACACCTCAACATAAATTAATCATATATTTCTATCGTAATAACACGTCAAAAACCTCATTTCA
This sequence comes from Lathyrus aphaca, assembly GCA_963966055.1. Lineage (NCBI taxonomy): Eukaryota > Viridiplantae > Streptophyta > Magnoliopsida > Fabales > Fabaceae > Lathyrus > Lathyrus aphaca. The sequence continues at coordinate 318,715,051 of OZ014519.1, read as the reverse complement.
TTAGCTATCTCAACTCATCAAGACATAACCAATCATTTCATGTTCAACAAATAATCATCATAAAATCATGCCTTTCATCCCGACAACATATCAACAATAATTCTTTATCAATCATACAACAAAACAACTTATTCGATTCAATGAGACAACCAAACGACTCCCCTCATCAACAACAACAAAATGTTAATTCACAATAACATCATATTTATAATCATAAAACCAATTTTTAACAACAAATCAAACAACTTCCTTCATCAATAACAACCAATTGTCAACTTACAATAAAATCCTATTTATAATCATAAGACCAACTCAACTTTTTCTAAATATTAATCATTTAAAAATGTATCATTTCACTCATTTTATTTCATTAAATTAAAGTTCATCTCGTTATCTTTCCGACGCTTCGAACGGGGACCAAAACAGACTTACGGTTCAAAAGATACGGGTTTTTAAACATTTTTCCAAAACTGACTCAGTGTTAACCGGTTAACCATTTCGTTAACCGGTTAACCAGTCTAAATTTCACGTAAAACACTATTTTTCATTGGTTAATCGGTTAACCATTTGGTTAACCGGTTAACCATGTTGCAGAAGCTCAAAAACCCCCAAATTCCACTACGGGTTCCATATCAAATCACCCCAAAACCATTCCAAAGCATTAATCAAATACACTAACATCAAGACAACAATTTACATAATAAATTATATGATCCTAACATGTTTTAATCACTCCAATTCATCATAATTTTACTCATGAACTCAACCTAAATCAAAATCTCCAAACTTCACAAAACTCATACAAATCTAATCTACTCATACACCAATTCCTATATAATTACAATAGATTATGAAAACTCCCCATACCTTAGAGAATTTCGCCGCTTTACACTCTTCTCTGGGGTTTTCCATAGCCTCCTGACTCTGAGCTTCTCCTTTCTCTCCCTTTTTCCTTCAGAGCACCTCTTTTCCCAAAACACGATAATGTTAGGAAACTAATCGTATTCTCCTCTTTGGATATATTATCCCAGTTTAGCCTTTTTCCACCTTACCCTCATAATTTCACAAACGGACCATCTTACCCTTTTCTTTAATATATTTTTAATAATAATAATGAAATAGTATAATAAAACACTATTTATCCTTATTATATAAAAATACTCTTATATTCCAAAATAACCAACATAGCATTCATACTTCCCCTCATATTATTTTAAATAATAACCAATAATCCGAATAATACTACATGATTATTCTTATTATTAATATTACTAAAATAATTTCACCACCATGCATCGGGTCACATAACCACCAATTGTCAATTCATTCATATATCCTCAAATAAGCAACAAATACTCATAATCAAATTTGGGGTGTTACACCCTCTCCTCTTTCTAGTCCTCTTTCCTCAGCTTCAGCTTTGAGCACTCACTTTCTTCTTGCACTGAGACTCTGTATATCCATTCCTCCGTAGCCTTTTGTACACAGTTTAGCACATACACTACCCCCTTTTAAACACAATTAGGTATGCGTGGATCCCGTCAAGTACGACGAACGATCTGGGTGCTAATACCTTCCCAGGTCGTAACCAAAGTTCCCTAGTAGAGTCGCCAAGCTGTCGCTCCCCAGATTTGCGTCCCGATGCAAACACGAACCGTCGGTGATGTTGGAGGTTGAGGTTGAATAGAGTCGCCGGCTAGGAATTTTTATCCCAAAGGAAAGGTAATGCTGCATAAACCTGGAAAGAGTTGGATAAGACGGTTGCGAACCAAAGAGACTGAGTAAGGGTGTTGAGGACAGTCTGACTGGAGCTTCGAGAGAATGGTATTTGCACCTGACTAGAGCCACCATAAGATGTTGGAAGGATTTGGCCGAACCTTTCATCCGGCAATATCAATACAACCTGGATATGGCTCCCAATAGAACTCTTCTAATGGGCATGTCTCAGTCTTCTAGAGAGAGCTTCCGGGATTATGCTCAGAGATGGAGACAGCTTGTTGCTGCTATCCAGCCACCCATGTTAGAAAGGGAGATGGCTGACATGTTCATGAACACATTGCAAGGGACTTATATTGATAGACTTGTTGCCTTCTCCTCTACCAGTTTTGCTGATGTGGTCATAGCTGGTGAGAGAATTGAGAGTCTCTTAAAGATGGGAAAAATCTCCAACAATGGTGCAAGTTCCTCCAGCAACCCCAAAAAGCCCTTTACCGGACCCCGAAGGGCAGGAGAAACAAATGCTATTCATACAAGCAGGGGCAGGCCCCAGTATTCCCACAGATCAGTAGCAGTTGTTACCATCCCAGCTCTAGTTCCATAACAACCATTGTATCCTCAACAACAACAACAACAACATTACCAGCAACAACCATCTCATTTTCCGCAACAAAGAGCCTACAATAACAACAATAGCAACCAACAGCAGCGTCCCTTCCAACAGAGACCATCTCAGGTAAATAGAGTAATTGAACATATCCCTATGCCTTATGCTGCTTTATTGCCACAACTCCTAAAGCTTAACTTAGTTGAGTTAAGGACGTTAGCACCACCAGATTCTCTCAATCTCCCAAATAATTATGATGTCAACGCCAGGTGTGCCTTTCACTCCAATGCACCTGGTCACAATACTGAGAAATGCAGAGCATTACAGATGAAGGTTCAGGATTTGATTGATTCTAAAGCCCTCAATTTTGCACCTCCTCCGAACGTCAACAAAAATCCTATGCTTAATCCTGGTGGGCCAGGATCAATGCCATTGAAGAAGACCAATAATCTACATTAATTGATAATGTTGCACAGATTCAAACACCACTGGCTGCAGTCAAAGTTCAACTTTTAAGATGCCAAGTGTTCCCAGGTTGTGGGGCCTGCTGTGAATTGTGTAAGATAGCTAGTAATGGTTGTGAAAAGCTAAGGATTGGCATAGATGGCCTTATCCAAGATGGGATTTTGAAAATTACTTCAAAAGCTCCTACAACAACTCTTGTCTCCACAACAATGGAATCTCCTGCAACACCAGCAATCCTCCTTTCAACAACTTCTCCTACGACAGCAACAACAATAATTCCTACTGATTCATCAACATCACCAGCAATTACTCCATCGATCATTTCAACAAGTCAAATTTCAACACATGTTTCTTCTACAACATCAGCATCCATTTTACCAAAGGAATCTTCTACAACGCCAGCAAAAATTAATGAAGATGTCTCAACAGTTATAATTTACTATGACCCATCAAATGTTCCTCCCAGCAGCAATTTCCAACAACAAATTGTGGCACCTCCTGCCAGATCTCCGGTCACTATCTACTATGATCCTCACACCATTACAGTACCTTCCTCTGCAGCAATCAGTCCAGTTACCATTACGGTACCTGGGCCTGTTCCTTATGAAAGTAGTAACGCCATACCTTGGCATTATGGCTCTGATCTTTACTGCAACAGAGAGAAAATCACTCTTGATTCATCAAACTCTTCACCACAAATTGACAATGTTGGGGGAGGCGGAGGTTTCACCAGAAGCGGACGCCTCTTTGCCTCGCAAACACAAAGACCTAATGCTGAAGCAGAAGCTGCTGCCAAGACAAAAGGAAAGAGTGTGGTATCTGAAGAGCCATCTGCCAAAGACACTCAGAAGACATCTTTTGAACAAGATGTAGACGAGTTCATGAGAATCATAAAAAGAAGTGATTACAAGGTGGTGGACCAGCTTCACCAAACACCCTCCAAAATCTCCATATTATCACTGTTGATGTGTTCCGAAGCTCACAGGAACGCATTGTTGAAAGTCTTGCACGCAGCATACGTTCCGGAGGAGATTACTGTTAATCAGATAGAAACCGTGGTTGCAAATGTCAATACCAGTCACAGACTGGGCTTTACAAATGCTGATTTAACAACGGAGAGGCGCAACCATAACAAGGCTTTGCATATCACCTTGGAATGCAAGGGTGCTGTTCTATCTCATGTAATAGTGGACACTGGGTCGTCACTCAATGTTCTACCAAAGAAGGCCTTAGTGAAGCTAGAATATGATGGCTTGGCATTGCGCCCGAGTAATTTGGTAGTGAGAGCATTTGATGGCTCTAAAAGATCAGTGCTTGGGGAGATTGATCTGCCTGTGTTGATTGGCCCGCAAACCTTCAAAACTACCTTCTTCGTGATGGACATACAGCCGGCCTACAGCTATCTGTAGGGTAGACCCTGGATCCACGCCGCTGGCGCTGTTACGTCTACCCTTCACCAAAAGTTAAAATTCTAGTGGGAAGGCCAAATCATCACCATCTGTGGGGAGGAGGACATCTTTGTTAGCCAGCTGGCTACATGTAAGTATATAGAAATGGATGGGGAGATCCATGAGACCATGAGTCAGGGGTTTGAGGCCCTTAATATTAATGAAGCATCTGTTGTGTCTGGTACTTCCATCACATCATATCAACAGGCCCGGAAGGTTGTTGAAGAGGGTACCGCTCAAGGCTGGGGCAAGCTGCTGCCAGTTGAGAAGAAAGAAGACCGATTCAGGTTGGGTTACAGACTAACTCGACAAGATCAACCAGAGGCTGCAACGGAGCCCAAGTTTTTCAGCGGGGGGATGCTCACCCCGGATGCTGTGAATAGTTTGGAAGATGAGTCAGAAGAAGAGCGCAACCTGGAAAACTGGATACGTCCAAGGATCCCGGGGAACCATGTCTCAAACTGGTCTTCCCAGGAAATTATAAGAGTTACTCCGGGAGAGTAATTATTATTTCCTGTCTTTAAGCATGCATCAGGTCTTGCATCTTGCCCAAGATGTCAGGGCTCATTTTGTAATCGCACCATCTTGTATTTTGTGCAAACGATCAATTAATGAATATCAGGACATCTTTTGCAAATGAGTCTTTTTCTTTTTCCGTTCATTGTTTTTCATTTTTTATTTTTTGTACAAAAATAAAATGGCAATGTTTTTCAAAATAATAACTTCATTTTTCACTTTTTCTAAGCAAGATAAAATTGATCACTAAAATGAACAAATTTAAACCCTTGCAGAGAGTGCCCTCCAGACTGCATCGACAACAACACCGTTATGGCTTCGTATGACTTTGACAATCCGATTAATCAAGCCGATGAAGGGGTTGAAGAAGATTATGAGCTACCTGAAGAACTAGCCAGGTTGTTGAGACAAGAGGAGAAGGTCATCACTCCTCATCAGGAGGAGGTTGAAACGGTTAATCTTGGTACGGAAGAAGACTTGAAAGAAGTGAAAATCGGGGCCCGTCTGCAAGATTCAGTGAAAGATTCGGGAGTATGCGGATGTTTTTGCTTGGTCTTATCAGGATATGCCACGGTTGGACACCGACATTGTTATGCACAAGCTACCTCTAAAAGAAGACTGTCCTCCAGTGAAACAGAAGTTGCGCCGTACTCACCCGGATATGGCAATGAAGATAAAAGAGGAGGTACAAAAACAGTGGGACGCCGGTTTCCTTGCTGTAACAAGTTACCCACCGTGGGTTGCTAACATTGTACTTGTGCCTAAGAAAGATGGCAAAGTAAGGATGTGTGTGGATTACCGGGATCTGAACAGAGCCAGCCCGAAAGATGACTTCCCATTACCTCACATTGATGTATTGGTCGACAATACGGCTCAGTTCTCGGTGTTTTCCTTCATGGATGGATTTTCAGGATATAATCAGATCAAGATGTCACCTGAATACATGGAGAAGACAACTTGTATCACACCCTAGGGCACATTCTGTTATAAGGTAATGTCGTTCGGACTGAAGAATGCTGGTGCCACTTATCAACGGGCTATGGTAACATTATTCCATGACATGATCCACAAAGAAATTGAGTGTTATGTGGATGACATGATTTCCAAGTCCCTCACAGAAGAAGACCATCTGGTAAATCTGTTCAAGCTGTTCAAGCGTCTGAGGAAGTATCAGCTGAAGCGAAACCCCAACAAATTCACATTCGGGGTGCGATCCGGTAAGCTGCTGGGATTTATTGTAAGTGAGAAAGGGATTGAAGTTGACCCTGATAAAGTCAAAGCCATCCAAGAGATGCCTGCACCAAAAACTGAAAAAGAAGTTCGGGGGTTCCTAGGTAGATTGAACTACATTTCGCGGTTCATATCTCACCTTACTGCAACCTGTGAGCCCTTATTCAAGTTGCTAAGAAAAGAGCAAACGGTCAGGTGGAATGAAGACTCCCAGAGGGCTTTTGACAAAATCAAGGAATACTTACAAGAGCCTCTGATCCTTATGCCTCCCGTTGAAGGAAGACCTCTAATCATGTACTTAACAGTATTAGAAGAGTCAATGGGGTGTGTGCTGGGTCAGCATGACGAGTCTGGTCGAAAAGAGTATGCAATATACTACCTAAGCAAAACGTTTACCGACCCTGAACAACGTTATTCACTGCTCGATAAAACTTGTTGTGCTTTAGCGTGGGCTGCTAGCCGACTAAGGCAGTATATGTTGACCCACACCACTTTATTGATCTCAAAAATGGACCCAGTCAAGTACATATTTGAGAAGCCAGCACTTACCGGACGGGTTTCAAGATGGCAAATGATTCTCACAGAATATGACATCCAATATACATCTCAGAAAGCCATCAAGGGCAGTGTGTTGTCTGATTATCTAGCTAAGCAACCAATTGATGATTACCAGCCTATGAGATTTGACTTTCCTGATGAAGACATCATGTTCATAAGAGCAAAAGATCATGAAGAGCCTATTCATACTAAAGGGCCTGACCCAGCAGAAGAATGGACAATGATGTTTGACGGGGCTGTTAATATGAATGGTCGTGGTGTTGGTGCAGTACTCATTACACCTAAGGGAGTTCACATGCCTTTCTCGGCAAAACTCACCTTTAACTGCACTAACAATGAAGCTGAATACGAAGCCTTCATTATGGGTCTTGAGAAAGCCATTGACCTCAGGATCAAGACGTTGACTGTATTCGGAGATTCAGCTCTGGTAATCAATCAAACCAACGGCAAATGGTACACTCACCAAGAGCATTTGATACCTTACCGGGAGTATACAAGGAAATTACTCACATTCTTCACGATAGTCAAGCTTGAGTATATCCCTCGAGATGAAAATCAGTTTGCAAATGCTCTGGCTACCATTTCTTCCATGATCAAAGTTCAAGCTGCCAACTTTGTACCTCGGATTTCTGTATCTAGACTTGACAGACCAGCATACGTATTCTCAGCAGACCTTGTTAAGGATGATAAGCCTTGGTTCTACGACATCAAATGCTTCTTGGAGGATCAAACATACCCACCTGGGGCATCATCCAATGACAAGAAGACATTAAGAAGGGTAGCTGGTAGTTTCTTCCTGAATGCTGATGGTTCCTTGTACAAGAGAAACTTTGATATGGTACTTCTCAGATATGTGGATAAGACAGAAGCAAACTTGTTAATGCACGAGGTACATGAAGGGTCTTTTGGTACCCATGCTGGAGGGCATGAAATGGCTAAGAAGTTGTTAAGATTAGGCTATTACTGGATCACAATGGATGCAGACTGTTGTGCTTATGCCAGGAAATGCCATAAATGCCAGATTTATGCGGATAAAGTGCATGTGCCTCCAAATCCTTTGAACGTGATGTCTTCGCCTTGGCCCTTTGCCATGTGGGGCATTGACATGATTGGCAAGATTGAACCGACTGCTTCAAATGGCCACAGATTCATTTTGGTAGCCATTGACTATTTTACCAAGTGGGTTGAAGCAGCTTCGTATGCCAATGTCACCAGGCAAGTGGTAGCCCGATTCCTGAAGAGAGACATCATCTGCCAATATGGAGTGCCCGAGCGAATCATTACTGATAATGGTTCCAACTTGAACAATAAAATGATGGCAGAACTGTGTCGGGACTTCAAGATCCAACACCACAATTCTTCTCCTTACAGGCCAAAGATGAATGGCGCTGTAGAGGCAGCTAACAAGAATATCAAGAAGATTGTGCAGAAGATGGGGGTCACCTACAAAGACTGGCATGAAATGCTACCATTTTCCTTGCATGGGTACCGCACCTCAATCAGAACATCCACTGGGGCAACACCGTATCAGCTTGTGTATGGTATGGAGGCAGTCCTACCTGTCGAAGTTGAATTACCCTCCTTGCGGGTACTAATGGATGTTAAGCTGAATGAAGCAGAATGGGTCCGATCCTGGTACGAACAATTGAGTCTGATCGAAGAGAAAAGACTAGCTGCAATCTGTCATGGGCAGTTATATCAGAAAAGAATGAAGAAAGCCTTCGATCAGAAAGTCAGGCTTCGGGAATACCAAGTAGGAGAACTTGTGCTGAAAAGACTCCTTCCTCCTCATACAGACCACAGGGGCAAGTGGACTCCGAATTACGATGGTCCGTTCATAGTAAAGAAAGTTTTCTCTGGTGGAGCATTGATGCTCAGTACTATGGATGGTGAAGTTTTCCTGTCCCCTGTGAATTCAGATGCAGTTAAAAAATACTTCGCATAAAATGACCCGCTGGACATAAAAACAGAATGTAAGTCCAGGCAAAAATAGGGCATCCCGGCGAGTCAAAAACAGAATAAAAGACTCGGGAAAAAATAAGGAAAAATAAATAAAAAATATACACCCGCTGATTTGAAAAGCCGCATTGGACAGCTCAGGCAAAAATGGGTATCCTGGTGGATTGAAAACCTGAAAGGGCGATCCACGCAAAATAAGTGAATAAACGAACAACTGCATTCTGAATTCGTCTGTATCACTTACAACATGGCAAACTTCGAAGGGTTAAAGCATAGGTCAGAATCAGCCTTCTTTAGAAAGCAGAATGAGAAGAATTTCAAAAGTCATACGGGTCATAGAAAAAGGAAGCATTGAAGCATCGTCAACATTGCCAGCACCTTTTGTTTCTCAATTTTGTAACAATCTCCTCATTTCAGGGGATCTGTTTCTTTGACTATACTTGCCAATACAGGGCACACAAATTAATAAAATCAGTTTTTCAGTCACACTTTGTCTCGTACATTTTCATCTCATTTACAAAAATGTCTGATGTCCTTGATATAATAGTTTCATAAATACAGATGCGCCTTTTCTAAATCACATGTTTACAGGAAATATATTTGCTCCCAGGAGTGTCTAAACTCCTATGATGGAATCCAGTAAGGGATACTTCGGGATGCTTGTACGTTTCTTTTGTCATAACAGGATTGCAGGTATTCAAAGCGCAATAGGGGGCATAAAAACTTCTCCCCAGTAGGATACCAAATCATTATTTACTCAGCACATCTTCCAAATAGCACCAGAAGATGCTCATTTCCCCAGCTAAGTTCATCGTCCTCAGTAGGATCCCCACAGAAATCACTAGGAAGGTCGATCAGCGATCGTTCCTCCAAAGCCAAGTGCAAAGACAGGGAACCATCTCCTCGCAGAGCTCCAGCCTCTATCCGGAAGAGCAATGTCTGAGGATCTCACAACAAAGTAATGAAAGCTCTCTCATCCCCAGCTGGGCTCCTCATTACTAAGATAGGTCTATTAGTGACCTACTCCTCCCAAGCAGAGCTATACATCAGATCTACCAATGATCTCATCCCCAGTTGGGATATCCTTTCAAGAAGATCAATCGGAGATCTCCACAAGCAGCGGGATCCGAATCCCGGATCGGTATCTTTGCATAATCATAGCATTCGCATCATATTTTCCCCCCAGAGCGTAGCATTCCGTTTAAATACGGAGCATTACGGCAAAAATCAAACATATTGCATAATCACAAGCCATTTTTTGAATCAGCCACCTGTGAATACCTACATTTCATCAGCAATATATACAGAATACCTCTCAAGTTCCCCGGCAGAATGCCAAAGCATCTTCTTTGCATTCCTCAGATACAGATACATGCTCCTTTTTAGCACTCGTCCGTGTCATCTTTCCCCAGGAAGTCGCCATAATGTTTTCTACAAGCAGATACTTATACATAACAGATATCTCTCAACACTCGTCTGTGTCATATCCCCAGCAGAAAGCCAAAGCATCCCCTTTGCACTCATAAATACATCCCCTTTTCGACACTCGTCCATGTCATATCATTCCCCTGCATATGTAAACCACAAACCAATATCTATACACTCCTTTGACACTCGTCTGTGTCACCTTTCCCCAGCATGGTTACCTAAACACTTATTGTAAATTAAATACTTGTTTATAATACACTTCTTTCGACATTCGTCCGTGTCATCCTATCCCCACAAATCACCAAAATACCTTTCACACTCATAAGTTCATAATTTACACACTTCCTTTTATGATACTCGTCCGTGTCACACTCTCCTCAGCAAGTTGAACACTCGTTTGTGTCTCGCTCATGCTTACTCATACAGATACCCGTCCGTATCTTGTATACACCACTTATTTCCCCTCAGATTCAACACTCGTCCGTGTTCTTTGTTAACCAGTTGGTACTCGTTTGTATCATCATCTCTGAACATGCGTTAGCGTTTGTTTCTACTGATACTCGTCTGTATCGTAGTTTTAAGGATGCTCGTCCGCATCTTTCATCTATACATAGTGTCAAACACTTATGCCTTTCATCTCTTGAATGTAGACACTCGTCCGTGCCTACCATTCCCCATAAGAGTCCCCAGCAAATCCTTAGCAAAGCTTCTTTTCTATCTGACATTCGTCCTATGTCGTGATACTTTCGGCAGCCGTACCCTGCCAGGTGATCGTCCTTCACCTTTTGATGATCGTCCTTCATCATTCCCCCAGCGGAGTATCCCTTATTGGAACCCTCTCCTATCCGACATCCGTCCTATGTCGTGATATTTTAGCAGCCGTCCCCTGCTAGGTGATCTTCCTTCACCTCTTGATGATCGTCCTTCATCATTATCCGATGGTCATCCCCATCGTTGATCTTGTTATCTGACATTCGTCCTATGTCATGATAAACCCCGAGAGCAGCCGTACCCTGCTAGGTGATCGTACTTCACCTCTTGATGATCGTCCTTCATCATGCTTATCCGATGGTCGTCCCTATCGTCGACCTTTTCTATCCGACATTCGTCCTATGTCGTGATATCTTCGGCATCCCTACCCTGCTAGGTGATCTTCCTTTACCTTTGGATGACTGTCCCTCATCCTTATCCCCAATAGAGCAGCCATCCCCTGCTAGGTGATCGTCCTTCACCTTTGAGGACTGTACCTCGTCATTTATCTCATTTATTTCACAAACCTGATGGTCATCCCCATCATTGTCTTTACCTCAATCCCCAGAGAACCTTTTTACTTTGCTTGATGGCCGTCCCCATCATAATCTCTTTATTTCCCCAGCATGTCGGTCGTCCCCGTCATTGCTTTATCCCCAGCAGTCGTCCTCTGCTCGACGGTCGTCCTCCGTCGCCCGCACTTTTTAATCATACTTTACTTCCTTTCACAATCTATATCCCTTTTCTTCTTCATTCAGTGAGTGCAAATTTTGGACTGTCTTTGGTATTCAACCACAAGTTATCTTGTTTGCCTGTTAAGCCCGATGCTTACATCATGCACAGCTAACTCATGCTTGAATAGGGGCAGCTGTAAACACCCCAAATTTTCCCTCACTAAGTTCACACCATGGCTTTTGATCTTTCATATTTACATTAGTTCAAACATATCATCTCATATTGCATTTTTTGCTTCACTGCATTGGTTCTAAGTCATCTGCATCTAGGGTTTGTGATCTGAGCAATCCCTGAGCCATCTGAGCAACTCCAAAGGTCTTCAATCATTCCAAGATGGTCCATGTATGTTAAAATATCATATTATATCCTCCCAAGATCAAGGAAGTCAGGAAATCACAAGAACTGAGAAAGGCATGGAAGCAGAGCCAAGCTTAACTACACAGATGACCTAAAATCAGGGTTTTGGTTTTAGAGGCCATAACTCCAAATTTTTTGGTCATTCTTGTTTCTATTGGTCTCTATATGATATAAGGATCATACATACCAATTTTCATGAAGAAATTTAATGGGGAAGGCATTTGATCATTAGATGACTTCTTGAGCAAGTCAGTGCAAAATCAGGGCATCTGAGGCCCCCCATCATCCAACCAAAGGGTCTTCTCCATCATTTTGGGTGTATATGATATTTATTTGATCTTATAAGAGTTTATAAGTTCACAAAATTGAAGAATTTCAAGCCATTTGCAAATTTGCCATTTTGGGAAAGTGACTTGTAATGCAAAATTGCCATTTTGGGAAAGTTTTTCAACCTCCTCTTTCTTAATCAAAAATGCTTCAAATGAAAAATTCTTGGTCATGAAAGTTGTAGATTGAATCATTCCCTTTTCAAAAAGTACAAGAACTTGATCTAATTCATCATAGAACTCAAGTTATGGCCTTGCAAAGTTGGGAAAAATCACTAAATTTCACTTATGCACCAAAGAGGGAAACTTGCAAAAACTATTGTCAAGGCAAAATGTGACCTCTAATTGACTTCTAACCATTACAAAAACATGATACATGACCTATAATTCATAATTTCCCAAGGAATCACTCATTTTCATGCCTTGATCATCAAGTATTTCAAAAAGGGCCAAAACCTTCACAAATTGCAAAATGCCCCAAATCTTGACATCCACTTGTGCCAGCTCCTCAAATTAGTTTCCATGGACCTCCCTAAAGCCAGCTGACTCGAGCCATTCCTCACAACCAGCCTGCAATTTGAGCCATACCAATCAAACTGCTCCACAACAACTCTCTGACCTATCAAGGATTGATACATGGACCAAAAGCAACTTAACACACACAACAAGCAAGGCTGAATCCTCCCACAACTCAGCATACACCAAAACTCCATTTTATGCATTTTTTTCTTTGAAACGCAGCACTCAAGCCACAAACCTTCAAACAAATTTCATAGAACAACTCACCATGAACCTCTGATCATTTCCCACCCTTCATCTTTCCCTAAACACAGCCACATCAAAAATACGATTTTCACCTCTCTTGACCTGAGCTTCAGCAAACTTCACATAGAGGCCATATAAACTCCAACCAAGCATTGCAAACTCTTCAGGGGGATCATTGGAGGTGATTTGAAGCAAAGAACTGGTCAGAAAGCTCCAAAGGTGAAAGCTCCAGTTCAGGTATCACCAAGAACATTTTTTCCAGAAATTGCTTTTTATGCCATAGAAATGTTGCTTATGCTTCACTGATCACTCTGGTGCTTTTACTTTTTGAAATGGTTGAGAAATAAGCCTGTATCGAAGCTCTGAAACTTTTCCAGTTTTTATGTTTTGATCCATATCTTGAGATGTAGGTTGTAGAAATTTGTTTTGATGCTTGATTCGTGTTCAGGGTAGTTAGGAAATGTGATCTGGAGTTTTAGAGCTTTTGATTTTGCCTAGAGAAGAAGATTAGGTTTTGTGCTCGCTGGAGAAGATGACCGGAACAGGAACCACTGTTCCGGTCATCTGAAAGTGATTAGATTAGGGTTAGGGTTAGGCTGAGTTTGAATGTAGGCCCTTGGATTCAGTTTCCCGCGCGCCATGGACGGTCCAGATCATGTGTTTATGCCCTAATCTCAATTAATTAGATTTAATTAGGATTAAGAAAATTCAAATTGCCAGGTTTGATCCCAGCCCTCCAAACACGCTTCAGTCAACTCCCGCGCGTTTCATTTTAATCTCAGCCTCAGGATCCTCATACTTTTCCATTTAATTTGTTTTATTTCATTTTACTTCTATTTAATTTCTACGAATTTTTAAAAATAGTAAAAAAAGGTCCAAAAATTCTGAAAATTTTTATTCAAGCTTTTATTAATTTTCAGAACCCAAAAATATTTTTATTTTCATTTTTTGCATTAAAAATTATTTTTAAATCATTTAAATGATTATTTTTAATTAGTTAATGAGAATTAATTAATTAAAAATACATTTAGGTATTTAAAAATCCCAAAAAAAATTCAGAGAGCATTTTTAAACATTTAGAAACATTTACAAACTCACAACACAAATTTCTTTTTGGTTTTGATCATACTTTGACAATTTACATTTGAATTAGGGTTCTTTAATTTGAATATTTTTAACCCTAACTTCAAAAATTCATAACTTTTGATCCAAGTTGATTTTGTGAATGGTTCTTTTTGCATTGTGTTATGCATCCTTTCAAGCATCTAAAATCATTTTTGTTTCATTTTTATAATGCATTTTCAATTTGTTTGGCATTTTCCCTTTAGGATCACCTTTAAAACCCTAGAAATTTAGGAAAATCATAAGTCCTTTAGGGTTTAGCCTCTGACTTTTCCCTTTGGGAAGTGAACTTGTATAGGTTTAGGGTCCCATTGGTTCCATTTTCAATTTTTTATCTTACCATTTACTTCTGATTTTGAATTTTGCATCTCATGTTGTACACAAACCCTAATTTGCATCTTCATTTGCATCCATCTTACCTAAGCTTGCATACATGAACTTTCCATGACATTTTGTGCATCCACATGACATATAAGACATCTTAGGACATATTAGAATCATGTTTGATCATTGCATCATTCATTTTCCATGTTTTGCATCCATTTCATTCCATGTGCATTCATGAACTTTCATGCCTCCTTTCATGTTTCATCTGCATCTTCATTGCTTGTATGATCATCCCCATCTCATGACATACATTTGCATCATCTCTTAGCATCATTTACATCTTGATTATGCTTCTGACTTTGGTTTTCATCTTTGCATTCCATCTCATTTTCATTTCATTTCTTTTTGCTAACTTTTCTGGTGGTAAGTGTTTGAAAAGTGAATTTGCCTTCACTTCTCATAATCTTTTCTCATCTCTCTTATGCATCCATTGCTGCATTTTACTTGTGGATTAGAGTGAGCTTGCTCATTCATGCTCCTTCTCCTCTTTCTCTCTTCAAGCAACTTATCTTCTTAAGTGAAGTAAGTTGACTTGCTTCTTCTGCTTCTCTTCCATCCAGTTTCTTCCATGGTGGCTTTTCCCTTGAATATCTTCTTGCAAGCCTCATAAACCCTAGAAACACCCAAGCATGATCAAAATTAGGGTTTGATTAGTCCCCCATTAGTTTTACCTTTGTGTCATCTTTAAGTCTTCTCTTCTCATCTCTTAACCAAGGACTAAACCTTAAAGGTTTTAAGGCTTTGTGATTAAGGTTATGCCTGTATCCTTCTATTAGGATGGAGTGTATAACTTTAATCCTAAGTGTTAAAACCTTAATGTGTTTAAATCCTTTAATCAATACATCTAATAAATCACTAAGACATCAAGCTTGTAACTTGGGCCTTGCATTAGGGTTCTAAGTCTTCCTTAATTGGTTAAGAAGGACTAACCCTAGTGTTAATGGACAAGTCCCCCTCAAGTTGTCATACAAACCCCAAAATCCACTTCTTAATCTTACCATTAACTAAAATCCACTTAAATAAAGGCTTTGTTTTGTCATGAGGTTAATCCCTAATCATGGATTAAGTTGAGGAGCTTTCCTCAGCTTAAATGTTCTCATCTATTATCCTTCTATTAGGATGGTGTAATGGGTTCATTAAATCCCTGATTATGGCTTAAACTCATTACTTAACACAAAACAAAAATTCCAAAAAAAAACATCTAAATACATGCAAGTAGGTTAATGATCTTAATCCTACATCATGGTGATTAAGTGTGAGGTGTTTACTTCATGCTTAAGGTATTCTCATTACCCCTAATCAGAGGGAAGATGTGATGAGTTTACTAACCCTTGGTTTAGGCTTAAGCTCATTTTCTTATGACAAACTCAAAAAGCAATAAAAGATTAAAAATACCAAAAACAAACAATAATCGTCTCCTCCGGGATTCTTTTCTCATTATCTTCACTCACAAACGAGAACTCGCTTCTTCCGTCTAATGCAAGACAGTTAGCACCTGAGCCAGACGAGTCATACACTTGAGCATAAACAAGCAAGCAGTTCATCAGTTAATTTATCTTTCAGTCTCTTTGAGTCGAACTACGGTGTTCTGGCTTCCTCATTGCACGAGAGGATACGTAGGCATAACTTAACAGTTATCGAACAAAAGTCTCTGTATATTCCCCCCTCTTCCAGCATTATCCTTTAAGCCTCATAGTCTTGAGCATTTCACTCTTGTCCTTGCACTGACACTTCTCTTACTCCCTTCACATTTCTTTGCACTGACACTTGCATTCTTTTCCAGATTTTGCACACAAACAGCACTGACATTACCCTTTTAAGCACAAATCTTTTAAGCGTGGATCCCGTCGAGTACGACGGACAATCTGGGTGCTAATACCTTCCCAGGTTGTAACCAACCCCCTTTCTCAGTTTCTATGGTTCTCAACCATCTTATCCATCTTTTCTTAGGTTTATGCAGCATTAACTTTCCTTCGGGATAAAAATGCCTAGCTGGTGACTCTATTCATTCTTCTCTTTCGCCGACCGTTCGCGCTTGTACCGGGATGCAAATCTTCGGGAGCGACACCTAGTTGTCAGAGCTTTTGATGGTTCTAAGAGATCGGTTCTCAGAGAAATTGAGCTGCCTGTGGTAATTGGCCCACAAGTTTTCAAAACTATCTTCTACATGATGGACATACAGCCTACCTACAGCTGTTTGTTGGGAGACCCTGGATTCATGCCGCTGGCGCAGTAACATCGGCCCTTCACCAGAAGTTAAAATATGAGTGGGAAGGACAAATTATCACCATTTGTGGAGCAGAAAACATCTTTGTCAGTCACCTGGCTACATACAAATACATAGAGATGGATGGGGAGATCCATGAAACCATGAGTCAGGGTTTTGAAGCTTTGAACATCAACGAAGCTACAACTGAGGTGTTTGCTTCATCCCAAGAGGAAAGGATGGGCACCTCAATTGCTTCCTACAAACAGGCTCGGAAGGTTGTGGAAGAAGGGAATGCCTGAGGCTAGGGCAAGCTGCTGAAGGTCCAGATGAAAGAAGACAAATTCGGTTTGGGCTACAGACCATCCCGACAAGTTCCAGAGGAGGCTGCTGAAGCTCCCAAGTTCATAAGTGGGAATGCTGACCCCGGATGTTGTCAACACTTTGGAAGACGAGGCTGAGAGCGACTACAACCTGGAAAGCTGGATTCGTCCAAGAGTCTCGGGCCAACAAGTCCTCAACTGGTCTTCCTAGGAAATTATAAGGGTTACTACTGCAAAGTAATTATTATTTCCTGTTTTAAGCATGCATCAAAGTCATGCCTCTTGCCCAAGATGTCGGGACTCATTTTGTAATAGGGCCATATGTATTTTGTGTAAATTGAATATTAATGAACAATGGACATCTTTTTGCAAACAGTCATTTTTGCTCACTGTCTTTTCATTTTTGTTATTTTCGCACAAAACAATAAATGGCAATGTTTTTCTCAATAATAATTTCATTCACTTTTTTCCAAATAAGATAAATTCAATCACTAAAATGAACCAAATTTCAACCCTTGCAGAGATAGCCCTCCAGATTGCACCGACAACGACACTGATATGCCCTCGTATGACTTCGACAATCCGATTAATCAAGCAGATGAAGGGGTTGAAGAAGACTACGATTTACCTGAAGAGCTAGCCAGGTTATTGAGACAAGAGGAAAAGTTGATTTCTCCTCATCAGGAGGAGGTTGAGACTATCAATCTTGGTACCGAGGAATATGTGAAAGAGGCGAAGATTGGGGCCAGTCTACAAGCTCCAGTAAAAGAACAACTTATCAGTATGTTGCGAGAATATGTCGATGTATTCGCTTGGTCCTATCAGGATATGTCGGGTTTGGATACAGATATTGTCATGCACAAGCTGCCATTAAAAGAGGATTGTCCGCCAGTTAAACAGAAGTTGCGTCGTACTCGCCCAGATATGGCCATGAAAATCAAAGAAGAAGTACAAAAGTAGTGGGACACCGGTTTTCTTGCTGTAACTAGTTACCCGTCATGGGTCGCAAACATTGTACCCGTACCTAAGAAGGATGGAAAGGTGCGTATGTGTGTTGATTATCAGGATCTGAATAGAGCAAGCCTGAAAGATGACTTCCCATTACCTCACATTGATGTATTGGTAGACAACACAGCTCAATTCTCAGTATTTTCCTTCAGGCACGGATTTTCTAGATACAATCAGATCAAGATATCACCTGAAGACATGGAGAAGACAACCTTCATCACACCATGGGGCACGTTCTGCTGCAAAGTAATGTCGTTTGGTCTGAAGAACGCCGATGCAACATATCAACGGGCTATGGTAACATTATTCCACGATATGATCCATAAAGAAATCGTGTGTTACGTACATGACATGATTGCCAAGTCCCTCACAGAAGAAGACCATTTGATAAACCTGTTGAAGTTGTTCAAGCGTGTGAGGAAGTATCAGTTAAGGATGAACCCCAACAAATGCACATTCGGGGTACGTTCTGGTAAGCTGATGGGTTTTATTGTAAGCAGAAAAAGAATTGAGGTTGATCCCGACAAAGTCAAAGCAATTCAGGAAATGCCTGCACTTGAGGGTTCTTAGGTAGATTGAACTACATTTCAAGGTTCATATGTCACCTCACTGCAACCTGCGAGCCCTTGTTCAAACTTCTAAGAAAGGAACAAATAGACAGGTGGAACGATGATTGTCAAAGAGCTTTTGACAAGATCAAAGAGTATTTGCAAATACCTTCAATTCTCATGCCTCCAGTTGAAGGAAGACCTCTAATAATGTACCTGACAGTATTAGATGAATCGATGGGGTGTGTGTTGGGCCAACATGACGAGTCTGGTTGAAAAGAGTATGCAATATACTACCTAAGCAAAAAGTTTACCGACTGTGAACAAAGTTATTCACTGCTCGAGAAAACTTGTTGTGCTTTAGCAGGGGCTGCTCGCCGACTAAGACAGTATATGTTGACTCATACTACCTTGTTGATCTCAAAGATGGACCCCATCAAGTACATATTTGAGAATCCAGCACTTACCAGAAGGATTACAAGGTGGCAAATGATTCTAACAGAATATGATATCCAGTACACCTCTCAAAAAGCCATCAAGGGCAGTTTATTGTCTGACTATCTGGATGAGCAACCCATTGATGACTACCAGCCTATGAGATTTGATTTTTGTAGATGTTTAAGAATTGGCAGAATTTTTGACCAAACAAGAAATGTTAAATTCAGTTCAGAATGTCCTATCAGATGTTGGGACATTATCAAACAGAGTATGTGAATTTATTTCAGGATGTCTCATCAGATGTTGGGACATTGTGTGAATAAATTAAGTTCAGTTTTTCAGGATGTCCCAATAGATGTTGAGACATCTCAGACCTGCTACCAGAATTAATTATTGATTAACAGATCAGAGATATTTAAGGAGAACTATCTGGAATTAATTAATGCTGGATAAAAACAGAACAAGGCGCATCTGTAGGGAGTTTTAAATTGAAGATTCAGATTAAAACAGAAGACCTAATGCACCTAGAATATAGGAGGTAACAAACCCTAAATTCAAGGTGACAGTTGCTGCACATTAGGGCTGGATCATTCTACAGAAAGCCCAAAATTCAGATTCCTATTTAAACAACAGAAACTCATAGAATTGAGTACGAATTTCAGAAGACTAAATAGGGTGTCTAGTGTTTTAATAGCAGGTTGTTTTTATGTACCACTTTATGAGCTTTTAAGCAAAAGTGCATTTGTGACTTGATTGAAACTGTGAAGTAAGATCAAGCTGTTTTTTGTTTGAAGTGTGACTTCAATTTAATTAAACTTGTAAACAAAATCACTGTGTGATTGAGGGGGAGTGAGTAGGGTACTCTTATCTAAGTGAGTCTTAGGTAGAAATTGCATTGGGTAAGTATTAAGTGATAGATTAAACAGGGTGGTTTAAGTCTAGAATTAATATTACTAATAGTGGATTTCCTCCTGGCTTGGTAGCCTCCAGATGTAGGTGTGGTTATACACTGAACTGGGTTAACAAACTTCTGTGTTGTTTATTTTTCCTGCTGTTTAAGTTTTGGTTAAATGTCCTATTAAGTGTTGGAACATCTCTTAGGACATCTCATTACAGAATTTCAATTGGCATCAGAGCAGGCACCCTGCCTGTTTATACTGGGTGAGATCTAGGGAAAACAAATTCTGTAACATGGACAGAGATATAGGGTCAGTAAATAGACCACCTATACTGGATGGTTCTAATTATGACTACTGGAAGCCAAGAATGATTGCATTCTTAAAGTCTCTTGACAACAGGGCATGGAGAGCAGTAAATGTTGGATGGAAACATCCTGTTCAAAACACCAAAGATGGATCAATAGTTCTGAAACCTGAAGAAGAATGGAGTAAAGAGGAAGAAGATTCAGAACTAGGCAACTCAAAAGCCCTAAATGCTTTATTCAATGGCATTGATAGAAATATTTTCAGACTGGTGCATCATTGTGAGCTGGCCAAAGATGTGTGGGATACCCTCAAGACAACTCATGAAGGAACATCAAAAGTAAAAATGTCAAGACTTCAACTTCTCACCACCAAGTTTGAAAACTTGAGAATGAAGGAAGATGAATCAATTCATGAGTTCTACATGAACATCTTGGATATAGCCAATACTTCTGGAGCCTTGGGAGAAAAGATGACTGATGAAAAGCTTGTAAGGAAGATTCTCAGATCTTTGCCAAAAAGATTTGACATGAAAGTCACAGCAATAGAAGAAGCACAAGACATATGCTCCATGAAAGCTGAAGAACTAATTGGTTCCCTTCAAACTTTTGAGATGGGAATGAATGACACACATGCTAAAAAGAACAAAAGCATTGCCTTGGTTTCAAATGCAGATGAAGAAGAAGATGATGAACTAGCAAATGATAAAAGCTTATCAGAAAACCTTGTATTGATTACAAGACAGTTCAAACAGATTCTCAGAGGTATGGAAGGTAAATCAAATTCCAGTGGAAGATTCACAAACTCTTCTGAAAACAAGAGAACCTATGATGCTAACAGAAGATCAAATCTTGCTGAAAAGACCAGTCAAGAAAAAGGAATCAAGTGCCATGAATGTGAAGGATATGGACACATCAAGAAGGAATGTCCTAACTTCTTAAAAAGACAAAAGAAGGGACTATCTGTAACCTGGTCTGATGAAGACTCAGGAGATTCAGAAGAAGAATCAGCTAAGCACATTGCTGCTTTAGCTGGACTGTGTGAATATGACAGTGATTCCAGCTGTGAAGAGCTTACTTATGCAGATCTTGAGCAAGCCTTCAAGGATCTGTACAAGAGAAGTACTGAAGTATGCAGTGAGGTCATAAAGCTAAAGAAGCAGAATGAAGTACTAGAAGAAGAAAAAGCAAGTGATCAAGTAATCATTGATACCTTAAAAAGTGAAGTAACTCTTCTCAATTCTAAGCTGGAACATATGTCCAAATCTGTTAGAATGATGAACAGCAGCTCAAATACACTGGATGCTATTCTCTGCAATAATAAACATTCAGGGGACAAAAGTGGACTGGGATATAACAGAGATGAAGCAAGCTCTAGCAAAACTACTTCAAAAACTATACAGTCAAACAAGATGTCTCAACAGATGCTCCAACATCAGAACACAAAGACAAACATAATGTTCCAACAGATGTCTCAACATTCTGGAAAGAACAAAATGAAGAAAAAATATCAAAGATGGAGATGTCATCACTGTGGAAGATTTGGGCATATCAAACCTCACTGTTATAAGCTACATGGATATCCAAATCAGATGTGTCAGCAACCTTCCAAGCAGAAAGTAGTAGATACCAAGAAAGTGCTGCATAAAAGTCAGCAATATTCTAAGCAAAAGACAGAAGTAATCAAGAAAGTTTGGAGACCAAAAGCTGATATTCAGACTGATCAAAGCCACATACACAAGAACAAGATCAACAATCAAGCTTGGAGATCAGCTGAACAACACTCAGAGCAAAGGCATCAAAAGAAATCTCAACTCATCTGGTCAAAGAAAAGTACTGCATACATAGCACATACATCATTGAAAGTATCAGCTAAAGAAGACTGGTACTTTGACAGTGGATGCTCAAGACACATGACTGGATTGAAGAATTTGCTAGTAAACTTAAAGCCACATTCATCCAGGTATGTTACCTTTGGAGATGGAGCTAAAGGAGAGATCAAGGGAGTTGGAACCTTGGATTGTCAAGATGTTCCAAGACTAGATGATGTGCTGCTTGTTAAAGGTTTAACTGCTAACCTGATCAGTATAAGTCAGTTATGTGATCAAGGGTACAGTGTAAACTTTACCAAATCTGAATGTATAGTGACTAACAAAGAACAAGAGGTTGTCATGAAAGGAGCCAGATCTAAAGACAACTGTTACATGTGGGAATCCCAAAATCTCAGTCTCACTTCAACCTGTTCTCTAGCTAAAGAAGAAGAAGTGAAACTGTGGCATCAAAGACTAGGTCATCTTCATTTCAGAGGCATAAAGAAGATCATATCTATGGATGCTGTAAGAGGTATTCCTAAACTGAAGATTGATGATGGCAAAATATGTGGTGAATGTCAAATAGGCAAGCAAACCAAGATGTCCCATCCAAAGCTCCAACATCTGACAACTTCCAAAGTTTTGGAATTGTTACATATGGATCTCATGGGACCTATGCAAGTTGAAAGCCTTGGTGGTAAGAGGTATGCATATGTGGTGGTTGATGACTTTTCAAGATATACATGGATAAATTTCATTAAAGAAAAGTCAGATGTCTTTGATGTATTCAAGGAATTATGTCAAAGATTACAAAGGGAAAAATCCAGCTGTGTGATCAGAATTAGAAGTGATCATGGAAAGGAATTTGAGAATCAAAAATTCTTAGATTTCTGCTCTTCAGAAGGAATCAATCATGAATACTCTTCTCCTATCACTCCTCAACAGAATGGGATTGTTGAAAGGAAGAATAGAACCATTCAAGAATCAGCAAGAGCTATGATACATGCTAAAAAGCTACCTCTGTATTTCTGGGCTGAAGCCATGAACACTGCCTGCTATATTCATAACAGAGTTACCTTGAGAAAAGGAACTTTGTCCACAATATATGAAGTCTGGAAGGGCAGAAAACCCACTGTTAAGTATTTTCATATATTTGGAAGTAAATGCTATATTCTGGCAGATAGGGAGCAAAGGAGAAAAATGGATCCTAAAAGTGATGAAGGAATTTTCCTTGGATACTCTATAAACAGCAGAGCATATAGAGTATTTAACTACAGAACAAATGTTATCATGGAGTCCATAAATGTGATAATTGATGATGCTCCTACAGATGTCCCAGAAGATGTTGGAACATCTGCTGATATCAAGGTTGAAGCTGAAGAAAAGAATGATCAATATAACTTCACTCAAAATGATACAAGGTCAGAAGATTCAAGCAAACCTCCCTCCATCAGAATACAGAAGGATCATCCCAAAGATTTAATAATTGGTGATCCCAACAGAGGTGTGAGCACTAGATCAAGAGAAGTGATTTCAGGTTCTTGTTTTGTTTCCAAAATAGAACCTAAAAATGTCAAGGAAGCTCTCACTGATGAATACTGGATTTGTGCTATGCAAGAGGAATTAGGTCAATTCACAAGGAATGAAGTGTGGAATCTTGTACCTAGACCTGATGACATAAATGTGATTGGTACAAAATGGGTGTATAAGAACAAGTCAAATGAACAAGGAATTGTTACAAAGAACAAAGCTAGACTTGTGGCTCAAGGATACACTCAAATTGAAGGAGTAGACTTTGATGAAACCTTTGCACCAGTAGCAAGGCTTGAATCAATAAGACTACTGTTGGGAATTGCTTGTATCTTAAAGTTCAAGCTATTTCAAATGGATGTGAAAAGTGCCTTTCTTAATGGTTATCTTAATGAGGAGGTATATGTAGAACAGCCTAAAGGATTTGTTGATCCAAGCTGTCCAAATCATGTATACAAACTCAAGAAAGCACTTTATGGTCTGAAGCAAGCTCCAAGGGCATGGTATGAAAGACTTACCACATTTCTTATCAAGCAAGGATACAGAAAAGGTGGGATTGATAAAACCCTGTTTGTTAAAGATGAAGAAGGTAATGTCATGATTGCACAAATATATGTGGATGACATTGTGTTTGGTGGGATGTCTGATAAGATGGTCAAACATTTTGTCAAGCAGATGGAAGCTGAATTTGAAATGAGTCTAGTAGGTGAATTAACCTATTTTCTTGGTCTGCAAGTTAAGCAAATGGAAGACTCAATGTTCATCTCACAAAGCAAGTACTCCAAGAACATAGTGAAGAAATTTGGAATGGAAAATGCTTCTCATAAAAGAACTCCTGCTCCTACACATTTAAAGCTGACTAAAGATGAGAAGGGTGAGAATGTAGATCATAGTTTATATAGAAGCATGATTGGGAGCTTGTGATACTTGACTGCTAGCAGACCAGACATTGCATTTGCAGTAGGAGTTTGTGCAAGATATCAAGCTGATCCAAAAGTCAGTCATCTCAATCAAGTCAAGAGAATCCTTAAATATGTTAATGGTACTTGTGACTATGGCATAATGTACTTTCATGGTTGCAAACCTATTCTCACTGGCTTCTGTGATGCTGATTGGGCAGGAAGTGCTGATGACAGAAAAAGCACTTCAGGAGGATGCTTCTTTCTAGGAAACAATCTGATTTCTTGGTTCAGTAAGAAACAGAATTGTGTATCTTTATCTACAGCTGAAGCTGAATACATAGCAGCAGGTAGCAGTTGTTCTCAGTTGGTTTGGATGAAGCAGATGCTCACTGAGTACAATGTCCCACAGGATGTCATGACATTGTACTGTGACAACTTAAGTGCAATCAACATATCAAAGAATCCCATTCAACATAGCAGGACAAAGCATATTGATATCAGACATCATTTCATCAGAGATCTTGTAGAAGAGAAGGTGATTTCATTGGATCATGTTGCTACAGATCTGCAATTAGCTGACATCTTTACCAAAGCATTGGATGCTACACAATTTGAGAACTTAAGGGGCAAACTTGGAATCTGTGTATGTGATATCTAGCAGTTAATGAGATGTGCCAACATGTCATATGACATTGCATGGCATAAGTTCCAGATGGCAAAGCTAGTCTGGACTAGATCCTTGGGAATTTCATTCCTAATCATTTGGACTATAACGGCTACTTATTTGGTAATTCCTTATAAGCAGCTATCAAGAGTCTCATCACATCATCACAAGCGAATCACATTAACTAGTAATCCTTCAGAAATCTTAAACCCTAAAGCTGCACATTCATCTTCCTCAACAATGTCTCAAAACCCTAAAACAGCTGAAGAAGTTCTCAACCAGGAAGACGTGGTTCATGTCACTCCTATTTCTATGGTGCCAATGCAATCAACACCATTAGACAAGCTCAGGGGAAATGCCTCTCACACTAAGAAGGCAAGAACACCAAAAAGAGGTAAAGATCAAATCAGAAGCAAAGCTAAAGAAATTCCTTCACATGTTAAATACTCCAAATATGTTGATGATTCCATCAAGGAGATTGTCAACCAAGTTTTCTCTGAACAAAGAGTAGTGAAAGGAATCTCTGTTCCCTTGAACACCATTCCTGCACCTCAAGAAGAACCTGCTCAAGATACAAAGAACACTGCTGCAGAACAAGATGTCCCAACGGATGTTGGAACATATGCAGATGAGAAAGCAAACTCATCTAATGCTGATACTGAACAGACTGAGGACAAGAAAGAGGTCTCAAGTGAAAGTGATAAAGAAGTTTCTATGGAACAGGCTAAAGACTCAAATGAAGATCAATCTTCTACTGATCAACAAGCTGATGAGGAGACTGCTCAATCCCCTCCAATAGTCAATCTGGAACAGGATTCTGATGCAGAGATCATATCATCTGTGAATCCCAGCATTGCCAAAAGGCTAAGGTCCAGGAAAGGAAAGATGCAAGATGAACCTGTCATTCCTGAGAAGAAGAAGGCTAGTCCAAAGAAAGGCAAGGCTAAAGCCACTTTTGGTCCAGCAAAACCATGGAGCAAGGTTCAAACTCAGAAGAGAAAAGCTGCAACACCATCAGATTCAGATGTTGGATCAGATGTCCCAACATCTCCTCCCAAGAAAAGACCAACATCAGCAAGAGCTTCAACTGCTGTTCCAGAAGCTCCATTGGACAACATATCATTTCATCGTGTATCTAGTGTCAACATATGGAAGTATGTGTTCCAAAGAAGGGTTGCCCTGGAAAGAGAACTGAGCAGCAATGCACTTGAGTGCACAGAACTCATTGACCTAATCTCTGCTGCAGGACTATTCAAGACAGTCTCAGAGTTCTCTCCCTGCTATGAACTTCTTGTCAAAGAGTTCATTGTGAATCTTCAGGAGGATTGCTCAAATGGTAAGTCCTCAGAGTTCAGAAAGGTGTTTGTAAGAGGTAAGTGTGTTGAGTTCTCTCCCCAAATCATTAATCAGTATCTAGGAAGGGACACAGATGGACCCAATGAGCTAGGGAAAACAGATAATCAAATCTGTAAGGTGATCACTGCAAATCAGGTCAAAGCTTGGCCTGTGAAGGGAAAGCTCTCTGTGAGCATGCTTACCAGAAAGTATGCCATGCTGAACAGGATTGGTACATCTAATTGGGTGCCTACTAACCACACTTCCTCAATCTCAACTGGTCTAGCCAGATTTATATATGCTGTTGGAACTCAAACCAAAATGGACTATGGAGCTTTCATCTTTGATCAAACCATGAAGCATTCCAGCTCTTCTGCAACAAAGCTGCCAATAGCTTTTCCATCATTGCTGTGTGGTATTGTACTCAATCAATATCCTGGGATTTTAACTGACAAGGATACTGCCTGCAAGAGAGGGAGCCCCCTGGCTTTTCACTACAAGTTATTCCTCAGTCATCATGCTGCAGATGTTGAAGCTCCTTCTGGGACATCTGCTGGTCCCTCCACTGTTAAGAATCCAATCTCCAAGAAAGAATTAATTGCTGAGCTAAAGTGCACCTGCAAAGAGCTTGAAGCTAGAAAGAAGAAGCTGGAGGAAATAATTAAGAGGTTGGAAAGTGAAGAAGATCAGAATGCTGCATCTGGTGAAGACAGTGAAGCTGAAAGTGAAGCTGATAAAGATGAAGACACTGAAGTGGAAGAAGCAACTGAGAGTGATGAATCTGAGTGATCTTTGTATGTGAGGCATTTGTAATGACAGTAATGATTTGTAATTCTGGATAAGAGTTCTTTGGCCCCTAATTTTGTGCCTACCAAGGGGGAGAACAACATCAAATGTAATTGCTGTTTAAATGAATGAAAGATCTGTTTGTTTCTGTCTGAACTGAATCAGTGTGTATTTCTGTTGCAACAAGACTGGACACATATTTGTTTGAGGGGGAGTAATCTCAAATAAGAATCAACAGAAAAGTTATGATATACTCTGATAAAAAGAACTTCTGCTGCACTCTGAAAACCAGAAAAGATGTTAGCCAAAAATTAGCCAAAGGGGGAGTTTGTAGATGTTTAAGAATTGGCAGAATTTTTGACCAAACAAGAAATGTTAAATTCAGTTCAGAATGTCCTATCAGATGTTGGGACATTATCAAACAGAGTATGTGAATTTATTTCAGGATGTCTCATCAGATGTTGGGACATTGTGTGAATAAATTAAGTTCAGTTTTTCAGGATGTCCCAACAGATGTTGAGACATCTCAGACCTGCTACCAGAATTAATTATTGATTAACAGATCAGAGATATTTAAGGAGAACTATCTGGAATTAATTAATGCTGGATAAAAACAGAACAAGGCGCATCTGTAGGGAGTTTTAAATTGAAGATTCAGATTAAAACAGAAGACCTAATGCACCTAGAATATAGGAGGTAACAAACCCTAAATTCAAGGTGACAGTTGCTGCACATTAGGGCTGGATCATTCTACAGAAAGCCCAAAATTCAGATTCCTATTTAAACAACAGAAACTCATAGAATTGAGTACGAATTTCAGAAGACTAAATAGGGTGTCTAGTGTTTTAATAGCAGGTTGTTTTTATGTACCACTTTATGAGCTTTTAAGCAAAAGTGCATTTGTGACTTGATTGAAACTGTGAAGTAAGATCAAGTTGTTTTTTGTTTGAAGTGTGACTTCAATTTAATTAAACTTGTAAACAAAATCACTGTGTGATTGAGGGGGAGTGAGTAGGGTACTCTTATCTAAGTGAGTCTTAGGTAGAAATTGCATTGGGTAAGTATTAAGTGATAGATTAAACAGGGTGGTTTAAGTCTAGAATTAATATTACTAATAGTGGATTTCCTCCTGGCTTGGTAGCCTCCAGATGTAGGTGTGGTTATACACTGAACTGGGTTAACAAACTTCTGTGTTGTTTATTTTTCCTGCTGTTTAAGTTTTGGTTAAATGTCCTATTAAGTGTTGGAACATCTCTTAGGACATCTCATTACAGAATTTCAATTTTCCTGATGAAGAAATCATGTTCTTAAAGTCAAAAGATTGTGAATAGCCTATTCACACCGAAGGGCCTGATCCAGAAGAAGCATGGACTATGATGTTCGATGGGGCAGTTAATTGTAACGGTCGTGGAGTTGGTGCAGTGCTTATTACACCCAAAGGAGTCCATATGCCTTTCTCAGCAAGGCTCACCTTTGCTTGCTCTAACAACGAAGCAGAGTACGAAGCTTGCATCATGGGTCTTGAGGAAGCCATCGACCTCAGGATCAAAACCTTGAATGTATTCGGAGATTCAGCTTTGGTGATCAACCAAACTAATGGCGAGTGGTATACTCATCAAGAGCATCTGGTTCCCTACCGTGACTATACAAGGAGATTGTTGACTTTCTTCACAACAATCAAGCTCGAATACATCCCTCGAGATGAGAATTAGTTTACATACGCTTTGGCCACTTTTTCATCTATGATCAAAGTACATATTGTTAACTATGTACCTCGGATTTTAGTATCCAGACTAGACCGACCAGCGTATGTATTCTCTGTGGACACTGTCATTGACAACAAACCTTGGTTCCACGACATCAAATGCTTCTTGGAAACTCAAACATACCCACCTGGGGCATCGTATAATGATAAGAAAACTTTGAGAAGGCTAGCCGTCAGTTTCTTCCTCAATACTGATGGCTCCTTATACAAGCGGAACTTCGACATGGTCTTGCTCAAATGTGTTGACAAGAAGGAAGTAGGCCTACTAATGCACGAAGTACACGAAGGTTCTTTCGGTACCCATGCCGGATGACATGCAATGGCAAAGAAATTGTTAATATCAGGCTACTACTGGATCACAATGGATGCAGACTGTTGTGCCTATTCCATAAAGTGCCATAAATGCCAGATCTACGGAGACAAAGTGCATGTGCCTCCCAATCCTTTGAATATATTGTCTTTACCCTGGCCCTTTTCTATGTGGGGCATTGATATGATTGGAAAGATCAAACAAACTTCTTCAAATGGTCACAGATTCATCCTGGTAGCCATTGATTACTTCACCAAATGGGTCGAAGCAGCTTCGTATGAAAATGTCACTCGCCAAGTATTAGCCCGTTTTCTGAAAAGGGATATCATTTGTTGGTATGGAGTTCCCGAGCGAATCATTACTGATAAGGGTTCAAAGCTTAACAACAAGATGATGGAAGAACTATGCCGAGACTTCAAAATTCAAAATCACAATTCTTCTCCTTACAGGCCAAAGATGAATGGCGTTGTTGAGGCGGCTAACAAGAATATTAAGAAGATTGTGTAAACGATAGTAATCACATATAAAGACTGGCATGAAATGTTACCATTCGCCTTGCATGGGTACCGAACTTCCATCAGAACATCTACCAGGGCAACACCTTATCAACATGTGTACGGTATGGAAGTTGTTCTACCTGTTGAAGTTGAATTATCCTCCCTGCGGGTAATGATGGATGTAAAACTGGACGAAGCAGAATGGGTCCGATCTCGTTATAACCAACTGAGCTTGATTGAAGAAAAGAGGCTAGCATCTATCTGTCATGGTCAGTTATATTAGAAACAGATGAAGAAAGCCTTCGATCAAAAAGTTAGACCTCGGGTATATCAAGTGGGAGAGCTTGTACTGAAAAGACTCTTTTCTCCTCATACAGACCACAGGGGCAAGTGGACGCCTAACTATAAAGGTCCCTACGTGATAACTAAAGTCTTCTCAGGCGGAGCACTGATGCTCGCAACCATGGATGGCGAAAAGTTCCTGTCTCTTGTGAATTCAGATGCAGTTAAAAAATATTTCGCATAAATGACCCGCTGAACATAAAAATAGAATGTAAGTCCAGGAAAAAATAGGGCATCCCAACGAGTCAAAAACAGAATAAAAGACTCAGGAAAAAATAAGGGAAAAATTCAAAAAAAATGTACACCCGCTGAGTTGAAAAGCCACATCGGACAGCTCCGGCAAAAAAGGGTATCCCGGTGGATTGAAAACCCGAAAAGGCGATCCACGCAAAAATCAGGGAATAAGAGAACAACTGCATTTTGAATTCGTCTGTATCACTCACATAACACGACAAGCTTCGAAAGGACAAAGCGTCGGTCAGAATCAACTTTCTTCAGAAAGCAAGATAAGAATAGCATTTCGGTCATACAGGTCATAGCAAAAGGAATATTGAAGCATCAACTTCACCATTGCCAAATAGGAATTTTATTTTCTCAATTTTATAGCAATCTCCTCATTTTAGGGATAAGCTTCTCCAAATTTACTCGCCTATTCAGGGCACACAAATCAATAAAATATTCATTCACACTTTGTTTTGTACCTTTTTGTTTTGTTTGCAAAATGTCCAAAGTTCGTAATACAACATTTGCATGGAAACATATAAGCCATTTTCAATAAATGCTTATAGGAAATATGTGATCTTAAGCGAACCTAACTCCTATGACGGAATCCGGTTGAGAATACCTCAGGGTACTTGTGTGTTTCTTTTGTTTAACAGGTTGCAGGTACTCAAGATAGACAATCTTTCACATCACGGGGCATATCAGACATTATATCCCCATCCAGACCGGAGGTCACATCATCAGAAGGGCTACTCAATGAAAGCATTTCCCCACAGAGATTTTTATCCCCTCAGAGTATCCCCCACGAAGCTGGCCCTCCGGCAGATTGCTTCCCAGAAGTTCTCTCCTCCCCAAGCAGGATCTCCAAAGCAAGGCCAAAATCACTCTTCCCCAGCGAGTTGTCAGATCTTATCATCCCCAGCATGGGATCCCCACAGAGTTCTTCCCCCAGAGATCTCCAAAAAGATCGTACAGTGATCTTTTCTCCCCACAGATCGCCCAGTGATCCGTTCTCCTAACATATCTCGGATCTTGGATCTCGTTTCTCTCATTTGCATAATCATAGTATTCGCATCATTTCTCCCAAAAAAAGAGCGTAGCATTCTGTCTAATACGAAGCATTACGGAAAAAACAAACATTTGCATAATCATAAGCCAGGTTCGAGCTAGTCACCTGTAAATACCAAAATCACTCCTCCAGCAATACGTAAAAAAAAACTTACCCACTGCAGATAAAAGCCAAAATACCCTTTTGCACTCTCAATACAAATACTTGTACATACTTATACATAATCCTTCTGATACTCGTATGTATCCTACTTATACATAATTCTTTGATACTCGTCTGTATTTTACGCATTCTCTCCAGCAGATTAACACTCGTATGTATTCCTTGTTAAAAACAGCTGGTACTAGTCCGTATCATCACCCCTTAAAAACGCGTCGTCGTTTGTTTCTATCGATACTCGACCGTATCGTGGTCCTAAGGATACTCGTTCGTATCTTTAATCTATACACACCGTCAAAACACTTATATAATTTTGTTTTTAGGGCTTAAACAATCGTCCGTGTTTATCTGTCCCCGGAAGTCGCCAACGAAACAACTTTTGTCCGGCATTCGTCCTATGTCGCGATAAATCCTGAGCAGTCGTCCCCTTCTAGGTGATCTTCCTTCAACTCTTGATGATCGTCCTTCATCATTTATCTTGATGTCCTTCCCTCATCATTTTATCCGATGGCCGTCCCCATCGTCGATCTTTCGATCCGACATTCGTCCTATGTCGTGATCTTTTCAGCAGTTGTACCCTGTTAGGTGATCGTCCTTCACCTCTTGATGATCGTTCCTCATCATTTATTTTGATGACCGTCCCTCATCATTTTATTTGATGGCCGTCCCCATCATCGATCTTTTTATCCAGCATTCATCTTATGTCGAGATAATCTCCAACTGAGCAGCCGTCCCCTGCTAGGTGATCGTCATTCACCTCTTGATGATCGTCCTTCATCATTTATCTTGATGACCGTCCCTCATCATTTTATCCGATGGCCGTCCCCATTGTCGATCTTTCGATCCAACATTCATCCTATGTCGTGATCTTTTCAGCAGATGTACCATGTTAGGTGATCGTCCTTCACCTCTTGATTACTGTCCCTCATCATTTATTTTGATGACTTCCCCTCATCATTCATCTGATGGCCGTCCCCATCGTCGATCTGTTTATCTGATATTCGTCCTATGTTGAGATAATCCCCAACAGAGCAGTCGTATCCTGCTAGGTGATCGTCCTTTACCTTTTGATGACGGTACCTCATCATTCATCCGATGGTCGTCCCCATCGTTGATCTTTCTATCCGACATTCGTCCTATGTCGTGATATTTTCAGCAGTCGTACCCTGCTCAGTGATCGTCTTTCACCTTTTGATGATCGTCCCTCATAATTTACTCAGCCTGACGGTCGTCCCTGTTAGTGCTTTTAAATCCCCAGTAAAGTCACCTTTCTTTACCAAATGTCCGCCCCCGTCGCGGATTCTTTATTCCCCAACATGATGGTCGTCCCCGTCAGTGCGTTTCTCACCGTTTTTATCCCCAGTAGTCATCCTCTTCTCGATGGTCGTTCTCCGTCGCTACCATTTAATATTCAGTCTATGTTGTCTATTACA
The DNA here is from genome assembly GCA_963966055.1 of Lathyrus aphaca. Classification (NCBI taxonomy): domain Eukaryota; kingdom Viridiplantae; phylum Streptophyta; class Magnoliopsida; order Fabales; family Fabaceae; genus Lathyrus; species Lathyrus aphaca. Next base: position 318,682,133 of record OZ014519.1, on the reverse strand, counting down.
ATTTATATCCCTTTTCTTCTTATAATAAAGAGTGCAAATTTTGGATTGTCTTGGTATTCAACCACAAGTTATCTTGTTTGTTTGTTAAGCCAGGCGCTTACATCCTATACAGCTAACTCATGCTTGAATAGGGCAGCTGTAAACACCCCAAATTTCCCTCTCTTTTTCTCACACCTTGGCTTGTGATCTTTCATGTTGCATTGCATAAGCATACCATCTCACACTGCATAGTTGTTTCACTACATAAGATGCATAGTTAGGGTTTGTGATCATATGAATCTTAGAAGTGGTTTGAGCTATCTCAGAGGCCATGAAGCATGCAAAGAGGATCCATGAGTGTCCTATGATCATTTTATACCCCCAAGGGTTCTTGAAAGTCAAAAGATCACCAGAGATTGCAGAGCCACCTAGGCAGGCTCAGAGCTCCTACACAGATGACCTAAAATTAGGGTTTTGGGTTTGAGGCCCTTACACTCAAAATTTTGGCCATTCTTGATTCTATTGGTCTATATATGTTATAAGAAGCATGTGTATCAAATTTGAAGCAAAAATTCCTTGTGGAAGTCATATGATCAAATGGTGACTTATTGTGCAAGAAAGGTCAAAATCAGGGCATCTGAGGCCACCAACAAGGGTTCCAAAAGGGTCATCTTCATCAATTTGAGGTCCTATGATATTTATTTGATCTTAGGAATTCTTGGAAGTTCACAAAATTGAAGAATTATGAGCCATTGCAAAAGTTTCTATTTTTGGGCATGACTTGTAATGAAAACTTTCCATTTTGGGAAAGATCTTCAACCTCTTCTTTCTTGATCAAAAATGTTTCAAATGAATTTTCTTCAAACATGAAAGTTGTAGATTTGATCTTCCCATTTTCAAAAAGTACAAGAACTCATTCGAATCCATCCTAGAACTCAAGTTATGGCCTTGCAAATATGGCAAAAATCAGATAATTTCCAAGTTCATGTCAAAGAGGATTTTTTGCATATTGGCATTTCAAGCTTCTACAAGACCTCTAATGTGCTCAAATGTGACATAACATGTTAGTGCACCTTTCCTAGGCCAAAATCATGCCTTGTACTAAAGCATTCCATGGCTTGAATTCACAAACTTCACAAAATTGCCATTATGAATAAACATTGCAAACTCTTAATCCAAGCATTGCAGCTATATTCTATCAATCCAAGGGCCATCCATGATCCAAGCTGAGGCAATCTATGCTCATAAATCACCTTTGTCCAACCCATGCTGCAAGTACACATAAACATGACTTTTTGCATTTTCCTCCCATACCAATCACACAGTGCCACACCAATTATCCTGACCAATGGTATGGCTCATACAAACCCTAATGGCTATAAATAAACAAGCATGAAAGCCTGAAACAAGACACAAGTTCAGAATAAAGAAAATCCTCAAAAACTTCATGTTATCGAATCTCTCAATCTAGCCAGCAAAAACCACAAATTCTTTCACCAATCAACTCCATATAACCTCAGGAACAATTCCCACCCATCACCATAATCAAAAACACACCACACAAGAAATAAGATTTCTGCAACTTCACTTTCAAAACTCACTAAATAGCCACTGCAAACTCATTTCAAGCATCCCAATAGGCTCAGGAGGTCAAAGGAGGTTGGATTGCACAAGAGGAGGGCCCAAAAAGCTGCATTTTGAAGCTCTTCCTCTTAGGTAACCTTCAAGAACTTTTTTTCTTCAGAAGCTTGATTTTATGTTATAGAATGACTCTACATGCTTCCTTGATCATGCTGATGTGATTAGATTAAAAATAGGCTAGAAATGACCATTTCATGATGTTCTGAAATTTTTGACCTAGAACTTGTTTGATTCGATTCAGCTTTATGATGCATGATAAATGTGTTTTGTTTGTTTATTCTTGATGTATGTGGTTAGGAGAGTAATTCTGGGCAGAAAAATTGAGGTTTAAAAGCTTGTATAGGAAGTTGGCAATTTTGGCTGTCGGAGAAGATGATCGGAGCTTCCCTCCGGTCACCTGAAAGTGTTTAGGCTTAATTAGGGTTTAGATGCCCAGATTGAATCTCCACCCTAGGCACCTGATTAGGGTTAGGCACGGACGGCTTAGATGTGCGTGCTTTAGTTAATTCTGTTTAATTAAATTATAAAAACAATTAATTACCAGATTGAATCTCAGCCCTTGGATCTTGCGTGCATGTTTTCATTTAAACATAGGCCATAGATCTTGCGTACCTCAAAGTCACGCTGACTTGGCTTCTGGACCTTTGATCCCTTCAACTTTTGATCTCAGCTTTCCATTTGAATTACTTTTCAGATTTCTTTTATTTATTTTCTTTTTATTTTGTTTTCTTTTCTAAAAATTACAAAAGATACCAAAAATGATTTTAAAAATCTGAAATTTTTTGTCAACACTTCAATTAATTTTCCAGAGCCAAAAATATTTTTATTTTTATTTTTCTCACAAAAAATGCATTTTTAAATAATTTAATTGTATATTTTAATTAATTAAAACCTTTTATTAATTAAAAATACTTTTAAGTATTTAAAAATCACCAAAAAAATCTAAGAGGTTCTTTTAACATTTAGAACAATTTACAAACTCATCTCACAAATTTATTTTAGGGTTTTATCAAACTTTAACAATTTTCCATGAATTAGGGTTTCCAAATTTCCTATTTTTCAACCCTAACTTCAAAAATTCATTTCTCTCAAACCAAGATGATTTTGCATTTAGTTCTTTTTTTCATCTTTTCCCAAATTGCCTCTAGTTTCTAAATATAATTTTGTCATATTTTTATCTTGCATTTTCCAATTGATTTGCTTTTTCTTTGAAAAGTGTCCAAAACCCTAGTCAATCTTAGGTAAACCATAACTTGAATTTGGTAAGCCTTTAGACCTCCCCCTTTGGATGGTATTCTCATGAGTGCTTAGGGTTCCTTTGGATGCAATTTCAATTTTTTATCATGTGATTTGCTTGTGCTTTTGAGTTTGTACATATCTTGTTATTAAACTAACCATTTCAGGTGCATTTGGTAAGTTATTTAGGATGTGGATGTGCATCCACATCCAACCTCTCCTTATCTCTTTATTCTTATGCATCTTACTTGTGATTGAAGTGAATCTCATTCACTTATGTTCTCTCTTGTTCCTAGGTTACTTAACTTCTTCATGAAGTAAGTAACCTAATCCTTCTCTCTCTCTCTCTCTCTCTCTCTCTCTCTCTCTCTCTCTCTCTCTCTCTCTCTCTCTCTCTTTCATCTGCTTATCTTCCTTGGTGGCCATCTGAAGACTTCTCTTGATGCCTCACAAACCATAGGAACATCCAAGCATGATAACTTTAGGGTTGTACATAGTCCCCCCTAGTTTTTACCTTTTGAATCTCCTTGAGTATCTCTCTCTCTCTCATCTCATAATCAAGGCTAAACCGTTAAAGTTTTGGGACTCTGAATTAGGGTTATGCATGTATCCTTATATTAGGATGGAGTGTATAACTTTGATCCTTAGTGCTAAACCTTTAAGTTGTTTTCACCTTCAATCAAAAACACCTAATAATCATTAAAGACTTAAGCTTGTAACTTGGGCCTTATATTAGGGTTACATCTCTGCTTGGTGGTTCAGAGGGACTAACCCTAGTGTTCAATGGACATGTCCCCCTCATGCTAATGTCTTGAAAACATAAAAAACACTTCTTCATCCAACCTTTAATTAAAATCCACTTAATAAAGGCTTGTTATATAATGAATTTAGTCCCTAACCATGGATTAAGTTGAGGTATCTTCCTCATCTTAAGTGTCCTCATCTATCATCCTTCTCTTAGGATGGTGTAATGAGTTCACTAATCCCTGATTAGAGATTAAACTCGTTACTTAACACAAAACAAAAATCCAAAGACACTTAATAATCACAAGTAGGTTAATGATCTTAATCCTGCATCATTAGGTTAATTAAGTTGAGATTTTCCATCTCATACTTAAGTGGACTCATTATCCCTAATCAGGGATGATATAATGAGTTTGCAAACCCTTGATTAAGGCTTAAGTTCATTATCTTATGCAAAACATAAAAAACAATAAAAAAACTGAAAACACAAAATCAAACAATAAACGTCTCCTCCGGGATTCTTTTCTCATCACACTCTCTCTGAAAACGAGAACTCGCATCTTCCGTCTAATGCAAGACAATTAGCACTCAAGCCAGACGAGTCACACACTTGAGCATAGACAAGCAAGCAGTTCATAACAAAAACACTAAGTCTCTTTGAGTCGAACTACGGTGTTCTGACTTCCTCATTGCACGAGAGGATACGTAGGCATAACTTAACAATTATCGAACAAAAGTCTCTTTGTCTTCCCCCCTCTCCTCTTCCCAGTCCTCTTTCCTCAGCTTCAGCTTTAAGCAATCACTTTCTTCTTGCACCGACACTCTGTATATCCATTCCTCCCTAGCCTTTTCTGCACAGTTTAGCACATACACTACCCTCTTTTAAACACAATTAGGTATGCGTGGATCCTGTCGAGTATGACGAATGATCTGGGTGCTAATACCTTCCCAGATCGTAACCAACCTCCTTACTCAGTCTCTTTGGTTCGCAATCGTCTTATCCAACTCTTTCCAGGTTTATGCAGCATTACCTTTCCTTCAGGATAAAAATGCCTAGCTGGCGACTCTATTCAACCTCAACCTCCAACATCACCGACGGTTCGTGTTTGCACCGGGACCCAAGTCCGGGGAGCGACACATTGCCATTAGGATAGTTTATTTTCTCAATTTACAGTGACTACCTCTTTCCAGGTTGTTTCTTCCTAATGTAAATTCTTGCCTATTCAAAGGCCTATCAATAAAAGAATGTTCTGTCAAAAAGCTTTATCCTTGTTTTATTTTTACATGATTTGTTTGCAAAAATGTCCTGAATTGTTTATAAAAACATTGCATTTAAACTTGGTGGCTTTATAAATGACATATGAAGGGGAAGAATTTAAAATCACTTTGAATGACGAGTGACATGGGATGATTGATCATGCCATGCAATTCCCCAGGGAATATGTGTACCATGTTGTTACAGGTTTAGCATACAACAAAAAGATGTTATCAAAACATATCCCCAAGCAGAGTGTTCCTCCCTAGTGAGAGAGGCTTTACAATACTCATCCCCGAAAGAAGGGTGACATACAACATCCTCAGCAGAGTTAAAGCAGAACTTTCCCCAGCTGAATCAGAACAGGCAGTGTTCCCAACAGAACTTCGAGATCAGTTGAATAGTTCTTTTCCCCAAGCGGAGCCCTCATTCCTAGGAAGTAGCTGAATGTGTTGTATCCCCACAGAGTTAGAATTGTCAGAATTCTATCCCCAGGCGGGTCTTGATGGATTTTTCCCCATCCGAGTTGGAAGTTTGTCATTTCCCCCGCAGAGTCGTGTGATTGGGATCTAGCCCAATAAGTGAAATTTTCCCCAAAAGGTCGCCAATTAATTTTTGGCAGAGATGACAGATCAAAGTAGCGCATGCCCAGATCCAGTTTTGTTCTTATCTCTCCCCATTAGATGATTATCTCTAGCCAGGGTTTCCTGAGACTGATTCAGCGATCGGTTTTATTCTCCAGCAGGAGTCTGTAATGACAGAATATGTGATCTCATTTCCTCAGCACAATGTCGCCCATGACGTTTTCATCCCCGGCGGAGTTCTAGTAAGAACTCCCCCATGCAAGCATATATCTTTGTACATACCAGTGGATAGATCTTTGAAGAGGTACGGATTCCAAGACGGAGTCAAGATAGCATACAGATTTCGTATTCAAAATCAAGACAACGTATCGGTATACGGATTTTGGAAGCTCAGGATCAAGACAGCGTATTGTTACACAAATTCTGACAACGATCCAGCCCAGTGGATCCTTTATTTGAAATACACATACACTTATTAAAGTGGTTATTTCGTATTCAAAATTAAGACAGCGTATTGTTATATGGATTTTGAAGAGCAAAATCGAGACAGCGTATTGTTATATGGATTTTGAAGAGCAAAATCAAGACAACGTATTGTTATACGGATTTTGAAGATCAGAGTCAAGACAGCGTGTGGTTACACGGATTCTGAAAGAAGGTCAAGACAGTGCATGTCTGGTTACAGATCTTGATAGTGAGTTATATTGTCAAAGCAATGCAAAAAATCAGGACAGCGCATTGTTACGTGGATTTTCGTAATTGCACATTTTCACCGTATACCTGATTTTAGGTTATATGAAGAGAATCAAGACAGTGCATGCCCAGATGCAGATTCTAATCAAGATCAAGACAACATATTTGTGAATACGGATCTTGAAGTTGTACATGTTTATCCCATAGACCGAAGTGTATTGTGTCCATCGTCGCTATGGCAGACCAGTATCTCCTGGTTCCCCAAAAGACATTTTCTCGTTTTCAATGGTTACTTTTGGTTACCTTTATCATCTGCCAGTTGTTCCATTGGATGGTTTTATTTCCCTTTTCTTCTCCAGCCGAGTGCAAATTCCAGGGTCTTTTGGGTATTCAACCACAGTTCATCTTGAACGGCCGACAGCCGACGCTATCGTCCTTTTCAGATTAACAGATATTTGAATATGGGCAACTATAACACCCCAAAATTTGCCCTCCCATTTTTTATATCATATCATATAGCATAGCATATGGCATACATAGGCTTGCATAGAAAAATGAAGTATAAGCATCCATGATCACAAGCATAGGGGCATAAGATCAACCAGCTGGAAATTCACGATCTTCAAAATCAAGCTAAGAGACGAGTGATCTTACAAGGAGCAATGCCATCCACAAAGCCTTATAAAAGTTTAAAATCAAGATCAACTCAAAAATGGACAGTGCGGAGGCATTCCTAAAGTTTCCCATAAAATAAATCCAAGTTTTATGTCCGTTAACCGGTTAACCTAGGGCGTTAACCGGTTAACGCATGCAAAAATTGAATAAAAATTTCAAAAAAAATCGAGTTTTCACATTTCCCTCCACCTTTTCCCCACATTTTGGCTACTTTGTTTCACATTATACTTTCACATTCCATTTAACCTTGGAATTTCCACCACATTCTAGATCTTTCCACACTCTTCCAAGGAATATTCATGGAATATTCCAAGGAATATTCTAGAAACCCTAACCAACTTTAAGTAACTCCAAACCTCATTTCTCCAAACGTAATACCCAAGCTAACGCCATGCCCAAGCTTAATGCCAAACCTAACCTCTGTATAATCTCAACTCACTCCAAAGTAAAGGGTTCACCTTCATTTTCCAATTTTCACTTCATCTTTCAACTTTTTCTCTCAATTTTCCTCCATTTTAAACATTCATCAAAGCTTCATCCAAAAGCTCTTCATGTTTTGCATTGAAACTTGAAGAACTCAAAGCATAACCTTCATCCAACCTTGATTTCTTGGATTATTGGAGAAATTGCTATTGTTTTTTGGATTAATTTTGGATTTTTAGGAGTGATTGTGCAAGTGTTCATCAAGATCGGCATCAAATCACATTTACTTTGCGCATTCGCGGAAGCATATTGGATCTCCGGTTTTCTTCTTCATTCGCGTTTCGATCGACACCACAACAATAACCAAAGCAATCCTCCACTTTGTAGGTTGGTAATTCAGAATCGTTTCGCATTTAATTTATTCTCTTCATCTCGTCGTGCGGCATTCTTTGATTGTTGCGTTATTTTGATTGTTTTATGATTTGCTTGCGGTTTGATTATTTCAATTGTTAGAATCTAGAATTGTAGCTTATTCTTGATGCTAATAGGTATTAGGAATTTATATTTGAGTAGATAATTCGTGCTAGCATGTTCATGGATGTAATAGGAGTCTTTAGAATTAGGTTAGTGACCAAAAGTGCTTATTTCTTTACTTTTTTAGCATTATGTTCAGTGTTAACCGGTTAACCCCAGGGGTTAACACATGATTTTTCAAAACTGGTTATTGTTGTTTCAAGACCGTTAATCGGTTAACCTCCAGCGTTAGCTGGTTAACGCTGTGTAGTTTGGTAGTTCTTGTTTGTTTCATTGCATGCTTGTGTTTTATTGTCCCTTTTATGTTCATGGATGAATAAATCATGATTTTGGGGAATTTTTAGGATCATTTTAGGTGCATAACCCCATCTTTCCTAGTTGTTTCGACATGCGTATCCGTTACTTTTGCATATTTTGTGTTTATTTGCTAATGGTGCATGAAATGATTTGTGAATGTTGTTTCCATGTTCAAACTCATTGATTAATATGTAAATAAATGGTTCACATTATGTTTTGCATCATCTTTGTGATACATGCATAGTTTGAATGCTTTAACGCCATGTCATGATTCACTTGAAAATACATGATCACAAGTATGCACATTCTTGCATTTTTTTTGCATCTTTGATTACACTTCCATGTGATACCAATTCCATTTTTGTATCAAGTTGCATGTTCATTTTGTTGATCTTTGTTTATACATGTCCCAAATCCATGTTTTTGCTTATTTGTTCAAGTCTTGAAATTACATGATTGTTGTTCTTGTTACTTTATGTACATTCTTTCATGAACAAACTATTGCAAATAATCATGTTCATATCCATGTTATGCCATGCATTTTGATTTCATTTTATTATGTTATGTGATGTTTGTGCATTATTTGTCATTCATTTTGTGCATATTGGAAAATATTCAAATATGCCTTGTTTCCATAGCTGCATTTTGAAACAGGTGTTGTAAGAACATGTTGCTTTCATGATGTTTTGGCTTTTTACACCTGTTTTGTATGTTGTTTGTTAGCTGTAATAAGCTGTTTGTGCATTGCATTTCATTTTAGTAGCTGTTTGTGCTTTAGGAGTTGTAGTAGCTGCTGGATTTTTGCTTTGTATAACTTTTAGGTCGCTTAGACTTAGGATTGAGTCTAGATTAGGTCCTATTTTTATTATGTTTTGTTTGTCACTTGTTTACCTCATTCCTTTTATCATGTTTATACTACTAACCTTTATTTTATAGGGAGGTAAAGGTAAGTTCACGCAACTTCATCCTCTTAATTCCTTTATGCTTTCAAAGTGTCTTTGCTTTAGCATTTTTGCGTTTAGTTTGTACAACTTCATGCTAATCCCCTTTAGAAACAACTTAGCTTCCTTAGGAAGTAAGTTTATTTCTAATCCATTTTCTTTTCCTTTTCCTCATTAGGATTAGAAAACCGCACTAACCTAGGTTCATCCATGCATGACAATACTAGGAGTAGTCTTCCCCTTAGACCTTTTGCCTTTGGTTCGCTTTGCTTTCTTTCTCATCTCAAAAGAAAAGTAAAAAACACCTGATAAAGGCCGAGCTTTCTCGTATGCCACGAGACTTTTTTGTGGGTTACTTATACACGTATCATTTCGGGGCGAGGTATAAGGCATCTACCACGATGAACAAGTCTTAGTATGAGAAGGTTCACAAACAAGAATCTCAGAAAACACTTCTTTAAAAGATAGTAAACAAACAACACTCGTCTTTTCCTTCAGGAATTATTTTCTCACCTCATTCACTCTCAACGCGAACTTGCGACGACTTGTCTCATTTGCAAGACGGTAACGCACCTGTAGCAGACGAGCCTGGAACACCTGAGCATTGACATACATAGTTCAACTCTAAAAAACACATAAATAATTTTCGCCTTAGTTAGGCGAACTACCTTGACTCTGATCCTCATTTTCCCGATGAGGTACGTAGGTAGCAGGGTAGGGCCCGTTCGAGCACACTCTTTATTTTCCCTACATTTTCCCTTTTTGTTCTCTTTTCTATTTTTATTTCTCATTCCAATTCTAGTTCCAGTTAGCAATTCTTTCGTTCAACAGCATCTTATTTCTCACCCTTTGAAACAGACTAACAAGCGTGGATCCCGTCGGGTACGGCGGACTATTTGGGGTGCTAATACCTTCCCAGGTCGTAACCGACTCCCGAACCTAGATCTTTGGTTCGTATGACCTTGTCCTTTCCTTCTCTCTTTGATTTGTGCAGCATTACCTTTCCCATTCATTCGGGATAAAAATTCTTGGCTGGCGAATCTGACTTTTCCATGCCATTTTCACGTTTGTACCAGGATGGAAATCCCGGGAGCGACACCTAGATGTCATCATGTTGAGCCCATCTGATGTTTTTGTTTTCTAGATGGTCTCTTGTTGAGCCCATCTGATGTTTTTGTTTCCCAGATGTCATATTGTTGAGCCCGTCTGATGCTTTTGTTTCCCAGATGTCCTCTTGTCAAGCCCATCTATTGTTTTTTGTTTCCCAAATGTTTGCTTGTTGAGCCAATCTGATGTTTTGTTTCCCATATGTTGTCTATTTGAGCCCATCTAATGTTTTTGTTTCCTAGATGTCCTCATGTTGAGCCCATCTAATGTTTTTGTTTCCCAGATGTCCTCTTATTGAGCCCATCTGATGTTTTTGTTTCCCAGATGTCCTCATGTTGAGCCCCTCTGATGTTTTTGTTTCCCATATGTCCTCTTGTTGAGCCCATCTGATGTTTTTGTTTCCCAGATGTCCTATTGTTGATCCCATCTGATGCTTTTTTCCCCTAGATTTCCTCTTGTCAAGCCCATATGATGTTTTTGTTTCCCAGTTGTCCCTTTGTTATGATGTCTTCCTCTCCATAACTATTTGAAGTTTTTTTCTTCAGATGTCCATTTGTTTTGATAACACTTATCTGATACTCCTCCAGTTATGTGTGTCGTTCTGACAATCTTCATGAATTTTTTCTTGTACACTCTGATTGTTTCAGAGATATCTTCATAATTTGGTTTCATTCTACGTCTAGTACTCTTCTAGATGTTTCGGGCATTGATTTCTAAGTTTGGTACTTGTGCATCTAAAGCATTGCTAGATGTCTTTATCACCTTTTCTAGGGTTTAACCCCTTTCATTCCAAGTATTCCTGATTATTCTCCATCGTTCAGACATATCTTCAAAAATATCTTGTTATCCCCATCCAATTTTCTTACCATATCGTTTTTCGGTCATTTCATCTTTCCCACAAACTTTGTGTCTCATAACATACTGCATTCATATACCTAAAATCCCCAACAATGGCATCCATATAAGCATATCATATTTCATTATTGCATTGCATTCTGCATTGGACAAATTTTTGGATATTCTTGTATCTAATTGACTTTTACCCTAAGAACGAACGCCTTGCAGCGATTCATTTCTTCGGGTTCAAGGCAATTAGATAGGGGCATCTGTCATACCCCAAATTTGTTCTACCATTACTCTCATTTTTATTCTAGTATTTCCAGCATCTTTGCATCATATCGCTAGCATATTGTTGTGCATTAAAAAAAAAAGAGATCAAAATATTATGTGTGTGCCTCGTTACTATCACCTTTTTCTTCTTATTGTCTAAGCAGGTGTTCGTAAGATTCAGGGTTTATTAAAATTTGTCATGGTTATTGGTTTTGCTTCATTATCAGGATTCAAGACGGTTCTATTCATTCCAAATCAAGATTCAAAATGGATTCTTTTTTTTGTTCTCAAGATTGACTTATAATTTTGAAGCACATCTATCTTGGTTATGATGCTTTTCAAAGAAAACTCAAATATGGATTTTGACACATGATTTTCTTAAATGGTAAGATGTGTAATAATTATGTCTGAATATGCTTGCAAGATTGAGTCAAAGAAAAGTCTCGTTTTGGTGCTAGTGCAAGCATGGTAGCCATTTTGTCATCAAGAGAATCCAAGACTTTCATGTTCAAATAGCCTTCTATGATTTTTTGGTGCAAATTTGCAAGTTTATGTGTCCCATGGGGTTGGTTCTACCTTGAGGCCGTTATTGTTCAAAGTCAAAATGCAAAGTGAGCTATAAATCAAAGAACAAGCTGCAAGTTCACGTGATTTAAAGTTTAGATTTTTGAGCCATGTTAAAAAAGGGAAGTCAAGGGCCTAGAATTCAAATTGCAAAAAAATGATTCATTTGCTCCAAAGAAGATGCTATTCAAATTCTAGAGATAGTATTACATGATAAATATGTTGAGCATTGAATATTCATCAAAGATTACAAATCAAAATCAATTGCTCATTTTTAATACAAGTCAAAGCTCACAATTGCCAAAATTAAGTTGTATCATACAATAAGTGAGTTGTATCATATAATCAATGTTCATGCTAAGCCTAAAATACAAGTCTTGAGTTTGTGCGAGCTTTCCATACCTTGTGGGTCACATCTCCGTATCATTCCCCAAGCTCACGTCACAGTTTCTTGCCATACCACTTCACCAAGTCTTTCAAATACTTTTTCTTCATGCCAAGTTTTTCAGACAATGGTACCAATTCTATTCATCTACATGGAAAAATAATGAACATGGATAATTAATACTATGTGCAAGAAGGAACATGCATACAAGCTTCACCATGAACATCAGATACACTTGAAAAAAAAGTAACAAGTTAGAAGAAAACCAAGGAAGAATAAAGGTATTCCGTGCATGATACAACAATTCAAGGAACCAATTCGAGTTCGACACAAGCACTTGCTTCGTCCAAGCTTTCTTCATGAGCCAATGAAGCTACTTCATACCAAAGTCTAGTTACACATGGAAAAACTGAGTGTCAACATAGTTAAAGGAGTCTTGGAAGCTACACAAATGAAGTCACAACCATAAGTATGTTATGTAAGCAAGCATCATCTTCAACAGTACAAATTAAATGCCAATTCCATGGTTTCACATTGACCAATTTTCCATGTCCAAGTGGATCTAATATTTCCATATTCTCCAAATTCTTCATCAATACAAGGCTTCACTTCATAGTCATATGGTCTGCATAAAGAGAAATGGTCATATAAGCTAAACACCACAAGAATACATATTCATGGAAACCAACAAAGACATTTGATACACAAAGTCTAAATCAATTCACAACAACAAGAAACAACAAAAATAATTAAAAGTGTATGGCAAGACTTGTCTTTATGGGACTTAGGATCTTTTCATGTTATCTTAATGTCAGTCCTGCTGAGAATTGTAAAATTGTATCAGCAGCAATCCAATTCAACGGACCATACTAAATTTCCTAATCTAGTGCAATAGGTATTTCACAAACTCACCAAGAGGCACAAATAAAAGCAATGCCCAAGAGTAGTCAATACACATCAAGGAACATCATTCACTCAGGGTATTAAGCTACCAAAATCACACCTATGAGAAGATGAATCAATACCAGAATTTCCGTTGCAGCAAAGACGCAATACCATGTTCAGTTCTTCAAGCCAATGTCAGGTCACACATCTATGGAATACCAAAACGAAGAAATCAAAATAAATGGATTAGTACACAAGAAAACCATGTTCAAGCAAGAGTAAAAATTCACAGCAAGCATGACCAAGAATTGAGTCTTTCACATAAGCTCACTAAATAAGGGTCATAAAGTCAAGGAAAGCTCAACAACAATAAAAAGGTATGTATCAGTAAAATGCAAGTTTCACAGCAATAAAAAGTGAAAACAATTTTACGATTTTTCTTACAGTGAAAGTAGTAAAAAGTCAGCAGTAAAAAGTCAGATATGCAGTGAAAATTAGATCCACTTCATTATTTCCAGAAGAATTTTCAGCTAGCACTACAAACAAAAGAAGATTAAGTCACTATCAGCCGGTCCCCACAAAATCAGAGCAAAAAAAGTTCTCTAACGGAATGGAGAATTTCACAGCTCATGCTCACACGTACGAATGAATTGCCTCTGAATTCCCTCCATTTCACACGTACCAAGCAACCCTAATTTCTCCTATATAAGCACTCAATGATTGGATTCTTGAGGACACACTGAAAAAACCCTAGCTACACAGAAAAACACACAGAATAATACTCTATCACCACTCTGCAAATATCATCCCAAACCCCTAAAATACTAAAGCTCTCACAAGCATAATCTCCATATAATTTCACATCGAAATTATATCAGAGAAGAGCTAATCCTCACCAATCACTTGTTCATTCCACAATAACATCAAACATCATTCGTTCATTCCACAATAACATTAAACAATACAAAGACGACACGAAGACGAACCAAGAAGAAGAGCGGGCAAAAATCTAAGGAAGCAGAGAGTGAATCACTTACCATAGCCTTTGAAGCTTCCGATTCATTAGTTTTCTCGTGATCCCGATTCTGTTATTATTTGTTCTTGCTTTGATTTTCCTCTTGTATGTCCTGACTCTTGCCTTGCATCATGTTGATTTGCATCTGAGTACATAATTTGCTTTTAGGGTTTATAATTTGGGGATTGTTTGATTTTATTTGATTTACAATCTTTGATTTCGGACGATGATACGATGAAGCTAAACATTTTCTTCTTAGGAAGAAAACTATAACCGAGTTGAAGTAATGAAGGAAATAGAGGGACAATTTCTGAAAGGGAACCATCGGTTGCTTTTAGTTCTCACATGGGCATTTGTTTTATTCAAGTATAAAGTTTGTTTGATTTAAAATGTTTCAGTATCACATATTTTGTTTTAATGCAAATAAAAGGCTTTTAAAGAGGTTGATTATGATTGTTATAATCCTACTACCCAATGTGAGTGACTTTTCACCATTTCACGATGGTTACTTTTATCCAGCTTTTATTTAATGTTGTTTTCCGTGATTTTGATTGGACTGAGTCTTATGCATTAGGGTTATTTGCTTTTTCTGAATTCTGACTTTTCATAGTGTGTTCAATTTAACTCTTTTCTTGGGCTTAGCCCATTGGGTCCATCAACTTTCATCACGCCTGAATACAGACGAACCCCTTCCTGTTTTGTTCTCTTAATCAATTTTTTTTGTTTAATTCTCTTATTCATTTATTATTAAGATTTTTTAATTTTGATGGCTGGATTTAAGTATGATTTTCATTATGTTTTGGTTTTTTTAATTTTCATTTTTAAGGGCCAATGATATAATTATGGTTTATCGATATTCGATTTTAATCGACGTTATCTAAACCGTTATGAGGCCATCTTTTATATTTCTCCATTATTTATCGATTTCTTGATTTATTCACATATTTGTTGGTTTATGATATTATTATCCGATTTTTAACATTCGATTTCATAAATAAATTGACGTTGTCTAAAATCGATATGAGACCTCTTTTCTATTATTTTTATGGTTTATAATTAATTTTAGATCCATTGCTTTATCGATTTTATTATTATTTTGGCCAATGACTAAGGTTAGATATTCAATTTTGAATAAATCGACGTTATCTAAACTAATTTGAGCTCACTCCTTTATTTTCCTTATTATTTCTCATTGTCCCGATTTATTCGGCCAATGAATAAATGTTTAGATATTCGATTTCGAATAAATCGACGTTATCTAAACTAAATATGAGGCCATTCTCTCAGTTTCATTAATTTTCCGACTTTATTTTTTATATTTTTTTTGTCGATGATATAACAAATGGTTTAAATATTCGATTTCAACAAATTAACGTTATTTAAATCAATATGAGACCAATTTTTCTTTTTATCGCTTTTCTCTATTTTTTATGGTCGATGAAAGTTAAGAAAGCGTGATAATTAATAAATCGTGATTAGGACTAGACCATTCTTTTATTTAATTAATTGTTCGATTATAACATAAAGTGACGCTCGACTTCTAATATAATGATTCTAGAATTGAATCGATTCTAAGATAGTTAAAGAGCAACATTTCGACGCTTCCGGTTTAATATTGAGCTCCAACAACTCCATATAGTTTAGGACACTTCACACACGCTTCCTCTTGGGAAAATACAATGAAACCTTTTATTTCGTGCAATCCCGTGTAACTTACTTGTACCCCTCTCCCGATTCCGATGTATGTCATTTGCTTACTCATTTTCGCTACTTCCGCGAACCCTTGGTCCAACGCTAAGTGGTTTCACTCGCACACTTGCACTTTCTTTAGGTTTTGGTATCGTTTACTAGGCGCCTCTCTTAGGACTAGGAATCAATCACATGTAACCAATAAACCCTTACACTCCATTTTTATTCACCCTTCGCGATCGCTTTATGCCTCGCAATCGACCTACCCTTTGACCAAGATGGTTCATTTAGATCCAAACCCTTGATCCAACGTCAAGTGGTCTTAGGTTATAAAATACTTTAATAATATGAGAAGAATTGTACGCCACGAGCCTTAAGTGGTAAAAAGGAGGATTACGAGCTTTCGTTACTCGCTCCAATTATGTCCATCATAAGACGCTTGGCTTATTGGTGTGGAATAATCACCACTACCTATAGTCTTTAGTGCAATTCGACTCCTAAATCCCTTTTTGAAAGAAGGGTCATAAAATAAACAACCATCCGTAGTGAGCTGAACTACGAAGCTCTGACTTTCTCATTGCACGAGGGAATACGTAGGCACACAGATCTCAATCCCCGTTGATTACTTAGGATCAATCAAACTTTAATATAAACTCTTTTCCCCCTAGCAAGTAATTCATTAGGCATAAACATCCTTTCGCGCGTGATAACTTAGATGGTTCACATAGAGTACGATGGATGTAGGGGGTGCTAATACTTCCCCCTACATAACCGACTTCCGAACCCAGGAAATGGTTCTGACGACCTTGTCTTTATCGCTTTCTTCCTGGCTGACGACTCTCAGTCAGCTCAGCCGCGACCGCATTCGCTAGGATCGTATTTTCCGAGGTACGACACCTAATTCTTAGAATTTCTTAGGTTTTTATAGTTGGATTTTAGGTTTAAACATTTAATAGGTTATATTAGATTTGATCTGATTCGGAATTTTTGTATCTAATTTGAAATTTAATTGTTGTATAATTTGTATTTGGTTTGATTGAATAAAGTTTAAATTTTGATTTGATTTTGTTTTTAAGTTTGATTGGATTTGGATTTACGTTTTATTTGTTTTAGTTTTAGGTTTTTAGATCAGATTTTTTATACGTTTTGATCTTCCAAACCTCTTCAATCTTTGCGCACATCTGTTTATGAAAGTCAACCAAAGTTGACTAGTAACCATATTATCATATAATTAATTAAAAAATAAAATTTTTTCCCACTACTTATCAAATGCGTCCAACCCTTTTTAAATTAATAATTGGCTAATACTAATTAATAATTATAAGGATAAGATTCCCTATTGTTTCAAATTTTGAATAAAAATTAAAATAGTTAGTATTTTATCTTTATTTTTAACACCAATAATAATATTAGTAATAATATTACTATTTTATAAACAAATCCTTGCTAAATATTAGTAATGAAAAATACTACTAATAAAATAAGTCCCCCTTGATAAACCCCGTATTTAATAATATGACAAAATTATTTATTAATATTAACAATAATGATATTATTAATAAATCTTTATATTCTTTTTAATGATAAAATAAAACCCATTAATAAAATTAAAATGACTAGTTGTAGAAATACGAAAGTCAGTCTAAAAAGTCAAAAGAGTCTCTTTGACTTTTTAGACAGATGAAAGAAACGGGTCAAAATTTAGGGTACGACATTAACAAATAATATATATCAAGTTCATGATACAAACACATATTAAGTCAATATTGATCGGCTATTAGGGATTACAACAACAAGACGTTGGGAAAGAGAGAACCAATGATACTTCTATTGTGAGTCCTTCTTCGTTTTCGAGGATGATTCCTGCCCCGCTACCCGAGGGGCTAGATGCTCCATCGACGTAGTGTATATCGAATTCGGAAAGCTCTAACGACCACCTCAACATTCTACCGACCATATCTGGTCGGGCAAGCAACTATTTGATAGGATGATTGATTCGTACGACCATGGTGTGTGCCAGGAAATATTGTTTTAGCCTCCTGGCTACATTTACGAGCGCGAGGGAGACCTTCTTTATTTACTGGTATCTGACTTCTGGTCCTTGCAGGGATTTTCTCGTAGAATATACAGGCTTTTTCCCCTTCGGGTTTTCTCTAATGAGAGTCGCGCTAATGGCCTCAGTATTAACGAAAATATATAAATAAAGGACCTCCTCGATAGTTAGCCTGGATAAGACTAGAGTCTCCGGCAATGCTCGTTTGAGGTGTTGTAGGGCCTGCTCGTAACACCCCATTTATACCCGACTTTAACTATTAAATCAAAGTTATAAAAATTCATCAACAAATATGAGATATCACATTTTCAACTTTAAAATAAAATAACAAAACTTTATTAATAATTATGCTTCACAAACAACGCAGCGGATTCAATAAAATTTGCAACTTTTAAAAACAACTTCAAGTATACTCAACATTAAATACTTCAACACGACTTTCAACATAAAATAACTGAAACGAGTTCATGACTAAATAAAAACCCACAAAGCAAAACATGCATTCTTCCCCCTGAAATGCTACGTATCAGAGCGATAAACATCGACTTGTGACGACTAACTACTCGAATCTTGATTACCTGCATGTTACCAATAGAGGGAAACATTCAAATAGAAGGGGTGAGATATCAAATAACATAAATAAGAGTATGATAATCAATATATAAGCAAGAATTTATACAATCACACCACTTCCACAACTAGCAACATCAACATACAACTTACAACCAACAACCAATAACAACATAGATAAAATACTACTCAAATGTGACTCAACTTATATATGCATGTGGTACCATTTAGAGTAAACTCCCAACTTGAAATCTTGCCAGTTTATTGAGGCATCAACAACTTATTTTCCAATCCAGGCCAACTTTAATAGAGCATTCGCTCCAATTTGAAAATATGCAAATGTATGCAACTATGAATGTGATACAACAACAACGACGTAAACAACAACTTAACAACTCAACAACATGAATCAACATTGGTCAATCGACTTGCAACTTAATAATCTTCCCTAAGATCGGGACAACACAAATTATAACGACTTAATACAACTTCAACATGAAAAACGACTAATTACAGATTAATTAATTAGACTTATAAATTAATCATTTTTAATCCTCAAGTATATTGTATTCAACTTATTTTAACTATAAATAAAGTTTAGGATCAGCTTAACTCGAAACGAATGCGAAAACAGGACAAATCGCCAAAAACTACATTTTTCTGCACCCACTCTGCCCATACGCGTAATGCCTACTCCACGCAACCTCTTATGCGTAATGCCTTACATGTTACGTGTAATTTCTGCGTAATGGGGATGTGTTACGTGTAATGCCTCTCTTGTTACACGTAATGCTAGATTTGTTACGTAAAACACCAGAAAGCATACAAATCTTACTTCTGCTATGATTCACACAACTTAATCACTCCATTCAAGCCTAATGGGGTTTCTAACTCGATTTTGTACTCCAATTCTTCTGTATCTACTCATTTACTAAGTTCTACTACTGATTTTACGAATCCTAATCTCCTTCTCTACACGAATTTTCTATAACAACCAGTCTAACAACTACAACACAGATACAACAACAATTACCACAACATGAACAACTTTCAAAGTAGCAATACAACAAGAAAAACATAACATATATATCATATTCATATGAAAACTCAGCAAAAATTTATACGAAAAACACATCACGAAATCATACGAAATCCCAACCTATATACAAATCATCTAGTCCCAGTTATAGAATTCGAACCCCACCCTTACCTTGGATTGAAGGCAACTCGAATTCAAAGCAAATTTCTCCATGAAAATCCTCAACCTAGCATCTTCTTGATCTTCCTCTAAGACGTTTTCTTCCTTCTTACAAAATTCTGATTATACCCTAATTAGGTCTTTTGTCTAATTCTTGCTAAATTATCACTAATCAGCTTAATTACTACTGGGCCTAAAACAACACCCCCAACTTTACTACTCTCACCATAAAACTAAACCCACTTAACATTATACTATTAATAATTACTTTATTATTCGACTTAATTAAATTAAACGACCCAAATGTAACTTAACCATCAACTTAATACCAACTCAAACAACTTAACGACACAAGCGACAAAACAACACTGAACAACAAACAATCGGGAAAATATGCACTAATATTTAATTAAATTAATTAATTAAATATGTGCGTTACAACTCTCCCCCACTTAGAACATTTTTCGTCCTCTAAAATCTTAACTTTCTCAAACAACTTAGGATATGATTCCTGCATCTTGCTTTCCAACTTCCAAGTTATACTTTCTCCGACAACACCCAACCAAACAACTTTCACTAAAACAATCTATTTTCCCCTTAAATTATTCATTTCACGATCCTCAATTTGTATCGGCATTGTCACCACAGTGAGATTATCCCGTACTTGCACATCATCCATACTAATCACATGAGAAGGATCTGAAATATACTTCTGGAGTTGCGACACGTGGAACACATCATGCAAATTCAAAATGTTTGGCGGTAAAGCCACTCTATAAGCAACATTTCCAACTCTATCCAAAATATGATACAGACCAATAAAATGAGGAGTAAGCTTTTTAGACTTCAACGCTCGTCCAACACCTGTCACATGTGTAACTCTTAAGAATACATGATTACCCGCTTGGAATTCTAGATCTTTCATTCGCTTCTCATGATAACTTTTCTGTCGACTTTGAGAAGACTTCATCTTCTCTCAAATCATCTTCACCTTCTCGGTAGTCTCTCGAACTATCTCTGGTCCAAGCACCACACTCTCACAAGATTCATACCAACACAATAGAGTCCTACACCTCCGACCATACAACGCCTCAAAAGGTACCATTCCGATACTAGAATGGTAACTATTATTATACGTGAACTCGGTAAATGGAAGATAAGTATCACATAAACCTCCTTGCTTAAGTAAACAAGTTCTTAACAAGTCCTCCAACGACTGAATCGTCCTCTCAGTTTAACCATCTGTCTGAGGATGATTCGTTGAACTCAATCTCAACTTAGAACCCAATGCTTCTTGCAGACTCTTCTAAAACTCCATCGTAAACCTCAGATTTCGATCCCACACAATACACAAAGGAACACCGTGCAACTTCACAATTATTCTGACATAAATCTCTTCCAACTTCGATACTGGAAAGCTGATGTTAATAGGAATAAAATGAGTCGACTTTGTAAGCCTATCAATGATCACCCAAATTGAATCATGCCCTCTTGAAGTATTAGGCAATCCCGTTACAAAGTCCATAGAAATGATATCCCATTTCCATTCTGTAATTTCCAACGGTTGCATCAAACCAGTAGGCTTCTGATGATCAACTTTCAACTTCTGACAAATCAAACAGGCATACACAAAACTTGCTACATCATTCTTCATCCCAGACCACCAAAACAACTTCTTCAAATCCTGATACATCTTAGTCGCTTCTGGATGAATACTCAAATTACTTCTATGACTTTCCTCCAGAATCATCTTTTTCATTTCAGCATCATCTGGTACACAAATCCTATCATGAAGTCTCAAAACACCATTCGCATCCAACTTAAAACCATTATTCTCTCATTCACCATAATCAACTATGATATCCACTAGTTTCACATCAAATTTCTGAGCTTCTCTAATATTGTCCAGAAAATCATTATTAATCTTCAGCACACCCAACATAACACTCTTCAGCGTCACTTCACAAACCAAACTCATATCTCGAAATTGCTCGATCAACTGTAACTCCCTAACCATCATTGCTGACATATGCAACGTTTTCTGACTCAACGCATCTTCTACAACATTAGCCTTTCCTGGTTGGTAATTCAAACCAAAATCATAATTTTTCAACAGTTCCAACCATCTTCGTTTCTTCGTATTCAGCTCTTTCTGGTCAAACAGATACTTTAAACTCTTATGGTCGCTAAACACCTCGAATCTAGAACCATAAAGATAATGCCTCCATATCTTTAATACGAAAACAACTGCAACAAGTTCCAAATCGTGTGTAGTATAGTTCCTTTCATGAACCCTCAACGGTCTCGACGCATAAGCAATTACTTTACTATTCGGCATAATAACACATCCTAAACCCATCAACGAAGCATCATAATACACAACAAATGGTTCCTTTGAATTCGGTAAAGTCAAAACCAGAGCCAACATCAACCTCTTCTTTAACTCTGCAAAGTTCTCTTCATATTACACATCCCACACAAACGATTTACTCTTACAAGTCAACCGACTCAACGAAAGTGCCAACTTAGAAAATGCTCCAATGAATCATCGGTAATAACCGGCCAATCCCAAGTAACTTCTAATCTTAGTAGCCGACTTTGGAGTTTCACATTGCAACACAACATCTATTTTAGAAGGATACACCGTAATACCACTACCTGAAATCACATCACCAAGAAAATAACTTCTTTCAACCAAAATTCCCACTTGGACAACTTCGTATACAATTTCTTATCCTTCAAAACTCCTAATATTGTTCTCAAATGTTCTGCATGCTCTTATTCTAACTTAGAATCCAGATAAGCATGAAAAATATGATTCATGTACTCCATGAATACTCCCGACACATTAGTCACACCGAAAGGCATCACCGAATACTCTTAATGTCCATACCGTGTTCTGAACACTGTCTTCTGAATATCCTCATCTGTCACCTTAATTTGATGATAGCCCGATTTCAAATCGATCTTGCTAAACACACGGGTGCCTACCAACTGATCCATCAAATCATATATTCTTGGTAACAAATACTTGTTCTTAATTGTTACCTTGTTCAACTGTCTATAATCCATACAAAAGCCTCATACTTCCATATTTTTTCTATACTAATAACATTGGAGATCCCCATGGAGACAAATTAGATCTTACAAACTTCTTCTCAAGCAACTCTTCCAACTGCTTCTTTAATTTAGCTAACTCAGATGTGGACATCCTGTACAGTTCCATAGAAACAGATCTAGTACCAGGTACAAGATCAATCACAAACTTAACTTCTCTCTCAGGTGGTACATCAGGAATTTCATCAGGGAAACTTCAGTAAATTGATTCACTACTTACAACTCTTCAATCTTATCTTTACTCTCTACAGATAACGACGTCATCAACGAAAACATCTGGGCGTCTTCTTTCATCAACTTCTACAACTCTCTAAATGACAACAATCCAACTCCTTCTTCTTCTGGAGTAGAAAACCTCACTGACTTACAAAAACAATTAATATGAACATAGTTATACTCTAACTAGTTCATACCTAGGATTACATCCATCCCAGACGACGGAAAACACACCAAATCAACATAAAAATCTCTATCAAAGATAGACAACGGGTAACTCAAACACACTAGAGAAGTAGTCACCGATCCCTTAGCCATAATCTCTACGACCATTTCTCCTTTCATCTCAGACAACTCAAGACACAACCTCTTAACACAATCAGCAACAATAAAACAATGGGTAGCACCCATGTCAATAATAGTAATTAAAGGAATACTATTAATGAAACACGTACCTCTGACGAGCTTGTCCTCATTAGTTGTCTGAGTCCCAGCTAAAGCGAACACTTTTCCTCCAGACTTTACTTTCTTTGGCTTCTAGCACTGGCTACCAATATGTATTTCTTCACCATAGTTAAATTAGATCATCTATTTATGCATGCAATCAGATATCGCATGCCCAACTTTCTCACAAAGGAAACAAAGCTTCACTTCAGCAGTACACACATTACTCTTTTGTCTAGCTTGCCCACACTTTAAACAAACGATACCAGCTGGAGCATCTCCCCCACTAGTTCTCTGACCTTAAGCAAATTTCTACTTACCCTTACCAGCTAGAGTATTGTCGCTCCCGGGATTTTCATCCTAGTACAAATGCGAAAGTGGCGCGGAAAAGGTAGAGTCGCCAGCCAGACATTTTTATCCCGAAGAAATGGGAAAGGTAATGTTGCACAAACCTAAGGAAGAAGGAAAAGGACGAGGCCTTACGAACCAAAGATCTGGGTCCGGAAGTCGGTTACGAACCAATCCGTTCTCCGTACTCGACGGGATCCATGCTTATAAGTCTGTTTTCACAGGGTGAGAAATGATATGTTGCTTGAATGAAAGAATGACTATTTGGATTTGGAAATGAAATGAGAAAAAAAATGGAATTTAAGAATGGGAATAAAGGGGGAAATGTAGGGAAAATAAAGACTGTGCTCGAATGGAACCTACCCCACTGCCTACGTAACTCATCAGGATAAATGAGGATCAGAGTCGCCGTAGTTCGTCTAACTAAGGCGGGCTCTTTTTGTGTGTTTTAGGATGACGTTGCCATAGCTCTAGCTCAGGTGTTACCGGCTCTGACTCTAGGGTGTTTACCGTATCGCTGTTTGAACTGTCGAGACAAGTCATGTTCGTCCGCTAAGAGTATGAGATGAGAAAAAAAGACGTGATGTCTTGGTTTGTTGTCTTTTAGAAGAAGTGTTTTGAGTTTATGTTTATAGTATGTACATCACTAAAGACTATGATACAGGAGCGAATACTTTCCAAGATCGATCCCAATGGAACGTTTGTAAAGCATCCTAGAAGAGTGAAGGAGACCTTCACTAGTCATTTCCCGTATAGCTTAAGGCTCATGGCACATTGTACACCTTTTCCTTTATTAAGTGTTTTTGATTTTCTTTTAAAGATGAGAAATGAGACTCAAGTTACAAAAGGAAAAAACTCTAAGGGAAACTAGACTTACCCTAAGTTAGTTGAGTTTGAAGATGACCTATGGTTAGTGAGGTTTGAAAGATTAAATCTACCTAAGGATATTAGACTAGAAGTGCAAGTACAAAAATTGATAATGAACAATATGGTCCTCCTAAGTCATGGTGGGTAAGAACGTGAATGAAACGTAAATGGGATGAAACGATGGATCGGGTGGGTCGATTGCGTGGTGCTGAGACACACGAATTATGGTGTGCAACATACAAGGTTTGCTTTTGGTGTAATGGAATGGAAAAACGGTAATCGAGGAATTCTAAAGTCACATGAAACTTTATTTATTTATTTGAAAATTTACTCGACGTTGGATCGAGTCTTTATTTATTTTTGAGATTTTATTTTTCTATCGATTCGTTTTATCTCTTCTAGCCTAACTATTGGAACTATACAAGTGTTACATCACAAAGTACAAAACACAATAATCGAGGCATAACAAACATAATCCAAGTCCATAAGCAAATCCTCGGAAAATACCTTGCACAAAAGGAAAATTGTTAGTAAATGAAATGAAAATGAATATGCAACAATATGATGGAAATGAATTAAGATGACAAAAATATCAAAAGTCATGGAAAAATGTGAAATTAATTCCCTAGGGTCTCAAACCTGATTATAACATTGTGTTAAAAACTCTTCTAAAAATTCAAAGTCTAACTATGTCAAATAGTCACTTAAATCTATCTAAGGTTCAATCATAATTTTGCACAAATCACACTACCAAAACAGTGGATAAAATGGCCTAAAAAATACACCAAAATTTATTCTAGGTTCTATTATTTGTCCTCTAATCATATCAAAAAGAATGGGCAAAAAATGTTACAGGAAGTGGGAGAAATAAAATGTACAAAATTATATGTCCATGAAAGAATTCAATAGAAAATCAATTAAATGAAAAATCAAAATTATATTGAAAAATACAAAAATTCAGAAAGTAAAAATTGGGGAAAACTTCTAAATTGAATTAAGATTCTACTATAATTTTTATATAATTTTATTGAGCTTTTTAATATTTTTTATGAATTAATTTTGAAACTATATTAAAACAAAAATTAAAAATGAGAGAAATGGAGGAGGGGGTGGTGAAAAGAAATATTTCAAGTTACAAAACACACGGGCTTGAGAATGGGGGCGTGGATAGCAATCCGACTTAGGCCCAATTTGCAGTCGGCCTGAGGGAGTATGGTGATTGTAGTGGGGCGGCACGCATGGGATTGTGAAGGGGGGGGGTCCAACCGGACGGTGACAAGTGTCACCGCCGGATTGGACCCAAAAACCAAATCTTATCCTCTTGAATTCCTAAGACGGTGGAGATTAAACAAGTTTTTTAATATAGCTAATAGTGCCATTAATTTTGGTTTAATTTCCATGAAAACTAATTCAAATAATTAAGAATTAATTAAACCAAGAATTAAAACTCTTCAGCCTTCAACCTTCTTCCAAACTTAAACCCTAGCCTCCGGCCCTCTCCGATCCATCATCCTCACTCACAGACCTAAACACTAACCCTCCTTCAATTCAACCGCCTCTTTTGAATCCGTCTAACTCTTATCCAAAATATCAAACGATTTCAACCAATTCTCCCTAAATCTCTAAATCAAACTACTTCATAAACAAAAATGAAAACGACTCAATGAATTTACCTTCAGTCGAATGGATGAGGTTCAGACATTGGTGTTGTTTGTCTTCTTCTCAAGAAGTTCGTCGGCGGCGGCATCACCCCGACTCCGCCACCGTGAAGCTTTCTTGTTCTACTCACCTTCCACCTTGCGTCTTTGTGAGGGAAAATCTGCCTTCGCTGTAACCTCAATCGATTCTATCCAATCTCCGCCTATTCTCGCACCGCAACCACGAAGATGAATCAGAAACACGATCCTCTTTTGCGTCCCGATTAACTCGGAGGAGAAAAAAAACTCGAAGCCTTTTCAGGTATGAGGTTTGAATTTGCTCATTACAATTTCCTTTCTCTTCTTGTTCACCGCGATTCCAAGTTTCTTGAGTTCTCTGACATTAGGTTGTTCTTGGTGTATGAGTCTCATTGTAATTCTCTTGTTCTTGCTGATAATTCTCTGATCCTGTTGCGGTCATGACACAGTTTCCAATCAACTCTGAATTTGTTGCAGGTCCACCATGAGATTGGTGAAAAGATTGAAGATGTACTGAAGGTGGCAGGTACAGATCGATGAAGAATTTGAAATGGAAAACAATGGTTGAAGCTTCAATATTTTTTGCAGGTGATGGGGATGATGAATGAAGAAGGAAGGAGATGAACGTATCCGAAAACGAATCGAGGAAATGGTGAATATTGGAGAAGTTGACTGAAGATTGCTACCAATGATGAATTGTTAAGGATCACCGATCAAGAGGATGATTTACGAATTGATGAAGATGAGTGAGGAAAAATGAGAGATTGGAGAGAAGGATGGTGAATGAAGAAGAGGAAAGAAGAAGAAGAATGGAGAAGAAGAATAAATATGGAGGGAAGTGGTGGATTCGTGAGGAAGAGTGATGGAGAATGAATCTAGAGAGAGGAAGAAGAGTGAAGAAGGTGATTTGAGGAAGGAGGAATGAATGCAGGAAGTGAAGGAAAAGAAAAAACAAAACAAAAATGGTCCCCGCCTGAAGGAGCTGATTAATGGATTTATATGGTGAGTTCCTTTTGTGATCCAGCTAAAAATCAGTTAGAAGTGGCTAGGGATCCTATTTTTTCAGTTAGAAGTTTGTTACGATTATAACTTCGGATTTCGTTTTTCCTCCTCTTCCTTGATTTTGCTGCTGTAGCTTTTGTGGTTTTCCTGTTATATATTTTTGTGTGTTTAATGGTGTGTTTTAGTTAACCTGTGAGTCTCATTTATAGGTAAATTCTCTGCAACGTAAATCTCTTGAAGGTGCAAGGATATAAACCTAACCAGTTCGTGCATTGTATATCGAGCCATCCGCTGCAGCAACTCACCTTTGGTTCCTGCTCAATGAACCATACGGAAGCAAGTATTCACTATAGTGCAAATGTGTTGGTTACTAAGTATTATAGATGCTTTTCTTTTCACACAAGCTACAAGAACTTGTAAAATCTTCATCTATACCACTTCTTATGATCCAAGATCCGTCACCTCAAATCTACAACTTGTGGCGGCATCAACCACCCATCTAACATTTCTCCGTGTTACCGCCAAAACAGAACAAATTTCTGCATTAATCACGCATGTCGGAGCTAGTGAAGCTACAATATTTGGAGTATGGAGCTGGATATCATGGTTGCATTGTGTTGTGTCACTTTCTTCCCGAGATGCTTTTTCTCACTGCTCTTGATATCCTCTTTTTTTTATTCCAGTTATATCTATCTGTGAATTAATATGAACTAAAAAATAATGAATAAAAGAAAATGGTATATCTATTTGTTATGTCTATCTGCTTTTTGTTATTCCAATGGATTTTCCTGAATATAGAATGAATATGGTATCAACTAGTTTAATGTGGATAAGAAAAAAAATGAAATTTGGACTTGGCAATTTAAATGGGCTTAGAAAGAGTTTTTGGAAAATGGATAAAATATGGATTAGTGGGTCTAGAAAAGTTTAGAAAATTGGTTAAGAAAATGGTGTTAATTTGGGCTAAAAAGATAGTGGGATAATTAACTAGCAATGGGTTTAATCACAGTTAAAAATGTGAACGGGCTTTGGGTAAATCGATTAATAATGGACTTAATGATTTATTGTTGGTACAAAAATGGATCGGGCTTGAATAAGGTTTAAGAACGAGCCAAAATAAATAATTGGATTTAACAATAAACTCGGACAAAGCTTTCCAAATAAATCATGACCACACGCTTTTCATCCTTAGTTTGAATCGAACCTTTGAACAAAAAGCACTTTTCATGAATTATGATGCCATGATTAATCCAAAAATCAATGATCCCTAAACCACATCTTTATTAATCATTTGCCACGCGTGAATGACTATATCCCTAAAATGAGCCCAAATCAAACCAATGGGCCTCAATCGGTGAAATTCCCCCAAGCTCAATCAAGCATATGAATCCTCGCGATGTTCGGCAAAGTAGTATACGACTTCCGATGTTTGAGAGGAACCAGAACCCTGATAGATATGGATAAAGTATGAAACCCTAATTTCGTACTACATTAATCACATGCCTTAGGAACCCATGCAAATGTGTGCAATATGACCCAATATGAGATGCATACGAATGCGAAACATAAGCCGATTAGGGTAATAAATTGGAGGGAAAATTTTGGGGTGTTACAAGTATCATAAGGCTTGCCACGGTTTTGCTGACTCTTGCCCCTTCTATTGTAACGCCCCGATTCGATAATTCCCATTTTTGTGGAGTCTTTTATTTTATTTGAATGATAATTGTTTTATTTGTGAATTAACATGATGATAAGATATGTTGATGTGTTAATGTGATTTTACCGTTTTGTGAATTTTCGGGTAAAATTGGATAAAAGGGTATTTTAGACTTTTGCTAAATAATGATAAGTTAGAATTAGATGGAATTATATTTTTGTGAGAAAAATGATATTTGGTGGAGAGAATAGTTAGTAAGAGAAAGAATAGAAAGTAGAGAGAAAAGAATATAAGTTAGTAGAAAGAGAAAGAAAAGGAAATAGAAAGTAAAAGAGAAGAAAGAAAGGAAGAGAAGAGAAAAGAGAAAAGAGGAAAAGCTTGGATTCATCAAGATTGCTCCTAGGAATCAAAATAATCGAGTAAGGGTGACAAACAATGTTATCTTGATATTGTGTATGATTATGTATGTGTGTGAATGGTTGGGTTTTGGTTTTAATAAAGTTTAGAGAATATGAATAGTTAGGGTTTTAGAGGAAATTTGAGAAATTGGTGGATTAATCGGTTAGAAATCATTATAATCGAAGTATGATAGCTAGAATATGTTGTTGATCATGTTTATGGAAGTATTTTGGAGGTTTAGAATGGTTTGAGTTGACTGTCACGCAGCTGAGAAATTCTGGAATTCGCAGTGGTCGCTCAACGAGCTATCCCTCGCTCAGCGAGAGATCCAGGGATTTCCTTGCTCAGTGAGCGAGAGGGCGCTCAGCGAGCCTGTAGGCTTTGAGAGGTTTTGTGTTTTTAATCCGTAGCTTTAGATTTGGTTGTCCGTTTTTAGTGTTCCTTATATCGATTCGAAGCTAGAAACGTGTAGAAATTAATGATGCTAAGAAATGTACTCTTTAGCCGACTTTCACCCAACTTTTCCGTTTAAACGCAAATAAGTTAATTATGGAAATGTGGATTTGATATGATATTGTGGCTGTTTGGCATATGAATACATTGCTTGAATTGAATGCATATGTATGTTAATTGAATGAGTTGGGTGCATAATTATGTTGTGAATAATGTATGCATTGTCAAGAATGTCATGTGTCATTTTGCATGTAAAGCATAATGTATGCATTCTTATGTTGTGGGATTCTTTGTGAATCCGTTGTAGCATCGTGTGCTCATGTGGAGTGTGAGTGATGACTACAACACGATCATGTGCCCATGTGGGGTGTGAGCGATCAGATTGTGTGCCCGTGTGGGGTGTGAGCAATCCAGAAACATCTTGTGCCCGTGTGGGGTGTGAGCGATAGGTGATTTATTCACATTGATTGTGTGCCCGTGTGGAGTGTGAGCAATCAGATTATGTGCCCGTGTGGGGTATGAGCAATCCATAAACATTGTGTGCCCATGTGGGGTGTGAGCAATGGGGGAACATCATGTGCCTGACGGAAAGTTACTTTGGGTAACATGCGATGATTCCATTTGATTCCTGAGTGAACTTGCTGAAATGTTGAGTCGGTACTGCATTGCATCTGCATAAAGTCGTGTATCGCTCTCTATGAGTTGCATTTTATCATTTTAATTATGATATGTAGAAATAAACATGAATGTGCATATGTTTATTTGGAGTATTATGGAGATGATAGTATGTATGATGAAACATACTTGTTTGTATATATGCATGTTTGATATATGTATATGTATGTGATTTATACTTTTTTAATGTATATGTGTGATTAAACATAGCTAGACATATGTTTATGCGTAATGAATAGAATTGAGGAATAACCATAAATAATATAAGTTTATGTGAATTGGTGAATTGTGCGTAACTAATATGTTTGATTGGTATTGATGTACATTGCGATGTATGCGTGTAATGGAAACATGAATGATATTTGTTTACGTGATGTGAACGTGATGGAAAAGTATGCTTGATGTTAAGTATATTGTTGGAATTGGTTGTGGTGTGAATATGTTATTTTGTGTACGTTATATGTTGAGATATATAATTATATGCAATGTTATTATGATAATGTTTCTCACCCTTTTTTTATGATGCTCTATGAGGCATTGCAGAGTAGGTTGATGGAGGTCTTTTGTGAAGCTTGTCTTCATCTTTTTGGTCAGTCGGCTCTGATATGTAGCACCGAGTAGCTAGGGTCGGCTTGATGCCTTTTTGTGAATACATTTGTATATTTTGATGATAGATATTTTATGTAAACATGAAATATTTTGGTGATTCAAACTTGTAGAGATATTTATGATAAGTATATAAGTTTGAAATGGTTATGTTTGTTTCCGCTGTTATTTGAATTAAATATTTCGGGTGTAAGGATGAAGTCCTTTGTGTTTGCAAGTTACTCCGTTTGTTGCATATCTTTTATGAGCAAGTGTTGTATGTTTTTTATTTCAAGTATAATGTGGCATGACCCTTTTATACCATATTTCAAACATACTCTGATGGAATTTTTAATATGTTCCTAAGTGGATTAATTGTTTATTTGGGGTATAGAAAAGGGGTGTTACATTAAGTGGTATCAGAGCCAGTGTTTGAGTCAGTTGTGTCTGTTTTGATGTTGTTATGATTGAACTTTTTTTTGATCTTGTTGTTGTATTTGGGAATGATCTGAATATGGCTGGTAGAAATGACAATGTGATGGTTGCTGCTTTGGAAGCAATGGCTAAGGCAATGCAGGGAGCACCGAATGTGAGTGCTAATGATGAGTTCAGGAAGAATCAACCGCCGGTCTTCAAAGGAAGATTTGATCCTGATGGTGCTCAAAATTGGTTGAAGGAGATTGAAAGAATATTCAGAGTCATGGACTGTGCTGAAGAGAGTAAGGTGAGGCTTGGTTCTCACATGCTGAAGTACGAAGTCGATGATTGGTGGGTCGGTAGAAGTCAAGCTCTCGAGGAGGATGATGAAGAGATAACTTGGGAAGTTTTTCGTGCTAAATTCTTAGGGAAGTACTACCCTGAGAGTGTGAAGGGAAAGAAGGAGATGGAATTCATTGAGCTGAAGCAAGGTAGTATGTCAGTGGTTGACTATACTGCTAAGTTTGTGGAGTTGGTTCAGTTTCATTCTCATTATGCTGCTGCTACTGCTGAGTTTTCAAAGTGCATTAAGTATGAGAATGGCTTGCGTCCTGAGATTAAACAAGTTGTGGGATATCAGAGGATTAGAAGGTTTTCAGATTTGACGGAATATTGTAGAATTTTCGAAGAAGATAGCAAAGCTCGTTCTACATATTACAAGAGTGTGAATGAGAGGAAAGGGAAGCAACAAGCTAGGGGTGGACCTTATGTGACACCCGCTGATAAGGGAAAGCATAGGGGAAACTTTGATAAGTAGGTTTCCAGTTGTGTGTGATTTTCGTGAAGTGTTTCCGGACAATATTAAGGATGTAGCGCCGGAAAGAGAAGTTGAGTTTTCTATTGATCTAGTTCCGGGTAATAGACCGATTTTGATGGCACCGTATCGTATATCCGCTTTAGAGTTGGTAGAATTGAAGAAGCAATTGAATGACTTGTTGGACAAGAGTTTTGTTAGGCCGAGTGTTTCTCCTTGGGTTGTGCCAATATTATTAGTAAAGAAGAAGGATGGAAGTATGCGGTTATGCGTTGATTATCGACAGTTGAACAAGGTGACAATTAAGAACAAGTATCCACTTCCGAGGATTGATGATTTGATGGACTAATTGGTTTGTGCGTATGTTTTTAGTAAGATTGATTTGAGATCAGGATATCATCAGATTCGTGTGAAAGAAGAGGATATTCAAAAGACGGCTTTTAGGACACGGTATGGTCATTACGAGTATTCTGTGATGCCATTCGGAGTTTCTAATGTGCCGGGTGTGTTTATGGAATATATGAATCGTATTTTTCATGAACATTTGGATTGTTTCGTGGTTGTGTTCATCGACGACATTTTGATTTATTCTAAGTCTCAAGAAGAGCATGAAAAGCATTTAAGAATTGTGTTACAGATTTTGAAAGAAAAGCAATTGTATGCTAAGTTATCTAAGTGCGAGTTTTGGTTATCTAAGGTAAGTTTTCATGGACATGTTATTTCCGATGGTGGTATTAGTGTTGATCCATCCAAGATTGATGCAGTAATGCAATGGGAAGTACCTAGATCAATTACGGAGATTCGAAGCTTTTTAGGTTTGGCGGGTTATTATCGGAGGTTTATTGATGGATTTTCAAAGTTGGCACTTCCGTTAACGCAGTTGACTTGTAAAGGAAAGGCTTTTATTTGGGATATTCATTGTGAAGAGAGTTTCATGGAACTTAAGAGAAGGTTAGCAATGGCTCCGATCTTGATTTTGCCAAATTCGACGAAACCATTTGTGGTGTTTTGTGATGCTTCATTATTTGGGTTAGGTAGTGTTTTGATGCAAGATGGAAAAGTTGTGGCTTATGCTTCGAGACACTTGAGGGTGCATGAAAAGAATTATCCTACGCATGATTTAGAATTAGCAGTCGTGGTTTTTGCTCTAAAAATTTGGAGAAATTATCTCTATGGTGCGAAATATGAAGTTTTTAGTGATCACAAAAGTTTGAAGTATCTATTTGATCAAAAGGAATTGAACATGAGACAAAGGAGATGGTTAGAACTTTTGAAGGATTATGATTTTGGTTTGAATTACCATCCAGGTAAGGCGAATATGGTGGTTGATGCCTTGAGTCGTAAGTTGTTACATATGTCTGCATTGATGATAAGAGAATGGGAACTTTTGGAGAATTTTAGAGACTTGAGTTTGGTTTGCAAGATGACACCGAGAAGTGTGAGACTTGGTATGCTACATGTTACGAATGATTTTCTTGCAACCGTTTGTGAAAAGCAAAAGTTGGATTTGAAATTTGTCGATTTGATGATGAATGAGAATGAGGATTTCAAGGTTGAAAATTTTGGGGTTTTGAGATTCCATGGTCGTATTTGAATTCCTGATGATGTGGAGTTGAAAAAGATGATATTGGAAGAGGGACACCGAAGTAATTTAAGTATACATTCGGGAGAGAATATGATGTATCAAGATTTGAAGAAGATCTTTTGGTGGTCCGGATTGAAGAGAGATGTAGCTCATTTTGTGTATGTGTTTGACTTGTCAGAAGTCTAAGGTGGAACATCAGAAGCCTAGTGGTTTGATGCAACCGTTGGATATTCTGGAATGGAAATGGGATAGTATATCGATGGATTTTGTTACGGGGTTGCCGAATACACAAAGAGGTCATAATGCTATTTGGGTGATTGTGGATAGGCTTACTAAATCAGCTCATTTTATTCCGATTGATATTAGTTATTCTTTGGAGAAGCTAGCCGAGATTTATGTTTCTGTGATTATGAAATTACATGGAGTTCCTAAGATTATTGTATCGGATAAAGATCCTAGATTTACATTGAGGTTTTGGGAAAGTTTGCAAAAGGCTTTGGGTTCTAAGCTAAGATTGAGTTTGGCTTACCATTCGCAAACGGACGGTCAAACCGAAAGGACAATTCAATCGTTAGAGGATTTGTTGTGTGCTTATGTGCTAGAGCAAGGTGGTGTTTGGGATAGTTATTTAGCGTTGATTGAGTTCAACTAAAATAAAGGTTTTCATTCGAGTATTGGTATGGCACTATTTGAGGCTTTATATGGTCGGATATGTCGAACACCTTTGTGTTGGCATGGAACCGGAGAGAGAACGGTAGTTGAACCGGAGATGGTACAACAAACGACGGAAAAAGTGAAGTTTATTCGGGAGAAGATGAGAGCTTCTCAAAGTAGGAAAAAGAGTTATCATGACAAGAGAAGAAAGGATCTTGAGTTTCAGGAAGGCGACCATGTGTTTTTGAGAGTTACATCGGTTATGGGTGTGGGTCGTTCTTTGAAGTCGAAGAAGTTGACTTCTCGTTTTATTGGGCTGTATCAGATTACTGCACGAGTTGGTGTTGTGGTTTACCGTGTGGCGTTGCATCCAAATCTTTCGAATTTTCATGATGCGTTCCATATTTCGCAACTTCGGAAATATGTTCCGGATCCATCACATGTTATTTCTATGGATGAGGTTGAAGTAAGAGATAACCTTATGGTTGAAGCTTTGCTGGTTAGGATTTTGGATCGTGAAATCAAGAAGCTAAGAGGAAAATATATTGCGCTTGTGAAAGTGGCATGGGGAGGCGCTGCGGAAGGCAATATGACTTGGGAATTGGAGAGTGGGATGCGCGAGTCATATCCGGAGTTGTTTGAATCAGGTAATATTTTCGAGGACGAAAATTTCTAAAGTGGGGGAGAGTTGTAACGCCCCGATTCGATAATTCCCATTTTTGTGGAGTCTTTTATTTTATTTGAATGATATTTGTTTTATTTGTGAATTAACATGATGATATGATATGTTGATGTGTTAATGTGATTTTACCATTTTCTGAATTTTCGGGTAAAATTGGATAAGAGGGTATTTTAGACTTTTGCTAAATAATGATAATTTAGAATTAGATGGAATTATATTTTTATGAGAAAAATGATATTTGGTGGAGAGAATAGTTAGTAAGAGAAAGAATAGAAAGTAGAGAGAAAAGAATATAAGTTAGGAGAAAGAGAAAGAAAATGAAATAGAAAGAAAAAAGAGAAGAAATAAAGGAAGTGAAGAGAAAAGAGAAGAGAAAAGAGGAAAAGCTTGGATTCATCAAGATTTCTCCTAGGAATCGAAATAATCGGGTAAGGGTGATAATCATTATTATCTTGATATTGTGTATGATTAGGTTTGTGTGTGAATGGTTGGGTTTTGGTTTTGATAAAGTTTAGAGAAGATGAATAGTTAGGGTTTTAGAGGAAATGTGAGAAATTAGAGGATTAATCGGTTAGAAATCGTTATAATCGAAGTATGATAGCTAGAATATGTTGTTGATCATGTTTATGGAAGTATTTTGGAAGTTTAGAATTGTTTGAGTAAATTGTCACGCAGCTGAGAAATTCTGGAATTCGCAGTGGTCGCTCAGCGAGCTATCCCTCGCTCAGCGAGAGTTCCAGGGATTTCCTCGCTCAGCGAGCGAGAGGGCGCTCAGCGAGCCTGTAGGTTTTGAGAGGTTTTGTGTTTTTAATCCGTAGATTTAGTTTTGATTATCCGTTTTTAGTGTTCCTTATATCGATTCGAAGCTAGAAACGTGTAGAAATTAATGATGCTAAGAAATGTAATCTTTAGCCAACTTTCACCCAACTTTTCCGTTTAAAGGCAAATAAGTTAATTATGGAAATGTGGATTTTATGTGATATTGTGGCCGTTTGGCATATGAATACATTGCTTGAATTGAATGCACATGTATGTTAATTGAATGAGTTGAGTTCATAATTATGTTGTGAATAATGTATGCATTGTCAAGAATGTCGTGTGTCATTTTGCATGTAAAGCATAATGTATGCATTCTTGTGTTGTGGGATTCTTTGTGAATCTGTTGTAGCATCGTGTGCTCATATGGAGTATGAGCGATGACTACAACATGATCGTGTGCCCATGTGGGGTGTGAGCGATCGGATTGTGTGCCCATGTGGGGTGTGAGTAATCCAGAAACATCGTGTGCCCGTGTGGGGTGTGAGCGATGGGTGATTTATTCACATTGATTGTGTGCCTGTGTGGGGTGTGACCAATCAGATTGTGTGCCCGTGTGGGGTGTGAGCAATCCATAAACATTTTATGCCCATGTGGGGTGTGAGCAATGGGGAACATTGTGTGCCCGATGGGGAGTTACTTTGGGTAACAAGCGATGATTCCATTTGGTTCCTAAGTTAACTTGCTGAAATGTTGAGTTGGTACCGTATTGCATCTGCATAGAGTCGTGTGTCGGTCTCTATGAGTTGCATTTTATCATTTTAATTATGATATGCAGAAATAAACATGAATATGCAAATGTTTATTTGGAGTATTATGGAGATGATAGTATGTATGATGAAACATACATGTTTGTATATATGCATGTTTGATATATGTATATGTATGTGATTTATACATTTGTAATGTATATGTGTGATTAAACATAGCTAGACGTATGTTTATGCGGAATGAATAGAATTGAGGAATAACCATAAATAATATAAGTTTATGTGAATTGGTGAATTGTGTGTAACTAATATGTTTGATTGGTATTGATGTACATTGCGATGTATGCGTGTAATGAAAACATGAATGATATTTGTTTACGTGATGTGAACATGATGGCAAAGTATGCTTGATGTTAAGTATATTGTTGGAATTGGTTGTGGTGAGAATATGTTATTTTGTGTACCTTATATGTTGAGATATATAATTATATGCAATGTTATTATGATAATGTTTCTCACCCTTCTGCTGTTTTATGATGCTCTATGAGGCATTGCAGAGTAGGTTGTTGGAGGTCTTTTGTGAAGCTTGTCTTCATCTTTTTGGTTGGTCGGCTCTGATATGTAGCACCGGGTAGTTAGGGTCGGCTTGATGCCTCTTTGTGAATACATTTGTATATGTATTTTGATGATAGATGTTTTATGTAAACATGAAATATTTTGGTGATTCAAGTATATCTTTTATGAGTAGGTGTTGTATGTTTTTTATTTCAAGTATATTGTGGCATGACCCTTTTATACCATGTTTCAAACATACTCTGATGGAATTTTTAATATGTGCCTAAGTGGATTAATTGTTTTATTTGGGGTATAGAAAGGGGGTGTTACATCTATCAGTAACAATCTTATAGTGAGCATTATTATCTTCCTCGAAGATCCTACAACTATCAACCAGATCAACAAACACACAAATCTTCTGATACCCTATAGCTTTCTTAATCTATGAACGTAACTGTCGCTCCCAGGATTTTCATCCTAGTACAAACGCGAAAGTAGCGTGGAAAAGGTAGAGTCGCCAGCCAGACATTTTTATCCCGGATGAATGGGAAAGGTAATATTGCACAAATCTAAGAAAGAAGGAAAGGACGAGGCCTTGCGAACCAAATATCTGGGTTCGGGAGTCGGTTACGTCCTGCGAAGGTATTGGCACCCCAGACCGTCCTCCGTATCCGACGGGATCCACGCTTGCTTGTTTGCTTCAAAGGGTGAGAAAATAAAACTGATGCTGAATAAAACTGCTGATTGGAAGGGAATGGAAATGAGAAAGGGAACTGGAAAAGAGAACAAAAAAAAAGAAGGAAATATAGGGAAAATAAAGAATGTGCTCGAACGGGCCCTACCCCGCTGCCTACGTACCTCATCGGGAACTATTTATTTGTGTTTTTTATGGTTGGAACTGCATATGTCTATGCTTAGGTGTTCCAGGCTCGTCTGGTACGAGTGCGTTTACTGTCTTGCATGCGAGACAAGTCGTCACAAGTTCGCGTTGAGAGTGAATGAGGTGAGAAAATAAGTTCCCTCAGAAAAGTTGCTTATTGTTTATTGTTTGCTTTTTAAGAGTTTTGTATGAATTTGGAACAAGGAAGTGAACTCAAACTCTTTTCCATGGAATGTATACTTGATACTACATTTTAATATGGAATAGTAGAACAAGCACACCAAGTAAGGAGAATTTATCCAAGACTTGTTCCCAAGGATTAGGGTTTAAGTTCATTAGCTTGTTGAACTTAATTTCATGTTTTTGTAGATTTTGTGAAGAAGTATCTTTTAGATTTTTCTTTGTGAAATAACCTCTTGATAATACTTGTACATCATGCTAGACAGGCTTACACTGTTCTAAGATGTAATGAATGTAAGTGCCCCATGGAATAAGGCTATACACAAGAGATTCCTTCATGTCTTTATTAAGTGTTTTTGATTTTGTTTGAAGATGAGAAGAGAAAGACTCAAGAGGCAAAGGTCAAAGATAATGGGGGACTAAGACACAACCCTAAGTTATCTTATTATGTACAAAAGGTGGTCCTATGGTTAATGAGGTATTCTAACCTAAGGAAAAGAAAAGCAAGTTAAAATTCAACATACTTCCTAAGGAAGTTAAGTTGAATCTAAACAAAAGGGAACCTATGAACAAAGCAACAAGTGCTAAGGCAAAGACAATTAAATGCATAAGAAAAGGAATGAAGTATGATTACCTCATCTTCCCCCTACAAAACAAATGTTAGCATGATGAAGAAGTATGAACAATTATGACATGACAAACTTCAAGAAACAACTCACATTAGCTAAAAAAGGATGTTAGTGAACTTCTAAGGTTTATACCTAGGTCTAAAGCATCTTATAAGGTAACTCACTTAAAAAGTCAGTAGCTAAATCAATTCAAAAGTTTCTAAAGGGATTAATAGGATTAAAGTCAAAATATGCCCTAAAGTACTACTAAACCCTAAGGATAAAGTTAGAAATATAACCTAAGAGTTTATTAAACCAAAAACTCCTAAACTCAAAGGCCAATGAAAAATCCAGAACTTAACACTATATGGAAGTGAAGGAAATGAATAGATCAAAGGGGAAAGAATAGATTCAAGTTAAAGGTATTCAAATGTGAAATTGAAGGATGAAAGAATGCATATAGAAGCATGGTTCTAAAGATGCAACAAAATGACTTAGAAGAAAATTCAAAAATAACCAAAGGGGATTGACTTTCCCATACAAAAACCAGGGGCTTGACAACAAAATAAAATGGAAATTATACTTGGAAAATGTTCACAAATGATGGGTTAAGAAGCATCCTAAGGCTAGGTATTCAAATTAGGGCTTCTAAGGTCCTTTAGAAGGTAAATGGAGTTCAAAAAGAAGCACAAAGGTTCTAAAATAAGATGAACATGTATGGATGATCACAAAGCACTTATAAGACTCAAAACAAAGATAAGATGAAGTTAATTTATGTGCAAATGGAATTTGAAGTGTTTAAGATGGAAGGAGGAGGGAGATTAGGTTAAAATGGGACATGTGTGACTTAGGACTCAAGGAAAACCTAAAAATTAAAGGTGAAGACCCAAGGATTGTACTCAACTATTATATATATCCTAAATGATCTAAGGGACTCAAGATTAGGACCCCAAAGTAATGGCATAAAGGCTTTACACTAATGGGACTAGAGGATGTGAAGTAAATGAACAAAAATATGACTTATGGCTCAAGTAACTTGGAAAAATATCAAATGGTCATGAAACATTATGAAAATTGACACTTGCATACAAATTCCAGAGAGTAAAT
Organism: Lathyrus aphaca; assembly: GCA_963966055.1. Classification (NCBI taxonomy): domain Eukaryota; kingdom Viridiplantae; phylum Streptophyta; class Magnoliopsida; order Fabales; family Fabaceae; genus Lathyrus; species Lathyrus aphaca. Next base: position 318,642,108 of record OZ014519.1, on the reverse strand, counting down.
TGCATACAAAACATCTCACAAAAATTCCTATTTTTTAGGGTTCAAATGGTGTATGGAAATGGATTAGGGTTTATGAGCATATGTGTGAAAGAAAGGGTTAAAAACATGGCTTCAAGTGATCTAAAAATCAAAACAAAAATATGGTGAGAAAGTTTGATGAGTCTTCTGACTAATTCCACAAGAATGGGCTATTTATGTTTTATGGTTTGGGAGAAAGAAAATGGACAAGAAGATTGGTCAAAAAATGAGAAAATAGAAATTAATTCCCTTGGTAAATTAATTCTGATTGAAATATAAAAGAAAAATATGAACAAAAATTATGGAAACTTAGAGAAAAGTGCAAAGATTCCACATGAATTAAATTGGAATTTTTTATGAGGTTTAAGTATTTTTAATAAGCAAAACCGAAAATGGAATAAAAATGAAAAAAGAAAAATAAAATTGAAAATGGACTGCATTATTGTATGGGCCTGGGAGTGCTATGAGAAACAAAAACAACTGACTTGGGCCTAGAACACATGTGCTGGGGGTGTCAAAAGCACGCTGAGAATTCCTTCACAAAAATTAGCACGTGAGCCTCACGTTTTCATTAATGCGCTGTCTAGTTTGTGGGCGTTGGATACACATGATCTAAGGGCCAGGACATGTTCTCATAGGAAAAATTAGGGCACTGTTCAGGTGACCGGTAGTGACCTCCGGTCATCTTCTCTGGTCACCCCTAACCTAGGGCTTTCTCCAAACTCAACGAAAATGAAAAACAGGACCATCATTCAATTCCTTATGCTTCATACATCACTAATATAGTTTTGAATTTCATTTTTCATGCAAGAATGAACAAGATCGAAGGCAAAAAATTTCAACCTGAGAATTGCAACTATGCCTCTAAGAGGCCTATCAACTAGCCAGATAAGCAATGCTTCTAGTAAGCTTCCAATCAACATGAAACAAGCATAAATGGACAAAATTGCGCAAGGTAAATTTAGTGTAAAACCTGGAAATGCAATGTATTCAATGTTGAAGAAAACCAGAGGATAGATTCCAATTTCCTATGTGCTTGATCTTAAGCTTTTGCAAAGTAAAATAAACACTTGATGGATGCGAATTCTTGAGAAGAATTGATCTGAAGCAGAGAGTTTGCAGAGCTGTGTTCTTGAAGCTTCAAGCTGTGAAAGCCATGCAAATCATTCGGATGATGAAGAGGAACTTGATCTTATGATGAATGTGTCTCTCCCAGGATTTTCATCCTTGTACAAACGCGAAAGTGGCGCGGAAAAGGTAGAGTCTCCAGCCAAGCATTTTTATCCCGAAAGAATGGGAAAGGTAATCTTGCACAAACCTGAGGAAGGAGGAAAGGATGAGGCCTTGCGAACCAAATATCTGGGTTCAGGAGTCGGTTACGACCTGGGAAGATATTAGCACCCCAGATCAGCTGTCATACTCGATGGGATCCACGCTTGTTTGCTTGCTTCAAAGGGTGAGAAAATAAAGTGTTGCTGAATAAAACTGCTAACTGGAACAGGAATGAGAAAAGGGAACTGGAACAAAAATAGAACAAAAAGAAAGAATGGGGAAAATGTAGGGAAAATAAAGAATGTTCTCGAATGGGCCCTACCCCACTGCCTACATACCTCATCGGGATAATGAGGATCAGAGTCGACGTAGTTTGCCTAACCAGGAAAGAACTATTTGTTCGTGTTTTTTATGGCTTGAACTGTGTATATCTATGCTCAGGTGTTGAAGGCTCGTCTGGTACGAGTGTGTTTACCGTCTTGCATGCGAGACAAGTCTTCGCGAGTTCGCGTTGAGAGTGAGTGAGATGAGAAGAGAAGTTCCTGCAGGAAAGTCACTTATTGTTTGTTTTTTGCCTTTTAAGAGTTTTATTGAATTTGGCACAAGGGAGTGAATTCAAACTCTTTTCCATGGAATGTGTACCTACTACATTCCAAGATGGAATAATAGAAAAAGCACACCAAGCAAGGAGAATTTATCCAAGACTTCTTTCCTAGGATTAGGGTTTAAGTACACTAGCTTGTTGAACTTTATTAGATGTTTTTTTTGCTTTTGAAGAAGTATCTTTTAAATTTTTCTTTGTGAAACAACCCCTTGATGAGACTTGTACATCATGCTAGACAAGCCTACACCACTCCAAGATGGAATGAATGTAAGTGCCCCATGGAATAAGGCTATACATAAGGGATCCTTTCATGCATTTATTAAGTCTTTTTTTGGATTTTGTTTGAAGATGAGAAAGAAGACTCAAATGGAAAAAGGGAAAACTAAGGGGGAATAAGACATAACCCTAAGTTATTTATTAAAATGGTGGTCCTATGGTTAGTTAGGCTTTTCTATTCCTAAAAAGCAAAAGGAAAAGAAAGAAGAAAAAGGATGTAACTTACCTCCTAAGGAAGATAAGTTGATCCTAACTAAGGGGGAATCCTACCAATCACACACATGGAAGGAAAAAGGATGAATTAAATGCATAAAGAAATGCATAAAAAATAAAAGGATAAGGTGTAAGGAAACATACATTTCCCTCCCTACAAAACAAAGATTAATGTTGCATTTTATTAAAAATAATAAAGCAAACATACACAAATTAAATCCTACTAATTCTAGGACCTAACTTATAAACTCAATCTTAATTCTAAAAGAACTAAAAAAAATGCTAAAACAAAGATCCAGCACCTATTACAACCTCTAATTCACAAACAGCTATGAAAACAATGCACAACACAATGCCATTTTCTACAGCCAGCATGCAGCATGAAAAGGTAGGTGTAAAAGGTCAAATACATCATGCAAACAAAACAAACAGCATGTATTCTACAGCACCTATATGCAAAGTTAGCTATGAAATGCAAAATACAGATTTGGTTATTTTCATTTTTTAATGCATAAACTCAATGAAACATGCACCAACTTCATCATGAACATGCATTTGAACATGGATCATCATACATAATTGAAATAACATGAACAGTTTTGAAGGATTATGCAAGAATGCATCACATGGTATATTATGCAACAAGTAATGCAAAATGTGGCACATGAACATGGCATATGAACATAATGAGCATTGATCATGAATGTGCAACATGTTAGGTCAATACGAATGTCAAACTCGATGCAAAATTCAGAATTGAATTGATGTAAATGATATGATCAAGCATGCAACCAAATTTAACCAAATGCACATACATACATGATTATGTGAAATGCAACATATCTTGATACAATGAAATGCAAAATGATTTGATGCAATGTGAAAGATGTAAAAACAGAATGCAACATGATTAATCACATGCCAAATGATGCATAAACATGGCAACAAAATGCAAGAAACCAAGCCATGCACAAAGGAACACATAAATGCATAATACGCAATATGAACGGAAACGCGTCGAAACAACTCGAAATGGGGGAATGAGCTACTGGAAATGGACCTAAAAATTCCCTAAAATCAATACCTAAACATGTATGAACATTAAAGGCACTAGAAAGCAAGACTAAGCTACCAAATAAGCCAAGAACCCAAAAATCAACAGCGTTAATCGGTTAACCAAATGGTTAACCGGTTAACGGACCTAAAACTGCATTGTTTTGTGGCTAAAACGCATGCGTTAACCGGTTAACCAAATGGTTAACCGGTTAAAACTTAACCATAATGTTAAAAAAGTTAAGATATAAGTGCTTTTGGCCACAAACTCACTTCTAATGATCCCTAACATACCTAGGAACATGTTAACACTAATTTCTACTCAATTAGGGCTTATTTACACATGTTAGATCCTATAACTATCTACACCTTAACTTCTAATCCATTAAAAGTCACAAATCGAAAGCAACACATAACGAAAAAGGAATCGATCACAAGCAAAGCGAAAAAGAAATTAAAGAATGCCGAAATGGCGAGATGGAGAGAATAACTTAAAGGAGAAGTGATTTAGATCACCAACCTACGAAGCGGAGAAGCGCTTCGGTGGATGTTGCAAGAATTGGAGCTTGATCAAAGAGAAACCCGAGAAACCATAAATCTGTAAAATAAATGCGTTCTTGGTGCTTGAAACTTCGTGCGCTTCCGATAAGCCGAAATCCTCACAAAAATCAATAGATTCTTCTTCCACAATCCACAAAATCAATGAAGGTTGGAGGCTAAGCTTCAAGATCTTCAAGTTTCAATGTGAAACTTGAAGAGCTTCTTCAAAAAGCTTTAGTGAAAAGGGAAAATGGAGGAAAAGTGAGAGAGAAAAAAGTGATTATGAGAGAATGAAAAGTTTAGAAACTTGGGAGCCCCTTTGGTTTGGATGAAAATGGATTAAATATGGTTTAGGTTTGGGGCCCAAAAATTAGGCTTAGGATCCAAAATTATGGTTTGGTAATGAGGTTAGGATTTAGCAATGGAGTTAGGTTAGTAGTTAGTTAGGGTTAGAGTTGGAGAAGGAATATTCCTTGGAATATTCCATGGAATACTCTAGAAGGTTGTAGAACATGGTAGAAGCATCCAAGGGAAAAGGAGTGGAATTGAAGTGGAAAAATAAGAGGGAAAGAATGAAAGGAAGTGGAAGGAAAGGTGGAGGGAAATGTGAAATCAACCACTTTTCAAATGATTTCTTTTCTCTTGATTTTATTTTTGATTCCTCCATCATTTCTTGACCAAATTGGAACCATAGGATCATTGTAACCCTAATTTCATGATTTCAATCTTAAAAGTCAGGAGTCGACCCTTTTTACTTAGCTTGGTTGACTTTTCCCCGATTCCTCGATTTTCAGTCATCCGGACAGTCGAACCTCTTCAAAATTGAATTTGTGGACGAAGTTTGAACCCTAGGAACTTGACATCATATATAATAGAAAGGAACCCACTTTGAATCACAACTTCATGCAGAAGCCCTGTAGAAGTGAAACCCTAATTTGGCCCTTTCATTAGGAAATATTGCACCACTTGCCTCCTTTGATCAACTCAATTCTTTTTCATGGATTGTGGCTTCAAATGAAGACTTGTGGGATGTTGTGAACTCTTTGCACAAGGTTGAGAAGCTTTGTGGCCCTTTGATTGCCTTTGTAATTCCTTCAGTTGCTCCAATCATTGATCATATACCTATGCCTCAGCTATGCTATACATGATGCAATGTTTTTGGTTATTTTATGAATCTATGTATGCAAAATGCTATGCAAAATGTTGAGGAAATGAGAGGGAAAATTTTGAGGTATTACAGCTGCCCCTATTCAATCATCTGCAGGTCTGAACGAATAATTGCGAGAGCTTTTAGGCGTTCAAGGTATGGAGTGATTGAATACTTGAATGAAACCTGGAAATTTGAACTCGGTGGATAGTAGAAATGCCATATGCCTTTTATTTGTTTTTTGTTTTGACCTCTGAATAGGTTGAGGAAATAGAACCAGGTGGAATAGAATCAATGCAATAAAAACTTCACTGTGAATACTGAGCGAAACAAACCATAACGAGACCGTTAGCGAAACAGAACTCGACAATGTGACTGCTGGGCAGGACCAAGCCACAAAGAAAACACGCGACTGCTGGGCTGGACCAAGCCACAGAAGGTGCATGTTGGCAAAATAGGACTTAACGAGACCATTAGCGGAATGGAGCTCAACAATATGACTGCTGGGCAGGACCAAGCCATAAAGAAAACACGTGACTGCTGGGCAGGACCAAGCCACGGAAGGTGCCTGTTGGCGAAATAGGACTTAACGAGACCATTAGTAGAATGGAACTCAACAATATGACTATTGGGCAAGACCAAGCCATAAAGAAAACACGCGACTGCTGGGCAGGACCAAGCCACGGAAGGTGCCTGTTGGCGAAACAGGACTTAACGAGACCATTAGCGGAATGGAACTCAATAATATGACTGCTGGACAGGACCAAGCCATAAAGAAAACACGCGACTGTTGGGCAGGACCAAGCCACGGAAGGTGCCTGTTGGCGAAACAAGACTTAACGAGACCATTAGCGGAATGGAACTCATCAATATGACTGCTGGGCAGGACCAAGCCATAAAGAAAACAACATTGACTTGGAAAGACCAAGATGTCTGGCAAATGGTATAAGTATCTTCTGCGGGGAATACTTCAAGTTGAAAAGGAGTTATAGGTTGTATGAAACACCTCAAAACTTGCCCATGCTGGCATGCATATGCTTGGATTTATGGCGTAATGCTCCATGAGGATGGAAATGCTACGCTTTAGAGAATGAAAATGCAATGATGACTATGCGTATGCAAATGCAAAGAGATCTCCTGATAAGGAGACTGCAAGTATCCCAGGTGGCTTGACTGGGGAGAAATGATGATCACTACATTGATCTGGTCAATCCTTGTGAGGAGAAAATAACTCTGCAGGGAATGTTGTTAATGACACACCGGCTCTGAACTTCCGCCATTGCCAAAAATAAATTGGGCTTTGAGATTGGAGTGCCAAGACCCTGCTGGAGATGGACCCTTCTTGTACTTTGGTGGGGAAGTGGAAACCTCCTGACTTGGCTGGGAACTAAAGGAATGACATTGTTGAGGAAGCAACTTGCTGGGGAGGAAAGACACTCCTTGTACTACTGGGGATTGCCCCTGTATCGAAAGAAAACATCTGCTTGGGAAGGACAAACATTCATTTCCTTGCTGGGAG